>CM076903.1:42265224-43465224 GCA_039519145.1 Kokia cookei
TATATAATGATATATGTGTGATGAACAATGTATATGTGAAATATTATGTGTTTAATTATGAATATTGATTATATGATAAAATGGTGATATTGTGTAAGCCTTTGAGTAAATAAAGGTGAAAAATACATGATTATGTATATGTGAAGAGAAATGTAAATGTGATATATGAAATTATGAGAAATGATGAATATGAGAGATTATGCGCATGTAGACAAGTTAGAACCATTGTGATAATAGTGGCATCCCATTAAGGAACGCTAGCGCGCTTACTGTTCAGTACTGTGTGTGCTTACTGTTTCGCACCTCGTGTGCCTACTGATTTACGCTGTGTGCGTCTATTGATTGCACTGTGTGTGCCTTCTGGGTTGCACTGTGTGTGCTTACTGTTTCCCCAGCACTTGTGTGCTTACTGTTAAGTACTTCGATACTTTCTGTTCCGTTTATCTGATGGGTCCTATAAAAGTCTATTATGGGCCAAGTGGATAAATAAGTTATGTGAGCAATGGTTAAGAAAGTTATGATGGCTAAATTGTGAAAGGGGAAATAATGTGTAAATTGTGACATTGTGGTAAGTAAAATGTTAAATACATGAAAGGTAAGTATTATATGTGTATAAGTAATCATATGATGATAAAATTAAGTAAGCTAAAGAGGCTAAAATAGTCAAGATGTGGGAAAGTGGATGAATATTCATAATGTGATAACAAAATAAGTTAAATGATATACATATGTGAAAAATATAGATTTTATATAATAAATATTCACACGTTTATTAAAATGAGTTAATAAAAAGTTTAGAATTGATTAATTATTCTTGTAGAACTTACTAAACTTTCACCGGCTTAACGCGTTTGTTTCAACGCGTAGGTACAAAGTTACAAGGAGTAAAGTCGAGTTCAAGGACCTCTCATCACATCACATCATCCTTTGGAGAACTCCAAATATAAGTTTTTATTTTAAAAGAAATGGCATGTATAATGTTACTTGTACAAGTCCCTAATAAGTGGAAAAAAAAAAGTTATCATGAATGTTATGAATTATGACATGAAATGATTAATATACGATATTTCGACTCGAATGGTCTTAAAAGACATCGGTTTTTAAAGAAAATTTTCTGTTACTCGACTTTCTGTGCCGTACTGTAATGTAATGCTTCTATATTGGGTTTATACGTATAAACCGAGTACAGGGATGTTACAATTTTCTTAACTTTTCATTGTTTAATTGAATTTATTTTATATCTATAAATCTATATTTTAATTTTTTTTTGCATATATTAAAAATATTTTGTTAAATTCATGTTCATTACAATGTCATTCTTTAGTTATATGACCATCAATTGAGTATTTTTTATTTAAAAAATATGACACTAACAAAATTGACGAAAAGATTAACAATGTCAACAATTGGACTGGATTTTCAAATTCAAAAAGTAGAGAGACTAAATTCGTGAAAATAAAAATACAGAGACTAAATTTCAAATTTGTGAATAGTACATAAACTTATGTTATATTTTAACCTTTATATAACAAAATATTTATTATTAATATATTTGTAATTGTAATTAATATTGAATATTTTCAATAATATATAAAGAATATTATTTAAAATTATTATTTTAAAATCTATTATTAAAATAAAATTGAAATATTAATTAAATAATAAATAATAAATTATAGTAATAATTTATTATTTGACTAAATATAAATAATTAAATAAGTATGTTTAATAATATTGAAAATATAATATTTTATATTAACATTTTAACTATTTTTAAAAATAAAAATAAAAGTTATTAGCAATATAAAATTACTTATATAATAACTCTTTTTAAAAAAACGACTTATGCTTTTTAAAAAGGTAAGTTATTTTACAGGAAAAAATATTTATTTTATTTTGACATGTAAGTTATTTTCCGTAAAATTTTTTACATGTAAACAAATGGTCCCTAAGTTAAAGTTGTCTACTGTTACATGCAGGGGTGAGGTTAAAATTTTTTTTAGAGAGTCAAAATTAAATTATATATTTTTTATGATAATGAAAAGGTAATTTTACCATTTTAATAGTTTATTTCTTTATAAATTTAAAAAAATCAATTTTTATTATTTTTTAGACTAAAATACAAATTTATTATTATTAATTTAAAATTTTATCAATTATAAAAAAAGTATATAAATAAATTTCTGTTTTAAGGAGAATTAGAGCCTTGCGAACCTTTGGCTCCGACCTTGGTTGCATGAACACTAACACCTTGTTTGGTTGGCTGTAATAGTCATTCTATTACATGTTTATTTCGCGGGCCTATCATACACAGTTGTTTAATTCAATGGAATGCTTATTATAGGCTTATTTCATTACAGGTTTATGCAGTAAAATGGTCTGATTTCTATTCTCTTCCCTCAGCACCGATTACTGATTCGGTGCTTAAGGAGGTCATCTCCACAAAAAAAACTCCCCACTTTACCCTCTCCCACTTTCTCACCTCAAAAAACCTCTCAAGTAGTCACTGTCACTGCCTTACTTCCTTCGACTCCGATCATAACACTCCTCATCCTCATCGCAGCGTCCTTCAGGTAAACATTGGTTTACAATAGCCATTCATTCCTCAACTTGGAAAACCATTGGTTTACAATGACCAAGGAAGCATACGCGAAAATTTCTGATTCATCGATTAAATTGCATATTATTTTCACACGCATTCAACATGTTACACTTCTTAACAAAGATATTCATTTTTTTTTATGTCAAAGTTATTCGTTTTACACTTTAAGATTAATTTTATTTGAACTTAAGATGGTATTTAAGTAAAATTTTACATTGAAATAAAGTATTAATTCATGTTAGGTTTTGAATTCAAACTCGAATAACCCTTTCACATGGATCATTAAAGATCCATAATTTATTGGGTAAAGAAACTTTTTTAATAATTTCAAATTTGATATTGAACAAATTGGTCCCTCTAAAATAACAAAACAATTTAGTCATGGTCAATTAATAATCGCATGTGTTCTTTTTTTCTGTCAATTGGTATAATAATAAATTTAGCGTTTAATGTTTACGCATTCTATCAATTTGATTTTGATTCTAAAGAAATCAATAAATTTTTAGAAATGTAAGAACGTTATGAAAAAATATAACAATTTATCTTGAAATTTTTAGAATCGAAATCAAATTAATAGAATATATAAAAATTAAAGTGTAAACTATTGGATGCGAAACAGATCAAATTAAAAAAAAAAAGTTGTAAATTGTGATCGATTGGGTAAATGTTCTTCCTGACATGTGTAGTGTAAACCCAATGGATCCAAACACCATGACCCAGCAACTGTTTCCGTAAGGCCAAAATTCCAGATAAATATCTAACAAATATGGTAAAAATACCTCTTTAATTTCTCTCAATTTTGATATTGAGTATATTAATGTATTTAAAATTATAAAATAATTTAATCTTTGCTAATTTCAAATATGAATAATTAAAAATAATTAATGACAGCACTTTTTCCATCAATTCATCCTAGTTGTTAACTTTCAGTATTCACAAATTCTATCATTTTAGTATTAATTCTAAAAAAATTCAATTAATTGAACGTTCAAGAAATATCAACAAATTTAAAATTAAGACCAAAATAACTTAACTAAAAATTTTAAAAGTTAAATTTATTAATTTTTATAATTAAGATAAAATTAATAAAACATGTAAGCATTGAGGACTATTATAGCAATAAAAAAAATAATTAATAAAAAAAGCTAACATAATGGTTAAGTTGAATCAATAATATTCAGATTAATTGAATTAAAATTCAACAATTAAATCTAAAATTTTGCTTTAGAATCATCCCACTATATTCCTTTTCTGAATGATCATTGTATTCCCTTATAATTTTGGATGATTCTAAAGCAAAAATCTTTAATTTAAAAAATCTAAGATCTAGAAATTTTAGTTGTTGAACATTGAAAAATGAAGAAGAACAAAGTAGGCCCTTCAAATACCAACCCATCAGTCCACATGCAAAAGCTACAGATTTTTTTCTCCTACGCTGTATAACGCCAAGAACACAAGAAAGCAACACCTTTTCTTCAGATCCTTCTGAAAATCACCAATCATTCACTCAAAATAACCCCAAAGATCCAAAACCCAGTATTTCTTTTTCATTGTTCTTCCCATTTACAGTTTCTCAAATGCAAAAAAAATGTTAAAGACTGTATTTTTCTTTTTTATACTAAACTGGGTTTTAACCTTTAAGCTCATCAATGGCCGCATCTTCACTTTCGAAATGCACCACCGGTTCTCTGAACCAGTAAAGAACTGGTCTAACTCCACCGGAAAACTCTCTCATTGGCCTTTAAAAGATTCTTTTGAATACTACGCGGTTTTAGCTCACCGGGATCGTCTCCTACGTGGCCGTAAACTCTCCGGTGTTAATACAACCCTTTCTTTCGCTGATGGCAACTCCACTTTCCAAATCAACTCTTTGGGATTGTAAGGATCTTTGGTCTCCCCTTACTCTGTTTTTTTTTTCTGGGATTTTTTTTTTGTAAATCTTGTTTGGGATTTTTGCAGTTTACATTATACAACAGTTCAATTAGGCACCCCAGGGGTGAAATTCATGGTGGCACTTGATACTGGAAGTGATCTTTTCTGGGTTCCTTGTGATTGTACCAAATGTGCTCCAACTGAAGGCACTGCCTATGCTTCTGTATGTTCCCTTATTTTCCTTTCTTAGCTATGTTACCAAAGGTGGATCTTGGGACTAAGTTTTTGGAAATTTTCTAAAACTTCAGGGGTTTAATGATATTTTTTCTAAAAAAATTAGGGATCTAATTAAACTTTTTAGAAGTTTTATGTTGAATATCTAAGGAAGTACTTCGACTTGTCCCCTATAAATGCAGTTTCTATTTGGAATTTGTCTGTTTATAGCAAAAATTTACAGTCAGATCACCCTTTGTTCATTTCTACAAGTCAAATATGTACAACAGAGAAGCATAGTAGAGCATTTAAGAGTAGTGAAACTGTACCTCATTTTCTTTAACTTGCCCTGGTAAAAGTATCATGGAGGCCCTTATATTAGGAAACAAATTGCATTTTGCTCCCTTTACTAGAATAAATGAGCAAATTAATTTCTGTTCATTATATTAATAAGCAAACTGGTCCTTGTATTAACAATTTAATCCAATTTTACTGTTAAAATTTTGTCCACGTGTAATTGTTTGGTTATTTTTAACCGTAGAAATTGATGAAAATTTTAACATAAAGAACCGGTTTGCTCTTTGATCTAGTATATAGGGACTAATTTGACCATTTTTTGAGTAAAGGGGAAAAATGTAATCCGATTCTTAGTACAGGGGCCTTTATTTAATACTTTCACCAAATTGCCTTTAAAGGTAGCCTGTACATGAACCTAGCTTGAGCAAAAGGATCTTATTTTTAAGTTTGTTTGTGTTTGTTTGTTTAAAATTATTTGTTTTCATGTTTGTTTAAGTTGAACAATGTTCATGATTTATTAAATGAGCTTTAAACAAAAAAAAAATGAACTGAACAAGCTTGTTCAGTTCAATAAACAAGCTTTAAGATCTTGCTCATGTTAACGAATAGAAATTGAACTGTTTATCGAACACTTTGTTCATTTACAGTGCAACTTTTGCACTACATGGGGATGGTGAAGTGGGGAAATTGTATGAATGGGGCTTCTTATTAACCAACTTGGTCTGTTGATCACTTGTTGTCCTCGTATTGATATTAAACTGTGCACTATTTTCGGTGGCAAGGATTTCGAGCTTAGTATATACGACCCGAAAGGATCATCGACCAGCAAGAAGGTCACCTGCAGCAGCAGCTTGTGCGCACAACTTAACCAATGTCTCGGAACATTCAGTAATTGTCCTTACATGGTATCTTACATGTCAGCTCAGACTTCTACTTCCGGGATTCTAGTGGAGGATGTTCTTCAATTAACAACTGAAGACGGTCACCCAGATTCGGTTGAGGCATATGTCACATTCGGGTAAGTTCTCTCTATATGCAGCTCAACCAGTTCGAATGCCTTATTTCGGCATTCTTTGTTTATGATTTCGTTTTTCCTGATATTGCGCAGCTGTGGGCAGGTTCAAAGTGGTTCGTTCCTCAATGTTGCGGCTCCCAACGGTTTATTCGGGCTTGGCATGGAGAAAATAGCAGTTCCTAGCATTTTATCGCAAGAAGGTTTAACAGCTGATTCTTTCTCCATGTGTTTTGGAGACGATGGAACCGGAAGGATCAGTTTCGGAGACAAAGGTAGCCCTGACCAGGAAGAGACCCCATTTAATCTTAACCCATCACAGTAAGTGGTAAATTTCTCGTTTTCTCGAGGCTGATATATGTGAATTTAGATCGATGCATTTGCTTATGGAAACGTTTGCAGTCCGACGTATAATGTTACGGTAACTCAAATCCGGGTGGGGACAACTTTAATCGATGGTGGCTTTACTGCTCTTTTTGATTCCGGGACCTCGTTTACATACTTGGTTGACCCAACATATTCAAATCTCGCCGTGAATGTAAGCACTTCATATCTCGATCCTCCGTTTACTCGATGTTTCCACTTAGTAACTTATGCTCTTTTACAGTTCCATTCTCAGACACGAGATAGTCGCCGTCCACCCGATTCTAGGATCCCTTTTGAGTACTGTTATGATATGAGGTCCGTTGTTTAGTCTTGTTTCATATCTTCTTTTTCACCGCTTAAGTCGTGTTCTATTCATTTTTATGATTTTGCTTTGTGGCATGCAGCCGAGATGCAAATGCAAGTTTAATACCTAGTATGAGTTTAACCATGAAAGGTGGAAGTCACTTTCCCGTGTATGATCCGATAATTGTCATTTCGACTCAGGTAGCTGCCTACTCCTTGACTTTTCTTTCTTTTTCATTTTTATTGCATTAAATGATTTTACCTCTAATGATTTTGCAGAGTAAGCTCATATACTGTTTAGCCGTTGTCAAGAGTACCGAACTGAATATTATCGGACGTAAGTCTTGCATGTTGAATGCAATTAATTGATGCTTCTGCTTTGTTATCAACATGAATGAATCTAGTTCCTTCATTGCATGAATTTAACGAGTCTCGTTTTGTTTGCTGTTCTTTCCTCGAAACAGAAAACTTCATGACTGGCTACCATGTGGTGTTTGACCGAGAAAGATTTGTCTTAGGCTGGAAGAAGTTCAATTGTAAGACGATGCTTCTGTTCACACACGCATTTTCCCATTATGCTTTAGTATGTCAACTCCTGTTACCTACCAAATCCATTTGCTTTCTTACAGGTTACGACATCGAGGAAACTAACACGTCCGAAGAAGAACGTCCTGTCTCTGCACCTCCTGCTGTTGCTGCTGGAATCCGTAATTATTCCACCCCGGAATCAACAAAAGATGTAAAAAATAACAATTCACTCACCTCGGTCACCTTGCGGTCTTGCCATCTCCATGTTTCTCTTCCGTTTTTCTTCGGACTCGTCTCCATATTGACTCTATTGTCATAGGATATTCATCGTGTACTTTCTCGAGCTATATGATGGTTTAATCTTCATAGAAACAACAATGAGAATACTGTTAAAGGATTGATTGCATCCCCACATGATTTTGTTGTATTTTAGGCCCTCCACATGCAATTGTGCCATCGCTTATTGTCAATTCCTTTTATCATTTTAGCAAAGGTCGTAGGTATTTTTGTTCATTATTGTTGTATTTTTTTTATGTATAGCCACAATACAAATTTTAGTACATTTTTTGTGGAATTTCTCCCTAGTATTAATCAATGAATTCGTTTGGTTTAATTACTGATTTGGTTTCTTTATTATACTCAAATTTTAGTTTCAATTCAATTGATATATTTTAATTTGATATAATTTCATTTTTTGACTTTTATTATCTCATTAATTAAGTTAATTATTTCTGTTAAAATATTAACATAATTTTTTTTCTAAGAGTTATCCCTTTTAACTCATTTTGGGTCAAGTTTGGATTAGTATTTTCAATTTTGAATTGAGCAAAAAAAATATATTTCATAGAGTAAAATGCTTAAAATGCCCCAAAATTCCTATGACTCATATTTTAATTTGGTCTTTAAATTTTAAAATATTTTAATTACATCTCTAAATTCTAGAGATTATATCAATCAAGTCCTTCCATTATTAAAACCATTAATTTCACTGTTAAGTGACATAAAATCATTTAAAATTAAAAAAAATTCTTGAAGTTTATTAACCAAAATGTAATAGTATAGCTGTAACTATACTGTTAGTTAAGGTGGTTAGTAGTTAGTATCAGTTATAGTTTGTTAACTGTTGTACTAGCTATGCTATATATATGCAGTACATATATTTGTATGAAGTATGATTTGTTGAATAATGTCAACTTCTTGTATAATCTAACATGGTATCAGTTAGCCAGGTTCTTGGTTAAGTTTTTTTTTCTTCTCTTGAAAATTGTGATCTGTGAGTAATGATTTCAGAGACTTCTACAACGATATCAGCAATGGCTACTAATGTGACTAATGGGGTGTAAGATAGTAGGTTCTTTGCAATAAAGAAGTTGACTATCTTGCTTGATGACTCGAACTATTTGCTGTGGAAGCAACAGATGTTGCTAGCCATCAAGATGCACAAGCTTCAGAAGTTTCTTGATGGTAGTGTTCCTCCACCTCCAGCCACGATTACTGCTGACAATGGAGAGGTTCAAGAAAATCCTGATTATGTGGTGTATGAGCAGCAAGACAGTGCTCTTGCGTCTTGATTGCTGTCATCTGTCAGTCAGGAAGTGTTGCCACATCTATTAGGTATGGATTCTAGTACCTTAATTTGGGACAAATTGGCTGCTGTTTATGGTAGCAAAACAACCTCGAGGTTAATGTTTTTTAGAAGAGCTTTACACTCTCAAAAAAAGGGTGATTTGTGCATGAAAGAATTCTTGATGAAAATAAAGAATTTTTGTGATAATCTTGCAAGCTGTGGTGAGGTAATTAGTGAGCATGAGCATGTTACTGCAATCTTGAATGGTTTGTCTATTGAGTTTGAGGCAATCATCACAGTGATAACAGCTAGTCCAGCGCCTTATGGTGTTCAAGCCATAACGACCATGATTCTTGATGCTGAAGCAAGGCAACATGCAACTTTAGTGGATGTTTCTAGTTTTGCAAACTTGGTCACAGGTTAGCAAAAGCGAGGAAGTGCTGTATCTAGATATCATTCTAATGGTTCAAGCAGTCATCGAGGCCATGGTCGTGTGAGATCTTCTAACAGTATGTTTCAATGTCAATTGTGTGGCAAGACTGTTCATCTTGTAGATCGTTGTTTCCACAGATTTGATAGTTCATATAAAAGTGCCAGCTACAGGCCTCCATCAGTGAACATGGTGGCTGCTGGTTCTCAAATTCCTGCTGCTCCTTTAAGTACTGCTCAAGGTTGTTGGGTTTGGTCCAATATTGTTCCTGGTTCTATTCAACCACAAGCATGCATGGCCACTCCTGATACTTTAAGAGACAATTGTTGGCATCCTGACTCTGGGGCAACTCATCATTTGACCAACTCACCAGGTGCAATGGTTGAAGGCACTTCCTATGCTGAACCAGGTAAGGTGCTTGTAGGAAATGGTATGGCTCTTCTTGTTGTTTCTACTGGTCAAGCTTCTATTACTACTAATTCAAAGTCTCTGATTATGAAGTCATTATTACTTGTGCCTAAAATAACCAAGAATCTAATGTCTATTTCAAAATTTTCAAAGGACAATCAGGTTTACTTTGAGTTCTTTCCTACTTATTGTTTGGTTCGAGATTTGGCGACTAAGGAGGTATTGTTACGTGGTGGTGTGCAAAATGGACTGTACAAGTTACATCTAGGAGATAAAGTCAAGAAGAAGACTACTGAAACTGTTGCTCAGTGTAATGCTACAAGTGTGTCTGTTCCTTTACAAGTGTGGCATTCTAGGCTAGGACACCCTTGTCTAGCCACACTGAAGAAAGCTTTGCATCATTGTAACTTATCTTTCACTAATAATAAAAATTCTCTAGAGTATGTTTCATGTCATCTTGGAAAAGAGCATAAACTGCCCTTTACTGTGTTTGAGACAACTTATACTGCTCTCTTACAGCTAGTTGCAGCTGATGTTTGGGGTCCTGCACCAGTATCTTCAAATGGTTTTTTGTACTATGTGGCTTTTGCAGATGCCTTCTCACGATTTATTTGGATTTATTTTTTGAAGAGGAAGTCTGATGTTGCAGTAGTGTTTTCACAGTTTTTAGTGCAAGCTGAGAGAGCTCTTAGTTGTAAGCTTAAGGTGTTGCAATCTGATGGTGGGGAAGAGTTCCAGGAGTTAAAAACTTGTTTGGCACAGAAAGGGATTACTCACAGGCTCTCATGTCTATACACATCAGACCAGAATGGTTTGGTGGAGAGGAAGCATAGGCAAATTGTTGAAAGTGGACTGTCCATGCTTGCTCATGCATCAATGCCCTTATCCTTTTGGAATGATGCATTTTGCAGTGTGATGTACTTGATAAATAGGTTACCTTCCTCTCCCTTAAGATTAAAGTCTCCATATGAAATGTTATTCAATGAAAAACCTGATTATGTGCCTTTAAGAACTTTTGGTTGCTTATGTTTTCCAAACCTTAGACCTTATAATAAACATAAGCTGCAATTTAGGTCTGTCTTTTGTATTTTTTTAGGGTATTCTCCACAGCATAAAGGGTACAAGTGTAGAGATCATCTTGGTAGAATATATATCTCTAGGCATGTTACTTTTCATGAACAAACTTTTCCTTTTCAAACTATGTGTCAACCTGTGTCTAAGCCACGGTCTTCTTGTCAAGCTACAAATTCTAAGCTTCTTGTATTTTCTGGTGCTAGACAAAAAGAAAATTTGATTCCTGCTGCTTAGTCATCGTCTCAGTCGTCTGAACAGTTAGCATCTCCTTCGCAATCTGTTCAAAATAGTGAAATGCTATCATCTTTACCTACAGAATCTTGTTCACAAAATCCTAGTTGTGTCAATATTCATCCCATGGTAACCAAAAGTAAGGTTGGTGTCTTTAAGCCTAAAAGTTTATCTTAGTAGGGTGTCAAATTTGTCAAGTACAGAACCTGCTAACATTCATGAGGCTATGGAATTTGAGCATTGGAGTACTGCTGTACATGATGAATTGTCTGCCTTGCATAAGAATGGGATATGGAGTTTATGTGTTCTTCTTGCCTTCAGGAAACCAGTTGGTTGCAAATGGTTGTTTAAGGTGAAAAAGAAATCTGATGGTTCTATAGAAAGGTACAAGGCTCAGTTGGTGGCTAAAGGTTTTTCTCAACATGCTGGTTCAGACTTTTATGACACCTTTAGTCCAGTTGTTCAAGCTGCTACTGTGAGGGTGGTTTTAGCTGTTGCTGTGATGAGAGGTTGGCCCTTAAGACAGGTAGATGTTAATAATGCCTTCCTTAATGGGACTTTGGAAGAAGAGATATATACGAGTCAACCACCAAGTTTTGAAGTACAAGGGGTTAATGGGAAGAAACTTGTGTGTGAGTTGAAAAAGGCACTATATGGTCTAAGGCAGACACCAAAGGCGTGGTTTCAAACTCTTAGAAGGTACCTGATTGATCAGCTTCATTTTGTGTCTTCTAAAGCTGATTCTTCCTTGTTTATTTGCAGAAATGGAGAGAGTTGCATATTCCTTATGGCCTATGTGGATGACATAATTTTGACTGGTGATTCCTTGTTTGACATTAATACAGTGATTAAGCAATTACACAGTAGATTTGCTCTCAAGGATATGGGGGATTTGCACTATTTCTTGGGCATTGAGGTTCAACAGTTTGATAAAGGACTTTTTCTAAGTCAGAAGAAGTATATAGCAGAGCTGCTTCAAAAGTCTCCTATGGCAAATGCTGCTTCCACTCCCACACCCACACCCACGGTAGGCACACCTAAGTTAGTGGCAAAAGGTGGTGTCTTGTTTGAAGATGGTCATTTGTATCGAAGCATCGTAGGCACATTGCAATATGTCTGTGTTACCAGACCAGATATTGAATTTTGTGTCAACAAACTAAGTCAATTTATGAATGCACCTACAGACTTGCATTGGAAGGCAATAAAGAGAGTGTTGAGGTATCTGCAAGGTACCATGCATTATGGCTTTTTTTTATACATGGTGATACTGAGCAGTCTGCGTTTTCTGATGCTGACTGGGCGTCGTCAGTTGAGGATAGACGTTTGACATCTGGGTACTGCATTTTTCTTGGTTCCAATTTAGTTACATGGTGTTCAAAGAAACAAGTGGTTGTCTCTCGTTCAACCTCTGAGGTGGAATATCGAAGCCTTGCCAACTGTGTGTCAGAGTTACTTTGGGTCAAGCAATTGTTGTCAGAAATAGGAGTTAAGTTTCAAAAGGCTCATATGGTGTGGTGTGACAACACCTCCACAGTTTCTATGGCAGCTAATCGAATTCATCATGCTCGGATGAAACATGTTGAGATAGATCATCATTTTGTTAGGGAACGGGTTCTAAATGGTAGTCTGCAGGTTAACTATGTTCCGATTGATAAGCAGGTGGCTGATGTGCTTACAAAACCATTGCCTCCTTGACTACTATTCTGTATTTTATGGTCCTACTTAAGTAAGGAATCAACTATTTTTTTTCCACTCTTCAGATACAACGACTTTAATTTAGACGTTACTACTACAAGGCAAACAGTGTTGCTTTCCTTGACTATGTCATAGCTCCTTTTCAATCAACAAATTTATTAGTCTCGAGTTTAGAGATGAGCGTTTGATCGAATTGAATGAAAAAAATTTTAATTTGAATTTTTTCGAATTGAGTCAAATGAAATAAAATTAGAATAAAGTCGAATCAAATAAAATTATTAGAGTTAAATTAAAAAATAAATAAATATGTCAAATTAAAATTTTGTTATAGTATAACTAATTGCATGTTAGAACACATGAAATTGAAACCATATATATTTGAAAACTTTTTCAAAACAAAATAATAATAATATTGTTTATTTTAGTATGATAAACTTGAATCATTAATTAACCTATTTAGGTTCCCAAATTTATTATTTTAAAAAATTTTAAAAATTTTAACTTTCTTATATATTCTTTAGAATTTTTATAATTTTTAAAAAAATATCAATTTTAGAATTTTTTTTTATAAATGTTTTGAATTTTTTAAAACTATTTTGAATTATTTTTGTATTTTTTGTTGAGAGAGATCGATTTTTTTCAATTTCAAAATTGACAGAAATAAAAAAGGTATTTAAATCAATTTATTATTCGAATTATTCGAATTTTAAAATTCAATTCGACTCGAACTCGGAACTTGAAATACTTGTTCAAGTTTCAAGTTGACTGAAACAACTTGATTTGATTAACTCGAACTTAGTTTTTTTTGCCCTCACTCAAGTTGTGTTGGACTCGATAGAAATATTTTAAAATAATTCATAATAATTTGTTTTCAGTTTTTTATATAAATTTTAAATTTAAAGTTTTCACTTTTCGAATTTTATTTGATAAAATAAATTTTTTATGATTTTGAGATATTATTAATAAAATTTTAAAATGTTTTTTGTAAATAATTTTTTATGTTTTTAAATTAAATATTAAATAATCTTATATATTATTAAAATATAGTATTTTTAAAAGAGTAAAAATTAATTATAAATTAAATAAGAATAAAATAGAATTTTATTCTAATAATCACAATTTTTTTATTTTGTGAAAAAAAGAAAGAAAGAAAAGCCATGCGTATGTTTTGCGGAAGTTGCGTTTCCCCCTCGCTTTACATTTTGCCCCTAATTTCTTCACATTATTGAATCAAAGTTTGAAACGACGAAACGTCATGTAGACTATTGAAACTATATTAAATGATATAATTATAAGTTTATGGCTTTAGTTTTTTTATTATAAAAGTAGAAAAATTAAAGGGATAATATTGTTTTGCCCCCTAAGCTTAGCAACTAGATTCACTTTGGTACCGAATTTCTATTTTTCACTTTGGTACTTGAACTTAAAAATTAAGTCCATTTTGATATCTAAACTTGATAAATATAAAAGTTTGATTATGTGTTACTTTAAAGTTGTGTCACATAATTACTTGAAAATTAAAAAATTATATAAATTTCTAGGTGAATTGGAACGGTAGTTAAATATGTAAAATCTTTGGTCTTTGATTCAACAAGTTTGATCGATTCAATTGTTGAACCAACAATTATTAAAATTCATAAAAATTTAAAAAATAAAAAATTTATTATATTAATTAAACATGTTCAACTATTGATTTTTATTTTTATTTTCGATTTTTATCAATTTCAAATAATTTTCGATTTTTAAATTAATCAATGATAATTATTGACATGAAAAAGAAAAGCCACAAAGTCGTAATGGAGTCCGTACACTTCGGCGACAAGCGCCGTCCTTGTCCGGTCGGCGTGGATATAAATGCGGCCAAACGGCTGACAGTGTTCCACGTCTTTGAAAGCATACGGTAAAGATTGAAAATGAAAATTGAAGAAATTTCTAGCAACTTTCACACCAAAAATTGAAAATAAAATCACTGTCGGTCTCATTAAAAATATTTCTTTTCTTTTCTTGCTATAATTGTTTTAAAAAGTGGAATTATATTAAAATTTAAAAATAGTAAACTGCATGGCGATGTTCATATACTTCATATTAATTTTTCAGTTTTTATATAATATTTTTATACTTTTAGATTGTTTATTGATGTAATATATAAAATAAAATAATATTATGTAAGTATGAAATATATGTAAATAGGAGTGAAGTCAGAATTTTTTTAAATGATCGAAATTAAATTGTAATTTTTATTATAATAAAAATATAATTTTTAAAGAATTAAATAAAAAATTTATCATTTTTAGGATAGGCTAAAGTGCTATTTTACTTTTATTAATTTGAAATTTTTAACACTTTAAAAAATCTAAATGAAATTTTTTTCATTTTAAGGGGTTAGAGCCCTGCCAACCCCCTTAGATTCATCCCTGTGTGAGAATTGTCAATAGGAGTGTTCAATCGTTAACCAAATCGAACTAGCATAATTGAATTAATCGAACTTTTAAACTCTTAATCGTTAATCGAACCAAAAGTTTTTCAAAACAAATTAACCGAATCGAACTATTTCGGTTAACTCGGTTAGTTAATCAAAATTTTTTATGTTTTTGTTTTTTTTGTTAAAACAAGTATAAAACGTATCAAAAAATAAATTGATAATTTTTATTTAATAGAATTAACCAAATTAACCAAAATTAACTGAGTTGATAATATATAATATTGATTTTTTGAAAGTTTGATTAATATGGTTAATTACCCGATTTCAAACCGAATTAATCGATAACCGAACTTGCAAAAAACCATTAACCGACCTCCGATCAAATTAGATTGATTAATCGACAGATTAACTGAATTAGTTCGATTCGATCGATTAATTCAATTTTAACCAAAATTTGACCACCTCTAATTGTCAAACGGGTTGATACGCTAACATTGTTAAAAAAATGTTATAATCAATATTTTCATGAAAAATACTATTTAGTTTTTTAAAGCTTAATGGTTAATTTAATTAAAAAATAAAGAATAAATTAAAAATTAAATGTATAATTATGAATTTGTATTACTAACAATAAATAATATTAATCATTGATATAGACATATATTCCTTATTTTCATACTTGTAAGTATATATTAGATGGTCATGATGATTAAATCTATAGAATTACGCATTCTAATG
Organism: Kokia cookei; assembly: GCA_039519145.1. Lineage (NCBI taxonomy): Eukaryota > Viridiplantae > Streptophyta > Magnoliopsida > Malvales > Malvaceae > Kokia > Kokia cookei. The sequence goes on from CM076903.1 coordinate 42,280,983, forward strand.
CTTCTTTTACTGTAAAAAAAAATAATATCAATCAATTTAACCATTTTAAACCTAACTTTTTTAGCATATGATTTTTATATCTATGAGTTTTCCTTTTGTTAATATAAAGGTTTAATATAGTATTCAGTCTATGAATTTATCAATTATGTCCATTTTAGTATTTATAACTTTTTATCAATTTTGGTATTTGAATTTATTAGGTCCACCAGGAGCAAAAATAGGGTAGGCAATGGCTTTAGCCCCCAAAAATATAAAATTGTCTATTAGTCCTTTTTTTAAGAATGTATAAGTTAGTATAATGATAAAATTACATTTTACTCTAAAATTTTTCATTCATTTTTAGTCTTCCTAGAATAATTTTCTAGCTTCACCCTTGAGGTTTATTTTGGTACTTGAACTTGAATTCTGTAAAATTATAATAATATGGCACAGTCTTTAAGTGTCATATTATCATACTTTTACGAAATTCAAAGTTCAAAGATTAAAACGGACAATTTTTCCAAGTTCAAATGCTAAAGTAGACCTCCGAAAACTATAAGTACCGAAATGAATTTAGTTACTAATTCTAGGGACCAAAAAATATATTAAACCTGTTATAACATGACGGCATAAATTAAGGAAGTGGGGAGCGTCCAAGACGAAGTGCAAAAAGTCAAAAAAATTCTACACGTGGCGACTCTTCATTGAGTTCTTATTTTCTTCCGCCAATCATGGCTGACTTTTTTACTTTCGCCAATGACCGCCACCAGTTTTTTTATTTTATTTTTTTAAAATTACCTTTGTTCATGTAACACATGCTCTGTTTTTTATTTTATGATTTCTTTTTATTCCCCTTTGATTGTTGCCTTTTTCCCCTAGATATTTAACTAAGGATGAATTTTTTTTTTTGATATTCTTCATGTCCGTTTTATGGTTTATGTTTGAGATTTGTGGCTATCCTTTCAAATAATATCGTCTCCAAAGTTCAAACGTGGGTACTCCCTTTGGGAATGTCATGTGTTTTACCATTGCACCCAACTACTTGTTGGAAAAGGTGAATATTTGATGTACTGTCAATGTTTTTTTTTTTTTTTTTTTTTTTTGTGAATTACAAAGGGAGAGTAAAGCTCTAACAACAACGCGATTGGCGCAACTTGAACCTATGTCACACCTGAAATAATGGACACCCTTGATCATTAGGCCAACACACGAAATTCTGTCAATGTACAAGTTTCATGTAACCACATGACATCTCATCATTAATAAAATAACAGATGATTTATATAAAAATATTATTAACTTTATTTGAATATATTTGATTATATGTGGTGTTGTTATTTATTAACTGTGTATGAAACTCATCAATTAGCTGTTCATCAAATATTATTGCTTTAATTAATATTAATTTTCATGACACATAACAATATTATCGTTTTCGTTATGATATAAATACATATAAGTGCTTGTTAAAAATATATATGTATTAAAGTGTCTATGTTTATCGTTTTAAATTTATCAATAAATTAAAAAGAAATTATATGTTTTTTATAATCTAAATTCTCAATGAAATATACATCAATACAAACAAATATACCTCAATTATACACCTAAAATATGTTTATATACAAATATAGAATTTTTGTTATAATTAGATTAGATGACTAAATTTAGTGATTATAATCTATTATTTAATGTAATTATAAAAAATAAATTTTGGTCAAGACAAATAAAAATATTTAAAATATCAAAACATTGTATCAATTGGTCACAGGCACCGATATATACATTAGTATTAGATGAAACTGATCAAAATACACTCAAATATAATTGGAACACTCCCAATAATTTATAATTATTTTATACCAATTTAAAATTAAATAATACGTAATTAAAATTTATAATTATTATAAATTAAGAGATATATATGTATGTAGGATTATTATTTGATTTATTATGATTTAAATTAGGGGAAAATACAAGTATAAGGAGTTAAAAAAATTATATTTATATTTATGAGTAGACTAAAGGTGTAATCAAGTGAAGCTAATCTCTAATAGTGATAAGTTCAAGCTTAAATTTGACTCAAAATTCAATATTTGATACTTGACTCGAGCTCAATCGGAACATTAACTCAAGCTCAAGGCTTGATGCTTAATCAAGCTGAGAGTATCTTTGGCTTTTTCGTATTTAAACTTGAGCTTGTTCATTAAGCCCTTTCTATATAATAAGAGTAAAGATGTAATTTCATAATATGAAATTATAAAACAAAAAGCTCGATTAAGCTTGCTAGCTATTTGAATCAAGTATTATAAAATTTAAATTTAACTTGATCAATAACTCGATCTTGGTTCAATAATTACTATATCGAATTTGAGCTCTTTTTTCAAATCAAACCTGAATATCTTACGAGCATTAAGGATCGTGAGAAGGGGGTAAACAGGGCCTTCCCTCCAACCAAATGGGATTGAATTTTTACACTTTAAAACATATAAAGTTATAAATTAGTAATGATAAAATTGTAATTTATCTCAAAATGATAATATTTTAATTTATTTAAAAAATTATAAAAATATTAATTATTAAAATAATAAAATTGCATTTTAACACCTATCAAAATTTTTATAACTTAATTTCATCTCCAAAAATTTTTGGCTCAACCCTTGGCTTGCATCAATATCTCATTTACATAACAAAAAATATTTTATATTTTTATTAGCTCGCAATTTGTCAAGTAATCCAATATTTAGGTGCCGGTTTAAAAAAAATCATAAATTTCTAGGCATTGGATATTAAAAGGGGAAAACAATGAGGTGCAAAAACGAAAATTCTACAAAATATAAGGGGTATCCCGCCAAAAAGAAAAAAATTAATAATATATATAAAAAAATTCGCTTTCGCGGGACCCAAGCTCCGACCAGAGATGGGGTCACACTCGCACCGCGTTTTCGTTTTTCGTTTCGCTTTCTAATTTGGTTTTTTTTTTTCCTTCAAAATTCACAACGAAACCCTTTATCACTTCAACATTTTTTTTAGCTAATTTTTTTTTCTCTCATAGGAGAAAATTTATTATTATTATTATTATTTTTTGAGTGACGAATTCAAGCATGAGTCAGTTCACTCGTTATTGTCGTCTATTACTGTTAATGGTATTAGGATTAAGCACGGGAACCTGTTACGGTTTCGGTACTTTCGGATTCGAATTCCATCACAGATACTCGGATCCCGTTAAACAAATCCTGGCCGTCGATGAATTGCCGGCGAAAGGAAGTCCAGATTATTACAGTGCTATGATCCACCGCGATAAAATAATCAAGGGCCGTCGATTGGCGGCAGAGAACGATCAGACGCCGGTTACTTTTCTCGACGGAAACGCAACTTATCGATTGAGTTCGTTTGGATAGTATGGTTTTCTTCTTACCTCCTCTCTCTCTCAAAACTCCTTTTTTTTAAAAAAATAGAAGATATTCTTTCTTTCTTTTTTTTTTTCTGTTTGTTTGCCGAGAAAAAAAAAGTGTTGTACGATATTCTTTAATCTTTAGATTTTTCTATTTGGAATTTACAGTTTGCATTACGCAAATGTAACGGTGGGGACGCCAGCTTTGTCGTTTTTGGTAGCATTAGACACCGGCAGCGATCTCTTTTGGTTGCCATGCGATTGTTCCAGTTGTGTTCATGGCATAGAATCACCCGGTGGCCCGGTAATTTAAATTTAAATTCTTAATGATTTATAGATTTCATTTATTCTTTTTGGCCATTTTGTTTCTTTTATTCACTAAGAATAAAATATGCTGTCAAATAATATGGTAGTTCTCTCTATTATTATTTGGTATAATTAGTCTATTCTTTATGTTGATCTTAACGTTCATAAAGAACTTTTTGAGGTTTGTGATTTCACTTTTTAAAATGCTATTTTCGAATTTGAATGGTTTTTTTTTCTTTCTAAAAGTATGGACTTTGATAGAAATGACAATAGATGGATATCACTACTCATGGTTTTTTTCAAATTTAAATAGGAATGTAATACGTTTTATTGTACTAAAATTTATATCTTTTTATATCAACAACGGTATTTATGCCGATCGAATTAAGACTCAATCGATCATTTAATTGAAATTAAATATTAATTTATTTGTAAAATGCCAAATTTAATTTTTTTTATATTTTATCAAAATCAAATAATAATTTTATTTGCTACTATTTTTTAATGATACTATTAATTATTTTAAAGGTATGATTTTGTAAAGTAAATATAAATATAAATATTATTAGCATATATATTTAAATTAATATTATTTATAAAAGCATTTTGGTCATACGAGGCTAGGTGGAACGAGACTTTTCTAAACTTAACCTTGACTCGATCTAACTAATTGAAAAATTAGACATATTAACTCGACTCGAAATTCTAGTTTCAAATAAAGATTCGACCCGATGGAATTGAAATCCATTAAATTCATTTTTTTTTTGTAATCCCTAATTTTATTAACCCAAAACTTATTGGTGGATCTATTTTTTTTAATTTAAGTATACTAGCTCAATCCTTTATACTATTCAATCATATTGAATTTAGGAGCATGTGGAACACATTTATATGCTAAAAGTTATTCCTTTTTCATTTCGAATCAATGCACTTTACCTATTATTCTAAAACATTTGGCTTAACATTCTCTTCTACTTAATCTCGTAACGTTTTTATCACATCTTCTTCATCAATTTAGCCTTCCCTGCTCCACCCATTGAAGTATTCAATGTGAAATCGAGCAATTATGAATTGCTCTGACACCAATTCTTGCAATTTTTTTGAATTTATATTATGTTTAATTTCAATCAAGTAAACTTTATGGCCTTACGAGAAACTTACTTCCATATTGATTAGGTCAATAATTTAAATATGATTTTCTAAATCATTAAGATCGTTTATTTTAGTTTGATTCAATAAAATTACGATATTAAATAAATTTTGATAAAAAATATTAATAAAAAAATAAGAGGATTTCATTTTCAATTTCAATCTTTGACACAATTCGATTTGCTGAAAAATTTGTGTTTCAGACCATAGAGTTTAACATCTACAGCCCTAATACATCATCTACAAGCTCAAAGGTTCCTTGTAGCAGTGACAAGTGCGAACAACATAGGAAATGTTCTTCACCTTCAAGTAATTGTCCTTATCAAGTTATCTATCTATCCAATGGCACCTCGTCGATCGGAGTTTTGGTGGAAGATGTCTTGCACTTGACTACGGACGACGACACAACAAAGAAACCCGTCGAAGCCAAGATTACTTTCGGGTTTGTATCTTTTACTTCCTTTGTCCTGAAATCTCACCGTGCTGTTGTTGAAAATAGCATCAGCCTGTCATCAACAAGACATGCATTGTTAGTGTTTTGAGTCTGTAAATGATTATGATTATGCATTGCTTCACATTGTTACCGGTGATTATGTCCGGGAATGATTAACTCATGTGCGTTACTCTGTTGCAGTTGCGGGAAGATTCAGACCGGATCGTTCTTAAACGGTGCAGCTCCTAATGGTCTTTTCGGGCTTGGTATGGACACTATATCAGTTCCCAGCACATTAGCAAAAGAAAATGTTACACCAAATTCGTTTTCTATGTGTTTTCGATCCGATGGGATCGGAAGAATAACTTTCGGTGACAAGGGCAGCTCAGATCAAGGAGAAACACCAATTAATCTCGGGCAATCACGGTACTGACCATAATACCAAACTTGTTCGACATGCGAACGCTCCTATTTTCTCGGGTTTTACTGATCCTTCTCGATATTCATTTTCAGCCCTTCTTACAATGTTAGTATCACTAAAATAAGTGTGGGAGGAAACACCGGTGATCTCGAGTTTGATGCCATTTTCGACTCCGGTACCTCGTTTACATATTTGAATGACCCGGCTTATACGCTTATTACCGAGACTGTAAGTAGTTTAAGTCACAAATTCCCCCCCTCCCCCTCTCGGTTTCCATTTTCTCCCATACGTGTATTTATAGTTATTTTATTTGGCAGTTCAACAATATCGCCTTAGACAAGCGGCATACATCGAAGTCTACCGATGACCTTCCCTTTGAATATTGTTATGAGCTAAGGTAATCTATTGCTTTCGGTCCATTGAAAAGATGTATATTTTATCGTTCCTCGCCCAAAGGCCTCAGGCACCGAGTTCTTTTACCTTACAGCGCCAATCAAACGAGCTTGAAGTACCCCGTAGTCAATCTGACAATGAAAGGCGGAGATCAGCTTTTCGTCAATAATCCAATAGCACTGCTTCCCATGCAGGGTGGAGCTGTATATTGCTTGGCAGTTGTTAAAAGCGACGATGTGAATATCATCGGACGTAAGTCTCTCCGGATCCAATTTACAAACGCTGAACCGATAATTGATCTGATGTTTGTAAATATCCTTATCTTCAAATTATCAAACATTCTATAAGAAGTTTTTAGGTATTTCAAGTCGAAAAATCTCCAATTGCTACTTACATTTTTTTATTAAATCCGATCCAGAAAACTTCATGACCGGTTATCGTATAGTCTTCGATCGAGAAAAGATGGTACTTGGCTGGAAAGCATCCGATTGTAAGTAACTTCTCTTCAATCTCGTCCACTGGTTCATATCGTAAATCATTTCAACAATCCAATTTCCACAGGTTACAATATCGAGACTTCAAACACTTTACCAGTGATACCACCATCGGTGGTCCCTCCGGCTACTGTCGTTAAACCGGAAGCAACGGCCGGAAACGGCAGTAATGCTGGAGCTCCAGGGTCATCTCCACCACCTATGACAAATAAATCAACACAGCTTAAAGCTTTGTCTTATGTAGTCACAATTGCTCTAATCCTATGTTTTGCTCTAATTTAATTTTTTTTAATTGCAAAGTGCCCCTCACCTAGACCCTGTACCATAGGGTATGTTATTGTTTTAGGATTATACAATGGGGAAAACATTTTTAACTTACTATAGTTTTGTTTTTTTATGTTAGTGGCATAATTACACAGGTTTGTAAATATGTTTCGATTTTGATAAATGATTATTGCTTTTACAGCATTTACTTACAATTCTAAGTTACAAAATTTTGGTGTTTCCTGCTTTTTTTTTTCTTTAAATGTATAATTTTCGATAAAATTTATATAATATATCAAAATTTTGTGTAGATAAAAGTCTAATTTTACTAATGGTAGCCATTAAATTTGTTAAGTTATGTTACTTCCAAAATCTTATACGACAAAAATATTGATGTCAGTTTCTTATTTTTACATGAACTAATCCACAATTTGTGTAAAATTTAATTTAACAGATTTAACTATTACTATTTAATTCATGATTGAAATTTTAAAATTAACAAAAAACAAAAATTAAAATCGACAAAATTGGAGTAATAGACTAATTTTAGAACTTATGCATAGTGTTAGAATTGGGTGTGTAGAATTCTTGTTAAAATAAAATACAGTGGTAAAATAAAATAAAAGTAAAATCCAAATAAATTAGATTTCTTTTATTTTATTTTAATTAGAATAAGTCATCTATTTTATTTTAATTAGAATAACGTGTTTCAACCTTACTACGTTACTTCTATTAGTTGTTGATTGAAATAAGATTTTTCAACCTATAAATAGCGTAATCATCTCCTCTTGTATTCATTCAATTTTCGACATTAGGGAATCTTATTCTCCTCTGCCTGTGGTTTTTCCCGAAAGGGTTTCCACGTAAAATTTATGTGTTCTTTCTTTACGTTTTCTTTGCGATATTTCTTCATTGATATTTAATTTTATCAAATTAGTATCAGAGCTTTTTCAGGTTACTAGTATCAATCACGATAATGGGACATTGAAGTATGATATTCCGTTGTTGGATCGCAACACCAGATTCGCGTTGTGGCAGGTAAAGATGCAAGCAGTTCTTGCGCAGATGAATTTGGAGGATGCCCTATTAGGGTTAGATAAGATGCCTTCGAATTAGACAGATGAAGAGAAGCATAAAGATCGAAAAGCTTTGACGCAATTACAGCTACATCTGTCGAATGAAATTCTACAAGATGTGTTAAAGGAGAAGACTACTGCTGCATTATGGGCAAAATTACAGCAGTTATGTATGTCAAAAACCCTAACCAGTAAATTGCATATGAAGCAGCGTTTGTATTCTCATCGTCTGGAAGAAAATGCGTCTGTGCACGAACATGTAAATGTGTTTAAAGAAATTGTCTCGAATTTGGAGGCAACGGAGGTTCAGTATGATAAAGAGAATTTAGAGTTAATTCCCCTTTGTTCGTTGCCACCGTCGTATTCAACCTTCAGAGATACAATTTTGTATAGTCGTGAATTTCTCACAGTGGATGAAGTCTATGCTTCCTTAGCCTCGTATGACAAGATGAAGCATCTTGTGGGTGGATCTGACTCTCAGGGAGAGGGTCTCATTGTTCGTGGAAAACAAGATCGAAACAGTAATGATAATCGTGGAAGGACATAAGAACGAAATCCCCGCAGTAAATTTAAAGGTAGATCGAGATCTTCAAACAGAGGTAAAACTTGTAACTTCTGCGAGAAGAAAAGGCACATTAAGAAAGAGTGCTACAAGTTACAAAACAATATCAAAAGAGAGGTAGGGAATCAAAAGGGAAAACAACTAGAACAATCCGGTGAAGTTGATGTAGTAGAAGACTACAGTGATTGTGAACTCCTACTTGCATCTGTCGACAATTCTAAAGTGAGCGAGGAGTGAATCCTCGATTCTGATTGCACCTTCCATATGAGTCCCAATCAGGATTGGTTTACAACATATGAAGTTGTGTCTGAAGGTGTTGTTTTGATGGGAAATAATGCTTCATGTAAAATCACAAGTGTTGGCACAATCAAAATAAAGATGTTTGATGGGGTCGTTAGAACCCTTAGTGGCATGCGATATGTACCAGAATTGAAAAAGAATTTGATTTCGTTAAGTACTCTTGATTCAAAGGGACACAGGTGCATAGTTGAAAGTGGGGTTTTAAAGATTAGTAAGGGTTCCCTCGTTATGATGAAAGGGCAAAGAAAGACTTCCAAATTATATGTTTTGTAAGGTTCAACTATTACTGGTGATGTTGCAGTTGCTTTCTCTTCCTTGTCAGATGATGATATTACTAAACTTTGACATATGCGTCTAGGGCATACGAGTGAAAACCGCATGACAGAATTGAGTAAAAGAGGACTTCTTGATGGGCAAGGCATTAGCAAACTGAAGTTTTGTGAGCATTGCATTTTTAGAAAGCAAAAGAGAGTTCAATTCACCAGAGGAATTCATAACATGAAAGGAATATTAGATTATATTCATTCTGATCTTTGGGGACCATCTAGAGTGCCTTCGAGAGGTGGAGCTAATTATATGCTAACTCTTATTGATGATTTTTCCAAAAAAGTTCGGGCATTCTTTCTGAAGCAGAAAAGCGATGTGTTTTCCGCATTTAAGTCTTGAAAAATTATGGTTGAAAAACAGACAGGAAAACAGCTAAAACACTTTCGCACAAATAATGGCTTGGAGTTCTGTTCTGATGAGTTTATGAATTGTGCAAATCAGAAGGGATCATGAGACATTTGACAGTTCGTCATAATCCACAGCAAAACGGCGTTGCAGAACGAATGAACAGAACAATCATGGAGAAGGTTCGATGTATGTTGTCGAATGCTAATTAACGAAGTCGTTTTGGGCTGAAGCAGCCTCTACTGCATGTTTTTTGATTAACCGATCTTCATCCATTGCCATTGAGAAAAAAACTCCACAAGAGATATGGTCTGGTAAACCTGCTGATTATTCTGATATAAAGATTTTTCGGTGTCCAGCTTATGCTCATGTTGATAATGAAAAATTGGAACCAATATCCATTAAATGTGTTTTTCTTGATTTTAAAGCTGGTGTAAAAGGGTATAAGTTATGGTCTCCTGAAAATAGAAAAGTTATGATTAGCAGAGATGTTGTTTTTTATGAAATTGCTATGTTACCTAACTTATCTCTTAAAGACTCTTCCAGTAAAGAACAACAAAAGCAGATGGAGTATTAGATTGATTTAGTATCTACAACAAAGTAACTTCTCAAGTTAGTACAGAAGTTTAGAATAGAGTTACTTCATCACCACAATATTCTATTGCCGAAAATAGACCTAGAAGAGAAATTAAACCTCCGAAGAGGTACGCTGAGGCTGATCTAGTAGCTTATGCGTTAAATGTTGCTGAAGATATTGATGCAAATCAAGAGCCATCTACTTATTCCGAGGCAGTAAGCTGTGAAGACTCAGAAAAGTGGATGATTGCCATGCAAGAAGAGATGAAATCACCCCATAAGAATAAAACGTGGGACTTAGTAAAGCTTCCAAAAGGTAAAAAGGTCGTTCGTTGTAAATGGGTATTCAAGAGGAAAGAAGGGATTCCAAGAATTGAAGAACCCGGATATAAAGCAAAACTTATTGCAAAAGGTTACAATCAAATTCCCGGTGTAGACTTCACAGACGTGTTTTCTCCAGTTGTGAAACACAATTCGATTCGAGCCTTACTTGGTATTGTGGCCATGTATGATTTGGGGCTTGATCAATTAGATGTAAAAACAACGTTCTTACATGGAGAACTTGAGGATGATATTTACATGCAACAACCAGAGGACTTTATACTCTTAGAAAAGGAGAACTATGTTTGCTTGTTGAAAAAGTCTCTTTATGGTTTGAAACAATCAACAAGGCAATAGTACAAGAGGTTTGATCTTTTATGATTACCCATGATTTCAAAAGAAGCAGTTTTGATAGTTGTGTTTATTTTAAGAAAAACGGTAATGGTTCTTTTGTGTATCTACTCCTTTATGTTAATGACATGCTGATAGCAACAAAAGATAAAGAAGAGATAAGAAAGGTTAAAGCCCAACTTAGTGAAGAATTTGAGATGAAAGATTTAGAAGCAGCAAAGAAGATGCTTGGGATGGAGATTCCAAGAGATAGAAAAGCATGTAAGTTGTACCTAAGTCAGAAAGGGTACATTGAGAAAGTTCTTTGCAGGTTCAATATGCAGAGTGGCAAGCCTGTTAATACTCCATTAGCAACCCACTTTAGACTTTCATCGGCTTTGTCTCCGCAATCAAATGATGAGATTTATTACATGTCACGTGTTCCATATTCTAGTGCAGTGGGTTCTCTAATGTATGCTATGATTTACTTATCTCCAGATTTGTCATATGCAGTCAGTGCAGTTAGTAGATACATGGCGAATCCCGATAAAGAACAATGGAAAACAGTTCAGTGGATTTTGAGATACTTACAAGGTACACCTGATATTTGCTTCCAGTTTGGAAGAACTAGAGATGGAGTCATTGGCTATGTTGATGCTGATTTTGCTGGAGACCTAAATAGGAGAAGATCTCTTATAGGGTATGTTTTTACAATTGGGGGTTGTGCAATTAGTTGGAAAGCTACTTTGCAAACTACAGTTGTTTAGTCTACCACTGAAGCTGAGTACATGACAATTACCGAAGCTTGGAAAGAAGCTATTTGGTTAGAAGGACTCTTTGGTGAATTCAATAAAGATCTTCAGATTGATACAATATTTTGTGATAGTCAAAGTGCCATTTTCCTTACGAAATATCAAATGTTTCATGAGAAAACAAAGCAATTTGATGTTCGATATCATTTTGTGCGTGATATTATTGCTCGTGGGGATGTTGTGAGCAAAATTAGTACTCATGAAAATCCTACAGATATGATGACTAAATCACTTCCCATAACCAAGTTTGAGTATTGCATGGACTTGGTTGGTGTTCATTATTGAAGAATACTCCTTAAGTGGTTTTGTGGAAGAGGTGGAGAACTTGTTCGTCGAGAGTTCTTGTTCGTAGAGAATTCTTGTCAAGGTGGAGATTGTTAGAGTTGAATGACTATAATTCTTGTTAAAATAAAATACAGTGCTAAAATAAAATAAAAGTAAAGTCCAAATAAACTAGAGTTCTTTTATTTTATTTTAATTAGAATAAGTCATCTATTTTATTTTAATTAGAATAAGGTGTTTCAACTTACTATGTTACTTCTATTAGTTATTGATTGGAATAAGGTTTTTCAACTTATAAATAGGGGTAGTCATCTCCTTTTGTATTCATTCAATTTTCGACATTAATGAATCTTCTTCTCCTCTGCCCGTGATTTTTCCCGAAAGAGTTTTCACGTAAAATCTATATGTTCTTTCTTTACGTTTTTTTGCGATATTTCTTCATTGTCGACATTTAATTTTATCACATAGTATGGGGACTAATAGAAGAATTTGACCTAATATAATATACAAATATAATAGATACACGAATTGACTTATCTTATATAACTTGACGTACTCACCAACTGACAAAGCTAAATGCAATGATACGATGTATATACTCTTAGCAATTTTGAAAATAAAGGAAGAAAACAAATAGTAAAATATGATCCCAAAAGAATAATGTGAACAAAAAAGTGGATATATGAATATGACAAATGTTGTATAGCATTAATTATTAATATGTCAAAGATTATATAAAATGTAAAAATACAATACACAAGCATATAAATAGACGTAACAAAAAAAAAGAAAAATATAAACGGACTAATTTGCTTACATTACACATATTTATGGGTTAAGCTAAGTTTCTAAAGCTCACTTGATATTTGGTAGACTTTTGAAAAAAAATACGTGAAGTTCTAATCAGAGTTTCAATTATTAATTTACAAAGAAAAATCCAAGATAGAATATAATATTCATATTTCATATCAAATTGACTTAAGTTTAAGTGTGTATATGTGATGTTAATATTATACTAGTGGGGATTTTTTATTTTTTTTAGAGAAGTTTGTAAAATGTTATTTGCTCATAACCAATGGACCCCTCAACAAGTTCGGTATGTCTCAAGCGATGGTTTTGCCTCCCGACTCTGCTGAAAGCACAAATCTTTGTAAAGGCGGCTTGAAGAGACATTAAAATTTTTAACAAAGTTGAGAGATAAAACTCTCACCAAGACAACACCAAATTTATTTACGAGTCCGTCAACTCCGAACAAACGGATCAACATATACATTTATCTAGCCCTAACCCGTGAACACCTTTTGCTAACTATAATACAAAAGAGCAAAAAGATTAGCCTTAATTTGATAAAGTTAAGAGACTTAGAAAACAAGCTTTATAAGCACAAATAACTACTCTGATTGGTACACCCTAACCTCTTCCCTTTTGAACAAACGAGAATCTATCTTTTTCCTGTTGTTGTATCAAACGTTAGCAATGGCTACAAGCATTGGCCTAATCCCCATTATAGATAGATTTCATAAAAGTACCCAACTTAAAAATAAATGAATATTTTACCAAAAAAAATAATAAATAAATATTAGAGAATTAGCCAACTCAGATTTTAACTAAATATATCAATTTAATTACATGCTATTTACATGTAAAAAATTAGTAAATTAATCCTAGCAAACCATAGTTACAAATATCACACACACAAAATAGGGAAAAAAAAAGAAAAAAAAAATGGGTTATTTTCAATATGGATATGAAAATGACAAAGATCAGTTGCATGGGAATTTTGTGGTAGGATGAATCATGCTTAATAAACACTACATCATAATTTTTTCTTCAAGCATATAATTACTATATGCAATGGGGCCACCTATAGGTGACCTTTGTTACTAGCAGATCCTTTGGCTCACTATAAATAATCTCTATGAATCTCTGAACTTTCCCATACAAAACGAGGTAAAAGCTACTTTGAATTTGATAAAAGAAGACGAAGTGGTTTTTAAAATGGCTTTACTCATAGCAGTACTGACCTTAGTTTTGCTTGTGTCGGCGTCGACTTCACCAGCCATTGCTCTTAGCTTGAATCATTATGAGAAAACCTGTCCTGATGTTGAGTCGATAGTTGCAAAAGCTGTCGAGCGTGCCACCATGAAGGATAAGACGGTCCCTGCGGCCCTTCTTCGAATGCATTTTCATGATTGTTTTATAAGGGTAATTTGGTGTGGATTTTAGGGATGTCAGATTCAAAGTTGGGTTTCGATATTGATTTGGGCTTTTTCTTTTCAGGGTTGTGATGCTTCTGTGCTGTTGTACTCAAAGGGAAACAATAAAGCTGAAAAAGATGGGCCTGCAAATCTTTCTTTGCATGGATTTTATGTTATAGAAAATGCAAAGAAAGAAGTCGAAGCAGCGTGTCCTGGTGTAGTCTCGTGTGCTGATATTTTGGCTTTTGCCGCAAGGGATGCTGTCGTGCTAGTAAGACTACAACTTTCTTTAGTGTGGATTCTGTATGTGCATTGAATATATGTATGCATAATGATTGATCTAATGGTGTCTATTTGATCAAATTCATCATAGTCTGGAGGTCCCACATGGGAAGTGCCTAAGGGAAGAAAAGATGGTAGAACATCAAAGGCCAGCGAAACTATACAATTACCGGCTCCGACTTTCAACATATCTCAACTACAACAAAGCTTCTCTCAAAGAGGCCTAACCATGGATGACCTTGTAGCTCTTTCAGGTTAACCGAAATGATCAACTTTATATGTTTTAATTCAACATTATTTAAGTAAAGCAAAAAGGGATTACCTTGTTACTTACAGATGATGCTGTTGCAGGAGGCCACACTATAGGATTTTCCCACTGCTCATCCTTCCAGAAAAGAATCCGCAACTTCAACGCAACGCACAACATAGACCCAACAATGCATCCTTCATTTGCAGCAAGCTTAAGGAACGTTTGTCCGATCAAGAACAAGGAAAAGAATGCCGGAGCAACAATGGATCCTTCTTCAACAACTTTTGATAACGCCTACTTCAAGTTGATCCTTCAAGGCAAAACCCTGTTCTCTTCTGACCAAGCCCTGCTCACGAATCCGAAAACCAAAGGTTTGGTATACAAGTTTGCCAGTTCGAAACAGCGTTTTGAGAAAGCTTTCGTAAACTCTATGATCAAAATGAGCAGTCTCAATGGAGGACAAGAAATTAGGAAAGATTGTCGTGTTGTAAACTAAGGATTTCATAGATTAGTTATTAGATTCTAAACTATGAGAGCTAGGTAGTTCATCAATGGACTACTACTTTTCCTATTTTCATTGTAGTCTATTAGCCTAATAACTGTGGATTGAGAGAATTTATAGCTGAAGAAGCATAGCTACACTACTATAATAAACTGAGATATTATGAATATCTTAAGAAACTAGCTTTAATCATAAAAACATACCGATCATCCTCATACAAAAAATTTTCACATTTGAGCTTCAAAGAGTGAAAAATGCAGAAAGCAATTTCGTCCATATCGAACATCAAAATATAACTGTTCTTGCATCTCTAAGCCTATCATAATTAAAAAAAAATGCAAATCAAGAAAAGGAGGAAAAATAGCTTATCTTCACGGTAGGATCTCCATTGATGAACATAGATCAATACGAGCAAGCAAACTCCGTCCATATGGAATCCAAAAATTAAACCGGCATATGCATCGATAACTAGAATACCACGAGAAAAACCGATTATCTACAATTGGCAAGCCATTATCAGCAATTGACTGAACAAAATATTGAAATTGTTAACCGAATAATATTCAACGTAAGAATGCACATCAGAAATTACTGAAGTAAAGACAGTTCACTGTAAAATGCAAGTCAAAAATATTAAAATGAATGGAAGTGGCTTAAAAAAAAGTAAAAGATCGGCAGTCTCTGCCGCCGTTGCCACCATGATCGTCGTCGTGGCCGCCTCTTATATCGCACCTGGTTATGTTTATTCAACGACACTGGAGTTTTTAAAGACTATCAAAACGCTGCGTTTTTTAACGGGCCAAACCGCGACGAGGTAAACGGATTAACGGTCGTGATTAAGAAAACGCCTAAAATGAACTCACTGATAATAATCCACGTTGCACGCATGTAATCATTATCTGTTCTCTCCTTATCCGATTTTTATTTATATTATTTATTTTATGGGTTAATTTCATTATAAGTCCTCAAACTATGATCCAGATTTTATCCAAATCTCCTTCAAAACTTTAAATTGATTTCCAAAATTCAAAATATTTTAATTAATTTCTCAAAGTATTGTAATAAATATAAATTAATTCATACCTTCAAGCTAATCACTTTTTTATGGTAAAAGTATTATGGAGACTTTTGTATTAAAAGTTAAATTGTTTTTTATCCTTCTATTAAAAAACGGGTAAGCTAATATCTATACAGTAGATCAAAGAACAAATTGGTCCGTTCCGTTAAAAATTCATTTATTTTGTACTATTAAAAATTGCTCCATAATATATAGATGAAATTTGATGTGATGAAATTTTTAACAGAATGGTCAATTTGCTTTTTTATCTGATGTACATGGACTAATTTATTTTTTTTTAATAGGGAGATTAAAATGCAATCTAACTCCTAATACAAGAGTCACCAAAATACTTTTACCCACTTTTTGTTGATCTAATTAAATTTTCAAAGTGTAAATCACATCTTTTTGTCAATTTATTTTTTGTGAATTATAAGAATAGAACAAAATCTGAATAACACGACTAATACAACTAGAATTTAAGTCAAAATTGAAGTAATGAACATCCTGATCATTAGACTATGACATGAGGTTCATATTTCGTTAAATTTGGGCAGCCATTTTGTTACCAAGTTGAAAGAAGTATATCCAAACAATTAAAACAATTTGAAAGAAGGGTCTAATTGAAAACTTGGGGACTAATTTAAAATTTAAGTCATAACTTGAGGATGATTAGTGCAATCAACCCTAACTGTATTAACAATTTATTTCACTTTCAAATTGCTTATATCCAGTTTCTGGAATTCATCAACTCAGTGCTCTAATCTCTGTTTCTCAGCTAACTGAATCTAATGGCGTTCGCTCATTATTTGTTTGCAGTTCCAATGGACACTTCAATTCACCCCAAAATTTCAATTACCCCTTCGTTTTGTTCCACTGAGTCCCCATCTTCCTTACCTTTCCCTTCTTTTTCTTCCCCTTTTCCTCCATTGTCTAAGGTTCGAAATCTCTCTATTTTCCCCAGAATCAACAGAGTGGGACACAAAGGTATCTTCTTTTATCATCATTGTTTTTGATTAATATTAATGGGAATCAATTTTTAATACTGTTTTAAGCTGACAATCGTTGATTCGTTTAAATTTTTTGAGTGAACAGCAAAAGCTGAGCCTCGAGAATCTGAAGTGAATATAGAAGCTGATGCGTTTTCTCATTTCAAGCATTTGCTTCTTCCAATAACTGATAGAAATCCTTATCTTTCTGAAGGAACTAGACAGGTTAATGTCTTGAAGACATATTTTTTTTTTTTGGAACTCTTCACAATTTCAGAGCACCGATTTTCAATTCTTTCAAACAAGAAATGGGCAAAATCTTTATTTGCTTTTGGGTCCTCATTCTTTGGTTAAAAATGTTTTAAGTTTTGAGCAGGCTGCTGCAACTACTGCTGCTTTGGCAAAGAAGAATGGAGCTGACATTACTGTTGTGGGTACGTATGTATGATTCATAGGTCTTTAAATAAGTTCAATGTTAGATTCAAGCTATCATTTAGCATCTGAGCTTTAGATATTCAGGTTTTCACCATTTTTTAGGTAAAAGTACCCTGTTAGATTGTATATTGCCGCTTTTCTCAAAAAATGAGTAAATTAGTCTTTGTACGTTAGATCAAAGAGCAAACTAGCCATTTTGTTAAAAATTCTATTCATTTCTACGGTTAAAAACTGGTTCATGAAGTACATGTGGCATCTCATGTAAGTTTAAAACAGTATAAACATATGAAATTTTAACAAAAATGACTGATTTGCTTTTTGGTTTAATGTACAGGGATTAATTTGCCAATTTTTTAAGTAGAGGGGCAAAAATGCATTATGACTCTAGTACAGGGGGTGTAAACTGGGTTTGAACTTGTAGTTACTCTTCTGTCTTAAAAAATCCTAGGGCCTCTTTAAATTGAACCAAGAGAAAACAAAGATTAGAGAGAAACAAAAATGAAAATAACAAAGGCTCAGCTGGTTTCCCTGTTTTCATTTGCCACACTAATTCCTACCCTATGGGGTGGTAGTGTTAATGTCAAATTTGATGACATCTGGAAGCAATGTGCTAAACAGGCACGGAAGAAGACCCTGGCAGCATACGAACTAAGCCCGGAAAATGTCACCAGTAACCTCAATTACAATGTTAACAAGTAAATCTTATTTATAGCTTTTAATGTTTGAACCTAGGACTTGGCCTATTTGGTCTTTACAGCTACTCTTAGGAAGTGGAGTGTGCATTCAGCTGGGGTGGAATTCCAGCAACCACAACCCTTTCTCGGTACCAGTCTGCTTATTATTTAAAGTACTAAGAAATTTATATATGTTCTTTGCTTGCAGTTATCGATGAAAAGCAGAAAGAGTCGTTGCCGGAGCATGAAACTCAATTGGCAAGTGTTCGCTGGCATCTCTCTGAAAGTATGTAGTGTATCCATGCAGTCTTAAATGTTGGTAAAAATCATTATAGAAAATTCAGAATACCTAACATACTTGCTTACATTTATGTGCCTGATACTGCTGTTGACACAACATAATGCTTCAGCCATTGGCTTAAGGCCAAGTAAAATTCACCATGCATATGCAAGTACTGTAATTTAAGTTTTAAACCTTAAGGTAGATGCCTAGAATGGCTTATACATAAATGGTCTCTTGGTCATTTTCTAGATCTTCTCCCTGGAATGTTCATCAAAAATCAGTTGTTGTTTGGGACAATATGTTAACTATTGGGTAAACTACACTAGTAGTCACCCAGTTATTCAATTTTGTCTTTTTTGGTCACCAGTTGCCTAACGGCAGTAGCTTTTAAGATTGGCATAATAGCAGCTTTAGCCCTCAATATTTACACATTGCGTAATTTGGTATTTTTTGTAATTTTGATTTTCTTTGTGACCCTTTCACCTAAAAAGCTAACAAAACAAACTTATTAGCTAAATTTGATTGAAAATGTACAAAAAAAATAGAAACACCCAAAAATCCCTGATAATACTTTTCATCTTTTCTTATTATTTTAAAATTAACCTTCAATATCACAAAGAAAAGTAATATATATATATATATATATATCATGTGTAAAGGTTGAGGATTAAATTTTTTTAGAATCAAGACTAAATTGATATAATTTATAAATGTTGAGGGTTAAAGTTGTTATTATGTCAATTTTAAAAGCTGTCACCGTTAGTCCATTGTTGACCAAAAAAGACAAAATTGAATAGTTGGTGACAATTTTGTAACTTTTCATAGTTGGGTGACCAAAAAAATAAATTTACTAATAGTTAGGTGACCATTTTTTAACTTTTCATAATTGGGTGACCAAAAAAGAATTCACTAATAGTTGGGTGACTACTAGTGTAGTTTACCCTATGTTTAACTATATTATTTGTGTATCATCCTATATGCCTCCGTGATTGGTAACTAAACAAAAGTACAGTATATGCATGAAACAAAAGGTTATTGGGCAATTTAACTTATTTTGACACTTCCTTTTCAATGCATCTTTGTGCTAACTGATGTGGGGGGGGGGAAAAAAAACAAACCAGGTGGATTTAAGGAATTCAAGTTGTTGGAGCGACTCGGGGAAGGATCCAAACCTACTGCTATCATTGGTGAAGTTGCCGATGACCTGAATTTGGATCTCGTGGTAATGAGCATGGAAGCAATTCATTCCAAGCACGTTGATGCAAATCTACTGGCCGAGTTCATCCCGTGCCCCATCCTGCTTTTACCATTGTAAGATCCTATAGCCTTTGGGATTGAACTCAAATATGTGTTGCAAATTGCCAGTTTTTCTCCTAGGCTTTTGTGATCTTCTTGTAATTTGTTCAAAACTTTGCCAATTGATTAGCTGATTATGGTAGTACTAGTCTTTACAAGAGCTTGGGAAATGACAGATTTAGCATTATCCATAAATGATTGAGCTTTTTAGCATAATATGAAGGTTTTCTAAACTTATGAGCGGTGCCTTAATGCTTTTGGTGTTGGCGTTGAGCTAGAAATCTAGCAGTGCCTTATGCTTTAAATATGCCATAGGTCCTTGGAATTTAGTCCCTCTACTTTCCATATTTGAAAATTCAAGTCCAATTGTTAACTATGTAAGTTTCTTTTGTTGCTGTGACATTTTGAAATTGTAATGTAATTAAAAGAATGACATTATAATAAACTCGAATTTAAGAAAATAATTTTAACAGTTTTGATAGTTGAACTTGAATTTTGATGAAATTTGAAATCTGAAACTAGAATTAAAAGTACAGGGATTAAATTTTAAATTTATAAGAAATATATGGACTTATGCCATAGTTTTACCGTGCCTTATTCATGTGGATAGAATGTTGAATCTTTATCAACATTGAAGCAAATGAGTACACAAGAAGTGAATTGAATTGCCTAATGCTTATAAATTTGATTCGAGTGGATTCAAGTCTTAAAAATATCGAATCGATTTTAATTTAGATCAATATCCAGTTTAGATTATTCAAGTTCGAGGTTTTGGTCATTACATGTTTGAATCATGTTTTAAACATTTATTTTAAGTTTGAATTATTTCAAAGTTTGAAGTCATTTTTGTTAGGATAAATTTGGGTTTGGGTTAATTAAGTTTAGATTGTTGATATTTTATGATCAAATCGAATTGAATTTATTTGAATTTTTAAGTCAATCGGATCAAATTTTCAGATTTTACCGTTAATTCTGTTATTATACCTTAAATGTATTCATATTACATTAGAAGTCTCTTTTGAGTACAAGCCACGTTCATTTCACTTTACTGGATTGAGTTTGGACAATAATTTTTACCTTTAGATTGGTTCAGTTTAACTTGATTTTAAATTAAATTATTTTTAAATTTTAATTATAAAAATATCTAAATATTAATATAAAATTATAAATTTTATTATTTTTAAAGATTAATGTAATCTTTTGAATAAGTTGAATCAATCTCGAGCTTGAAATCGTTTATAAAATCAGATCTAGATCAATAACCACCTCTAGTAGAAGCACTCGATCAATAAATTTAAATTACTTTAAAATCTAATCGAAGCACTCAATCAAATTTTTTTTACAACATTTTCTATATTTGTAAATTTCAAACCAAAACCAATTTCAAGAGTATCAAAATTTATACATCCATCAAATGTTGGTTTCTAGAAAAAGTTATTGACAATTGTATATCAAATTATCGTGTCTAATACCAGAAATCGAATCTAACTAAGCACTAAGCACAAATTCAATGTTCCTTTTCCATTAAAATATATATTATTTAAAAATAATATTAAAAAAAAACTTATTGTCAAAATAATTTAATATATTACACATCAAGTAACTAAAAAATTTCAAATGAAAGCTCTCCACCTTCCAAAATACCTTTGGATTCACACTCTTTCTAACTTTGATAACTAATATTTCCCCTTTTGGTATCAGAATTATCTTTTCTTTTTATTCCAAAAATTATCAATGCTTAATAATATCGTGCAAATATCGGATTTTTATTGGTAAAGTTTTTTTTTTTCAATAAATTAAGATAAAAATGATATTTTAAATATCGAAATGAAAAAAAATACTAGATACTAGGGGATTAATTTAATAGCTAAATAACACATTAAAAATTAATTTATTTTCATCCATAAAAATTAATAAATATATTGTACAATTAAGATGGGTTTGGATGGTCGGTAGTGTGTGGTGAATTTAGCTTATTTTTTCTCACATTATAGTAACTAATCTCACAGTCACCGCTATTTTTACTATAATCGCGAGTAAACGTACCGTCCATCATTTTGCCTAAGGCATGGAAGTGAAATTTGATTCTCGGTTGAAATATATATAGTGTAAACAATAATAATAATAATAATAATAATCTTGATTCAATCTTCACTCTGAACTTATACCACATCATCACTTGATTTTTTAAAAAAAATATTTTTTCATTTTTAGTTTTTTAGCTTTTATATAAATATTTTAATAGAATCTAGATTTAATGACCAAATTGAGAAAATTTACCAAATTTAGTGATTAATAGGAAAAAAAAAACTCAAGGATCAAATTGAAAAATCGTAAAATTAATGAAACTAAATATTGTTTTATCCCATTTTGAAAAAAAAAAAAAAAACCATGTTCTGACAAGCATGAAAATAGGCTATTTTGGCCAATTTCCATATATTCTAGTAGTCAATAATTCTAAGATAAAAATAGGTTATTTTTCCATATACTGATGGTCCCAATCTCACATCATGTGATGTTCTTTCTTATTTTTCACGTTTATCACATCACAT
The DNA here is from genome assembly GCA_039519145.1 of Kokia cookei. Lineage (NCBI taxonomy): Eukaryota > Viridiplantae > Streptophyta > Magnoliopsida > Malvales > Malvaceae > Kokia > Kokia cookei. The sequence continues at coordinate 42,303,265 of CM076903.1, forward strand.
TTAATTGAAACCTTTGCATTTATAATTGGAATAAAAAAAAACTAAATTTTTCATTTTTTAAATAAATAAAATTATCTTGAAAGCATAGTCAACAACCATCTCCATTAAATACAATTAAAAAAACAATTAAAGAAGCTTATTGATATTAACATTGTTGTTGGTACAGAACGATGTGGGTTTGAGTATGTTGAAGTGTATTATCTTCCTATTTAAAGTTTGAAAAGAGTTCTGAGTAATTCTTTGAGATTGAATTTGGGCTTTCCAGTGCAACTTAAGTGGAAGGCGAAGAAAGCTTCCTTCCGAAGTTTTAAGATGATTATTCAAATGTTTATGGTGTCTAATACAATTAACAATTTATTATCTAAACTAGCATGGTCTCCTCTACTTTGACGGAGGGAAAATTTAAGTTGTAATTTATTGATTAAGTGTTTTTTAAATAACATTAGTTTGAATATTAAAAATAATAAATTCTATATTAAAATTTAAAGAATATAATTATTAATATTTTGTTAATTATAAAAATTAATTTCACTAATTATTTTAAATATATATTTTTTAGGTGGATGTGAGCACTTGATATTCTTACTCCATTACCATGACAATATGTTTTGTTGAGGAAGTTATCTTGCTTTAGCAAGTCTTTGAATCATGGGTTTTGTTTTTCGATTTTACAAGTTTTTGAATAATGGGTTTTGTCTTTTAATTTTATAGAGAGTTCTAGACATGTTCATATAGTGAGAGTGTCTCATCCACCAAGAAAATGTGAGCATTTGGCATTGATACAGTTCGAACTAATATCCTTATATAATATTAGTGGGTATGAATGGTACCACTTGTTATCTATTGATTCTCGACGAATAACATTTCAAAAACTTCTCTCAAAACGAGTTAAACTTTCTCTCTATATATTTAAATATTTTTATTTATGTTTCAATGTCTTAAAAAATAAAATAGTATAATTCGACATATGACACAGAAACGACATGAAATGACAAATGATAATAATATCATAAAAATACATACAAAATAATAATAATAATATCATAAAAATACATACAAAATAAAACTAACGAGTAGACTCATCACAAAAGAAGAGAAAAAAAATGCATTTTTGTAATTTTAAAATCATGTTAATTTTATGGAGTATTTGTCATGTCTATTTTACAAATCATGTTCAAGATTCGCAATTACTTTTTTTAATAAAATCATCTCTAAAATTAAAATTTATGTTTCTCCTTAAAAATTTTACGTGTCAATAATTCATTTTATATATATTTTGTCATATTCATAAACTCGTGTTTTAATTATTTTTTTCATATGATATTTCCATGTAGTTCATTGTATTTTTATTTTACATAATTTATCTTTATTATTCAGGTTTAATTCTAAACTAATTTATATAAATTAGTAAAATTTAAATAGTAATTATTTAATATAATAAAACTTAAATTTAGTTACATTTTCAAAACTTTTTAATGCAAAGTTTTGTATATTATCAAACCAAAATATAAGTCAATATCAAATTGAGAAATATTAAAACGACTAAAATGATTTATATATGCAAACTATGACTAAAAGTAAAATGACGTTGTATTGAATCTGTAATAGGGTTAATTTACTATTTGGTATATGAGTTAAGCTTCAATGTTTAGTTTGGTACCTAAGTTTCTTTTTTGTTTCAATTTGGTACTTGAGTTTGGCTAAAATTTTGATTTCATACCTAGACCAAACAATATCATTATGCTGTAATGAATATTTGACATGTGTGCCCTAGTATAAAAAATATAAGTACTCAATTGGAATAGGAAAAAAACTCAAGTATTAAATTGAAAATTGAAGCTAAACTTGTGTACTTAAATGAGACAAAAAAAAGAGTATCAAATTGAAAAAAAAAAACTACCAATCTGAATATTAAAGTCAAACTCATGTACCAAATTGAAAAAAAAAAAATTGAGACATGAATTAAAGAAATTTAAAATATGCTGTTTGCACTTTTCATACATTTGAAACTTAGTTTCTCAACTTTTTTGATTTTAAAAATTTAGTCCCTTTATTTTCAAATTTCAAAATCCAAGTTTAATTATTGACAAAAAAATTCACTTGATAGTCCTGTAAAAGAAAATTTTAATGAACATGAATTAAACAAAAAAAAATTAATTGTATTAATAATTATATTTACATTTTTAAATTTGAAAGTAAAGAGATTAATCCGATTGAAATAAAAGTAAAATGATTAAATTGCAAATGTACGAAAAATTTAGGGAATTGAAACACATTTTAACCATTAAAGAATTACATAACAGAATTTTACGACAAATCAAATTAGGAAAGCACAGTGCAAACGAACTCTAATTGGATTTTTACAGCAGTAAAATTACTTGGTTTCAACAATAAATAACCCCTGAATCGAGGGCGATATAGTAAATTCAGAACAATATAACCCAAAACCAAAAAACCGAATAGTTGGAAACCTCCAATTTAAAATTCTCACTTATTTCCACCTACAAATTTTGTTTCAATTTTTATTTTACTTTATTTTGTTGTTTTTTAATCAAATTTTTGTTCTCCGTTTTCCGTTGTTTTTTTCCGTCGCCGATCAACTCGTCGATTGGGAAATAAGGGGGTTGATACGATTTTGTTCTTAATTGGGGGGGGCGGGGGGCGGGGTTTGCTATGGCTGCAAATATTGATACGGTTAATTTCAATACCTCCGTTGCAGTGGCAGCTGTTAATCACTCTGCTAGTAGCCCTAACCAATCACATCGTGCCACGACAGAGGATTCTCCGCCCTGGTCTGAAATTGTCCTCCGCCGGGAATCCGACCCGACTGCGGGTAGTCCATTAACGCATTCGTCCTCTTCGTCGCCGCCATCGTCAGCGGCGGTATTCGAGCCGTCTGTTACGACGGAGTTCAGAGAGGGAGGTGTCGAGAATGCGGGTGCTGGGCCAAACGGCAATGCTGGTAAGAGGACCGCTTGGAACAAACCTTCTAACGGCGGTTCCGAGATTGGGGTCGTTATGGGGGCCGACATGTGGCCTGCTTTGTCTCCATCCGCAGTTAGGGTTCCTCCCAAATCTTCTTCAGAGTCACCCAGAGCATCATTGGATGGATCATTGTCTTCTCCTTCTGTTGTCCCCGTTTCTCAGGTTTTTTTTACCAGAAATTTAAGCCCTTCTTTATTAATTTCTATTTAATCGTTACCATTTCAAGTGTATTTATTACCAACTGTTAGATTAGCTGAAATAGATTAAATTAACTGTTTGATAAGCAAGATATTAAATGCTAAAAATCTGAATTGCCCAGAAATGCAAAGAATCTTGAATTTTCATTCTAGCTGTATGATTTACTTGAATTATGTTTCATTTGATCGAATCTGTATAGTGGACGTTGTATGAAACTATGAATATAGGAAGTATTTATAGATTCACTTGCTCAGAGATGTACATGATGTAATTTTGTTTTTGGAGGTTACATTTCTTGATGGTTTTGTTATGTTTACCTAATTGTAGGGGAGTGGAAATGCACTGCCATCATCAGCTTCACAGAAACCAGTCAGCAACAGCGCAAAGTCAAATTCAAATTCAACTCCAAACCATAACACTACTGCACGGCAGAGGTCAATGAAACGAAATAGTAATAACTCAGCATCTAATGGTGGTCTCTCACAGGCAGGTCCTGTGGTTGAATCACCTGTTAATAGCCCTTCTTCTAGGGACCACGTACAGAGAAGTGGTTTTGTATCTCAGTCTCATACTGGTGGTAATGATCAGCCACACCCACGGAATTCATTCAGACAACGTAATGGTGGTCCACATCCACGAGGAGATGGTTCTCACCATCAGAATTTTGGAGGAAGGCGCAATCAAGATCATGGAAATCATGAGTGGAATGGTCGAAGTTTTAGTAACAGGGATGGTCACATGCAGTCAAGAGTTGCTCCTAGGTTAATGAGGCATCCGCCACCACCTCCGCTGCCTAATACTTTACATTTTATTGCACACACTCCTATGTGGCCTTTTGGCACCCCAATGGGGTATCCTGGTATGCTGTACTTTTGCTTTTGTTGCTCTTTTGGGTTAAGGATGAGTGGCCTTCCTAATCTCTTTACCTCCTTTCAGATTTGACATCTCTTTATGTTGTCCCGACTGCTTCTCCAGAGTCACTTAGAGGTTTGCCATTTGTTGCACCGATGCCCCCAATGTTTTTCCCACCCCCAGAGCCTCTTGACAATCAGTTGCATGCTAGAATAGTGAATCAGATAGGTTATTATTTCAGGTATGAATTGTTTGCATGATGACTTAGGTCAACTTAGTTAATTCAGTGGCCATATCTTGGTATTGAGTTCACTCACGATGTTAACTGCTGTTTCATTGTTGCAGTAATGAAAATCTAATTAAGGATACCTACTTGAGGCAAAACATGGATGACCAGGGCTGGGTTCCTATTAAATTAATAGCTGGCTTCAAAAAGGTGAGTATTTTTGTGAATTTGGAGCTAGTTTCTTATGTCTGATTGTGAAGTTCTTATGTTTAGAGCATTTTCATGAAGATTGCTTCGCATTATGCAAGTTCATAACACCTATGCGTACTGGACTCATCTTTAATTCTATTGTGACAAGTTTATGTGGTCACCATTAAAAAGAAACCTATTTTAATTGGAGATTTCGAAAGAAGAAAAATATATAAATATGCACGTTAATACACTAGTTTAGTAATAATAGAAAATACATGATGATTGCATGTAAAATCTGTTACTTAAGATTGTCAGAGAGGAGCTTTTTCTGAAACAAAAAGGAATGAGGGGGAAAAGAAAGATATCAGAATAGTAAAGCCAGCTCCCGTATTCACTATAGCACAGATGTGAGTGAGATATTTCCTCGCAGGTTAATACACCGTAAAATAGTGATGTGTCAGCTCTGCATTTTAAACAAATTGGAAACAGTTGAAACCTCTGGAATTTTGCTTTGTCGAAATTAAATTTTGAGAAACACTCTACTACTAGATTTTCAAGCTATTTTTCTATTCCCAAGAAAATAAATGAAATTCCCACGAATCCAGAAACCTGATCTTCACTTTCACACTTAGTAGAGCTAGCATATGGATGTTTCTTGTACTTCTAACATAAGTATTCCTACTCTTTAATAAAACACTGTTGGAAACTTTAAGGTATGGATTTGCTTGACAATTATTTATGAGAAATGTTATTGGTCATTGCTTTTTTTGGGAAGACAATTCCAGTGGACAGAAACTTGTCTTGCTGCAATTGTCTACATAATTTTAATTAATATTTGTGTGTTTGTGTGTTTGTTTGCTAATTATTTTTCCTATAATTGCTGTTATTTTTCATGGACTTTCTTTTGGTCTTGGCTGTTTTTGTTCTATTATGTTGTACTTTTCTTGTGGTCATAAAGAAAACGTAGTTCCAATGAATTTATATAGTGACTAAATCGTTCCAATGAATTTATATAGTGACTAAATGATTTTGTCAAAGTTTTGGTGCTATGTTCTTGCAACTTGCGTTCTGCGTTCTGGATGTACTTCTAAATTTTGAGATTTATAACCCTTTTGTTGTATAGCATGTTAGGTCTCCATCATTAACTATTTACATGCCTCAATGCTGAAGAAATTGCTATTTCTCATACCATCATATTGTTTGTATGTTTATAGAATAGATTAGCATGCTATGAATGCATGTTCCTATTGTTATTTGTATTGCTATGTATGGATATCCTCCTGCTGATTTACACACACTCTCCAACCCCAGTGGTATCTGGTTGAAGTAGTTTATCCCTTTTTAGAGATATTTAACTTATAAGCATCTGCATGTATTACTTATGGCGAGGTGCATTGTAGTACTTCCATTTGCTTGTTCTTTAATTGGTAGGGTATAAGTTCCCTTTTTTCGCTCTTTAATTATTATTGTTAATGAAGAACTGGGGATAATACCAAGCTCTCTACTTTCAATATCATGCATGACCAACTTAATTAAAAGAAAATTTTGCATTTTTTGTAGATATACTAGATCAATCTTTTGTGTTTATTATCATAATTTAAAAGGGTAAGCTTATTTTACACTCATACAAAATAGCACACACTTCACTCAGCAAAGTGCTTTTTTGTACATTGTGCCTCAGGCAATACAAGGGTTCACAAGTGTCTAGAGTGCTACTTGCACCCTTGACAACATTGGTTCGAAGCTTGTAGTACGCTCGTGCTTCTCCTAAAGCATTTTTTTAAAAAGCTTGTTGTGGATAGGCAACATATTCTATGGCTCCTCCTTTTCAGGTTTCACTTTTGACTGATAATATTCAGCTTATAACGGATGCTCTGCAAAGGTCAATGGTCGTGGAAGTGCAGGTACCTCTATATAATGAAAATCTGGGGATATATGTTCATTGTTTTGATCAATAACGAAGTGCTAGTCTTATCAAACATAAAGACATGCATGCCTCTTATTGTTCAAGCATGCTGGTATGGTTTGCTTTGATCACCTGTGGTTTCACATTTTAGGGTGATAAAGTAAGGAAGCGGATCGAGTGGATGCGATGGATAATGCCACCTTCCGTTCAGTTCCCTACCATTTCTGGTCAGGATACGCTGGCTGCTCGTGTTCAGAATATTTCATTGGAGCAGAGAACCACAAACCAGAGTGGTACAAGTAACCTAGAAGATACTAATGCCAGTGGACTGTCAGGTAGAGCATTGTCAGGAGACTTCAATAATCAGTCACAGCAACTCAACAGTGAAGAAACAGCTGTCGGTGCTCAGTCTGGTCCGGCAAGTAATTCAACTTGAGCAAAACTTGCTGTTGCTTGCTGAAAAAGTTCCTGGAAAGATAGAGCAGAGAATGATTTTGACACCATGGGTTAATTTTTTGCCTTGCTTGAAGATGTTGGCTTTTGACTTGTTGCGACGAAATACGGTTTTTCTCGTGACTTGTTGCGACGAAATATGGTTTTTCTTGTGACTTGTTGCGACGAAATATGGTTTTTCTGTGACTTGTTGTGAAATGAAATACGATTTTCTTGTACGGGAAATTAGAGGAAACTTTACGAGAAGAAAACAAAAACATCTTTCGGAAAAATAAAAAGAAAAAAAAACCTTTGAACTCGAGCTAGTAGGACGAAATTTTCGTGGCTTTAATGAGTTGTTTTCTTTTTTCTTACCCCCATTGGAATGTTGGGTTTTGCTTTACTTGGTGTGGTTGGTGTTTAAATATGGTGAATTTTTATTTTTCATTTGAAAAAAAAAATTATTTGGGGTTTTTATAGCTCTGCAACTGCAAGTGTGAAAGCAAAAAAGAATATGAATGAATACAAGGAAAGTGCTTTTATTGAATTAATGCCCACATTGCAAGATGATGAAAAGAGAATTGTGCTTTACATTATATATGTACTTACATTGGTTTTCTTTCAAACGATTAATTTTATTTCAATTTATTAAAAAATATTTTTTAAATAATTTAGAACGGTTTTAAAGTTTTTTTCGTAAATATTTTTAAAAATAAATAAAAAATAAACTACTTACAGAATTATCAGTATGAAAAATATTTATAATTTATTTAATGTGTTTTAAATGCGTTCCACTTTAAATTTAATGTTAACTCACAAGTTGAGCAAAAGATTGATTGATACTTTTAGAAACCAATTAAAAATTTATACAATATTTTAAAGACGTCTGTTAAAATTAATTCTATTTTACATAATAAAATCATTTACAGAGGATAAAAACTGGTGAAACAATTATGGAAATATTTGTATTAAGAGTTAAATTGTATTTTTTATTAAAAAATAAATAAATTAATTTTTGTACATTAAATCAAAGAGCAAATTAATTTTTTTAGTTAAAATTTTCATCCATTTTTGTAATGAAAAACGACATGATTGACAAAATAACCAAGTAATTACATGTAACGTCCCACGTACACCTCACGTCAACATATAGAGTCCAATTTTTAACAATAGAAATAAATGAAAATTTTCATAGAAGAATCAATTTGCTCTTTAATCTAATGTACAGTGATTGATTTGTTCATTTTTTAGTAAAAGGTGAAATATGCAATCCAACTCTTAGTATAAGGGTCTGTATAGCAGTTTTACCAAATAAATTATATTATTGAAAAAAGGATTTATTCTCATCATTACGTGTCTTATTTCTATTGGATTAAAACCAAGGGTAGCCCTGAATTAAGAAACTACGTAACTGAATTTTACCGCCAGTCAAACAAGGAAACCAAGTGAAAAACCCTAATTAGATTTTTACAGCAGTAAATTATTCTATTTCAGCACCGAATTGACCAAAACATCCCCTCAATAGAGGGCAATATAGTAAAATCGGAACAGTATACCAAGCCAAAAATGAAAAAAACCCAACAGTTAAGCAGGGACCATGATGAAATAACATTAAAATAAAAAATACGCACAAAAAAATATATTTAAAAGAGAAAAAAAGTGAGAAAGAAAAAACAGAAGGAAAGAGAGAAGCAGAGGTTACAGCGCCTCCATCGCTGCTCTTCTTCTTCGATCGAATTATCGAATCCCTAATTTTTTTTATTTTTGGAAATAAAGTACTAAATTTTTGCAATTTTGGACCATAATACTTCAACTCTCACTCTTTCTCGTCTCGAATTTTGTTTGATTTCTTTTTTTTTTTTAATTTTTGGATCAAAATTTTGTTCGATTTTTTTCAGCGATTTTCTCCGTCGATCAACTCATCGATAAAGGGAAAGAAAAAGGGGAAAATCAGATTTTTGTTTTAATTGGGGTTTTGCTATGGCTGCAAATATTAATACGGCTAATTTCAATACCTCTTCAGCTTCAGTGACAACTGTTAATCACTCTCCCAGTAGCCCTAAACAATCACATCGCGCTTCGAGGGCGGGTTCTTCGACTAGGACTGGAATCGGTCGTCGAGAACCCGACCCGATCGTGGGTGTTCCGTTATCGCCTTCGTCTTCTACGTCGTCGCCACCACCATTAATAGATGCGACTGAACAGCCACCTGTTGTGGCGATAGTTGAGGAGGAAGGCGGGGAGAATGCGGGTTCTGGGTCTAATGGAAATGCGGGTAAGAGGCCCGCTTGGAACAAACCTTCTAACGGTGATGCCGAGATTGCGGCCGTCATGGGGACCCAAAAGTGGCCTGCTTTGTCTGATTCCGCTAAGGCTTCTCCCAAATCCTCTTCAGATTCACCCAGAGCTTCATTGGATGGATCATCATCTTCTCCTTCTGTTGTCCCCGTTTCTCAGGTTTGTTTTCCTAAAATTTAAGACCTTTTTTTGTTAATTTCAATTTAATCGCTACCATTTCTAGTTTATTTATTGCCATCTGTTAAAATAGCTGAAATTAACTGTTTTAACTGAACCAAATTAATTAACCAAAGGATCAAAAGAATCTTGAATCGTTGATCCAGCTGTAGTGTTACTTGAATTGTATTTCATTTTATGGAATCTGTATAATGTTCTTTGCATGAATATAGGAAGTATTTAGAGATTCACTTGCTCAAATTTATATATGATGTAATTTTGTTTTCTTGGAGGTTACTTAGCTGGATGGTTTTGTTATACTTAGCAATCTGTAATTTGTAGGGGAGTGGAAGTGCGTCATCATCTTCCACTTTGCAGAAACCAATCAGCAACAGTGCAAACTCAAATTTGAATTTGACTCCAAACCATGCACCTACACGCCAAAGGTCAATGAAACGTCATAGTAATAACTCAGCATCTAATGGCAGTTTCTCACAGCCTCCACCTCAAGGTCCTAGTGTTGAATCACCTGTTAATAGCCCTTCTTCTAGGGACCAGACACAGAGAAGTGGATTTGTATCACAGTCTCATACTGCTAGTAATGATCACCAACATGCACGGACTTCATTCAGACAACGTAATGGTGGTCCACATCCACGAGGAGAGGGTTCTCACCATCAAAATTTTGGAGGAAGGCGCAATCAAGATCATGGAAATCATGAGTGGAATGGTCGAAATTTTAATAACAGGGATGGTCACATGCAGCCAAGAGTTGCTCCTAGGTTAATGAGGCATCCCCCCCCACCTCCTCTGCCTAATGCTTTACCTTTTATTGCTCACACTCCTATGCGGCCTTTTGGCACCCCAATGGGGTATCCTGGTAAGCTGTTCTTTCACTATTGTTGTTGCTCTTTTTGGGGTTAAGGATGAGTGACATTCTGAGTTTACTGTAATCTCTCTACCTCCTTTCAGAATTGGCATCTCTTTATATGGTCCCTGCTGCTCCTCCAGAGTCACTTAGAGGTTTGCCATTTGTTGCACCAATGTCCCCAATGTTTTTCCCAACCCAAGAGCCTCATGACAATCAGTTGCATGCTAGTATAGTGAATCAGATAGATTATTATTTCAGGTAATGCTTTGTTTGCATGATGACTTTGGTCAATTTCGTTAATTCAGTGGGCATATCTTGGTATTGGTGTCACCGACAAAGCTAATTGCCTGTTCCGTTGTTGCAGTAATGAAAATCTAATTAAGGATACCTACTTGAGGCAGAACATGGATGACCAGGGCTGGGTTCCTATTAAATTAATAGCCGGCTTCAAAAAGGTGAGTTTTTTTTGAGAATGTGGAGCTAGCTTCATGCCTGATTGTGTAGTTCCTGTGCTCAGAGCTAGTAGTGATATGCATGTTTATAACATCTGCACCTGCTGGACTTATCTGTTATATTATTGAGGCAAGTTATGCGGTTATCATTAAAAGCAAACCTATTTTAATTGAAGTTTATGCGGTTTTCATTTGTGTGTTTTAAGAGATTTTCAAAGCTGTGAAACCTGTGGAATTTTGCACTGTTCAGGTTTTGTCAATTTTTTCTAGAAATTAAAATTCGAGAAACACTTAACCATATTTTTCTATTTCCAAGAACATAAAGTTAAATTCAAAGAATTGAGAAACCTAGTCTTCAGTTTCACACCTTCTGCTATTTGTACTATTTCATGAATATTTGTTGGTACTTTTAGCGTAACATTCCTACTCATTAATAAAATAATCTTTGAAACTTTAAGATACATTTATTGGCGATTATTTGTGAGAACTATTATTGGTACTTGCATTTTTGGCAAGATAATTCCGATGGACATATACTTATCTAAATACAATTGTGTATACAACGGTAAATAACCTTTTTGTGTTTTATTTTGTTCTAGATATGTTTCCTACAATTACTGTTATTGCTGGTTCAATCTTTTTTACTTGGTCTTGGGTGTTCTTGTTTTATTATGTTTTCCTTTTCTTGTGGTCATAAAGAAAATCTATTTCCAAAGAATTTATATTCAGTTACCAGATTACTTTGGCTAAGCCTTTCTATATGGATTTGTGTTATTTTCTTGCAACTTGCTTTCTAGATGTTCTTTTAAATTTTGGTATAACCCTTTTGTTTAAGTTGCAAAACTATACTTTGGCATGGTATGTATCCTTCACTGACTCTTCATAGGCCCACGATGCTGAAGAAATCTTTATCTCTTATTCTATATTCTTTTGGTATACTTATAGATTAATTGGTATGCTATCAATGCATGTTCATACAGTTAGTGGATTAATATCTATGTTGCTATACCCTTCTGATGTACGCACGCATACGTCCACCCATTAGATCCTGGTTGAAGATTATCCTCTTAAGAGATATTTAACCTTTAAGCATCTGCCTATATACTTACGTTGAGGTACACTGTAGTCCTTCCATATGCTTCTTCTCCAACTTGTTCAAATTGTAAGGTATAAGTTTATAAGTTCTTTTTAACTATTATTGTTAATGATAAGCTGGTTCAAGCTCAAATCGCAATGAGCTTGTGCTTTTAGTTTTTGTGTAATAATGGGTATTGATAAATAGCATACTCTTTACTTAACCATTTACTTAGCGTTTCTAATTTTGCTAGTTAATTTTTTTGCTTTTCTTTTGGAAACTTACCCATCTCATCATTTCATTAAGATTCTTTTAAATTTAATGCTATAGGATGATCATAACCCATCCCATCCCATCCTGTATAGGAGCTATCCCAAATTAGGATGATCATATCACCAAACCACTACAAAAGATAATATCCCACTCTTTCCTCCCTGATCTTACTACAAATCCTTCTTAATATTTGCATATCATCTGCACTTATCTCTTTTATACACATGTTGTTTGTTAGCCAACATTACGAATCATTTAGCAAACTAGTTGTGGTAGTCTCTTATTGCATTTTTTCACTTTAAGCAACCCAACCTTGGTCCTATGAATAACATTTCCATTAATCTCTCTTTTCTTTCTAAATTATTACCCTAAGGTGCTTAAAGCACTTTGTTACTAATATCACTTAACCATTTAGTGTAATAAATTCTTGAATGCCATTCCTTATCTTATGTAATGTACATTCTGTATGCTTGGTTGTCAATCTGTGCAATGTACACCCAGACCTTTAGTGTTTGTCTCAACAACTTTGATATGATATTAACCACTTTAGTTTCGTCAGCCTATACACGCTGTTTGCTGGTAACAGACACAAATGCATTTTCATCTTGGAATTTCTTTTGATGTCTCGTCCATTACTCTGGCAAAAAGAAACGGAATCAACCTGTTGTTTGATGCAGCCATTTTGTAATCTGTACTTCATCTTTTAATCAACCACAAGTTCTTATGTTTACAATTGCTCCATAATTACCTCTGTACACTAGCATATTTGACTGCGTTCTTGTTCGAAACACATCAAAGAAAGTCGCTAGGTACACTGTCATATGCTTTCTCTAAATCAACAAGTTCTTTTGTTTGTAATCGCTCCATGCATATCCCACTATAAGGGCATATTTGAGAGGGATTGTGTTCTTGTCTAAAGCACATAAAAGTTCATCGCCTTGGGGCGCATGAATTCAAACTAATTTTCCACAATCTCAACACGTTGTCGTAAATGTTAGTCGATGGCTTTTTCCCAGTTTTTCATATTATGACTCATAAGTTTTATTGGAATGATCATATCACATTTGAACCTTTTGCCTAAGGTATAACACAGTGCATGTTAGGAGATCTGATTATGATTTTCTTGAGATTTGCGTCTGATTTTTATTTCTTAAAATTCCCTTGTTAGTTTAAATAAACTTTCCTTATAAATTAGTAGACTTAGCTTTCTTATCTTCTTTTCCTTGGTAGAACATGAAATTGTGGTATTGCATCTTGGTTTTTTTAATTGTAAACTTCTATTTAAGAGGAAAATTATTAATGAATAAAATGAGTTGAAAGTTGAACGTTTCAAATAAATCCATTCCAACGTATGCAACTCCCTTAGAGTTCCACAATTATAGGCAAAAATTGGAATTGAAATAAGGGAAAAACCTTCCGTCAAATCTGATTGCTCTAGTAATTATATGGTGATTTTATCCCAGACTCGGGACCGTAACAGTGCATCATCATCCTCTGGATGTTAGTCCTATATATAGTAGTGATCTACCATCATCCTCAGGAAGTCAAGCTTTTGTGATTATGTCATTTCTTTCAGGTCAGGTAGTGAGCATCATTTTCTAGGTTTTGCGCCTTTTTGTCAAATAACAAAGAGCTTCAAACCTAAAATAACATAGAGCGTCAAGTCCCTATAGCCAAGACCATCTGATTAGGCACTCACTTGATGCACCTAGGCATGTTGTTTTGTAAGGCAATATTCATAAAAAATGTCTACATGGTTGAAATTCTCTTTGCTAGTAAAAATTGGGACAATATCAAGCTCTCTACTTCACAGTATTTGAGTATTCTACAAGAAGCTTTGGCAAGGAGATAATAGTGCATATTGACCTACATAATTAAAAGAAAAAGATTGCATGTTTTGTAGATATACCAAATCAATTTTGTGTTTTTAATCATAATTATAAATCTTAAGCTTATTTTACAGGCATGCCACATAACACACTTCACTCGGGAAAGTGCTTTTTTTTGCACTTCGTGCATCTTGCGCCCTTAACATCATTGGTTTAGAAATTTGCTGTTGGATAAGCTTGTAGTGATTTTGCTTTCCCAAAGCAATTTTCTTTTCTAAATTTTACTGCTTGCTGTACAAACGCGGCATATTTTCTATGGCTTCTCCTTTTCAGGTTTCACTTTTGACTGATAATATTCAGCTGATAACGGATGCTCTGCAAAGTTCAACAGTTGTGGAAGTGCAGGTACTTTCTATATTTGATAATCATGGGATATATGTTCTATCAATATTGAAATGCCTGGTCTTATCAACCATCAAGACTTGCATGCCTCTTATATTTTATGCTTAATTAATGGTTTTGTTGAAACATAAGACTAAAATGATGTGGTATGGTTTGCTTTGATCACTTTTGCTTTCACATTTTAGGGTGACAAAGTAAGGAAGCGGATCGATTGGATGCGATGGATAATGCCACCTTCTGTTCAGTTCCCAACCATGTCTGGTCAGGATACACTGGCAGCTCGTGTTCAGAATATTTCATTGGATCAGAGAACTGCAAACCAGAGTGGTGCAAGTAACCCTGAAGATTCTGATGCTGGTAGACCATCATATGGGGACTTCAGTAATCAGCCTCAGCTATTCAACAATGAGGGATCAACCGTCGGTGCTCATGGTGGGCCAGCAAGTAATTAAAACTGAGCAGAATCTGTCGACGTACGTTTTTCTTGCTAAAAGTTCCTGGAAGATAAAGAGTAGAGAATGATTTTGACGCCATGGATTATTATTTGCCTCTCTTGAAGGTACTGGTTTTTTAACTTTGCTACGACGAATCGCGATTTCTCGTACAGCAAATTTGCCGAATTGTTTTTCTTTGTTCTTTTCTTTTTCTACAAATGGGGATGCTGGATTTTCTTTTACTATTTGTTTTTGGTGATGTTGGTGTTTAAATCCCGGGAATTTCGATTTTTATTTTCGAGAGAACATATAAGAAAATCTTTGGAGGGCTTTGATAGCCTCTGGTTGCAGGGGTGAAAAAAACAGAGAACACATACTTGGATTGAGGTCAATGGAAAAAATGGCTCCTGCAGCTGTGGCTGCAACAGCTACTACTGCTATTATTCATGCCTACAAAAGCTTCTTCTTTTATTACCTTTCGAGGCTTATATCATTTACCAAGAACTGCACTTTATATTATTTATTTATGTACTTATTTATACACTATTATTATATTTGCTACTTGCTTCTGCTTCATAAAAGTTTGCCCTTCGTTTCCGTGACAATCCTTTGAAAACAACCGTATCTTACACCACTGGTTCTTGTTGTATGGTTTCTACTTTTGGATCTTGTGGTACTCTTGACTGGCTCAAAGAATAATTTTTCTTTATTATTTGTGGTATTAATATTATGTTCTTTTTCATTTAGATGAGAAAAATAGGGTACTATTAATACACATATCTAAAACTTTTTAGGTCTAAGTAGCTCCATACTTGAGTAAACATCTCGTGGATGGAGAAAACAATTTTAGTAGACTAGGGTTTTGATTTGGTTTAATTTTGGATTTAGTTGGGTTTTATATGATCAAATTATTCGAAGTATAATGAAAGTTTTTATATTAAAAGTTAGTTAGATTGTATTTTGTCGCTTTATTTAAAAAAAAAAAAGTAAAGGAGTTTTTAATCTCTATACGTTAGATCAAAGAATAATTTTTTTTTTTTTGTTAAAAGTTTTTATTTATTTTTACCGTTAAAAATTGATTTGTTGAATTTTTTTAGTGGGGGTGTTATCTTTTTGAAAAGGGTGTCATTCGAAAATGGCTCAAGGCATGGTAGTAGAATCACATCTATTCCTTGGGCACTTGTGTAAGTAACGGTATCATTTTATTTGCTAAAAGAAAACATTCGTTAATGATAATAAAAGTGACACACGATATGCTAAGCTTGGGGAATGGTTCATTTTATAGGCGAAGATTTACCCGATTTGTATTAGGATATAACATATATAGCAAAAAAGAAGAAAAAACAAAGAGTAGCACCAACAATTTAGGGTGCATGCATACATGTTTACTTGGTGAAAGAACATGGAACAACACCCACCCCTATTGATATGGGGCAAAAAATGTTAGTTCCCATTCAAAGGGGTCCTTTCCTTTAGGGTTGTTTTTTTTTTTTTCAAGGTGCACTCTTCCCTCTTGATTGAATCATGTCTCGTTGCATGAGCCCTTGCTGGGGGTTCAATGCCAACATCCAATGGTTAAACACACACACCACACCCCTCACCAATGCTGAAAGAATAAGAATCAGAATATGATTGATAACGTTTCTCTGTGCTTTCTGTGGGAAACTCAAAATATTATATACGGAGAAAGCAGTCGTGTCTCAATCAAATCAGGGTCCCCCCTATACTCTAAACAACAACCCCGGCCCCCCCCGCCCCCCTCCCCCCCAATGTTTAACAGAGGTTCTATCATGGTAATAAGTATACAGTAATTTGGGAGATTGAATGCAGCCAAAGTCGTTGATGAGAGAGCAGTGCAATGGTTTGGTGCTAGGGGCTCAAACAAGGGTAACTATGACTTGTGGTGTAGTGACATGGTGAAATGAAAATGAATATTTTATGTTCAGTTTACAGTTAATAATTTAGGGTTTTTTTTGAAATAATTATTTTTTTCTAACGTTACAATATTTAATTTCACCTTGTTCGTTATTTTTATATTAATAGAGAGTGAACATACTTAATCGCTATTGTTATCAATAGTGAATACCTAATTATGAAATATATGGTGATTGCGGTGTAAGCGAAAATAACCATTAAATTACGGTTTAAACAAAATGTAAGCAACGAAAAAAACGAATATAAATATCTCCGATCATTGTCTGAACCAAAATGTCAAAATCAAAACGTTGAACATCACTTATCGAGCGCATCCAACAACCAACAAGAGTATCATATTTAGCTATACGAAACATGAACATAGATTAATTTGATACTTTTACTTTTGAATAGGATAAAATTTAATTTGACTCTTAGCACAGAGAGGTTCATAATACATTTACTTTCGAATTTAGATTTTATCAAAATTTTATAATTTACTTTCATATCTGAATTTGATAAATTCACTTATTTCAACCATTGAATTTAAATACTATAAAAGTTTAACGACGTCTAAAGTTACCCTTAATCAATGAACGTTAAGTGGTCAAAATCCTTTATTTAGAGTCATGTATTAATGTGATGAAACAGATATTTTCTTTTTCTCTGGCAATGAAATCCTACGCATCTTACTTCCTACCCTAACCAAACTTTTGATCAGAAATCAGAATTTGGGTAAATATGGCCATTAAAATTTGGGTAAACTTTGTCTATTTTATTTAACTTAGATTACATTTTATTTATTTATATTTAAAGTATTACGTTTTTTATTTATTTATATTATTATTTTATTACGAAATAATTATTCTAACGCTAAATTTTACTATCTTCTTAACGATAATTTTACTTGTCAATTCAAATGAATTTTAAATGTTAAATTAAAAAATTTTAATTATAATTAATTGATTAAATTTATTTCTTAAATTTTAAAGTCATATAAGATTGGACCCACAAAGGTAGACTCTGAGAACAAAGTCATTTCGTTTTCCTTCAAGCTCTGAGCTTTTGCAGATAATGATGGGATGGGACCAGTTTCCTTTTTCTTTTTAAAAAAAACTTTTTTTTTCTTTTAATTTTTGAGTTATTCTAAAGCTATTCAAATTTAAATTAATTTTAAATTCAAATAACTCAAATTATAAAATAATATAAATATTTTTAGAATTTACAATAGTTTTAAAAGTATGCAATTTAGTCTCTGAAAATTATAAAATTTAAAAATTATTAGAAATTATTTTATCAAAAATTTACTATTTTTTTAAAAATATATAAAGTGCTAGTTTTAAGGACTTGAACAAATAAATTATAAAACAAGTTTGTGATACTAATTATTTTTTTCTCTTATTTAATTTTAAAAGAATTAAAAAATAAAAAAATAAATTGAATTATAATAAAAAAAATCAACGATTAAACTAACTTAAATCATTTTCATTCCATTCCATTCAAAATGCTCCCCTAAATAAAATAATGATGGAAAAATGGGGTTTAAATCCCCAAGAAAAGTAAGTGGAAAAGGGAGAAGAGAGTGATAGCAGCATATTATCCTATGAACAAAACAGGTGTCCATATCTCAGAGAGTTGAGAGAATCTGTTGAAGAAACTGATGTTGATGATGCTGGTCATGAATCACCATCTGTTCTTAACCTATTCTTTCCTCCCCGTAGGATTATCTGAATTTGGTAAATTTTTTAAGGCTAAACTATAATTAAAATCGTAAATTATAGTGATTGAATTATTCAAGAATTTTTATTTTTGTCATCCGACTGTTTAAATTGTTGTTATATAATATTTTTCTATTTATACTGTTTGTATAAATTGAAAACTCTTATTCACATTTTTTTCTAAAGTTTAGTTTCTTTTTTCTTAGTGAAATAATTTTGAATGTCAAAAATTCGTAAATTAAAATTCAAATAATTTTCTTTTTTGATCTTTAACACTAATCATCATATCGACTTTCATCTTTAGAATGTTTTTATACTCATTGATAAGTATTGATCTATCATATCGATCATCAAATTGTCATTTGGAGATCTCTAACCAAACTCTAAAAAAAAAATTAAATAACCAAAATGTAAACTTCTAACAAATAATAATATATAAAATTGCATAAAATATGAAAGCGTTGAGTGTAGTGTTAAGTCACATTGTGTTTTAGCTTAAAAAAAATTATTAGGAAGGATAAGGACTAATCACGAAAAATTTAATTTTTATAAACAAAACGTGTATGATAAGTTAAAATTTACATAAAATATAAAGGGTAATCAATCCAAGTTTCCTAGACTATTAATAAGTTTATTTTTTAATCATTTAACTATAAAAAGATACAAAATATCATTGAATTATTTGAAAGTTTTCGTTTAAGTCATTAGATTGTTAAAATCATTGTTGTATGGCATTTTCGATTGGCAATAATCGAAAGCTTTCTTTCTCCTTTTCTTCTACAGTTCAGTTATTTTCGTGAAACAATTTTGAATGTCACGAATCTATGAATCAAAATCCAAACTTTCTTATTCGATCTCCGACAATGACCGTCAGATTGACTTGGATCTATTATATGCTCTTCTACTATCAAAGAATCATCGAATTATCGCTTGGGACTCACTAGTCGAACTTAAAAAAAGAAAAATTTAATAAGCCAACGACTCAAAAAAACTTTTAAACAGATCAATAATTTATGTGAAAATTTTCAACTAACTCGATGACTATTGAATAACTTTTCAAACTTAATAGTTTAGTCAAATATAAAACTATTGTATTTACCTCTCTTTTTAGTGTAGTGAATATATATATATAAATAAATAAATAATGAGTCCACATTAGTCCTTCAACAACAGAAACTTCCAATGGCCAAAGCTGATATTAAACAGTCCCTTCCCCTATGGCACGTGGCTCAAATGTACTCTACCCTTTCCCCCATGAATAATCACCACCATTTAAACACACCCAAAAACCAACCATCGCCTTAGCCATCACCGTTAAAGCTTACCTCTCTTACGGTACTATATCACCTTTGTCGCCACCACTGATGTTGTCACCATTCAATAAACCCCAAGTAACTCCATTGAAACCATCTTCTCCTTCACCTCCCCATAGACCTAAAACCATGGAAGAAGTCTGGAACGACATCACCCTCGCTTCATTACACGACCACCACTCTTCTTCTTCTTCAAGAGAACCCTTTTCATCCAATCCTCATCTCATTCTCCAAGATTTTCTCGCCGCCAGGTCTGATCCACCACCACCGCAGCAGCAGGCCAATGGTGGTGGTGATAACAATACTATGCTTTACGGGTCACCTTTACCACCTCCAGCTACTGTTTTAAGCTTAAATTCAGGTCCAGGCTTCGATTTCCTCGATAACCCTCGTTTACAAAGCAGTCCTATTTCAACTTTGCCTACTTTCAATTCCCCATTCGAAGCTCTGGCCTCGTCGACCACCTTTGGTAAAAAAAGGACCCAAGATTCCGAAAACAGTTCCGGTGATCGCCGGCATAAACGTATGATTAAGAACCGTGAATCCGCTGCTCGATCAAGAGCTAGAAAACAGGTACTGTCATTTCATTACATTACATTACATTTATTTCCCCTATTTTTTTGTCTGAAAATTCATTTTTTTTTGCAGGCTTACACAAATGAGCTAGAACTTGAAGTTGCTCATCTTATGGAAGAAAATGCAAAACTTAGAAGACAACAAGAACAGGTAACATTTAAAGACATGTTCAGACCCTGTATATGTTTGGTTTTTAGTCCCTTAAGAACTAAAACATGTTTTCTTGGGGTTTCTTTTTTCATCTTTCATGTTCATGCAGTTACGAGTAGCAGCTACTGCTCAACTTTCCAGAAAACGAATGCTTCAACGAACATCAACAGCTCCATTTTAAGCTTTAAAAAAAAAAAAAGAAAACATATCCAAGGACCAATCTCTTTGCTTTGTTTTTTTTTAACCAAAATCCCCTCTTTTTCAGTAGCCAGGGGAAGGGGGTGTATGTGGTTTGAGCTAGAAAAGGAATGAACTTGTATAGGGTTTTTTTGGGGGAGGGTTGAAATGGCTATATTTCAAAGAGTTATGGCTAACGAGTGCAAAAAAAAGATGGTATATTTAAGGTAATATGTAAAAGAACTTTGATGGTGGTGATGGGTCTTTTTGGTTTTTGCTTCCATCTTTTCTTAAATCAAGACTATTCATCTTTTCTGTACACTTCCTCGTGCAAAACATTTTTCTAGTGGGGACTTGTTTGCTGAAGTTTGGTGATTTAACCCCAAATATAAATGCTTACTACTAGTGGTAAAACAATTATCAATCAACGGGGGACCCAAAAAGAAGTACAAGTTTTCAACCTTGTGACCTCTTATTAAAATTCCTATTCCTTTTATGGACCTCTCTACACTTCTTTTTCTCCTCCAACAAAGTAAGGGATTTTTTAGGTTCAAATGTACCCTTTACCTATTTAAATTTCGGTATGAAATTGACTTCCCACTCTCTCAAATTTGGTACAAATAGTTACCCCATTACATCAGTAAGCATGTACTGGAGTGTTATTGCTACACCCCGACACTCGATCATGCATCGAATGAATTTGGGGCTCTTCAAAGTAGCTCTTTAAAGTGAAGTACTGCTGAGACGCTATTAGGGGCGTGTTTTGTCATCCGATAGATTGCTTCGAGCATGACGGAATCGGATTTTTCAATTCCGAGTTAGCGGCTGATGAAGTAGGAGCAATTCCATCATTTTGTTATCGGCAGCGTCACCAAATCTATCTGTTTAAAATTTAGTTATTGGTGCAACTCTGTTTTGGTAGAAATAATTACGCGGTTACATTATCGAGTATATATTGATGTACCGAAGAATTATTGATATCCCCCAACAATACATCATGCATCAGACTTGGGAGCATATTTCGTCATTTGGTCAATAACTTGGTCTAGAGAAATCAAAACATCGACAGAAATTGGATTGATGAATCAAGTACAAATTCATCATTTTACTACTAACAAAATGGTTTTCACTGAGAGTGCACTATCACACTCAACATCTATTTATCGCTTCAAATTTAAAAATTGAATCCTCGTCAATCCGTCACATAATAAAGAGTATTAGTGTGAGCTTTTAAAATAATAAAAATACTCCTTGGATATTTATGTGACTAGAAATGTGATATCATAATAAATTTAAATTTAACAAAATAAATTTTAGTTGTGTTACTATAAAAACTTCAATTTCAAAATGTAAAAATAAAAAAATTGTAGTGTCTATTTTTTTAATTTTGAAGTTTTTTATTTGATGATTATGTTGAATCTCGATTAAATTAGATATTATATTTATTTTTATCCAACAAGTGAATGACAACTCTATTAGTCATGTGGGTATAATTTGATTGTTATTCTCTTTTGTGATTGTGAATCAATTACCATTCCACGTCTTTTTCAGAGTACATTACTTGAACAGTGACAAAATCTTGGGGTTCCAAGTGGGAAGATAGGGTCCTTGGAATCAAGTATGTTGTGTACATTTTATCATAAGAAAACATTAAAATAGTTTTCCTTCGAACTCTTTTTGGAGATTAGGAAAAAGTTGGAATGAGAAAGCGTACGTGGATTTAAGGGTGGAATATGTGATCGATTTTACAGGGAGCTAAAAGTAGTACTCATAAATCATTTAATAAATGAGACTTACATTTTATTATTTGTCGTGGAGTTAATAAGTACATATTTGATCAAACTAAATTATATTGACTACTAGCAACTATGTCGACACCAAGGGGTAGCAGGCAGGGCTTTTTATGAATAACAAAATATCATTACGATCTCTTCACATCTCTAAAATTTCAAGTTATTTTAACAGTAAAATTTATACTTTTATCCTCTCAAATATTTCTTTTTTTGTTTTGCTCCTTTTAAAATTTAAAATTTTAATTTTCCCCCTAAAATAAATTTATGGCTTCATCCCTGACGACAATTGTTAGAAATATAAAGTATTTCAAAAAAATACTCCATATCACTTAGGTTAGCCTCCGGATTTTTACTTATAAGTCATAATTAATTATTAGACTTGTAAGAGTTAATAAAAAAAGGAAGGTTTCGTGCCAACAAAAATCCAACTAACCGTTACATGCTCTGATATCTTTGAGAACGGTTTTATTATATACTGTCTGATCATATCAATGCTTAGAACTACCTATAATCCCTCCTCAACCCATAAATACGAGGATAATTCAAACTCACACCCTCCTACACTAGCAACAATGTCATGCCAATTGAGCTAAGACTCAATCGGCTTAACTCGTAAATAGGAAGATAGTGCGTTTCAACGCACTCAAACTCACACACTCTTACATTGAAAACAATATCATGCCAATTGAGCTAAAGACTCGATCGACTTAAGAACAACATCTTACACGCCCCAAACATTATTTATATTTTATAACAACTAGTACTTTTTTTCTTTTTTTTTTCATCTCTATACTTTATAAACATGTATGTATTTGGCAAAAGATATAAGCTATATAAAACCTTACCTCTAAGAGTGTTGGAATAAGGCTATTTTTGGGGTTGTTCTTGACTCAATGTAGAGTTATACATTTTCCCCCTTGTTTGGGGCTTTCCCTTCCATTGCATGCTAAAGTTATTACTAAATTGATTCACTTTAGGTGGCCTAGGAACTAGCAGCTAGGTTTATGTGAAGGTGGGTAGGAAGCCAAGAGAAATAGGTAAACAATAGCATTGGTGACCACTAAAATTGTAAAATTATTTACAAGTTCCTTATAAATTTATGAAATTGTAAATTAGTATAATGATACAATTCTTTTGATTTATTTGTTGTTATCTAATTATGAAGAGTTACAAATGGTTGCTTAATTATTTAAAATTTTTTTTGTCACCAACCATTAAATTACTGATGGAAAGACGACGTGATAGCTTTTAAAATTGTCACGATAAAAACTTTAACCATCAATGTTATGCAATTTGGTCTTTATTTTTTCAATTTTGTTTTATCTTTGTGACCCTCTCGCTTAAAACACTAAAAAAATTATCAATTAAATTTAATCGAAAATATACCAAAAATTGAAAAGCTAAAAAACGCAAGATAATTAAATTTCATCTTTTATCATTCTTTGAAATAAGCTCTTAATGTCATAAAAAAGTAAAATTGTAAAAAAAAGAAAGTCAAAATACAAAATGTGTAACTATTGAAATTTTTTTTTTTTTTTTTTTTGGAATCAAAGCTAAATTGACATACTTTACAATGTTGAGGGTTAAAATTATAATTATTCAAATCCTCTCATTTTTCGAACTAATATTTAATCGGACGAACAATTAAAATACACCAAAAAATTTATTTTCAAAGCTTATATGACTCAATTTTTTCTCTCTCTTTAGGGCCCACAAACCACCTCAAACTAGACCTAATTGTAATTACAATCAACAATTCTTTGTAGCCCCAAAATAAGAACTTCATTTCACTTAGCTTTATTTATCCACTCATTTCCTACTATTTTCCTCAATTTTCCCTTTTTCCTCTTTCCACATACTAACCCTTTCCTTACTTCCTCTTAAATAACATTCTAAGATATTCAAAAAAAAAAAAACCATTCGAAGATAAAAATCAGTTAATCAAATTCAGCATTAAACAATGCGATTAAACTATTAGTAAATTTATGTTTTATTCAATTAGCTTTAAAAAGTTACAAAATAGTCATTAAACTATTCGAAAATTTTTATTTAGTTATTGAATTGTTAAAATCGTTGTTAAATGATTTTTTTGTTTGCATCACTTACATCAATCGAAAGCTTTCATTTCCACTTTTATTTTTTAACTCAATCTCTTTCATGAAACAACTTTGAGAACCATAAATTTGTGAACTAAAATTTAAATAGTTTTCTTTTCCAATATTTAACATTGACTATCAAATTAACTTGGATCTAAGTATGTTCTTATACTCATTGATGTGTATTAATCCATTATACCGTCATTGAATTGTTGCTTAAAACTTACTAATTAGACCTTTTTTAAAAAAAAAAATTACCAGTCTAGTGACTTGAATAAAAAATTTTGAATAGTTCAGTTATTTAAGTGAAAAATTATAAATAATTCATTGATTACTTTGTAACTTTTTGAAATAGAATAATCTAACGTAAATTTATCAATAATTTAGTGACGTTAGGTGTAATTTACTCAAAAAAAATTTACAATCCAAAGAATATGATGTGAGTTAGAACTCTAAAAATGATATTGTTGAAAAAAACAAATACGAAATCCGAACATAAACCATAGAACAAAACATGTATGCATTGAAATGAAATTTTATACAAAACAATAAAAACATTTCAACATCAAATTTTAACAATAATTCCATTGTCGTCTGGTGCTTAGAATCTTTGACTTCCAGGAGAGCCCGGTTTAATTCCCGGCAAAGGAATTTTTTTTTCCGGCTAGAATCCGGCTATATGAAAAGATGAAAACCATATCATCATCTCTTCGGTGAAAGCTTCCCTTCTATGAAACATAAACCTATCTTCCTCCCCCATTGAAAACCTGCATACTGGACAATTCTTCTTACATGTATCCACCCACTTATCCACACAAACCCTATGAAATTCATGGAAACATGGCAACACCCTTGTTTCTTCCCCTTCTTCCATGCTTGATAAACATACACAACATGTTTCACCTTCTGCTGATCCCTGCAAGTAGCTGCTGCCCATTGCTGTCCCCTCCATCACCACCACATAGCCAGCCTCCGCGGGTGGTGGTGGTGTTGCTTCTTTTGTTCTTTTCCCTTCATCACTTACTGATCTTCTTACACCAACAAGGGTGTAAATGAAGGTTACCAGCTTGTTGAGAACCATTTTGGTTTTGGTTTTTTTGGCAGCAATGGAGGGGGGGATCCATATACCATGTTTATGAGTTGCCTTCCTCTTAGCTTGATCATCATCGGTTGTTTCGTTTGCTTGGATTGAAAGGGTTGTTGGCTTTGGGATGAACCGATTTTGAGGGTTTAACCCCAAGCGGTTGCACCTAAACCAAGAGTGTTACATATGACCTTTTATTCTTTATTTTTAAAGCAAACTGAGGTTTGATTGAAGAAAACCAGTACAGAAATATAAACGGTCGGAAACCAAAACAAACTGAAAACAACAAGCCCAAAAAGAAACCCTAAAAACCCAAAAGTAAAGCCCAGAAAGAAACAGCCCCCATAGCAAGCGTCAAAGATGAGCCACGAGCCGGCCAAAATATGAGACTCGAGAAGCAGAGTAGGCCAATAATCCAGCAGAGACGATCCAACTCCCCCTACCCCCGTAAATCCAGTAACCCTTAAGCTTCGCCCACCTAGCCCGCGAACCAGATCTCCGCTAAAAGACAATGCCTCGCCCACGCTCATCCATTCTATCACGATCAACCGCCGCCGCAGCAACAGCAGGCACCCCACCCGCCTGGTAAGAGTGACACCCACCTTCAATAACATGCTTCAATGACGGTAATCAAATTGAGTTGGAGAAGAAAGTATCAAAACAAAGTCCCAAATGAATGGAAACGATGTCCATTCGTGAACTCCTTCGTTTTCGATCCACCATCTTCACTAGACCCAACCGATTTCACTCGCCGTTTTATTCGACCGAGTCCAAACCGCTCACTTCGATCCTCGATTCGTGTCGTGATATAAAGGAACTGTTTCAAATCCAAGCTCGATTGATAACTTCGGGTCTATTCCAAAACCCATCTTGGGTAGACAGGGTTTTGATCCATTCTTCCAAGTTCAGCAACATTGATTATACCGTTTCGATTCTACGATGCATTGAAAATCCCGGTACTTTCCGTGTTAATTCAGTTATCAGAGCTTACTGTTTTAGTTCTTTACACGATCAAGCTGTGGTTTTTTACTTTCAAATGCGAGCTAATGGTTGCTTTGTTCCTAATAGCTATACTTTTGTGCCGCTTTTAAGCACTTGTTCGAAATTGGGTTGCTTTAAATCTGCACGGAAGTGTCATGGCCAAGCAATTAAATTTGGGGTAGTCAATAGATTGCCAATACAGAACTCTTTGATTCATATGTATGGTTGTTGTGGGGTTCTTCAGTTTGCCATCGATGTGTTAGTTGAAATGTCCCAAAGAGATGTTGCCTCATGGAACTCTTTTATTAATGTGTGTATGAAAGTTTGGAATTTGGGTTTGGCTCACCAACTGTTCGATAAAATGCCTAAGAAGAATGTGGTTTCTTGGAATATTATGATTAAAGGGTATTTAAAAGCTGGGAATCCGGGTTGTGCATTGAAGTTGTTTAGGCAAATGGTGAAAACGGGATTAATGGGGAACGAGAAGACTGTGGCTAGTGTACTTAGTGCTTGTTCTAAGTCAGCTAGATTAATGGAAGGAAGATCAGTTCATGGATTTTTAATCAAGAACAGCATGGAGTCTAATATAATAATAGATACAGCTTTGGTTAATTTGTATTGTAACTGCCAGAAAGTAGGATTAGCTCGTAGGATGTTCGACAAGATCAGAAATAGGAACCGAGTTTGTTGGAATGCAATGATTTTAGGGCACTGCATTCATGGAAATCCCAAAGATGGACTAAAATTGTTCGCCAATATGGTGGAAGAAACGACCATTTCTCCCGACGAAATCACTTTTGTCGGCGTTCTATGTGCTTGTGCTCGTGCAGGATCAGTACCAGATGGCAGAAACTATTTCCACCAAATGATCAACAAATTCGGTATAAAACCAAACTTTGCTCATCATTGGTGCATGGCGAATCTTTATGTTGGCGCCCAACTTTTCCAAGAGGCGGAAGACATCCTAAGGAAAATGCCAGATAGTGCCGAGGACATATCATCTGATTCAGTTCTTTGGGCTATCTTGCTCAGCTCATGCCGGTTTAGGGAAGGCATAACTGTTGGGGAAAGAATAGCAACATCATTGATTGCAAGAGAGCCTAAAAACTTCACATATTATCAGTTATTGTTGAATGTGTATGCTGTGGCAGGGCAATGGGAGGATGTTGCTAAAGTGAAACAGATAATGAAGGAAAAAGGGGTTGAAAGAGTTGCAGGGTGTAATCTTTTAGATTTAAAGAACATTGTTCATAATTTGAAAGTGAGTGAACAAAGGAGGGAGGGCATGGATCAAAGGGATGTTAAGCTCGCTGAAAGCTAGTTTTACACTATTGGTTGAGAACATGATTCAATGTTTTTGATGGGGGATTTTGTGTAAATTTTTTTTCTTCTTGGATTTACTTGAAATAATTGATTTTTCATTGATACAAATGCTTGTGCTTGATGAGGTGGAAAAGTCAAGGAATGGGAAGAAAGAAAAAGCAGAAAGAACATGAATTTTGAGCGTTTTTGGGAAAAAAGTGAGGGAAGAAAAAAGAAAGATAATTTTACATCGAAATGCATAAAAAGTCGGTGCTTTCAAATCGGAATGATGAGAAAGAAAAAAAAAAAAAAAAAAATATATATATATATATATATATATATATTAGTTCAAAATTATGAAATTTTTTTATAAAAAATTTCTTTTTTATTTTTCACCTTTTACCAAAGTAATAGACGGAAAAAATTATTTTTTACTTCCATTTTTTATTTTTCATTTTTTCGAATGCCTTTTTTCTTTCTATTTTTTTGATCTTTTCTGTCAAGCACATTATGATCCCTTCCAAGTGGAGCCTTAATGTCCAAATTTTCACCAAGTGAAAAAGCTTCTCTTTACAAGTCTCCAAAAGGTACCTCTTGATAATTACATTGAAATTTAGTCTATAAACTTGTACTTTTAAGAATTTTAAAAATTAAGTTCAATTATTAATTTTGTTAAAATTATTTTATTAAATTCAAGTTTACTTTAAATTATTTTGTTAGTTACTTGCTATCAAATGCTTATTTTTTTTTCATGTTAAAATGGCACCTCAAAAAATTTAACAATATTAATAATTGAATTACAATCATTTTTTAAAAATAAAAATATAAAAAAATAAATTTCAAATTTGAAAAAAATATAAAAACCTAAGACATATTTTAACCAACATCAAATCCCTGCTAATTAAAGGTAAAGTCTTGGGTCAACAAAATTCGATTTAACAGACTTGAGCGATAGTTTTCAACTAAGAATGTTATGAATGATCATAACTTGACAGACTTAAAACACTTGTGCTCATGGTATGATGAAGTAAAATCAATTTCATCAACTTAAACTATCGGTTCAGACCAAAATCAGTCGGTTAAGTCAATTAAAAAATGACCTATAACTTGGTCATATAGCAATAGATGGATAGTAAATGGCAAGCATAATTTAGACAACCATTCTCATTCATATCACAGACCACCATTAAAGGACATTACTTGGATACAACAGACTCGTTTTTAGTGAAGTTCTTTAAGACAGACCAAGAACACAGAAGAAGACACTTTGAACAGTTTCAAAAGAGCTCACAGAATATCCAAAAGTACAGATGAAAAGTCAGAGCAACAAACTACATATTTATATATAGAGAAGTTTGATACAATTGAACCGGCAGTCGAAATTGACTGACATACCTTCATTCGAATGCCCACTGGTTCTCCCGACGAACCTCTTCTTCCTCTTCCGGGGTGAAGTCGTTCTTGATGCTGAAAGTCTTCCTGATCTCTTCGGGAGTTTTTCCCTTGATCATGTCAGCAACAGTTAGGCAAGTAAGATCCAGCAAACCCTTGATGTTCAAATAGTTTGCTGCCTGCAAATAGTATGGTATAAAGCTCACATGTAATTTTCAAGGGTTTTTTTCAACAAAATGGATAGTGAAATTTAGACATAAGTAGGCTTGTAATTTAACATTGGTGCTTGCAAGCTGAGTTCAACTTGGAAAAACTCAAACTCTATTAGGTAATTATCGAGCCAAGGAGCTCAAGCTCTCAATAGAGCCAAATTCAAGCTTGGTAATACTTGGCTCAAACAGCTCCGAGCCTTATCAAGCTCATTCATGAATACATACAAGCTTAATCAAGCTCAAGCTCAAGCTCAAGTAGGAATGCATAAGGAACACTTGTGCTCCCAAGCTACTTGAGTTGGACTTAAACCAAATTTGAACTCAATTAGGTAATTATCAGGCCAAAGAGCTCGGGCAATCAATCGAGCCAAATTCAAGCTCATTAATATTCAGCTTGAACAACTCAAAAGCCTCATCAAGCTTTTCATTTTAAATATTTTTATATTACTAAATTTTAGTTATTGCACTTAATATATATTATTAACCCTCGATTAAGTTATTGAGCTGAGCTCAAGCTTGAATACATGCAAGCTTAATCAAGCTTGAGTTTGAGCTTGGGTACAAAAATTGATATACGAGTTTGATCAAACTTGAGCTCAAATAGCTTGATTATATTGAACCAAGCTCGAGCTTGACTGCATTAGGACTCAGCTCGGCCTGATTACACCCTCATGAGCAACAATTATTCATTAGTTCTGCAATGCAACAAGCAGGCATCACCTACATAACAATTCTCTATTGCAAACATATGCACAATCTCAAACACAGCTGTATTGAAAACTTCAATCTTCATGCTCGGGTTTCTTGCTTATTGCTATTTGTTAGGCAAGGCAATATCAAAGAATCAATCTTTTTCATCTTAATGAAAATCACAAAATTAGGTTTTTGCTTGTCAAGTGAAACAAGACCTTTAAATCAAGAGAGAACAAAGCCAAAAAAAAAAAAAAATTATAATTATACCAGGGCCACAAGCTTTACTTTACTTATGCAATGGCCTGTTTCTTCAAATTTACGACATATCTACGTCGATGCTACATTCTTAATCATCAACGAAATAAAAAAACCAACAAATCACCAAAAATCGAACACATTGAAACGAAATTATGTATTATATACCCAAAACCAACCCGAATTTTTCCAAATTTCACCTATCCCCAATTTCAAAACCCTAGCCTAACCACAAACAAAAACATAAGCATATAATTAAAACAACAAATAAAAACAAAGGGAAAAAGAGAATAAGAGGTACAGACCAGAATGAGATCAAAGAGAGTGGCTTGATCGACCTTCACAAAGTCAGCGTCCCAACTCTTGAGCTCCTCATCGGCAGATCGATCGTCGGTCTTAGGAGCCTCGACGTGTCTCTTGCAGTACTCAATCACCTTCGCTAAGATCTTGCTCGTAACATTAGGCAACGGTATCCCGTTATCGGCGCAATCGTCCTCGATCATATGCTTAATCGTCTGCGATTCCAACGCCACCGCTTCATCAACCTCGAACGATTCGCCGTCCGAGCTCTTAAGGGTGATCTTCCTCCCCGAAGACGACATTTTCGCTACCGATTTCTCAAAAAAGATTAGAGAACGGGAATTAAATAATCAAGGGGTTTTTTTTCTTATTGATAATCAATTAGGGATTTTTATAGAGGGTGGGTGAGAGGTGGTCTTGGGATTGGGTTCGGTTATTTTATGGAACGGTTGTGATTGGAGACGTGGCGTCAAGTTGATGTTTTGGATTCTCATCGAACCATTACATTGTCGAAACGTGTCAACAATAGAAAAAGTATTTTCAAGGTTTTAATTTGGGTTAATTTATTAAGCATCCCAAAAGTTCTCCAATGATTCTAGATTGGTGTTCTCCAAACTTCGAATCATTTTTAATTGAGTCCTTAATTTATATCAGTATCGTATCAATCATATCTTTTTATTAGTCTAATTTTCAATTTATTATCAAATGCTAGCAATGTCGTACCCAGGGAGGCTGGTAGGAGCCTTGACCCTCTTAAAATGACAATTTTTTTATTTAATCCCTTTAAAATTTTAAAAAATTTTAAATTAATAAAGGTAAAATTGCATTTTGGCCTCTCTTAAAAATGATAAAAAAAATTAATTTAATTCTTTAAAAATTATAAAGATATAGGCTATTAAAATGGTGAAATTATAATTTTTATTTAATTTCGACCTTTTAAAAACTTTTCTGACTTCGCCTCTAAATGTTAATTTGATTCTAATAGAGTATATTTAAAACATATAAGTCAATTTGTAGACATGTGTATATTTATTGTATATGTAACTTGGATTTGATTTTTTAAAAAAATAAAACTTAAATCACGATTTAGCCCTTAAATTATATTTTGTTTACCTCGATTTTAAGTACTGGAATAATTATATTCTCCTCTTAGTTTAACCCCCTTGGCACGTTTGATTTGAAGCTGATGACTTTTGCAGCAAAATGGAATGAAATTGATAGTTCATGCACTGAGGTGAGACAAAAAAAATTACTAAAATAAGAAATCATATATAGCTCAAAAGCTGAATCATATGTTTTAAAATATATTTTTTCACGTTTGAACTCAAATTTAGATGACTAAATTAATAAAAGTATTTAATTATTGATTTTTTTAAGACTCGATTAAAATATTTTAAAATTTAGAATTCAGTTCATTTTAATTAAAAACGAGCTATATTTTGTATACAAATTTAAAGAATATTATGTAGACACAATTTGTGCAATAAATGTTTATAACTTAAAAGACATCGTTGTCATTTCAACTAAAAATTTAAATACAATTTTTTTCCGCGTGATATATATATATATATATATTTGAAAAATGATTTTGGATAATAAAAAAATAAAACTTAACACTCAAAACCCTAATTCCGACTCAATCTAACTTGCTTTTTAAGTTTATAATGTTTTATATTATGTCAATTTTATATATTACAGAATATAATGATTTATACCATATAAAAAATAAATTCATAGTAATATGTAATACGACTATAATGTAAATATTAAAAATTTTAAACTGATTACATATAGAATTATAATAAATAAAAACATATATAAAAAAATTGAAATAAATATAAATATATATTTTTAAAAAAAATTAAAAAAAAATGACTTGAATTAACCATTTAGGCAAAATTTTAAGTTGGATTAAGGTTGAACAAACAAGCGATTTCTAATCACAAATCAATCGAGTAGCACTTCAATAAACAAATTTCTAAAATACTCCTTTACACACGAAGTAATCTACTTTCTTTCATGCCTTCTGGTTTTGCATTATGTTGTTCATAAATAAGTGCAAATGTTGAAACAATAGAGGCTAAAGCCAGTCATTATTCAATTAAAAAACAAAGAGAAAGAATCTAATGTATTGACTTGATAATCATAGTGCCTATCGTCCCAATCCCAAATATGATTTGAATTTGAGTCATGCTAATCGCTCAGTTGATATTTTAAACAAGACACATTTCAACAGAACCACTTTGTCATTACACCAGGGTTGACTTTGAAATTTGATTTATTAACCCTTTTTACCATCCAAAAAGAAAAGCTTGAGTCTTGTTCAACTGCACTACTTTCAGTTCATCAATTTGTTCTTTCATCTCTAAAGAAAAACACTACAAAACTTTATCCAAATACCACTATACTAAATGAAAATCAGTTTCTCATACAACAACATGTGCTCAATCTCCAATAATAATTTCACTAATTTACATACAAATACAAATATATATATGTAGGTTCAAAGAGAAAAGCAATCTTTTAGTACAGGTTCAATTTGATAAGTGGCAACTAGAGTTACCTTCTATGTTCAGCTTTTATACAAACCTCCCAAGAAAATATGCCTTTTCAGTACTTTTTTCACTCATGATTCCATAAACTGTGATGGTGGAGGGCTTGTTTTAGTCTTCTCAGGACCTGCAAATTCATATGATTGGTTTAAGGTTATGGCATGAAGAAACCATACCGCAAAAATACATGCATCGTGCGATGATCGAGTTTTTAGAGGGGAAAAATACGATTTCTGCGTGATTGTTAGGTTCTTAGTACGATATATAGGAGGAGTACCATAAATCCCTCGAATCTCTACTTCTCGCCATTCTTGAACGAGGGCACAACAACAGCACATCAAATGAGAGAGGAAATCATCGACAAATCCACCCTGCCAAAGGAAGAAACGCATAAACGTTTTAAGGGTGCTGAATTTTGAGTGACATTGAGACTTATTGTGGAGTGTGAACAATAGAAGTAAAGATAAACGGCCGAGGATCATATGATGTTAGCAAGTAAAAATACCAAAGAAGCCTTTATACTAGGAGCTAGATTGCATTTTGCTCTCTATTAAAAAAAAATGGGCAAATTAATCCCTGTACGTTAGATCAAAAAAACAAACTAGTCCTCTTGTTAAAAATTTCATCCATTTCTCGTGTTAAAAATTGGTCCTTGTACATGATGACGTACACGTGATGTGTCACGTGTAGTTGTCTAATTATTATGTCAACTACACCAATTTTAAAAAGTAGAAATAGATGAAATTTTTAACAGAAAGAATCAGTTTGCTCTTTAATTGAAAGTACAAGAATTAATTTGCCCATTTTCTGAGTAAACGGAGCAAAATGCAATCCAACTCCTAATATAAAGGCCTTCTTGATACTTTTACCAATGTCAGCATGTTTTTGTCATTATATTAATTATGGATACGGCTGGCCATATGCTTCTGAATTCTGATAACTACAACTAATAGAAGATGACATTTGGCTTAATCAGGGGTATATCGTATGATAAGTAATGGGGCCAAGGCAACAGAACCGAACCATATTTGTCCATGGAACATAACAATAGCAGAAAACTAGCAATTCAAGGTTTTATATTTTTAACAAGTAGATTACTCCTTTAATGGCAGAGAGAATACCGTAATGTTCAACGCCTTGCGAAGCTTCCTTCTAACGCAGCAAGTGTAGCAACAGCACGACAATATCAATGAATATGCCATTAATTCGTTGCATGCTTCAGCGGAAGCTGCAGGAGTTTTGGTGTAAGTTTTGAAAACCAAAGCAATACCAAAAACCAAAAACAGAATTTTAAAGGTGTTGCAATCGATATAAGGTTTGTGAATAGCAAGCCTACACTGGAGAAGGTAAAATTCTAAGGAAAGCTGAACTCTCGTAGTAAATTATGCATAGGCGCTAAGCAATATAGACCAAATTCGTGTCCAAATGAAAATCTATGGACCAGACAGATTATCACCCGAGCTATAATGAAACAACCTAGTAATAAAATATGATTCAGAATACTTACACATTTGCCTGTTTTTTGCAACGGTAGCAATCTTTGAAAACGTACCACAAGGATAAAAGAATGTCTTTATACCTGCAATGAGAAAGGAGGTGTAGGAGACCAGATGATCAGAAAAACAGAAGGTCAGTTCCACCTATAACTGTCCTAGAAATCTTAAAAAAGATCATTCCGAGCATAGAAAGAAGACATTTAACGCAATAACGGGGCAACAATGACATAAAAAGGACTTACACAGAGATGGTTCCAAGCAACAACCGAGCAAATCAGCATTCCATTCTTCATGCCGATGTGAACCTCTAAAGGAGAGTAGATCATGTCCTGATGAAACCGAAGAAGTGTTTCTGAAAACACATGACATTAAAACTTTAGAAACTGTACTTAGCTTCAAGTATTCGGAATGCATAAACTATGAATGTATATTCTAAGGGACCAAAACAGAAATAAACGCCAAATACGTTGTACAAGGAAAAACAACCTTGAAGTTATGCGAGAATTAGATTTCTTAGGAGAGCTATCATTGTACGAATGACCTTTTTCATTATCGACATCTGAGTAACTACACTCCACTTTCTTAGACACTTTCGGGGATGAACTCTTATCAGGAATAGAAGCTGCAACTTCCATTACATCAAGCAAATGCTGGATTACTTCACACTGCTTCACATCATAATTAGCTTGCGAATGTTGTAGCTCCAATCGAAGCTTTTCATTTTCCTTTTGCAGTGCTTCATTAAAACGCATGTTCGGGTATGAACAAGAAAGAGTTTTTTTCAAGATCATGGTATCATTTTCCGAGGGTTCGGGTTTCATTATCACATCTTGCACCCTTCTATCCTCTTCATCTAATGTGTACTCATGTTGATCTTTCTCGATAACTTCGAGTCTCTCCTGCATGATAAACATTCAAATAAATATGGCAAATACCTACTACTCATAGCACTTCATTGAAGTTACTCAAGCCATGTATATATATATATATGCATAAACTTATTAACACATTTTCAAGATTAGTTGATGCCCTGACTCGATAACTTCATCTTTCTCCTGCAGGTTAAACATTCAAAATAAATATGGCAAATACCAACTACTCATAGCACTTCATTGAAGTTACTCAAGCCATGGATATATATATGGATAAACTTGTTAACAAATTTTCGAGATTAGTCGATGCCCTGACTTGATAAACTTCGAGTCTCTCCTGCAGGTTAAACATTCAAAATAAATATGGCAAATACCAACTACTCATAGCACTTCATTGAAGTTAATCAAGCTATATATATATATATGCATAAACTTGTTAACATATTTTCAAGATTAGTCGATACCCTGACTCGAGCATTATCAACGAGAGTGATAAGAGGAACGATCTTCAAATACCGGTCGATTTCGCTCTGTGCCTTCCTAAACTGATAAACAATGTTCCACCCCATGGCCAAAACATACAAATAGCTTCTCTCTTGACAACTATTCACCAAAATGTAAGACCTCCTCAATGCATCCTCGAGCTGCTCCAATGGCTCCCTCGTCTCAGGGTACTTCTTAAGCTCCGAGATCTTGAGCTGCTCCAACAAGTTACCGATCAACTTAAGATGCTGAGCGAATTGCCGGCAACTCTTCTTATGCATTCGAGCCGTGCTCGCCGCTTTAACTATCATGGCTATTAACCGCACCGCATCAAAGCCGGCGAGCTGTGCTACGTTCGCAATTTCTCCGAAATGTTCCCACGATGCCATCTTTTCTTCTCAAACTTAAAACCTGCATTATTTATTATATCATTGCAGAGTCAAAATTGAGCTTAATGAACAGTAATTTAAGAACCCAAAAAGGGAAAAAAACCACGAAAAAAGCTTGATCGAGGAGATTTTTTTATTGTCTTTTCACCT
Source organism: Kokia cookei (assembly GCA_039519145.1). Classification (NCBI taxonomy): domain Eukaryota; kingdom Viridiplantae; phylum Streptophyta; class Magnoliopsida; order Malvales; family Malvaceae; genus Kokia; species Kokia cookei. The sequence goes on from CM076903.1 coordinate 42,339,744, forward strand.
GTTTTAAGCTAAAAACTTCAGTGTTTCACCATTAACAATAGCTTTAAAGTTTCCTTTTGGTTTCACCACTTGAATTGCCGACAAAACCCCAGAGCCGATTTGTTAATGGAAAGTGACGATTACGTTGATGAAACTTGAGAAGAAATAGATTGTATGGGTTTCAAGCAGGAATCAAAAGCTTCTTCACAGGATCTATACAGAAAATTAAATAATCACTAAAGATCCTCCACTTTTTAAAAGCTAAAAACAGCTCAAAAAAAAAAATGGAACTCAGTTTGTAACTAGAAGATTACCCATCAAACTTCTTCAACAAGAAAAAAGAGACAAAAACCAAAAAAGAAAAAGAAAATCCCAAAATGCAAATAACATTTATTTGAGAGAATCTCTGAGTGAGAGCTCTCTTACAGCAAACAACAAAGAGAAAATGCACTAATGGTAGTAAGACACTCACCTACTCTTCAGAAATTTTTTTCTCTTATTTCTATGCTTAAAGTGATTCTTCTTTCTTTTTTTAACCTTTTTTGTTTACAATCTTCGAGAAAGTTTTTTTCAATAGAAGGAGAACATTGAATTCAGAAATTTAAGAGGCATTGCTTTGCGCAAAACGAAGAACTTCACCACTCTTCTTCTACATCGTCTTCTTTAGTGAGCAAAGCTCAAAAAAAGATAGTTTATTTCTCTTTGTTACAATCTTTATTATGGTGGTTTCTTTTACAGTATTCGGTGTTGTTTGTTTGTGGTGCAGACAGAGTCTCCACCATTGGCGATGACAGCACGAGCTTTGAGTTTTGTTACTTTGCAATGGAGGACAGGTGGTGTCAAAAATTTTAAAGTGCGAAAATGTCCCTAGTTTTTTTTCTTTATTTACGGAAAATGCCAGCAAATTTCACGGACGGTAAAGTCCGCAGTAAATATTGATTTTTTGAGGGCTCATTCTAGGTTTTTTTTATTAATATACTAAAGTAATTATATAGTAATATCTGTTTATATTTTTTTAATTTTTTGACAACGCACATACACCTTACATATAGGCGCTCGAACCCGAGACTTTTAGAATAAACAACATTTTTTTTCCATTGAAATCACTTGTTTACAGAGGTGGTGATAGTCATACTGAATTTGGATGGACGGTATATTTATTTACTATTAGTGTAAAAATCATGATAGCAGTGAGATTAGGTATTATAACGTGAGATAAAAAGATCCCACCCTTCATCCTAACTTATTCGAGTTGAATTATATTTTGCCTCTCCTACTAAAAATAATAGTCAAATTAATCTTTATACGTTAAAATAAAAAATAAATTAATCTTTTTTATTAAAATTTTTATTTATTTGTATAGTTAAAAACAGATATGATTGACAAAATAATCAAACAGTGATATGGTGTACCTCATGTTGACTTATAAAGACCAATTTTAACGGTAAAAATAAATGAACCCAACAAATAGCTTCACTGGAAAAAGGGATGTTATTCATCTTAAAAAGTTTCAAGTTCAAGCACCTGTGTGTGCAATGTATCTCCTTGAACTTTTACCATTTTTATATTGGATGAACTTTTTTTGGTTACATGGATGAATTTTTTTTTTAGCAAAAAAATTGGATGAGTATTATTACTTTTGTATACAATACATTTACATAAAATAATATCATTATCAACAATGTTGTCAATAATTTATGATACTTGAATTTTTTTTAATAATTTCATTATAAATTTTGGTTATATTTATTTTGTTAACATAATATTTAGAATTATTTAAAACTCCTTCTCAACCCATAAATAAGAGTATGATACATTTCAATGCACTCGAACCTACGTCATTTTGCATCGATAATAATTTTCATACCAATCCAATTAAAACTCAATCGAAGTGTTTATGATACTTGAATTAAACGGATTTTTTACCTAAATAATACAAAAAAATAAATTAATAACCAAAATGGTATCCCCAAATTATTATTTACCAAAATGGTATGTTTAGTTAAGTGGAGGGACTCTAAGTGGCGGTACTTAGAGGTATTTTTGACACGAGTTTTTTTAAAAAAATTTTATTTTTTTTATATATTTAAAAATAAAAAAATATTATTTTATTAGTTGAGGGACTTAAAGTGGCGGCACTCAGGGGTTTTTTTCAAAAAAATACGAGAAAAATATGACAAAAAAATACTTGACACCCAGTGGAGGAACACGAAGTGGCGGCACCAATGGAGGAATATAAAGTGGTTGCACTAAGGGGTGTTTTGCCACTTGGCAGCACCCCATTGTGCCGTGTGTGTGTGTTTGTGTGAGTTTTTTAAGAGGTGAAAATTAATTTGAGTGGTTGAGAATTTTTTGGTAGGTGATAAAAATTAAATAAAATAAAATTTTTTGTTATAAAATATGTGAGAGGGGGGCACCAACGAAAAATGAAGGAAAAAAGAAAGAAAGAAAGAAAGAAAGAAAGAAGGAAGAAGGAGAGGAAAAAAAAAAAGGTAATGTGTTTATTTTTAAATTTAATTTTAAAATATTTAATTTGTTAATTAGTAGTGGTAATGTGTTTGATTTGTTATTATAATTTTATTTGTTTAATAGGTTGATTAAAAGAGTAAATTAAGAGGAGTGGAAGAAAGGTAAATTTAGTTAATATTTTAAATATGGTTAATTTTAAAATATTTTAATTTGTTAGTTAATTTGATTATTTTAAGTTTTTTGTTTTCTTTAATTTAATTTTTAATTGATTTGTTATTTAATGTTGTTATAGTTGGTGAGTAAATTAAGAGGAGAAGAAGAAATGTAAGCTTGTTATTATGTTATTATTAATTTACTTTAATTTAATTTTGCTAGTTAGTAATTTAATTTTGTTGTTAGTAGTAGTAAGTAAAAAATATTGTTCATATTTATTGATTTAAAATTTAATAATGTTTTAATTTTGTTAGTTAGTAACTTTATTATACAAGTCATAAGATTGTCTAATAAAATGTGAAAGAAAACTATTACAAGTGTTTAATAAAATTAACAATAATCTATTTTTAAGTTATAATTAAAATTAGTTACAAGTATGAAATTAAAAAATTTATTATTTTATAAAAATAAGAGAGTTTTAATAATTCACAAAAAATTAAACTTGGCTAATTAATTTTCAAAATATAATATAAAAATAATTAATTATCAAAATAATATCTCCATCATATTATTGATCAAAATATAATATAAAAAATAATTAATTATCAAAATAATATCCCCATCATATTATATTATATTTTGGTCAATAATATTTTATTTTGTACCATTTTGGTAAATAATGGTGTGTGGATACTATTTTGGTTTATAAATATATATTTTGTATAATTTTAGTAAATAACACATTTTGGTATTTAATTATTATTTTTGTATTATATTGGTAAACTTATGTATTGAACTAATTGATAATTTTTTTTTAAGTTACAGAATGACTTCATTAATTAACTCGGAACGTCCTCATATAGCCAAATCAGTGAATGCGGATACACACCAAGGCAATATGAATGTAAAAAAATTATTATTTGTTTATTATGTCATTCACGATATTATTATTTGTTTACAAAATTAATTTTGTTTATACTAACTATTTTTGTAAATTAACAGGAAGAGCTCGCGTATCGTTCATTGAGGGGTCGTGCACAGGGCCTTAAATTTCCCCCTCATGAACGTCTGCTTCCGTACTTGCGGGATGCCGGATTTGCATCTGCGACATTGATCCAAAAATTTGAGTTAAGATAATCAGTGCATTGGTGGAGCGTTGGCGCCCGGAGACCCACACATTTCATCTGCCTTGTGGGGAGTGCACTGTGACATTGGAGGATGTTGTAGTCCAACTAGGGCTACCAATCAATGGTGTACCAGTCACCGGTGTTAGTTCGTTTTAAGAGCCGGCAACGATGTGCATTCAGTTACTAGGTCGCTCACCTAGTAATAACAATGACTTCACGTCGTTGTTATTTACATGGTTGAAGAGCAATTTTCAGCACTTACCCGAACACGCAACTGAAATGGAGGTTTCTTGGGCCGTTCGAGCCTATATTTTGCTAATGATAGGGGGCATACTCATGCCGGACGCAAATAACAATAAGATCCACTGGATGTATTTGCCTTTACTAAGAGATTTACGAAAGATTCATGAATATAGTTGGGGATCTGCAGTGCTTGCCACGCTATACCGAGAACTTTGTCGCGCCACAAACCCTTCTTCTCGGGATATAGGTGGATGCCTAGTGCTATTGTAATCTTGGGCACTATATCGGATGCTATTCTTGGCATCCGTTAGGCACCAAACATATGTTTTTCCACTCGTTAACAGGTGATTACCATATACTCTAAATTTTAATTATTTGACATATTTTATTAATTATATTAATCTAACAAGTTATTTTTTGTTTTCTTAGATGGAAAACAAAACCGGGGATCGGGAGGCAGTACACAATTCCCATGTATCGTTTGATGCTAGAGCAATATGCTAGGGAAGGGGTATGTTATTCATTAACATGTTAAATTATATTACTTGACTCGTGTTAATATGGTTGCATGTTACTAAATTATATTACTTTAATCTTATTAATATTTTGACATGTTATTAATTGTGCAGTTCATCTGGACCCCATATATACAGCCAGAAATTACCGTTGTTATTCCCGCCTCAACATTCCTCCACTCAGACCAATGGAGCATTAACGCACCGATAATCAATTTTCAAATAGTGGAGTGGTATGCCGGGGATCGAGTACTCCGACAGTTTGGTTGTAAACAGCCTATCCCGCAGCCGCCATTCCAATTAAGGTCTATCCATGGGATGGATAAGAAGGGGAAAGCAAATTGTGATTGGGGGAGTGTGCATGGACAATATGTTTATGTGTGGAACAACCGAATGACTCGAGTACCTCCGATGGAGTACACTCCGGATTTACAGCCATCGGTGCAGTACATGCAGTGGTTCATTGAGTTTGGGAAACCATATTTGATTGGTGCTTCATCGACGATAATTCCCCCATACATGTCTCGACAAGATCACCACTATCATGTAGCTCCTACCCCAGAGCCACTGCCAGTGCCAGAGCAACAAGAAGAGGAGGATGAAGAGGCATTGAATGACGATGATTCTTATCGTCCTGATTTTGCGAGATCATCACATATGCATAGCTCATCAAGCCAAGGATATCAGTCTCAGTTTGACGAGCCACCGCAATGCTCAAGCCAAGGATATCAGCCTCAATTTGACGAGCCACCGTAATACTCAAGGGAAGGATATCAGGCTGAGTTTGACGAGCCAATGCGATACCCTATTCCTCCCGGGCAATACTCTACTCCTCCGGGGCAAATGGACCTTAATGATGATGATGAACTTGACGAGCAACCTCGACGTAGACACCGACCACCACGAAGATATACCCCCAGAACCACACCATCTAATCATGAATACTAGGGTTGTATCTAATAGTGTTTAAATTTGACTGTTGATGAATTATAATGATGAATTTTTCCTCCATAATGTACATATATTTTAACATATTTGATCATTTATTTAAATTTCATAACATTAAACCTTATACTTGAAACTCTAAACCGTAAAGTTAAAACGGTTAGGGACTTAAAGCGTAATTTTACCATTTTTATTAAGTGAGATATTTTTGAAGAAAAGTGTAGAGAATTTGAGAGATGAAAATTTGGAAGATAGATAATTTTTATGGTAAAGTGATATTTTAGTCTAATTTCAAAAATATCAAACGAATTATAATTTTGAATTCTTTACCTCAAGATATAAATAATTTAGTGACTGTGACGCAAGTGGACAACTTTCAAAATTAATGTAAAAATAAAATTAAAAGGTATATGATGATGAACCGGGTTTAAGCCCTACTCGATCCGGATGACTGAACAATATGATAGGTTCGTTGAGGGTAATTACATCGAGTATGCCCAGCTAGCCTACACAGTCCACACAGCTTGCCCCCGTCTGTTTTCTCCATAATGTACATTTCGTTGTGGATTCTGGTGATATGAGGACGACCTTTTGGATTCATTCGTAAACCTTTGTTCGGGATAAGCTCGAAAGTCGTCGGAGGTACCTCCCATGTGGACAAGTCACGCAGGACGGGGAACTCATTTTCCCAAATACGTAACGTACGATGGAGAGTGTAAACGGGGTCGATGAACTGTTCAACATTGAGCGACACTTTAGCAGAAGCTGTAACGACATGCGCACAGGGATAACGAAGTGTATCGAACCTCCTGCAATCGCAGTATCTGTTTTGGAGATCAACCCCGTATGACCTAGGTGGGATACAAGGTCGACGACCAATAGTTTCAGTAACTTGAAATCGTTGAAACTGTCATGAATATATTTCAACGTTCATCGTCCTCGCACTCTGACGGTTTGCATCTATTGCATTCCTGACAGCTTCGACAAACACGTGACCAGTGTTCATCTGATCGATTTGTCGCGTTCCCATTACTAGCATCAAGGTAGCTAGCCTATAGAACGTAGCGGAGAACACGGATGAAATCGAAAGATGTCGTATTCTCTTGAACACGCCGTTAATCGATTCTGCCAGGTTGGTCGTTATTTGACCATATCGATACCTTTCATCAAAACTTTGAGACCATTGCCACGGCTCCATGGTATCCAACCACTCGCGTAGAGGCTTGTTCGTTTGACCTTCCATGTCACTCTCAAGTCTGGTCATTCTTTGCCGGAATCGGTGTGGCTCTAGCTCGTACGCTGTAGGAATATTAAGAAAACATAAGTTACAGTCTAAAATTAAAACCTTAAAAATATAATTTGGAACTTAATTTTTTCACCTATTTTCACAAGTTGTCTCCGCTAGTCTGCATTCTTATATTCTCGTTGGAAATTAGCCGCAATGTGTCGGCTGTAGTAAACCGATTTCCATGGTACACCAGTACGCCTAATGGCCGCAATAATACCCTTCGCTCTATCAGAGATTATTCAAATATTATCGTTATGAATCACATGCCTCCGCAGGTTTCTCAAGAAGAATTCCCAATATTACATGTCTTCTTTGTCCACAATAACGAATGCTATTGGGAGCACGTTTTGATTCCCGTCTTGAGCCACCGCAATTAGTAGGATTTGCATATATTTCCCGTATAACCACGTTCCATCTACCTGGATAAATAGCTTGCAGTGAGGAAATGCTCGAACGTAGGGATCAAACGTCCAAAATATATACTGAAAAATTATTCTTCCCGATTGCATGTTGTTATCTGAGCCATAATAAGGTCGTGTCACCAACTCAATCGCAGTCCCCGGTACGTACTGTCGTATTGCGGCTATCCATCCTTGCAGCTCATTGTATGATGCATCCCAATCACCGAACAATTGTTCCATTGCCATCTGTTTCGCAATCCATGCTTTTCGATATGAAACCCGATAATGGAATCGTGATTGCATGTCCACAATCAATGTAGAAACCTTGATGGTCGAGTCGTCCTTAACCATTGGCATGATATGTGTGCAGATGATTCTAGAATCAAGTTTCCGGTGATCTTCTGACAAACGTGTTGAACTGCATGTGTGAGGCCCATCAATTTTTCTTATCTCCCACATCTGCGACTTCTGGATAAATGCTGCTCGCACCCGCCACTTGCAACCTTCCGTCGACTTCCAACACTCTCCAATATACAATGTCGGTTTAGACACTGCGACTTTGTAGTCTATCGACATATTCATGCTATATCGCTTAAAAGCAAATATGCATTCTTCCTTGGATTCAAATTTTTGGCCCACAAACAACTCTTCACAATCTGCTGCTACGGCCAATCGGTGAGTACGTACTATTTCAGAGTATTCCGCGAACTCGGCATGTGTCGTATCGGGGTTTATAAGCGACATGTGTGCCCCAGGAGGATTATTGTGCATCACAATATGTGTAATTGGATTTTCGATTGGATTTTCATCGTCATTCGCCCCTTTTTCGTCAATATCATCTGTGACCTCATCTACATCCGGATCACTATCAATATTGACTTCATTATCAGAAGGAATACTACTATCATATCCACCATCTTGATCTGCATCATTCTCGGGTGCAGCAGCATTAAGATCGATGTCTAGCCCATGTACGATTGATTGACTTTAAATGTACGATACTGAAACCACCATACACGGAGTTGAATCTTCATTTTGTACAGGTTCCACATCAACTAACTTAGCAAACAATTGAACCGGTGCATTTGGGTCACTTTGATTCGAACAATAAAGAGCGATCATTGTCTCCACGTCTTCGTCGTCTACAAGTTCCATCTCGGTGAATTTGATGGGATCTATCGAAACTGAAAACTTGTAGAAAAGTTTCGAGATCCTTCTCCCACAACGTCTAAAAATTTTTGCACTAATCCTTGCTTTCATATCATCAACCGAGATATTTCGACGAAATCTCATTCCTATTTGTTCCCGACAATCAAATATACATCCAACCGATGTTCTCGAAATTACTCCATCAAAATAAATGCATACAAAAAATTAATTATCCATCTTCAATAAATCTGTTAAAAATTAAATAAAATTTATTAAATAAAATATGATTTTACCCATTTATATCATACTCAAATAAAATTAAAATTAAATACATTACCTTTCTTTCCTTCTTATTTCTTTCCTCTCCTTCTTCTTTCTTTCCTCTCCTTCCTTTCTTTCTTTCTTTTCTTTCTTTCTTTCCCGTTTATTTGCTTTCCCCTTTCCTATTTTATAACAAAAATTTTATTTCATTTAATTTTTATTACAAACACTAAAAATTCCCAACCACCCAAATTTATTTTCACAAATAAAATAAAATAAACACACACACACGACACAATGAGGTGCTGCCAAGTGACAAAACATCCCTTAGTGCCGCCACTTTATATTCCTCCGTTGGTGCCGCCACTTCGTCTTTCTCCACTGGGTGTCAGGTATTTTTTTTCGAATTGTTCTCGTATTTTTTTGAAAAAAACCCCTGAGTGCCGCCACTTTAAGTCCCTCCACTAATAAAATAATATTTTTTTATTTTTAAATATATAAAAATAATAATAAAAAATTTAAAAAAACACGTGTCAAAAATACCCCTTAGTGCCGTCACTTAGAGTCACTTCACTTAACTAAACATACCATTTTGGTAAATAATAAATTGGGGATACCATATTGGTTATTAATTTATTTTTTTGTATTATTTAAGTAAAAAATCCGAATTAAACCAACATATCTCGTATAAAATTTTACAAAATCAAAATTTCATATATTCTAAACGGGTCTACACTGTAACACGTGGTCAAATAATTAAAGGACACCAACTCCAGCTGGCAATCATGGACCGCTTGCTCGCTCTTGCTTTTTTGGTTCACCTTAACACATGCTCTCATCATCCATACCCTTAATTTGTTTTTACTGCCTTAATTAACAATAGCCGCCCCTACCATAATTAAGTTAAACCCAAAATTAGTTCCAAGTCGAGTTATTTTAAATAGGGTAAACTATAAAAATAGTCATTTTTATTTGTCTCAAGTTACATTTTAATTATTTATGTTTAAAATATTACGTTTTAGTTACTTTTGTTATTATTTTGTTACGAAGTGATCACTCTACCATTAAGTTCCGTTATCTTCCTAACGGTAATCCTACATGGCAGTCAAACTAGATTTTAAGTGCCAACTTGGAATTTCAAATGGGATGATAATAAATTTTTAATTAATTAAAATTTTTAAACCTAAATATTAGTTGAAAAAACCTTAAACTTATTTCCACACACACTTGTCTTATTCATCTTCAGCTTTATCTTCTTCTCTTTTGATTCTAACATCTTTAGTTACAAATCTGTCTTAAAACTTGAATATTTGAAACTCATTAACCCAAAGAAACTTAACGGGAAGAAGATATTGAATCTTCGAATCTTTGGGTTAATGGCTTTTAAAGATTCAAAGATTCAAGCTTTGAGACAGATTTGTAACTAAAGATATTGGAATAAAAAAAGAATAAGAAAAAGAATATGAAGATGAGAGGTGTGTGAAAATGGCTTCAAGTTTTTTCAGTTAGAGTTTAAAAAGTTTAATTAATTAAATTTATTTAATTAAATATTTATTCTCATTCCATTTGAAAATCCATGTTGGCACTTAAAATCTAGTTGGATTGCCACGTAAGATTACCGTTAGGGAGATAACGGAACTTAACGCACAGTGATCACTTCGTAACAAAATACTAACATGAGTGACTAAAACGTAACATTTCAAACAAAAGTGATTATTTTTGTAGTTTATCCTTTTAAATATAAGAATTTCCAATTAAAAAATTTTTAGAGAAAATATCTAAACCTAATGGGTCGGGTCTCATTAACAAAAGGGAGAGTTCGAGTAAAAATATAGGTTTGAAAAATGAGTTTGAACAAAAAAAATAAAGTTTGTTTTCTAAATGGATCAAGCATCAGATAAGTCTTTTTTTGTTCAGGGCTCTGAATTTGCCAAAAAAAAAAAAAATTGTTGTTTTGCCACTATTTTGCTATCATTCTGCTATTGTATTGTTGCTATTTTATCGTTATTATTTAGATATTATATAACTTTTATATTATTATTAATTTTGCTATTATTTTAAATCATTTATTTGTTGAGAAACTTTTATTTTAATACTTTTAATATATTTAATGTATTATATTTTTAAAATTTATTTTTATATAAAAAATTAATACAGACAAATTCAACAGAAATAAAATTTTAAGCCTATTTTCGAGCTAGATCCAAACCTAGATATTTACCTCAACCTAACCTAAACCCAACCCGACCATCATCGACTCTAAAAATTATCTAAGCTATCAAAGATGGGTGGTTAGGTAGGGACGTTTATCGAAATTTAGTTAGTAGTTAGTAGCAAGGGATTTTTACATAAATAATACAAAAATAATTATTTATCAAAATAATACACTCTCCCATTATTTATCAAAATGATACACTTGAGGGAGTGGTGCCTCCTAGATAGGCGGCACCACTTTAAATTTTTGATAATTTCTTTTTTTATTTAATAAAACATTGAGGGACTTGATATGATAATTTTCCATTTTGAGTGTCTGTTGAAAAAAAGTGAAAGGGTGTCGCCTAACAGTGTGGCGGCATCAAATTTCAAAATAGGGTTAATTGTCTTGTAAGCCCTTCTTATTTACTATTTTCTTTTATTCTCCTTCAACACAAAAAATAGAGAGATCTGTTACCAATTAGTCAAAAAAAAATTTCTATCAAAAAACACTTTTGTAAAAAATTCAATTCCAACTGAAAATAAATTTTATTTGCTTTTCCAAAAAAATTTTTGTTCAAATAATTTTACAATAAAATTCTTTTTCGAAAAGTTATTCCAACTTAAATAAAATAATTTAAAAATAAAAATTATTTTTTGAAGAATAAAATAAAATTTATTTCTTGATGGAATCGAATTTTTATGAGTGAAGATCATATGTTAAGGGTTTATTTAACTAAAAAAATAGGCTAAAGGGTTGTTTAAACATAATGTAATGAATTGAAAGGGAATAAATAAAAAATAAATAAGAAGGGCTTACAAGGTAGGTTTAGGGTTACAAAAATATTTTTTAAAAATTAACCACATTTTTTGTTGGAATTGAATTTTTTACAAAAATATTTTTTGATAGAAAATTTTTGGACTAATTGGTAATAGGTCTCTTTATTTTTTGTGTTGAATGAGAATAAAAGAAAATAATAAATAAGAAGGGTTTACAAGGCAATTAGCCCCATTTTGAAATTTGATACCGCCACACTGTCAGGCGACACCCTTTCATTTTTTTTCAACAGACACTCAGAATGGAAAATTTGCATATCAAGTCTCTCAATATTTTATTAAATAAAAAAAAGATTTTGTTAGAATTTTAAAGTGGTGCCACCTATTTAAGAAGCACTACTTTTCCAAATGTACCATTTTGATAAATAATGAGGGGTGTATTATTTTGATAAATAATTATTTTTTTTGTATTATTTATGTAAAAAACCCTAGTAGCAATCCTAGTGGTTTTTTTAATAAATGTTATCCTTTTTTAATGTAAAATGTAAAAATAGAGGGTTTTTTTTTCTTATACGGGAAGGGATAATAGCGTAATTAGGGCTTTAACTAAAAAAAAATTGGGGAAGAGAAAAGCATATTCTAGAATAAACAACCATTCTTGTCACTGCCAAGTCCCATGTGGACCCATTAATGGTACGACAGTGACTGTGCCTCACATGCCCTCCATTTGCACATGTCTTCTTTTCTCGCTCTCCTCTCCCTTGTTCTACTGTTTTCTTTCATGGTAGCTCCATGTTTAAACAACATTTCATTATGGTTTTGAAATTAGGGTCCAATTAAATCTGGTGATGAGCTGAGTCATCCGCACAGTTCATCCAAAAAATAATTTAGATAAAATTTAAAATTTTTTTTATAAGTCAAGTTTTACATTAGATTTTTTTTATTAAAATTTGATCCGAACCGAATATGTTAGGTTATAAAAAATATTATATTAATTATTTATGTTAAATAATAATCATACATGTTTATATTATATTAAATTATTAATTCAACAACAATTAAATTTATTATCCAAACTTGATTAAAAAATTATTATCTAAACTTAAAAAAGAGCTCTTGAGGAAAAGCAAAATGATTAGTTTATAAAAAACCAATTTAAATTGCATATTTAAATAGTTTATTTGAATTTAAAATTCAACGAAATAAAATTTAAATAATTATTGAAATTGGAAATTTATTTATTTTTAACAGTAACTAAAATCATAGGCCTATTTAAGGTCATTATTGTTTGTATGCACAAAAACCAAAAGGGGGAAAAGGAGAATAGAAATGAAAAAGTTTTTTTAATTATAATTTCTGCCGATAAATTGAAAAAAAATGAATATGATGGCACCATTTTGCTGAATTATAGGAAAATGTACTGTCAGGTGAAGCATTTTAAAGCAGTTGCCTTCATGTAAAAAGTTTCGTAAATATGATTTGTCTATTTTCCAAGCAATCCCAATCAAATACAATTTTTTTTAAAAATAATTTCATTATAAATTTTGATCATATTTATTTTTTTGACACAATACTTAAAATTATCTATAGTCCTTCCTCAACCCGTAATTAGGAGGATAATGTGCTTTAATGCACTTGAACCCATAACCTCCTGCATTGTAACAATGCTCATGCCAATCGAGCTAAGACTCAATCGGTAATTACAAACATAGTTAACATTAGGGATAAATCTCAAAATTACACATGAACTTTGATTTAATATGATCTTTAATTTGATGCAATTATACACGTGAAACTCTAATTGTGATTCAAATATATGTTTGAAACTTTAATTTAATTTAATAATTCACATTTAAAGAAATAAATATATCAATTTATTTTTATATTGGATAAATATAATTATTTTTTGTATGCAATATATAAACATAAAATGATACTATACCAATAATTATGTTAATAATTCACAAGAATTGGATCAAATTAACATTACATGTATAAAATTACACAAAATCAAAGTTCTTGTATACAATTACATATTAAACCGTAGTTAATGTATAGTTTTGAGATTTATCCCATAACATTACAAAGTACAAAATTAATAATTGAAATATATTAAATAAAGTTCATGCATGATAAATTTTAAATTAGAATAAATATAAATTTAGGGGCGTAACAAAAATTGTAAATTTTGAGTAGGGTAAAATGCAATTTTTTTACTTATATTTTGTTTTTATTTTTAGAGGGACTAACACTAAAATTTTACCTTTGGAAAGGTAAAGGCCTATTCCCTAATCCTAGCACTAACTCTAATTCTATTAAAATTGCATCTTCGATTTTAAAAAAGAAAAGAGTAAAATTCTACTATTAGTCCTTATTTCTTATTTATTAAAATTAAATATTAATTTGAGTGCTTTCTTTAATAAAATATTTGTCTTTTTTCTACGCACCTAACATAGGTATCATATTCAAAACTAATTAGTAGTTCACGTGTAATTAAGATCGCAACTCATTTTTTTTTGTCTTTTTGAGTGCTTTTTTATTTAATTTAATTTAAACAATTGAATTGTATAAACTCTTTGATTAGGTTTGTGTACTTATCAAAGTTAAAATTAGATCTTCAAAATTGATTGTTTTATTGGTGTTGGAGTAGGGCCAAGTTAGAAATTTTTTTTTAGAGGTTAGAATTAAATTGTATATTTTTATTACGTAAAATATATCATTTTAATATTTTATATTCTTAAATGATTAAATTAAATTTTTATAATTTTTAAAGTGGTTAAAAGTAAATTTTCTAATATTAATTTAAAATTTTATACAAAATTTAAATAAAAATATATTTTAAGGCCGAATATTTTAATGGAACTTACTCTTGTTTTAACCTTTTACCGAACTTAGATATTTTTTAAACGTAAATATCTCATCTACGTATTAATGGATGATGGCCATTCATGCTTGAATATCTACAAGCCTTTGACACCCAATTTAGGGGTTGAGGAATGATCCATAAACAATAAAAAATAATAATGAATTTAAAGTAAGATTTGGTGTTTGAGCTTTATTGTTAAAGAAGAGAGCTTTATTTCATGTAGAGACATAATTCAGTTGGATTTTGAATTTAATTGATATTTAATGTGATTATAAAATATTAAAAAAATTTATGAAACAAAATTTTTTTTAGGTAGAAATTGTTGATATAATAGAAAAATATGACGGTTAAGACGGCTCACTTAGAAAGTAAAGAGTCGTAAGAGAGCTAATATAATCAAAGTGTAGGAATCAAGGGAGTATTGTGGAGAAGAAGACTATAGTAGAAGATAATTGTGAGCTTTTTTTTTTTTTTAATAAAATGTGTATTGGTCGCCTTATAAATTATAAGGGATTCTTTCTAATCGTTCTTAAAATGCTGTGTTGCTCATATATTAGTTTCGGATTCACTACAAGTTAATTAATTTGTTGATGTTTTGTTGTCATAAATTATTTTAAACATATTTTTTATATGAATTATTATGTTTGGAGAATAAATATATATGACATATGAACGATAAACATTTTATTTATATAATAAGAACGAACTCCAATAAATTAATTTCGTGAAATCTATTGGAAGTTTTCATCTATTACAAAAAATTACACACATCCCACATCATTTAAACACTTATTAAATAATATTTATATAATGTTAGTTAATTGTTTTAATATTGGAACAAAACAGAACGTAGAAGGTAAAAAATGTTGGCGCATATGAAATGGGGTACACAGACTCAGCAGCAGCGTTATTGCCAAACCACGTCAAGTCGTGTCTCGTGGGTGGTCATACTTTTGGAGTTGCTGCCCCTCAACAAAGCTGTCTTTGTCGTTGCATCAATCACAATTTGTCTTTCAAACACCTATTTTTCGATTCTTTTAAGAGCAACAAATGAATGTACCCGTGATGTTATGTTGTATTTATCAAATTAGACAGGTGGGATTAATTTTGTATTGGGTTATTTTGAGTTTTAAGGATGGTATTTGGACTTTTTTTTTTTTGAATTATTCGAAATTCAAGTTATTACATGTTGGTTACAAAGTACGAGAAGGTGGTCTGTGGCGGTTCAATCATATGTGTTCGAAGAGCCACTAGATGTCGGGATAGAGAGGGAGGGTAAATTGGAAGAGTGGGTATCATATTATCGACTACTCTTTAGTGTCACGGGCCTCATATACTTGAAGTTTTTGTAGCCCAATGAAACAATTATGATAAATTAAGATTATTTTGGTAAATAGAAAAAATAGAAAAATAATGTAATAATATTTGATTTTGTAATATTGGGGATTATATTAATCTTTTAATCGTAGATAGGCTTCAATCACGTTCACTGATATAACTCAATTACTACCATTAATTTTGGGAGAGCTCCTTCTCTCATTTGTGATCATCCATTGTATTTCATTCTTTAGTAGTAAATACCAAATTGAGAGCATTTCCTCAAACACCTTGTGTGCATTACTTTTTCTTTGACTATTTTGCTTTTTCGAGTTTCTTTTGTTTTTGATATTGCTTCCACTATATTTTTGATGCCTTAAGAGGAATTTTGTGACAATCTTCATTTTGCGAGAGTTCGATTGACTTAGGCGCATTCAAGGCGAAAGAATTGTCTAAGACCACATGAATTGTGAGACGAAATGTCTAGCCCCATGACACTAACTAGTAAACTTGATGGGTTATGGTAAAAGGCAAATGCCGAAGAAAAGTTATGGAACTAAAATTGAATTATTAATTCTCTAAGAGATCAAATATAATTTTACGAATTTCTAGTGGACCTTAAAAGTAACTTTACTATTTTAAGAGGTAAAAAGTTCTGCCTCCCCTTGCATTCTCCTTTGATTATGGTACCTCTTAGACAAGTGCCATCTATGACTATGAATGGTGATGTCTATAAGTTGGCTTGAGTAAATTAAGAGCATAATGAATGTACCTATAATTGTAGGTTACATCTATCAATTGGGTGGGTACAAGGGAGTCTCTAGGGATTGCTAGGGGATCCGATTATCTTAAAATAAATTTTTTTCATTTAAGTCCTTTGAAATTATTAATTAATAAAGACAAAATTACATTTTGACTTCCCTGAAAATGATAAAAAGTTTTAATCATTTAAAATTTATAAAAATATAAATTATCTAAATGATGAAATTATATTTTTACTATCATAAAAATTAAAATTTTATTTCGACTCCTAAATAAATTTTCTAACTTCGCTCTTGGTCGGATCAAAGTAATTAAACGCAGCTATAAGTTTATTTGACCCAATGGTTGAATTATGAAATCCAACAATACATATCGGCCCAAGTATTGGGTTACTTTACAAAAGATCATTGAGATATTCATGGAGATTTGGACCGACAAAACAGAGACCAAAGAACAGCTTGAGAAAAGGAAAGCGGGCCCATTAAAATACATCTATTCGGGATGCATTCGAGAGTGAATAGTCGACTAAAAGTTAGGGGCTTGATACTTGATTGGAGCTCAATATTACATTAAATTTAAGTCTGAATTCAACTTGTGACAGAGATTGATTGGACTCATTTGTTAATATTTGTACCCAAGTTGATGAAGCTTGTTTTTACTTTTTTTTTTTTTTATATATAATAGGTAATGTTTCAAAATTTAAAAATGAAAAACTTGATTAGGTTTGTGAGTTGTTCAAGTTATATATAATTGCACTCGAATTTAACTCAATTGATAATTACCGAATGAAATTTGAGTTTATTCGAGTCAAGCTCAATCAAATTTCGATAAATAACCTTGATTCTAAATATTTCATTTTATTAATGTATGAATTATTTTTTTAAGTTTATTTCGATTCAATACTTATCATATCCGAGTACTATTCATATTTATTTTGATTGAAGTACATATATATATATACACATTAAATTTTAATTTACTGTATATTATAATAAATTATTATAATCATAATTAGTTGAATGTATGGATTGTAATTATAATTTTTTAAAAATGCACTCATTTATTTATATTTTGTTTTTGTTTTTGAATATTTGATTTGAAAATTGAAAAGAAAAAAAAACTTAAATTAGCCGCTCACGTGTTGGAAATGATAGGAGTTACCCGCGGCCGTCGGCACCTATTAAATAATTAAGCATTGGATTCCATTTTAATCGAAGAAAAAATGGGTTTACGAAATAAGAGTCACGATTTGACTAAAAAAGGCTTACTCACAAATTTAATCCCTAAATTGTATCCATTTCTCGATTCAATATTACAATGTGGTTTTTTCTCATTTCGATTTTTTTAAATAATGCAATATATGCAACATTTTATTGAGCAATCAAATCGTGCCCTTTTTAGAATATTACAATTACATACAATATAATCATAAGTATAGTATAAGTAAAAAGCACAGTGATTGAAGAATCAGAAAATCGGACCAAATCGACACATGATATGCACACAAGGTGGGACAGAAATTCACACATCGCAATTATACATGATGAGATTTTCATTTAAGTCTTAAAGATTTGAGACATCCGTCTTAAAATAAAGCCGAAGTCTCGTTTTTTTTTATATTCTCCACCAGAATAATAAAATTAAAATGCACGAAAAAATAATTCAATTAAGTAACACTATTACATCTTGTTATTAAATTGTTGACATAAAAATTAACAATTCGATAAATTATATACATACACAGTATTAACAAATATTAGCATATCAACAATTTATATACGATAAATTTGCGAAACACAACAGTTTAAGTGCATGTATATTAACAAATGAACTAGCTTCTCATTTTTTTTTGTAAAGTATGATAAATTAAAGTAAAAATACTAATTTATCAATTATAATAAATTAGAGGGATGGAATTTAAATTTGACCTTTCTAAATATAGAAACTGTTCTTGAAAAACTTGGCGGGAAATTAAGAGAATTTCAAATAAAGAGCAAACCCTACCGGCCCCATCTCTTCCCTCCAACTCGCAGTTTCTCTCTCTAAAAGCACGCTTAGACCTACTCTCACACTAAATTTTCCGCTTTTATGAAATTTCGCTCTCTCAATTTTTTTTTGTTCCTATTTTTTCACACGGAAATATCTGCTAATTTAAGATTGGTAAGTTTATCTGTTTGCTCGATTTTTTTTTTTTTTGAATATTTAGGATGTTTTCCCTTCGATGTCATTTTCATGATGAAGTTCTTACTGTTTTTCGTTTTGTTGTTTATTCAGTTTTTTGGAATTTGCAGTGGAGATCAATCGAGCACGATTTGGAAATAATCATGTGAGTTCTCTTCGTTTAGCAATTTTTTTTCAATATTTAGGCTTCGTTTTCTTTTTTTTCTTTTTTTTTGATTGATGAAGTTCTTACTGCTTTTCTTTTGGCCGATTTTGTCCCAGTTTTGGAATTTGCATCGGTGATCAATTGAGCGCGATTTGGAAATAATCATTTGAGTTTTGTTTTATTTAGCTACTTTATTTATTTTTTCAACATTTAGGATTTTTTTCTCCTTCGGCTTCGGCTTCGGCTTCGGCTTCGTTTTCTTATTTTTGATTGATGAAGTTCTTACTGTTTCTCATTCGGCTGATTTATTTCTAGTTTTGGAATTGCGGCGGAGATCAATCGAGGACGATTTCAACATAATAATGTCAGTTCTGTTTACTTAGTAATTTTGAGCTTCTTTTTTCTGATGCTTTTTTTAAGCCTTATTTTACATCTATGAGTTTTCTGAGTCGAAGTAATAGAACAAGTTCTGTTATATTATGAATGGAGAATTATGATTCTTCTTTCATTTGAATGTCAGGTTTTAGAATTTCAATTCATGGCTCTTCGTTATGAGGTGTGATTACTCAAACACTAGGTTTACATCAGTGGGAAAAAATAGTATATAGTTGAGGGACAGCTAAGAATACAAGGAAAAGAATAAGAGAAGAGAAAAAAAAAGCATGGGAAAAGAGTCTCCGATTGATAGGGAATCGAAAACAGCAAGAAAGAACAAGCGATTAAAGAGCTCGAGCAGTAAGTATCTGAAACCAGGAACCATTGCTCATCTTCGATACAATAAAGCTTCGGCCTCCAAGTTTTGTACCGGTCTTGGGAAGAAAAGGGTTGCAGTGGATACCAAGAAAGCAGAGGATGATAATGTTTTGATGGAAAATAAGGTTTTTGAGGAAAGCCCTTTGATGTTATCGCCAGTTAATTTTCATAAGCAGAATGGTTTGGTGCGGACTCCGAGGACGCCTCGGCCCGAAAACTTTGAATCAGAGTCAAGGCTCGAGTCTCTTCCTATGGATTTACTGGTATTTATTTGCACCCTTTTGTTAATCTGTTTTGTATGATATGGCCTTGAAATGCTTTACAGCTGCTTCATTCAATATAGTGATGATTATGGTTATATATAGATTCTAGTTAACATTACAAGGTTAAAAATTGTTTAGGCCATTGATTTAGATGCTGCAGAATTCTCCAAGTTATTGCTTTATTCATCTTAGTCATGTCTATGATCTTTATTTGTCGGTGGCATTCACGATGGGCATCCTTCACAAATCATGTTGCATGTTAATAACTTTTTATTGGCTTTGCTTCCATTCCTTTACCTAGTGATGCCTGTTATTCATTGTTGTAATATGCATGATAGAAAGTGGACTTTAACAGAAGCAGAATTCCTTTAATCACATAAGTTTTCTATTTAATCTTTAACCTTCTTTTGGAGTTTTTTTTTTATACAACCAGCCCTCTCTATAATAGCCATCCGCTATAGTAGTACTTTGTTATAACAGCCAAGTTTCTAGTAGAACCAATTTTTTACTTATAAAAGCAACCGCAATAATTATAAAGAACATTCTTTAATAAATTAGTTCTCTATAATAACATATTGTTTAAAATTTTAAGTGAGTTATTTTTATAAGCAAGTCTATTAATTATAATTTATTATATAAACTTATTTGAATTAAAATATTATTTCAATTAAATGTCTAAATTTGACATGAAAAATCTATTAATTATGTTTTATTAAATGAAAATAGTCTTTAATGAGTAGAATTAAAGATATCAATTCAAGAAATTATTAATTTCCTAATTAAATATTTCATTATGAATTTGGAACATTATATAAACTTATAAATTGATTACTTGAATTTAATAACTCAAGATAAATTGGTTAATTTAATTTGATAATTAATTGAACTTGTTAGATTTATGAATTTTATAATAGTTATGTGAAATGATGTAAAATAAAAGATGCATAAAAGCAATAACACATGTACTTGCTATATATATATATATATATATTATTTTTGTTGATTTTATCCACTCTTTTCTGAACATAATTCTCACTTTTTTCATTTGATGAAAATTCACTATACGAATTCTATGGTAGGTTTACAATTATTATCATGTTATTATAGATGTATAACAATCACCTCTTTATAACAGGCAAAATCTTGGCAGACAAATGGGGTTTTTATAGAGAGGGTTGATTGTATTATCACTTTTTGCTATGTGCTTTGAAAACCAATCTTTTGGGTATATGATCAATGGCACTCTGTGCTGACATATCAATTGCAAAATATTGTTTGGTTACATGGATATAAATCAAGGTTAATCTGCATGTTTTTCGATATGTTGTTGCACTTATTCTTCATGGTTGACTGTGATATGATATCTGTAAAAGATACTATGGATGCATGTTTATATAGCTTCTACACGAAGGAACATTGCAACCAAAATCTTGATTTCCAGGTGTGAAATTACTTTATATGCATCCCTCTTTTACTTTGCAAGATTGAAACTGCTTGCTGTCTATTATTTAGAGATCTGCCCCTTTTCCCCTGAAAACTGATTCCAATCTTTTTCTTTTTGGAAATATTAAGGTTAAAATACTTTGTCACTTGCACCATGACCAGCTGAGGGCTGTTTTTCATGTTTCTCAAAGGATAAGAAAAGCTGTAAGATATCTCTCTCCCTTTGAATGCTTGTTCGTTTTAGGATTAGTTCAACATTGCTGTTAGGCTTGAAAAGTTCTTTTGAAAAGCACCTATCAGCCGTTGGATGGCAAAAGGTTTTTGTTCAACGTTGCTTTTGCTTCAAAAAGTTCTTTTGGACCGTCAAAAGCAATGCTAAAGACACTTTTAGCATACGAATAATATTATATAACCATTAATGTTTATTGGTTTCAGGTTTCCCAGGCAAGACTGTTTCACTTCAATTACACAACACCTGATCGTTCAAGGCAAGAGGTGCTTAGCACAATGACTCCAAGGCCTACCGATCACTGGCCCTTTATGAGGTAAGCATGCGTCTATAATGTTTAAGCCCTCAACAAAAGATTCCATAAAAATCGAAAGTCAAGAAAAGCTTTAAAATATCTCTCCCCCTATGCATGCATGTTCTTTTTAGGATTAGTTTGGCATGACTGTAACGCACTTAGCAGCCAAAAGTCATTCGGATGGCAAAAGCCTTTTGTTTAACATTGCTTTTTCTGTAAAAAAAGTGTCAATCCTGGACACACCATTAGTTCATGAATCATATTACATAACCATTTTTGTTTCTTGACGTTTTGGGTGTTGTTTCCAGCAAGGGAGAAGGCCAAGGTATTATGTTAAAAAGCCCACACACTCCAAAAGCTCCACGACACGGTCCACGGCCACCTTCTCGTGTTAAAGTCACCGAGTTGAGGCAAATCGCTGCAGTGCTCTTTCAAGATTCTGCATTCCCTTCGAGATGCATGGTACCCTCTACTCTCCCAAAACCATTATGCAAATCTTTGGCTTCGAATCGGGTTTTATTTTACGAAGATGAGTTATGCCAAGCTGTTGCTCAAAATAAGCTTCGTTGATATATTCCCCAGTGTTCAAAAAATGTCACAAAGCTGGATTCCACTTGTATATACTTATATTTTTTGCCCATTTGTATGTAGGAGATTATAGTTAATAGAGTCAGAAGTATCAGGTATGAGGTTTTGTAAGCTTTGCTTGGGGAGTATCAGGTTATATATATATGAAATTTTATATGAATCTTATATGCACTAAGAGTTTGAAATTTTAGAGGATAAATGTGGTTTTCTTTCATAATAATAGGCCATGCACTGATTGCTTGTATATCTTATATATATATGCTTTGAAAGTTGGAAAGTATTATTGGTTGCCATTTTTGTGCTAGATTTGTTGCCGACAGTCCTCCACTGATAATAAAGGAAGACTGACATATAGTATATTTGCTGATTAGTGCAAAGGGTTAAAGTAATTTTTGTTCATTTTCCTATTTGATATTGAAAGTTTTTTTTTCCTTTTTGGCCCATGAAAGTGGATTTCATAAAGCTTCATGCTTTGAAAGGTAAAAGTTATCATGAAGGTTGTTGTATTAAAAGTCAAATTGTATTTTGTTATTTTTAATCCTTGTATTTTAGATAAAAATCAAACTAGTCCATTTGTTAAAAAATTAATCTATTTTTACAATTAAAAATTGGTCTTTGTACCTTAAAATGAGATGCACGTGTTATATCATGTGTAATTGTTTGTTTATTTGGTTAGTCATATAAATTTTTAATTGTAAAAATTAATGAAATTTTTAACAAAAAGAATTAATTTATTTTTTGATATAATGTAAAAGAATAATTTACCTATTTTTGGAATTGAGAGAGTAAAATGCAATTCGATTCTATTTTTACTTACTTAAAGATTATGATATGTTATTGGTTAAATTTTATATAAATTTTTATTTTCAATTATGTACAATTTAAAGTGACACATCTTTACACTTTTATGGAATTTAGTTGCCATATTTAAGTATCAAAATGGATAAAAACAAGTATAGGTACTAAGGTGGGTTTACTTACCAAGTTTAGAGCAAAAGATTACACTAACCTTAAAGAAGACAATTAAGTTTGCATGATGTATTTGGTGAAAGTAGACATATCAATTTTAACTCAAATTTTAAATTTTGTGTGTTGGTATGATAATGGTACATCGTTTTAGGTGTGATTTGAGTTTGAATTTTGCTAATCACATTGTTATTAAAGTTTTGTCCTCTTATAATTAAAAAAAAAAACTTAAATTTTAAATTTACTTTGATAAACTTAATTGTAAACTTGACTTTATTTGATTGGACAATTTTAATTCGGAATAAATAAAACTTGAATAATTAAAAATATTTAAAATGACTCGAAATTGAAATTGATTCAATTTTAAAATATTTCAAATTCAAAATTAATTTAAATTGAAATAATTTAAAAACTTTAAAATTTAAGTTTATTTAATTAAATTTGATTAAAAAATTTACCATCTTAAACTTAATTCACTCAAATTTAAATCAATCCGATCTCAAATTCTTACTTAACGAATTTGTGTTATTAAGTATGATAAATAACTTCGTCGGAGTAGCATATACACGTGTCTCAATGTAATGGCGTTGGTTGTTAGTTTGTTGATTACTACTCATTGTAGTATTTATATATTATGAGGAATGAAGTACAGTCTTGTCACTCTATATAATCCTTAGACCGGACAATTATTTTTATATTAAGATTTGAATCTAGTAATTATTCGCACATTAATTCTTGAGTTTTAAGGTTTTCAAGAAAATATTAGTTATTAACTTAATAAAAAAACTTTAAACCCTAATCTTATATAATTGATAAGTTCAAAGTCTAACTTAAATAAAAAAAAATTATATCTCGATGTAAGAATAATTATCAAATTTATTATTTTTTTAACATTAATTTCATTATAAATTTTTTATTATATCTGCTCTTTTTTATACAATGCATAAAATTATCTATAACCTTTTTTCAATCTTTAAATAAGAGGATAATATATTTCAACACACTCAACGTCACGTCGTTCTATATTGATAACAGCATCAATATCAATATTCAATTGACAAATTTAAGATTTAATTTAAATTGAATCCACTAGAATTAACACAATCCAACAAAACTCAATCCAACTCACCCCATTTGCATTTGTATGGTCCACCAAGCTTGAAAAAGGATATTTGATGAGGTATGTTAAAGAATTAATTGGACGGCGGTGGAAGACTTTTATTTTCGAACCAACTCTCCAATCTTCCAATCAACCCTCATCTATTATTCTCTCATGTAGTAGTATTGTCATAGGGGATAAATAGATTTTTTAGTTAATCGAATCGGGTCTGAGATTAAATTTTAAAAGAAAAAAAAAATCTCTATTTTTAAATAGTAGAATAAATCGAGTCGAGTGAAATTAATTCGAAGTTAAAAAATATCACACTTTTGATAAAGAGAATGCTATTTATTCGTTCACGGACAAAATCTATTCAAATTATCAATAGATTATTACTAAATTCAACTCTTCCTTAATAACACAAGGGAGTAATGGTTAAGTTCTTTTTGACATTCAAAAATACTATAGTTCGAATTTTGGTATTGTCATCGTCTCTCTTAATTTATAATATGTACTAAAAAAGAACAAAAAATAAATTCGACTCTTTTTCTTTTTTCCAAGTTAATTCTTTTTGAATAATTAAGTTAAGGGATAATATATAATTTCGCCCTTGAACTTGTCCATTTGTATCTAGTGACGGAACCAAAAATTTATTTCAGGGGAGGGACGGAATTAAATTGTATATTTTTACGATAGTAGAAATGCGATTTCATCATTTTAATAGCCTATACCTTTATAATTTTTAAAGGGTTAAATCAATTTTTTTAATCATTTTTGGGGGCAAAATGTAATTTTATAATTACTAATTTACAATTTAACAAATCATAAAGGGCTCAAAATAAAAAGTTATCATTTTAGGGGGCCATGCCTCTGGGTCTCTACTACGTTCCGCCACTGTTTGTATCTAATTGGTCTCTAAATTCTTTTTTACCTAGTTGTTCCCTGAATTGGTATTCCATCAACCAGGTTGGTACCTTCACACTAACACCGTTAGTTTCTGCTAACGTGG
Source organism: Kokia cookei (assembly GCA_039519145.1). Classification (NCBI taxonomy): domain Eukaryota; kingdom Viridiplantae; phylum Streptophyta; class Magnoliopsida; order Malvales; family Malvaceae; genus Kokia; species Kokia cookei. The sequence continues at coordinate 42,365,160 of CM076903.1, forward strand.
TACAATTAGATTGGCTAGTAATACCAATATGTCGGCAGAAACTAATGATGCTAGCGTGGAGGTACCAACTTGATTGGTGAAATACAAATGAACAAGTTTAGGGGACAAATTATATCTTATCAAGTAACGGACAGTCAAAGAAATTGAATACTCGAAAATGTTGGTCCCTCCCTTAGGAATTAAACCTAAAGGTACGACTTTTGGTGATGGGTAGAAGGATAATGTAGCTCTACAATGAAAGTAGTTGTAGTTCAATGTCGAATTCAATGAGATAATAAATACAAGAGACACAATCAAAATAGGATAACGTTGTTTACACTTTCTACGAGAAACCAATGATATCAGTGTGTTTCACCTCATTCTTCTCCTACTACATCACTAATAAATTTGAATAAGCCAAAAGCCACAATTCTTGTTATGAATTATGCATGTGGTTGATGTTTTCTTTATTACAACTGGGAACTCATTGAGATTAAGCTCTAAATTTAATGTCAATCAAGTTGAATTTAGCAGCAATATGATTGATTCGATTGCACTCTAAACTTGACCTCAATCAACTTGAATTTACCAGCAATACGATTGACTCGTAAATTGCATTTCAATTTGTTTTCTTTTATAAATGGTAAATTCAAAAAAAATTTTTGATATTCGTATCGATTATGATGGATACAAGTATCTTGTAAGCCTTCTCAGATGGATGGTAGCCATCCCAAAAAACATATTTCGAGGCATCTGGGCATGAAAGAGGGATGCTTGTGGGGTTGCAAAAAATACTAGCTTCTATTAGTCCCGTGCCACAGCATCCTTTTATTGCTACTTCAAAACCTGAATTCAAAAAAAAAAAAAAAAAAATTAATTAATTTTATCGTTCGGATTCTAAAATATTTTGATTCAGTTTTTAAAGTACCGATATTTTATCAATTAGGTGTTTCTGTTAGGCTATTGATCCAGGGAGGTGTTAAATGTTAGTTTGGATGTGTGCGATGGATATTTAAAACATATGGATCAAATTGTAAACTCGTGTACTTACCACACAAGCAACTTGAGTTTGATGTGTTAAAAAAGATTAATGAAATTTAGATGGGTTGTTTTTTTAAAAAAAAAAGATAAAGCAATATTTAGTCCATAAACTTGGATTCTGTTAAAATGTGACGATGTGACACTTTAAGATTGTACCACGTCATTATTTGAAAATTTTAAAAAATTATATGAAATCTAAAAAGTACAAAAAACTATAAAAAATTATAATCTTTTTAAAATAATTATAGTTGATGACATGGTACAATTTCAGAGTATCACATCATTATACCTTAACGAATCCAAATATAGGGACCAAATTGTGAATAATTATCAAAGTCAATGACTAAATGTTACTTTATCGATCTACATGCTTTAAATATGTTTTACCTAAGGATAACAATGGAGCGGGATGGGGGTCGATATTACTAAATCCACCACTGCTTCACAATTAGCATGCTCTACTCCACCACCCAACACACTCTACTATAGATGTATAATTTTAAAAGCTACCACCTCCATTGATGTTCAATAGATTCATCCCCACTATGCCCCACCCCACCCCACCCCACTCCATTTCAATTTAATTTTTTGCAATTTATTTTTAATATTTTCAATCTTTTTAAATTCAAGTAAATATCTAAACATAATTTAAAAAAAAAAAAAGTAAACATAAAATATATGATTTTTTTTTTCTATATTAAGTTATTATGATTGTTCCCTTTTAATAGCTTATATATACAATGATAAAATGATAATTTCATATAATAGAGCCGTTTGGCTCGGAGCAAACAATTATCATAATCGTTCCATACCTATTATCCAAAATAAAAAATTACCCGCCTTGCCCAACATCCACTTTTCAAAAAGAAAAATTCGCTCCGTTTAAAGCAAATCAGTTCAGAAACTATTGAACGGTTTGAGTTTTGTCTTCCCTAATTTTACCTAATATTTGAGATAGTATTAAACACTAAAACTAACAATTAGGCTGACAAAAGGACACAACGCCGTACTGATACTTTAAGGACTAAATTAAAAAATTTTAAAGTTCGAAACCGATTTAAAACTCAAACCATAGTTTGAAGACATAAAGTGAAAATAAACTTAGGAATGAGAGAGAAAATTTACCATATTTTGCAGGGTTTTGGACGAGGGAAAGAAGAGGATAGTAAATGTCAAGAAAGATGATCTTTGTGTCAGGCAAAGTGTAAACAGCTTTAAGAGAATCTATCACACCAGAGAGCCTGGCATTGTAGGCAATTGCCAATTGGTTCTCAGCCTCATAACAATCCCTGTTTTTGCCTCCACCTATGGTTCTTTGAGATGGCACACACCCTATTGGTGGCAACCCCAACAACCCTATTCTTCTTGCTCCTAATCCATACAAGTCCTGCAACATAAACCCCCCATGGTTTTAGCTTCAAAAATTTGGCCCCTAGCTCATACAATCAAAGCTTAAAACTTCATGTATGTATGTATGTATGTATGTATGTATGTATGCAGGTCCTGCTAGATTTTCCCATGGTTTTAGCTTCAAATTTTTTGCCCCTCGCTCATACAATTAAAGCTTAAGACTTGATGTATGTATGTAGATCTTGCATATGCAGGTCCTGCAAGATTTTCCCATGGTTTTAGCTTCAAATTTTTTGCCCCTAGCTCATACAATCAAAGCTTAAAACTTCATGTATGCATGTATGTATGCAGGTCCTGCAAGATTTTCCCATGCTTTTAGCTTCAGAGTTTTGGCCCCTAGCTCATACAATCAAAGCTTAAAACTTCAGGTATGTATGTATGTATGTATGTAGGTCCTGCAAGATTTTCCCATGGTTTTAGCTTCACATTTAATGCCTCTGGCTCATACAACCAAAGCTTAAAACTTCTATGTATGTATGTACCTGCAAGAACTGATTAGCATATCGGGCGTTGAACTCTGCATACGCATTGATATCATAATGAGGTCGCCTGAAGGGGGTGGAAAAATAAGTATTTGAAATATCATTACTGCCAGTACACACTATATATATGGCTTTTGAAATTATAGTTGCAGCTCTCTCTTCACCCACTGCGCCTTTTATCTTCTTTAAACATTCCTTGAACAGCTCTAACTGACCCGACATCGGTATTACATTCTGCAAACATCAAATTACAATGAGATCCATACGTATACCAACATGCACATGCACATGTACGTGTGTATGTATATACCGCGGTTTTTGCAGTGAGAGGATCATATCCTGCAGCACCGGAGGCAAAGCTAACACCAGTAAGGAGATCTTGTAGCTGTGTTTTTGGATCAAGATAAGCAGGTACCAATCCCTTAACACCAAATTCTTCAGCTGCAAATGGAAATATTTATTTTTTAGTCCTTGACAATTGTAAACATTAAACTGTAAAAGTACCATGGAGGCCCTTATATTAGGGGTTTGATTGAATTTTGCTCCATCTATTCAAAAAATGGGCAAATTAGTTCTTATACATTAGATCAAAGAGCAAACTGATCATTTTACTGCTATAAATTGGTCCATGTAAGTAAGCACGTGTAACAATATGGTTATTTCGTCAGTCATACCAGTTTTAAACAATAAAAATATATGCAATTTTTAATAGAAAAGACCAATTTACTTTTTAATCTAACATACAAGGACTACTCTGCCCTTTTTTTTTTGAATGAAGGGGTAAAATGCGATTTGACTATTAGTACAAGGGCCTCTACGGTACTTTTACCAACACTAAACACATACAAATGCAAATCAGGGTATTATTTGGATATTGTCGAGGGTTGGTCAGTTTCTTCGAAGTGTCGTTTGTTGGACTGCCCAATCGAACTCCCCAACAATCGAATGTATTGTCCCCTGGGACAAAACCCTCCTCAAGGAACAATAATTTCGATCGTTAGAGGTCAAGTCAACTGTCTAACCGACGACACTTCAAAGACTTTTCTCAAAGGAACCAACCAACCTCAACAAATATACTTGTTTTTACCTATAAGATCAGAAGGAACCTTGCCATTCGAGAACCGTCCAGTCGGTCCGCCTTTGAAATCTCGACCGTAAGGTAAGAAATTGCCTTTAGCTATAGTTGGGAGATTGTTGTTGTTACCTGGATCAACAATTGAATCACCAAACACAAAAATTGCAGGTACAGTTTCATTGTTAGGCAATACCACAGCTGCTTCACTTACATGACAATTTAGAACCATAAAAAGGAACAAGATGATCATGGTCCAAAAACATGTTTGAAATTGAGATAAAAACCCCATTGTTTTTCTCAATTTTGTGGTTACATAATCTCAGTGCTGAATTTATAGAGGCAAATTCTATGTTAAAAAAAAAAAAATTGTCAATGTGGCAATCGTTTCTTAGCTTGCTTATATGCTGTCATGGTAGTTGTACATAATAATGTGATCTCATTTATTACAAAATACCATCTGCAAAATTATGGAAGGTATTTTTTTAATATCCTTTTAGCTTTTACCTCCATTTGCTTCCATAATTATGGAAAATGTAATTATCTTGGATTCCACCCAGGCCCGGTTCTGGAGTCGTTCAGAGGTGTGGTCGTTCAAGATCAAAAGTTAAAAAGGTTCAATTTTTTTTTTTTTTTAGTTTTTAAGGGTTCAAAATTTTTTTATCAACTTTTAAGATACTTAAATTTTAGTCCAATTTTTATTATTTTACCTAGAACCCCAAAAATGTCAAGAACAGGCCAGATTCCACCAAGTTCTAAGCTTGGGTTTAAGTGTTACAAGGGTGAATTCACGACGAGAATTAAATTATATATTTTTATGATAGTAAAAATATAATCTCGTTATTTTAGTAGTTCATATTTTTATAATTTTTAGAGGATTAAATCAATTTTTTATCATTTTTAAGGAGGTCAGAATGTAATTTTACCATTACTAAATTAACTTGTTATAAATTATAAAGAGCTTAAATGAAATTTTTTTATTCCCCCTTAAATTCGCCCTTGGGCGAAGTTAGAAATTTGCTTTAAGGGCTAGAAATGAATCATAAACTTTAGGGAGATCAAAATACAATTTTATTATTATACTAATTTATAGTTTCATAAAATTTAAAGAAATTAAAGACATATTTACCATTTTGAAGAGGTCAAGATCATTGCTTACTCCTTTATCTACGCCCGTGTATGAGTATGAAGTAGGGGATTGATTCGTTAAATTTTGTTAAATCATATGTTAGAATATGATAAGATTGCACTTAGATATAAAAAATAATAAAATTTTAATTTATTTTTTTAAAAATTATAAAACTATAAACTAATAAAATAATAAAATTATATTTTAACTCTCATAAAAACATATAATTTAATTTTAACCCTTCTAAAAAAACTTTTAATTTGTCCTTTGATATAGAAGATTTTTAGATGTTACATCTCTATATCTACGCTTCGAACATGAATATTTCAAAAAAAATAAAGAGTATTATGTTGAAGTAGGGGACAGGGTGCTATTTGTCATTGTCTAAATAGCAACTTTATATTAATTTAGAAACATCAACCAATAATAATAATAGCATTAAATTCAACCCCCAACCAAGCAAATTAATATAAATTAATAAGTAGGGGATTTTGTGGTTTAATAATAATAATAATAATAATAATAATAATAATAAAATATTATTATTATTATTAATTTTTAAGTTGAATTGGTGTTATAGATTAATTAGACACAAATTTAATTAGAAAATTAATTTTTTTTAAAAAAAACAAATATTATTATTGAGTGTTTTTGTCTTTTTTATATCTTCATATAAAATCTTAAAAAAAACAATTTAGATGTAACACCTAAATCCGATTTAGACGGAACGATCAAGTTAAGAATGTCACATCATCATCACAGAGAATATCACTTGACAATAAAGCAGCAATTTATGTTTGAATCAAAACATAAACATTACGAAGTAAAAAATACAAACCTACACACCAAATTAGAAATGCATACATATATCCCAATAATCTTAAACTTAAAAAGTAAGATATTGCATACTAACAGTCACAATTAAAAGTCATTAAATAGTCTTAAAGATAATCAAATCCCTCGTCCACCAGTCATCAAGTCTGAGAAGATCCTGAAATTCCAATAAATGAGTTAGTGCAACATAGAGTGAATCTTCACACTTTCTACCTACAAAACTATAGTAATAACCACTATGGTCTAGATAAAGTGTTCAGTAGCTTCAGTCTGACTGATAACAGTTCTATAGTTCCTTTATACAGTTAACAGTCATAGAGATCGATCCAGATCATATACAATTACAGATACAAATATTATTATGCAATCCCAACCCTACACACCATCTCCGTTCAGCCTAACACACCAATATCCAACCCTACACACCATAGAGTGTCGATCTGACATATTACAGTGTTCACATTTTCACTGCCAGATCAATTATAATTTCAAGTGGTTTAATCACTAATTCAGTTCAGATACTTCCTTCAAATCACAATCCCAAACCATGCAGATGCAGAACAGATATCAGAGCTTTACATATATATATATATACACACACGCACATACCTCAGATATAACAGATATTGCTAATACACAAATATTCAATTACACATACTTAAAAATTAGATTTCAACATGCTCAATAATTTTCATAGTTCAATTTAGGACACACAAGCTTTACGGTCAATATACAGTCGCTCTATATAGTATTTTCGAACCAAAACATGGTCTACACGGCCTAGCACACAGCCATGTGCTGGCCCGTGGGTGACACACGACCTGCCACACGCCCGTGTGTCCCCTGTACCTTAATTCACAAAACAGTATGCACACACGGTTTGACACACGCCCGTGTGCCCAGCCCATGTGTCTTCTGTAATGTATTTTACAAAACAGTATGTACACATGGTCTGGCACACGCCCGTGTGTCTCTTGAAGCTTATTTTTATGGCACACGGCTTGGACACTCGCCCGTGTGCCTTCAAACAGGCTTGTTTCTGGTGAAAAACACAGAAAAATGACAGAAGGTTGAAAGGGGTTTTGACACCCTACCTGTTACGGAGTTGGTACGAAGCGTTCTTGCCCTATTCGAAGCCTAAACAGGGAATTATTTAACCAAATAAAGAACAATTCGATAATCCGTTAACTACACTAAAATCACTTCGTCGAAACTTCAACGTAAGTTCCCAATTCAACTTGAGAATGTGCTTACCTTTGCACAACATCGAAATCACCGAACTAATGCTCTGAGAAATCTTAACGGTATGATCCTCGCCTAAAGAAAACCATTCCCACTTATAAACAACAAATTCGACATAATTCAAGAATAAGCAACTCCTTAAAAACTTCTAGAACCACTTTGCAAAATTCAATAAAACTTACGTAACAGCGCCCCAATTCGTAGAATAGCAAGACAGATGAACACTTCAATGAGATTTCAGAATAATTAAACAGAAAGATTTCCTCAATTTAAGAAAGATTCCACAGTTGAACACAAAGAACAAAAATAAGAAAAAGAAAGGAAAACAAACGAATAAAAACTGAAGAGGAAACCATTTAATTTAACTTAACTTCTATTTTAATAGAGGAATGCAAATAAAAAAAATATACTCATCGCATACGCAAAAACTTAAACACATGACCCAATAATAAATAAATGTTTAATCATTGAACCATTACGTTTATTATTGAAACAATATCGCACAGAACTCAATTTATGTCACGACTTCAAAGTTTACAGTTCAAAAAATAAAATATAGAAGTTCAGAAATGCGACTCAAGCCTCAAATCTCAAATAAGCAAACAAAACACTAACCACAAAAGCACAGACAGATTCGTTTATAGAACTCGCATAGAAAAATTTAAAATTTTGGGACGTTACATTAAATCTTAAATAAATTTTAAAAAATTAACTTACAAGCCCCGATTTTATCATTTCATCCAAATCTTAATTGATTTTTTACATAATTTATTATATAAATATAGTTAGTGCTAATTATATTGTCCAAATAAAGCTTCAGATGCAACTCAGCTTGCACCGGTTGGTAATATAACTTGTTATATTTGGTTGACATCTTTTAATCGAACTCTAAAAGAATTTTTTTGAAAATTTTTAACAACAGCTTATTAAAATCAAACCAAAAATGAATCTAAAAGGAATAAGCACGACTTTACGTTAATGTATGATAAAATTATACATTAACTATTTAAATATTAATTTATTTTTATTTAATCCCTTCAAAAAAATATAAAATCACAGATTAATACAAAATAAAATTACACATCCACCTTACAAAAAAAATTATTCAACAATAAAAATACTAATTTGATCCAAAATATTAAATCTTTCACCAATCATTATGATTTTAGATGTCAATAAATATCCGTAAATGTGAAAAGTGAATTCTAGCTTCTTCTTCTTCTTTTTAAATCATTTATATTTAGCACATACTTAAAATTATGATTATTCAAATCTTATGATCAGATTTATTCTGATAAAAATTGCTAAATATGTTTTAATTCGAAGGTTCAAATTCAGTCAATAATTGTAATTATTGATTTTATTAATTTCAATATATATATATATATATTGAATAATTTTATTGTAGATTCTATTATATCTGCTCTTATCGACACAATATTTAAAATTACTTATAGTCCCTTTCCAATACATAAATAGGAGGATAATATGTCTCAACGCATTCAAATCCACGTCCTTCTACCTTAGCAAAATGTACATGCCACTCAAACTATGACTCAATTGGTGATTTATATTATATTAATTGAGTATAGTTGTACTTATAATCTTGAAGATAATTATGATGATTAAGTATATGAACAAAATTAAAATTAAAACCCATTGAAAACTATCTAACCAAAATTTTGGAAAAAAGTGATGATGTTAAATTCAAACAGCTTCATAATTAGTATTTAATGCAATCATAAATATAAAATTAGACACATCAACTACCTTGATTTGGACTAAACTGTACAAAAGACCAACATTGATGTAGTAAGAAAAAAAATTCACATTTCCAATACATAAAAGAAAGCTTTCTTAAGATTCTATTTTGTCAGATAGTAATCTCAAACTTTTTATTTTTATCATAACATTTAGTAATCTCAAACTTGTACTTAGTGAGTTTATTATAGGTTAAAGTATTTGGGAGGTCCCTGTATTATAGGGACCTGATTAATTTAATCCCTTTATTATTAAATAGATTAATTTAATCTATATAATATTAAAAAGAATTAAATAATCTCAAATTCTAACAAAGTTAACATTTATTGTTGGGGATTGACCTATATAAACAATGAACCAGAGAGGTAGAGAAGATCAAACACACAAATATTTATGTGTAAAAATTTCTCAAATGAAGAGAATAAAAATTCATGGACAAAAGGAAGTTTCACTTAATGAGAGAGTAATTTGAAAAATATAAGAGGGAGACAATAAAAAACAAACCTTGAATCTCGAATACAAAGCCCTCTTACTTTAAACACAAAATTCTCTTAAAGTTTTGTTAAAGTTATTTCTTAATTGTGTTGAATTTTTCATCGTCTTTTCTGGGATTATTAAAGGCCCTTTTTATAGGTCAAATTCGGAGGTCAAATATTACTAAAATATCTTATATTAATTAGAGTTTGTCTGGGGGAAATAATTAGAGTTTAATTAAGAGGATAAACCCAATTTATTTGGAAACACGTCGCCACGTCGTATGTCGCCTCGTCGAGACGTCGACTCTTCCTCGTGTTGACGTCAATTCTGTTTTGCTCGAAAATACGAGGCACACTCCACATTTATTGTATAAAAATGTCTTGAAAATTATTATTTTTTCAATTGTAGTTCAATCTCAAACAAAAGGTTTCATTTATAGAACCATGAAAACTTTAAAAAAATATTAATTCTGCTAAACAATAAATGGTATTTTTTACACAATAAATATTAATTCTATTTCAACTCGATCTTATTTAGTATAATGATTAAATTGATCTATTTAATAACAGAGAGAATAACTTGATTAAATCCCTATAATAGAGAGATCTCTCATACACATTCATATTTTATTATATCTTACTAATGGACGTTGAGTCGAATGTTAAGAAGCTTGGTACCATTAAGCAAAATCTCGAACTCGAGTCATATAGATGGAGAAAACAATGCTAAAAAAATTTATCCCATTTAAAAATTTAACTTAAATCGAGTCTAAATTTAATGGGATCCAATGTAATTACTAAATATTAGAAGATGTGATCAATATATATCCTAATTGATTGGACCTTGAATCCATTAACATTTTCCCCTTAGTATCACTCAAAACCCAGCCCATTCATAGAAGTTGGACCATACTAAGCAAGAGTGAAGCACCATACCAGAAATTAAGATGAGATTCTAACTCTATACGAAGCTGGATCAAACATTAATTATCAAGCTTGAGACATAATGAAAATATTCAAAGTTGATTAAGTTCATTCATTAAATTTTATACTTAAACTCGATAGTATTTAAGTTTGAGCTCATTCATATTTAAATTTTTCGGTTTTTTATCAAAATAATATAAAAAATTAATTAATTACGAAAATGATATATGACCTAAATTATTTACAAAAATGAGATGCTTTTTATAGTAATATTGGGTGTCACCTACTTGTCAAGCGACACCAGTATGAAATTTTTAAAAATACATGTATTTTCGATTTTATATATGATAAAAAAATACATATTACAAAAAAAATTTATAGTCACATTGATCGGAATTTTTACTTAAATAATACAAAAAAATAAATTAATAACCAAAATGGTATCCCCAAATTATTATTTACCAAAATGGTATGTTTAGTTAAGTGGAGGAACTCTAAATGGCGGCACTCAGGGGTATTTTTGACACGTGTTTTTTTAATTTTTTTTATTATTTTTATATATTTAAAAATAAAAAAATATTATTTTATTAGTGGAGGGATTTAAAGTGGCGGCACTCAGGGGTTTTTTTCAAAAAAATACGAGAAAAATACGACAAAAAAATACCTGACACCCAGTGGAGGAACACAAAGTGGCGGCACCAATGGAGGAGTATCAAGTGGCGGCACTCTGGGGTGTTTTGCCACTTGGCAGCACCCAATTGTGCCGTGTGTGTGTGTTTATTTTATTTTATTTGTGAAAATAAATTTGGGTGGTTGGGAATTTTTAGTGTTTGTGATAAAAATTAAATGAAATAAAATTTTTGTTATAAAATAGGAGTGAGGGAAGCAAATAAACGGGAAAGAAAGAAAGGAAAGAAAGAAAGAAAGGAAGAAGGAGAGGAAAGAAAGAAGAATGAGAGGAAAGAAAGAAGAAGGAAAGAAACGTAATGTGTTTAATTTTAATTTTATTTGAGTATGATATAAATGGGTAAAATCATATTTTATTTAATAAATTTTATTTAATTTTTAACAGATTTATTGAAGATGGATAATCAATTTTTTGTATGCATTTATTTTGATGGAGTAATTTCGATAACATCGGTTGGATGTATATTTGATTGTCGGGAACAAATAGGAATGAGATTTAGTCGAAATATCTCGGTTGATGATATGAAAGCAAGGATTAGTGCAAAAATTTTTAGACGTTGTGGAAGAAGGATCTCGAAACTTTTTTACAAGTTTCCAGTTTCGATAGATCCCATCAAATTCACCGAGATGGAACTTGTAGACGACGAAGATGTGGAGACAATGATCGCTCTTTATTGTGAGAATCAAAGTGACCCAAATGCACCGGTTCAATTGTTTGCTGAGTTAGTTGATGTGGAACCTGTACAAAATGAAGATTCAACTCCGTGTATGGTGGTTCCAGTATCGTACATTGAAAGTCAATCAATCGTACGTGGGCTACACATCGATCTTAATGCTGCTGCACCCGAGAATGATGCAGATCAAGATGGTGGATATGATACTAGTATTCCTTCTGATAATGAAGTCAATATTGATAGTGATCCGATGTGGATGAGGTCCCAGACGATATTGACGAAGAAGGGGCGAATGGCGATGAAAATCCAGTCGAAAATCCAGTTACACATATTGTGATGCACAATAATCCTCCTTGGGCATACATGTCGCTTATAAACCCCGATACGACACATACCGAGTTCACGGAATACCCTGAAATAGTACCTGCTCACCGATTGGCCGTCGCAACAGATTGTGAAGAGTTGTTTGTGGGCCAAAAATTTGAATCCAAGGAAGAATGCATATTTGCTATTAAGCGATATAACATGAATGTGTCGATAGACTACAAAGTCGTAGTGTCTAAACCGACATTGTATATTAGAGAGTGTTGGAAGTCGACGGAAGGTTGCAAGTGGCAGGTGCGAGCTGCATTTATCCAGAAGTCGCAGATGTGGGAGATAAGAAAAATTGATGGGCCTCACACATGCAGTTCAACACGTTTGTCAGAAGATCACCGGAAACTTGATTCCAGAATCATCTGCACACATATCATGCCAATGGTTAAGGACGACCCGACCATCAAGGTTTCTACATTGATTGTGGACATGCAATCACGATTTCATTATCGGGTTTCATATCGAAAAGCATGGATTGCGAAACAGATGGCAATGGAACAATTGTTCGTTGATTGGGATGCATCATACAATGAGCTGCAAGGATGGATAGCCGCAATGCGACAGTACGTACCGGGGACTGCGATTGAGTTGGTGACACGACCTTATTATGGCTCAGATAACAACATGCAATCGGGAAGAAGAATTTTTCAGTATATATTTTGGACATTTGATCCCTACGTTCGAGCATTTCCTCACTGCAAGCCATTTATCCAGGTAGATGGAATGTGGCTATACGGGAAATATACGCAGATCTTACTAATTGCGGTGGCTCAAGACGGGAATCAAAACGTGCTCCCAATAGCATTCGCTATTATGGACAAAGAAGACATGGAATCTTGGGAATTCTTCTTGAGAAACCTGCGGATGCATATGATTCATAACGATAATATTTGCATCATCTCTGATAGAGCGAAGGGTATTATTGCGGCCATTAGGCGTACTGGTGTACCATGGAAATTGATTTACTGCAGCCGACACATTACGGCTAACTTCCAACGAGAATATAAGAATGCAGACTGGCGAAGACAACTTGTGAAAATGGGTAAAAAAATAAAGTTCCAAATTATATTTTTAAGGTTTTAATTTTAGACTGTAACTTATGTTTTCTTAATATTCCTACAGCGTACGAGCTAGAGCCACACCGATTCCGGCAAAGAATGACCAGACTTGAGAGTGACATGGAAGGTCAAACGAACAAGCCTCTACGCGAGTGGTTGGGTACCATGGAGCCGTGGCAATGGTCTCAAAGTTTTGATGAGGGGTATCGATATGGTCAAATGACGACCAACCTGGCAGAATCGATTAACGGCGTGTTCAAGAGAATATGACATCTTCCGATTTCATCCGTGTTCTCCGCTACGTTCTATAGGCTAGATACCTTGAGGCCAGTAATGGGAACGCGACAAATCGATCAGATGAACGCTGGTTACGTGTTTGTCGAAGCTGTCAGGAATGCAATAGATGCAAAGCGTCAGAGTGCGAGGACGATGAACGTTGAAATATATTCACGGCAGTTTCAACGATTTCAAGTTACTGAGACTATTGGTCGTCGACCTGGTATCCCACCTAGGTCATACGGGGTTGATCTCCAAAACAGACACTGCGATTGCAGTAGGTTCGATACACTTCGTTATCCCTGTGCGCATGTCGTTGCAGCTTGTGCTAAAGTGTCACTCAATGTTGAACAGTTCATCGACCCTGTTTACACTCTCCATCGTACGTTACGTATTTGGGAAAATGAGTTCCCCGTCCTGCCTGACTTGTCCACATGGGAGGTACCTCCGATGACTTTCGAGCTTATCCCGAACAAAGGTTTACGGAGGAATCTAAAAGGTCGTCCTCATATCACCAGAATCCGTAACGAAATGGACATTATGGAGAAAACAGACAAGGGCAAACTGTGTGGATTGTGTAGGCTAGCTGGGCATACTCGACGTAATTGCCCTCAACGAACCTATCATATTGGGCAGTCATCCGGATCGAGTAGGGCCTAAACCCGGTTCATCATCATATACCTCTTAATTTTATTTTTACATTAATTTTCAATGTTGTCCACTTGCGTCCCAGTCACTAAATTATTTATATCTTGAGGTAAAGAATTCAAAATTATAATTCGTTTGATGTTTCTGAAATTAGACTAAAATATCATTTTAGCATAAAAATTATATATCTTCCAATTTTTCATCTCTCAAATTCTCTACACTTTTCTTCAAAAATATCTCACTTAATAAAAATGGTAAAATTACGCTTTAAGTCCCTAACCCTTTCAACTTTACGATTTAGGGTTTCAAGTAACAGGTTTAATGTTATGAAATTTAAATCAATGATCAAATAGGTTAAAATATATGTACATTATGGAGGAAAAATTCATCAACAGTCAAATTTAAACACTATTAGATACAACCCTAGTATCCATGATTAGATGGTGTGGTTCTCGGGGTATATCTTCGTGGTGGCCGACGTCTACGTCGAGGTTACTCATCAAGTTCATCACCATCATTAGGGTCCATTTGCACCGGAGGAGTAGAGTATTGCCCGGGAGGAATAGTGTATCGCGATGCCTCGTCAAACTCAGCTTGATATCCTTCCCTATAGTATTGCGGTGGCTCGTCAAATTGAGGCTGATATCCTTGGCTTGAGCATTGCGGTGGCTCGTCAAATTGAGGCTGATATCCTTAGCTTGAGCATTGCGGTGGCTCGTCAAACTGAGGCTGATATCCTTGGCTTGATGAGCTATACATATGTGGTGATCCCGTAAAATCAGGACGATAAGAATCATCGTTATTCAATTCCTCTTCATTATTTATATCTTGTTGCTGTGGCACTGGCTGTGGCTCTGTGGTAGAAGCTACATGATAGGGGCGATATTGTCGAGACATGTATGGGGGAATTATCGTCGATGAAGCACCAATCAAATATGGTTGGCCAAACTCAATGAACCATTGCATGTACTGCACCGATGGCTGTAAATCCGGAGTGTACTCCATCGGAGGTACTCGAGTCATTCGATTGTTCCACACATAAACATATTGTCCATGCACACTCCCCTAATCATAATTTGATTTCCCCTTCTTATCCATCCCATGGATAGACCCTAATTGGAATGGCGACTGCGGGATAGGCTGTTTACAACCAAACTGCCGGAGTACTTGATCCCCGGCATACCACTCCACTGTTTGAAAATTGATTATCGGTGCGTTAATGCACCATTGGTCTGAGTGGAGGAATGTTGAGGCGGGAATAACAGCGGTAATTTCTGGCTGTATATATGGGGTCCAGATGAACTGCACAATTAATAACATGTCAAAATATTAATAAGATTAAAGTAATATAATTTACTAACATGCAACCATATTAACACGAGTCAAGTAATATAATTTAACATGTTAATGAATAACATACCCCTTCCCCAGCATATTGCTCTAGCATCAAACGATACATGGGAACTGTGTACTGCCTCCCGATCCCCGATTTTGTTTTCCATCTAAGAAAACAAAAAATAAATTGTTAGATTAATATAATTAATAAAATATGTCAAATTATTAAAATTTAGGGTATATGGTAATTACCTGTTAACGAGTGGAAAAACATATGTTTGGTGCCTAAGGGATGCCAAGAATGACATCCGATATAGTGCCCAAGATTGCAATAGCACTAGGTATCCACCTATATCCCGGGAAGAAGGGTTTGTGGCGCAACAAAGTTCTCGGTATAGCATGGCAAGCACCGCAGATCCCCAACTATATTCATGAATCTTTTGCAAATCTCTTAGTAAAGGCAAATACATCAAGTGGATCTTATTGTTATTTGCGTCCGGCATGAGTATGCCCCCTATCATTAGCAAAATATAGGCTCGAACGGCCCAAGAAACCTCAATTTCAGTTGCCTGTTCGGGTAAGTGCTGAAAATTGCTCTTCAACCATGTAAATAACAACGACGTGAAGTCATTGTTATTACTAGGTGAGCGACCTAGTAACTGGATGCACATCGTTGCCGGCTCTTGAAACGAACTAACACCGGTGACTGGTACACCATTGATTGGTAGCCCTAGTTGGACCGCAACATCCTCCAATGTCACAGTGCACTCCCCACAAGGCAGATGAAATGTGTGGGTCTCCGGGCACCAACGCTCCACCAATGCACTGATTAAATCATATCTTAACTCAAATTTTTGGATCAATGTTGCAGATGCAAATCCGGCATCCTGCAAGTACGGAAGCAGACGTTCATGAGGGGGGAATTTAAGGCCCTGTGCACGACCCCTCAATGAACGATACGCAAGCTCTTCCTGTTAATTTACAAAAATAATTAGTATAACCAAAATTAATTTTGTAAACAAACAATAATATCGTGAATGACATAATGAAAAAATAATTATTTTTTTTACATTCATATTGCCTTTGTGTGTATCTACATTCACTGATTTGGCTATGTGAGGACGTTCCGAGTTAATTAATGAAGTCATTCTGTAACTTGAAAAAAAATTATCAATTAGTTCAATACATAAGTTTACCAATATAATACAAAAATAATAATTAAATACCAAAATGTGTTATTTACTAAAATTGTACAAAATATATATTTATAAACCAAAATAGTATCCACACACCATTATTTACTAAAATGGTACAAAATAATTTATTTTGTACCATTTTGGTAAAATAATATGATGAGGATATTATTTTGATAATTAATTATTTTTTATATTATATTTCGGTCAATAATATGATGGAGATATTATTTTGATAATTAATTATTTTTATATTATATTTTGAAAATTAATTAGCCAAGTTTAATTTTTTGTGAATTATTAAAACTCTCTTATTTTTATAAAATAATAAATTTTTTAATTTCATACTTGTAACTAATTTTAATTATAACTTAAAAATAGATTATTGTTAATTTTATTAAACACTTGTAATAGTTTTCTTTCACATTTTATTAGACAATCTTATGACTTGTATAATAAAGTTACTAACTAACAAAATTAAAACATTATTAAATTTTAAATCAATAAATATGAACAATATTTTTTACTTACTACTACTAACAACAAAATTAAATTACTAACTAGCAAAATTAAATTAAAGTAAATTAATAATAACATAATAACAAGCTTACATTTCTTCTTCTCCTCTTAATTTACTCACCAACTATAACAACATTAAATAACAAATCAATTAAAAATTAAATTAAAGAAAACAAAAAACTTAAAATAATCAAATTAACTAACAAATTAAAATATTTTAAAATTAATCATACTTAAAATATTAACTAAATTTACCTTTCTTCCACTCCTCTTAATTTACTCTTTTAATCAACCTATTAAACAAATAAAATTATAATAACAAGTCAAACACATTACCACTACTAATTAACAAATTAAAATATTTTAAAATTAAATTTAAAAATAAACACATTACCTTTTTTTTTCCTCTCCTTCTTCTCCTTCTTCTCCTTCTTCTCCTTCCTTCTTCTTTCTTTCTTTCTTTCTCTCTCTTTTTTCTTTCTTTTTTCCTTCATTTTTCGTTGGTCCCCCCCTCCCACCTATTTTATAACAAAAAATTTTATTTTTTTTAAATTTTTATCACCAACAAAAAAATTCCCAACCACTCAAATTAATTTTCACCTCTTAAAAAACCCACACAAACACACACACGGCACAATGGGGTGCTGCCAAGTGGCAAAACACCCCAGAGTGCCGTCACTTGATACTCCTCCATTGGTGCCGTCGCTTTGTGTTCCTCCACTGGGTGTCAGGTATTTTTTTGTCGTATTTTTCTCGTATTTTTTTGAAAAAAACCCCTGAGTACCGCCACTTTAAATCCCTCAACTAATAAAATAATATTTTTTTATTTTTAAATATATAAAAATAATAATAATAATTAAAAAAAAACACGTGTCAAAAATACCCCTGAGTGCTGCCATTTAGAGTTCCTCCACTTAACTAAACATACCATTTTGATAAATAATGATTTGGGGATACTATTTTGATTATTAATTTATTTTTTTGTATTATTTAAGTAAAAAATCCCACATTGACCACACCAACTTGATTTTTATAAAAATAATAAAAGTCTATCAAGTAAAAAAAAAAGGTTGAAAAGTAAAAACAGTCAAACTCTATTTTCTTTTCTTGAGTTTGGTATTGCAACATATGTAATATTTAAAAAAAAATCTATTCGGTATCGCCAATATGTTAGGCGATATCATAATTTTGTTGTACCATGTATTTTTTTACTGTGTACAAAATCGAAAATAGATGTATTTTTAAAAAAATTATAGTGGTACTGTCAATGTCTCAGACGACACCATTTAAAAAATTATTTTTTTCTCCTCCTAAAAATGATTGGCATATGATTGGGTTGAACTTAAAGTGGTGCTGCCTGACAGGTTGGCGGCACCCAATGTTATGGTAAAAAATACCTCATTTTTGTAATTAATTAATTTTTTATATTATTTTGATAAAAAAACCGAAGTTCTTCCTATATAATGAAGGTTAAAAATGTAATTTCAAAATACAAAAATATATCAAAATGAAAAACTCGATTAGGTTTGCTAATCATTCCAACAAAATATTATGATACTGAAATTCGACTTCAAACTATTTTAACTCGAGCTTAACTCGTCAATTATTAAATCAAATTCAATTTTTTTTTCAAACCAAACTTGAATAGTTTGCAAACATTTATACAACTATAAATTTCAACTAAATTCGAAATCAAATTGAATTCATATAGTAAATAAGAACAAATTCTCTCGCAGTGGCGGAATTTAATAGAGATTCAAGACTCTCTTAAAATGATAAGATTTTAATTTAAGCCATTTATAATTTATAAAATTTTAAATTAGTAATGTTAAAATTATACTTTGACACAAAAAATGATTAAATTTTGATTTAACCTTTTAAAAATTTAAAACTATAAATTATTAAAATGATAAAATTACGTATTTACTATCATAAATATATAATGGGTAAACTATAAAAAAAGTCACTTTTGTTTGCATCATATTACATTTTAGTCACTTATGTTTGAAATGTTAAATTTTTTTTTTTTTGGTGATAAAAGAAGACACAAACTACCTAAACTTCATAGGTTATCAGTGCTACTTCGTTGACCTGAAATGTTAATTTTTAGTCATTTATGTTATTGTCTTGTTATGAAACGATCACCCTATCGTTAAGTTCCGTTACTTCCTTAACGACAATCCTACGTAGCAGTCTAAATGGTTTTAAATGTAAACTTGAATGTCCAACTAAGACGATAATAGATTTTTAATTAAATAAATTTAATTAATTGAAAATTTTGAATTAATTACATCTTGAACTGGAAAAAATATAGTTATTTTTTTTTCTTTTAAATTTTTTTTTTCATTTTGACTGAAAAATTATTATCATCCTACTTGGACATCTAAGTTAACATTTTAAATCCATTTGGACTGTCATATACGATTACCGTTAGAGAGATAGCAGAGCTTAATAGAAAAGTGACTATTTCGTAACGAAATAATAACACGAGTGACTAAAACGTAATATGTCTAAAATAAATAATTAAAATATAATAAGAGAGAAACAAAAATCACAGTTTTTATAGTTTAGCCATATGTAATTAATTCGGCCATAGCGATGGGGATGGGGTCGGACAACTTTACCCAAAAATAAACATCTGCTTCATTCAATATTCTAAGTAAAGGTAATCAATTCATATTGATAAACTAGAAAGTTCCATATCTGCTGATTAAGTTTACAGAGTCCTGTGGCTAAACTTTTATATATAGTAACATGGTGGCTCTAAAGGCAACCGAAGTAACCAGAAGATCCCAGCTTCATCTCTCCTCGCATAATCGAATCATAACCTCCAGTTTCCATTAAAAACCTCAACAAAACCATATCTTCCACTACAAATTTAAGCACACTTCGTAAATTTTTAGCATTCAAATGCTTTAATGGGTTTCCTTGATTCTGTCTTTGATTTCTTCGACTGTGATTGGCCAAGCCATAAAAAGCTCAAAAAGAAGCGACTCCAGGTCCGCAATGGCGATTCAACTTCAACTTTCCACTTCTTTTTTTTTTCTAATCTTTTTGGGTTAAAATATTCGGTTTTTTGCAGACGGTGGAGATAAAAGTGAAGATGGACTGCGAAGGATGCGAAAGGAAGGTGAAGAAATCAGTGCAAGGCATGAAAGGGGTGACGCAAGTGGAGGTGAACCCTAAACAAAGCAAGCTCACGGTGGTGGGTTACGTGGATCCCGATAAGGTATTAGAACGGGTCAGGCATCGGACGGGGAAGAAGGTGGAGTTTTGGCCTTACGTGCCTTACGATGTGGTGCCGCACCCTTACGCACCGGGGGCGTATGATAAGAAAGCGCCGCCTGGATATGTGCGGAATGTGGTCGGAGACCCTCAGGCTGGTGAGTTGGCCAGGGCTAGCTCGTTTGAAGTGAAGTACACTACGGCGTTTAGCGATGAGAACCCAAATGCTTGTGTCATCATGTGAAAAGTTGTGCTTTTTTTTTAATCTTTGTACATTATTATTAGTGTGCTTTTCATTTGTTAAAAAAATATATTTTTGGTATATTTTATTATTATCTTAATCGATACAAAGTTGAGATTTTGGTTACTTGTGATGGTTTATACGATGGATAAAATGTCTGTAAAAGATAGTATGTTCGGGTTTCTTAATAGGGACGAAAACGAAGTGAAAATGAATATTGTTAAATCTGTTATTGCTCTATAGTTGATACGTTGTGTTTTACCACTTGTTTTGTTTTATTATGAACGTATGATTTTGAAAATTAGTATTATTTTCATGAATGTTGGATACATTCATCCTGCTCAATCCACTTTACTTCGCTTTAATTTAATTAATTTTTAATATTTTCAACATTTTAAAGTCCAGTAAACATTTAATCATAATTCTCCAAAAAAAATATCTAAGCATAAAATATATGGATATTTTTTTATATTATATTTTTATCCTTTTAATAGTTTATGTATGTAAGGATAAAATGATAATTTCATATAGTGGAGTAAGTCGGGGTGGGGCAAGCAATTATAATAACCGCTTTATACCCATTATCAAGAAGAAAAAATCTACCCTACCTTGCCCCACATACACTTTTCAAAAAAAAATCTACTCAAATTCGAAGCAAATCGATTCAAAATTCATCAAGCAGTTCAAGCTTTGTCATCCCTAATCTTAAATAGGTCTTATAAAGGGTGTTGCCAATCTTTCTCATTTCCCATCACATTATATGCCATTTTCTATTAGATTTGTACTCCTTGATGCTTAGTTGACCTATTGAGTTTTTTACTTGTAGGTATAAATTATCATGTTAAGACAATAAATAAATGTAATATACGGATGGCAGACATTTATTCTTGTCACGAGTGATCCCATAATATGTGCTTGTCATATTATAGGTTCGCGAGGTAAAGGACTTGAAAAGTCTTGACCTCACAACTTCTTTAGTAACTTCTACCTTGCAAGCCTATAACATGGATCAGTGACATCTAAAGATAGAGGAATTAAGCTATGTCAAAGGAATTAACCTATGCCAAATTAAAGTCATGAGTGTAGTCCTACAATATATGCTTGTCATATTATAGGTTCACGAGGTAAAGGGCTTGCAAAGTTTTGGCCTCACAACTTCTTTACTAGCTTGTAACTCGCAAGCCTATAACATGGATTAATGACATCTAAAAGCAAAGAAATTAAATTATGTCAAATTAAAGTGTAAAGACTAAATCTCAAATTTGAACATAGTAAACTGATCATGATCATATTTGGACCTTTAATTTTGCATACAACTTGTTATATTAACAAGTTATTACAATACAACACATGAAAAGTTTGGATCCACAAGATCCAAAACACTCGGCATAACCAATTGTATATAAGAGAACAAATCAGTTAGTACGACAAGCAATTGTTAACTACATTGTTAGAAGGTGTATGTTGCTCAACCAACAAACTGATCACTAGTTAGACCGACACACCAACAATATCAATCAAACACAAAGACAAACAACAACAAAAATTGAACATTCTGAAATATCATAAATATATGAAGTACATCTTCCTCTCTTTAAACTCTTCACTCGTTGTATTTAAAGCTCAAGTTCCTTACTTTCTTTTTCTACCACATCTTTACTGGATTAATTATTATCTGAAATACAAATTTTTACACGCTTTTATTTAATTATCGTGAAAGAAATTAGCTTAAATAAGCTTGATTCAATAAATCAGCTAAACATTATATAAAATAATATAAAGAAATAATAAGACATTTTAAAAATATATAAATTATTTAAAGATTATAATATGAAAATAATATAAATATATGAAATATTTTATCTAAGTTGCTGCAAAGAGGAACAAGAAGTCTTAACTATATACCCGTACAATTACGGTAGGGAAGAAGATTAGTTTCTCTCTTGTTTCCAAACAACCTCTTAAAACGCTTTACAAAAAAGCGCCGTCGTTTCATTACTAATTTCCCTAAAGAAAGGGTCAAATCCCCTATAAATACCCCTCTTGGCTTCTTTCCACGTTTTGGATCCAAAAAGCCTGTCCTTTTCTCTACGATTAGATCTAGAACAGAGCGTCTTCTCTCTTCAAACCCTAATCTGAGAATCGCCCCTCTTTTAATTAGCTTTTTTCTTATTCAAATATTTTTCGGTTTTTGGCGGGATAAATTCGGGTTTTCCTTAATATCGCCCAAAGATTTTAGAGCTACAAATTTTTAATTTTTTTTCGTTTCTTGATCCGATCCCGATCTTATTCGACCTAGTGTTTCGTTTTTTCGTTTGTTGTTGTTGGTGAATCAACAGATGTCTCGGTGTTTTCCGTATCCTCCACCAGGGTACGTAAAGAATGGAATCCGCGATGGGGCACTGATTGAATCGATTAAGGTTTGTTGAGCAAAATCCCCCAATCGGGTTCAATGTATTGTTGGGTTTTTTTACCCCTTTTTGCTCGACTACTACTACTGTGTAATTCTCTTCCCTCGGTAGCTTTGCTTTTTGATTGTATAGCAAAAGGACCAGAAAGTTTGTATCAGAGAGTTCTAATTCCTGATTAAGATGTTTACTGTTATGTTATGGATATGAAAGCTGTAAAAAGATTGTATAACTGATCGAGAGAAATTTCTCATGTAACCGTTCCCTTAGCGCCCCGGCTGTGTTTTGGTTTTCTGGGCTTCTTGTAAAATAAACGAAGATCTTTTAGCGAGTTCAGGTTTAACTATTGAGAAAGTGAACCCAAATTGTTCAAGAAACGAAGTGATGCTGATTGTTTATTAATAGTTCAGTATCAATAAAGGAATTGTGAATGTGTAATGAAGTATATTTATATGTGGGCTTGCAATTGTCTGAAAGTTCTATTGAAGGTTAAATTTGAAACTGTGAAGATATAAGCTAGAATTTAGTGAAATTGCGTTTTGCCCATGGTGGAATGTTGCTTGAAAATGAAACCTAGCTTGTACTAAAGCTGCATGTAATTTTGAACAGGAGAGTTGAACAAAAAATCATGCAAGTTATATAATGGGAATCATTTAATAGATTGTGAAGCTTATATCTCCAATGAGTTTTTTATTCATTAGTAACAGTGAAAGAGTTCGATTTGTTCTTGCTGCACATTGGTTCTAGGCCTGCTTGTGTTCTTTCACTACAGTTTAGCTTCTTTCTTTGTATTAGCTAGAATCTAGTATAATTGCATTTTGCTCATGGTGAAATGTTGCTTGAGCATGAAACCTAACTTGTACCAAAGCTACATCTAAATTTGCTTTGGAGAATGGAACAAAGAATCATGCAAGTTATATAATGGGAAATATCATTTAATGGATAGTGAAGCTTACATCTTCAGACTTTCTTTTTAATTAGTAACATTGAAAGAGGGACACTTTAACTTCAATTTGTTCTTGCTGCACATTGGTTCTAGGCGTGCTTGTGTTCTTTCACTAGTGTTTAGCTTCTTTGTATTGGCTTCCCCAGTGTGCTCATAAACTAACACTTGCTCTTGTAATTTGAAAATGAAACCTAGCTTGTACTAAAGCTGCATGCAAATTTGCACTTGAGAAATGGAACAAAGAATCATGCAAGTTATATAATGGAATCTTTTAATATACTGTGAAGCTTACATCTTTGATGAGTGTATTTTTTTAGTAACAGTGAAGGAGGGACAACCTCACTTGTATTTGTTCTTGTTGCACGTTGGTTCTCTGCCTGCTTGTGTTTTTTTGCTACTGTCTAGCTTCTTTGTATTGGTTTCCCCTTTGTGTTCATAAACTGACACTTTCTCTTGTAATTTGAAGATTAAGAGAGAAGAAGAGAAGGCCAAGAAGGAAAGGAAGAAAGAAAAGAAGGAGAAGAAAGAGAAAAAACGGGAGAAGAAAGAAAGAGATAAGTCTCGGGACAGTGGTGAAGCTGAAAGTAAAAAGCATGGTCATAAGAAAAGGCATAAAGACGAGAGGAGCAAAGAAGATCAAAAAGGAGGAGGCTGTAAAAAGAAAAGAGAGAACGAAGTGGAATGTTTTGAGAAGAGTACGCTTACTGAAGAACATGGTCAGGCAGTTGGACCACAGAACTCTTCTGATAGCACCCTTAACAGCAGTAAAAGACAGAAGCTGAGCTTGCCCCCCGACAGTGGGCAAAATCCTGGTGAGTGTGTTTGTATCTCTTCCTTTCCTGGGGGAGGCTGTTTACTTGTTGGGTTTGTTTGCTTCACATGGGCACTGATGTTGTGTATTCAAATTGTTATTGTTAATGTGAAGGAAGCATTATCCGGATCCGATTGCCTTCCCAAAGGCATAAAGATCCTGAAGTGCTACCCAGCAAGGAACAGCCTTGCTCTACCTCAGGAAACACTGATGAGGCCTTTGCTCAACGGCTGCATGAGCATGCTCCTAGACCAGGCAAAGAACCGGAAGAACAACCTTGTTCTACTTCTGATGTTAAACGCCCGGAGCTAACTTTCAAGCTCGGCAAAGAAAAAGCTTGCTCCTCTTCTCGCACATCAGAAACTCTCGCTCATAATGCCAAGATGCCAATGCCGTCAAACTTGTGTACCACTTGCCCTCCTAAATTAGCTTTACAATTCAAAAACCTTGTGGAGGATTGGGTTATGCCTACACTGCAAAGCGAGTTAACCAGTTCTGGCGATGATGACTGGCTGTTTCAGAAGAAGCAAAACCTCAACACTGAGGTTAAAACCCTCAAAGATGGAAATCTTAACTCGAACCAAATGAGCTCGGCAACTTGGCCACGTGCTTGCTTCTTGCCCGAGGCCGATATATACGCATTACCATTCACGGTACCGTTCTGAACTATATTTTGCATAGGAGAAAAAGGCATGCAAAGTGTGAGAAACTAGAAAAAGAATAGTGGTTAATTTTAGTTCATGGTGCTGAAAGTGTGAAGGGTTTGTTGCCAGCATTTCAGCTCCTTAATTTCGTTTTAATGTTGGGAATTAGGACCCTCAATTTGAGGAGAGGATAAATTTTGTGCGGCGACCCCTTAGAAGAAGAAGAAAAAAAAAAAAGGCTACTGAGGGCTTTTTCTTTTTAAACCATTATTGGTGAAAAAGAAAAAGAGATTATTGATGTATTACAAAATTCAATTCTTTCTAGTAATATGGGTATCGCTCTTTGTTCATATGATCATGTTGAATTTAATTCCCTATTTTCTTGCAATTCATTGGGGCTTGTGCTTGCAAGTGACATTGAATAGTTGAATTTGGTTGGTTATGGTAGGTATAAATATCAATATGTACAAAATTTTTGATATTGTAATTAACACGACTAAATTAGTATTATTTTATATATGTATTTATTTTTTTAAATATGTATAGTTAAATTCAAATCAAATTTTATAATAAAAATTTAATGTGTATGATTGTTCCTAATAAAAATTTATGTATAAATTTGATATTAATCAAATTGAGTTGAGATAGTTGAGTTATCTTAACTAAGAATAACAATTTTAAATATTGAATTAATAAAAAATTAGGTTCATTTCATGATCACATTAGTTTTTAGTTTTGATATTTTGCTATAATACATGGGATTGTTATATCATCACTTAAAAAGTATATATATATATATATATATATATATATAAGAAATTCAAATACTAAAATAAATGTAATTACCCAAAAATAAAATTAATCCTAACAAAAGAAATTAGGTTTACGGATATATGCAATATGAAAATGGCTTACACGAAAAGGATGACTAAAAAGAGGCATCAAAAAATCATACAGAGACACTGGCACTGGTGCCTAATAATTGAAACAAAGAATGGATGCTTATAAATAGGCATTAAACACATCATATATATGCAGATGAAAGGACTCGTTTCAATCCAAAATGAACGATTTACAAGAAACTAAGAACAGAAAAACGAAAAACACAAACATATATCGATACTAAATGATAAAATTTTCCTAACTAACATCGATCTATTTCATTTCGAACATTTAGAGAAGACAAAGGAGTTGCAATAACATGATACACTACTGAACCATCAGATGCTCCTTGGTTGTGTCGGTTTGGGAGATTAAAACCCGGGGTACTTCTAATTGCTTCGAGTGCAAGAAAAGAAAAGGAAAGAACGGGGTTTTACATTTTCTGTTTCTACTCACATTATCGAGCATGCTTTGTTCTTCTTTTTCTTCTGTTTAGGAGGTTGCAGAACGATTTTGATGGCTGAATCGAAAACTGACTTCACGTTCTGTAGTAAAATTGATAAATACCGTTAGTATAAAGCGTATTCCATTATATGTACAGTTTATGAAAACAATAGATACCTGCTGTGACTGCGCACTGCATTCGATATAAGCGGGTGCATCAATCTGCTTCCTCAGTTCCTCTCCCTTGTGGATTCGGGAAGAAAAATGGGTTAGTTTTAACAGAACATTTCTGGAAAAGTATCGTAAAAAATATCATGGAGACCTTTATACTAGGGGTTGAATTGCATTGTGCCCCTTTTACTCAAAAAATGGAGAAATTAATCCTTATACATCATATCAAAGAACAAACAAATCTAATTTCATTCATTTTTTTACACGTGAACTGTTCGATTATTCTGTTAGTCATACCAGTTTTAAACAGTAGAAATTAATGAAAATTTTAACAGAAAGGACCAGTTTGCTCTTTAATCTAACATATAAGGACTGATTTATCCATTTTTTGAGTTAAAAGGGCCAAATGTAATCTAACTCCTGATACAGGGGCCTCCATGTTATTTTTACTGGAAAAGATGGATTAATACGAAGATTGTTACCTGAGCTGCAGAAATCGGCACAGCTCCAGGATGATCATTAAGGTACTGCTTATCGTCCCGAAGATCTAGTTCGTTCATAAACAAAAAGAAAAAAACAATGAACACTACAACACACGTATAAACATGAGAACTCATGGACCATGACTCATCGATTCACTAAAATTTGCAGCATGAAACTATTGAGAACCATTATAAGATTAATAGCCTTCCAGTTCATAAAAGTACCATAGAGATCATTGTACTAAGAGTCAGATTGTATTTTGCCTCATTTACTAAAAAAAGGGTAAATTAATCCCTATACCTTAGACTAAAAAACAAACTAATCCTTTTTATTAAAAATTTCCTCCATTTTTACTCTCAAAAACTGATGTAACTAATAGAATAACCAAATAGTTACACGTGACATGCCATGTGTACCTCATGCTGACGTATAAGGACTAGTTTTTGACAATAGAAATGAATGAAATTTTTAACAGAAGGATCGGTTTGCTCTTTGATTTAACCTAAAAGGATTAATTTGCTCATTTTTTTTGGTGGGAGGACAAAATGCAATCAAACTCTTAGTACAAGGACCTCCATGGTACTTTTATCCCTTCCTATTGCATGAATATCTAAGACTTTCAGAAGGGAGCTGAAGTGCACTTAATGTTTTCACCTACCAAGCTTAGTTCCTACAAGAACAACCGGAATGCCAGGGGCGTAATGATTTAACTCCGGAATCCACCGTGAAGAAAATCGAGAAGACAATTATCAGGGAACAATAAATCAAGAGTCAGTATCCAAATGCACTCCTCTTTGTTTGAAATTTTATATATCTGCCTTGTAACGTAACCTTTTTGGGAACATTTTCGTAACTCGCCTTGCTAATGAGGGAAAACGCCAATATAAACACATCAGCCCCACGATAACTCGAGGGTCTTAATCGGTTATAATCCTCTTGTCCTGTTGTCCGGAATTACAAACCGAGAATCACCGAATAGGACTGAAAATCTCCACAATGGTTCTATTAACGAAAAAAGTGCTAAGTACCTGCAGTATCCCACAACCCGAGATTAACAGTACTCCCGTTGACAACAACATTCGCACTGAAATTGTCGAAAACGGTTGGCACATAATCCTGTTTTACACCGTAACGAAGAAATGTAAGAAAAAGGGTAAACATATCCCTAGTATATTACAGAAAAATCTTATAACAGATTGAGAATCAAAAGTACAAAAAAGAGAGAAAATTCATATTGTTTACTACCAAAGATCTGAAATCAGTACACTGTAAAGCCAAAAAAGCTTAACAAGGTTTTCTCAAACCGAATTCACTAAACAAATCAGCTCAGCAAACAAATCTTCTGGTCTAAGACCCCTCTATCCGATAGCTACATCGGACTTGACCTAAACCCAGAGTTTAGCCGAATTAGACCCTTAAAGGGCAAGCTCTCCTAATGGTATTTTCTCCACTCGAATATCCTCATTTAATCCAAAAATCAGACAACAAAACATCACCTTCAAGACCCCCCTATCCGGTAGCTACATTGGAGCTTAACTAGACCCGAAGTTTAGCCGAATTAGACCCTTAAGAAAGCAAGCTCTACTAGCGGCATTTTCAATCGACTCCCCCTATCTGGTAGCTACATTGAACTTGACTAAACCCGGAGTTTAGCCGAATTAGACCCTTAAGAAAGCAAGCTCTCCTACCAGTATTTTCTCCGCTAAAGAATCGAAACCTTTTCACTCTATACTTGGGTAGCTCAACAAACATTTACAACACAACAATTGCATATGAAAAACCAATTTAATCCTCATTTAATCCAAAATCTGACAACAAAACATCACCTTTCAAGACCCCCCCCCCTATCCAGTAGCTACATTGGATTTGACTAAACCCGGACTTTAGCAGAATTAGACCTTAAGAAAACAAGCTCTCCTAGGGTTATTTCTCTGCTCGAAAATCGAAATCCTTTTCGC
Organism: Kokia cookei; assembly: GCA_039519145.1. Lineage (NCBI taxonomy): Eukaryota > Viridiplantae > Streptophyta > Magnoliopsida > Malvales > Malvaceae > Kokia > Kokia cookei. Next base: position 42,394,488 of record CM076903.1, read on the forward strand.
TCGATCCAACAGGTCTTGGGAACTCAACAAACATATCTTTTGGTCTAAGACTCCCCTATCCGGTAGCTACGTTGGACTTGACTAAACCCGGAGTCTAGCCAAATCAAACCCTCAAGAAAACAAGCTCTCTTAGCGTTATTTTCTCCTCAAAAGTAGATATTTTTTTTCACTCGATCCATCAAGTGTTGAGAGCTCAACAAACGTTTACAACACAACAATTGCACACACACAAAACCTTCAATCATAGAATCCTCATTCAATCCAAAATCAAACAACAAATATAAAATTCCTAATAAAAACCCAAACTATAACTTTTCTTAAAATAACATATTAACAATTAAAAAAACTAAACAATAAATTACCAAAAAAAAAAAAAAAAGAAAAAGAAATTACCGTGGGGAAACTGTTGCTGGTGTAAGAAATCAGCGAACAAGTTTTACCAACAGCACCATCACCAACAGTGACGCATTTTATAAACCTTGCAGCGCTGCCACTCATTTTCTTCTTTTTTTTTTTTTTGATATTTTTTTAATTTTTAATGAAAAGATAGCCTCAGATCTTAACACCTGAGGACCAAATTCGAAATCCCTAATAAAATTATTTATTTTTTCTTCAATTAAGAACCGACATTGCATATTTTTTTCACCGATTAACAGTTAAGGGAAGAAAAAAATGTTGAAGGACACCCTAAAGGTGAAATTAGAGATAAAGGGGAAAAAATTTCGTTTTTGATTTTGATTATTTAGGACCGGGAAAAACATGCCGTTTGAATCGTTCATGGAGCTAACCAATCTTCTCCAACTGATTTCATTCCCCACCCCCCCGAATTTTTTCGGGTTAAATTGCGGAAGAAGTCCTCAAATTATGGTTCAATTTTTTTTCAAAATGTTCTAACAAGTTTTTAAAGGTTTTTCTTTTTTATATAAAAAAATTCTTTAATTAGTGGTGTCCTTTTGACGATCTGATTGTAGAGTTCAACATTCAATTTAAATATCTTTGGCTGATTGAGTTTTAGTTCACTTGGCATCGAAATTGTTATTAATATAACGGGATGTGAGTTTGAGTGCGTTAAAATACATTATCCTGAAAGCATAGTATTAAAAAACAAAACTTAGAAATCATGACGCTACACACGTAAAAGAAAACCGAAACTAGATATGGGTAGTTTTTCTCGACTTGTCAACAAAATTTCCGACTTGGTCCTAAAGATAAGCTAGATATGGATTTGCTTTCTTGTAACATTAACATATGGCCACAGTTTTCAAATCTAATATGAATTTTCTTTTTTCAGTTATTGAATTGATGAGCCTATCACAATTCTAGATTTAATCGGAGCTCAATGTAATTACCAAATGCCGAAGGTGACATAAAAAAAAACATTGCATTTCAACGAGAGAAACCTTGTAAACACATTGGACATAATAAAAAAAGAAGATTTCGAGGAGCCAAGCTTAGATCACTCGAAAGCAAGTATAGCGCTTTTTCTGTAAAGAAGAGAACGAAGGCGGACTTATCGAAAGCAAAGACGGAGGTGGAAAAGAATAAACACGAGAAGTGGTCGGGGAGTGTAACACGAGCAATGACAAAAATTTTAAAGCATTTCACACTTTTCCTAAGAGAAAACAGGGTATACAAATCTACCTTCCTAATTGAATACCATCTCAAAGCTCTAACACTACGCCATTGCCTCTTTAAAAATGTCGTTTAGAAGAGTTTGCAAAAGCTATACACAAAAACAGGTTCGTAATAGCATCATTTTCGCCTTGGTTTTTAAGGGAGAATTCTCTTGACATCGTGCTCCTGTTCGATACTCTTGGCTTGGCTGTATACGGATTCAAACGCTTGCATGCATACGCTCGAAAACCCTACCATTGCTTGAAACACATGCGGAAACCCCAACTGAAGGTTGTTCAAAGTCATTGCTCGTGTTACGCTCACCGACTTCTCGTGCTTACTCTTCTCTTCCTCCGCTTTTGCTCTCGATAAGTCCACTTTTGTTTTCTTTTCTGCAATGGGGTCTTTGTTTGTTTCTGGTACAGAAAAAGGGCTGTACTTACTTTCGAGTGACCTAAGTTCAGCTGCCTTCTTCTCAAAGTCTTTAAACGCGGAATCTGCCTTCTTCTTTTGCTTATACTCCTCGGCTTGTTGAACTACGATGGCATGGATTACTGTCAAGAAGCTCTTGATTCCTTCAGATGCTACTTTATCCGGAATCCTATCGACCGCAAGATGCCACTCTTCGCAAAAAGAGTAAATTTTCGATTCTTGACTGTTTCTTAAAAGCGGGTTTTTGCTGAACTGGAAGAGGCTAAGCCGGAGCCAACCGGCAAGGGACTGGATGTAGTCTCGTTGAGCTTTGACTAAGTTGCAGAAAGACAAATGCCATTGCTGGACTTCGAGTTCGAGCTGGAGAGTTGATTGCCGGTGAATCTCAGATGTCGGCTCGTTAGAAGGGATGAAATTAAGGTACTTGAGTTGTTGAACTATGTGTGTGTGAACTTGGTGGATCTCATACATGCTTCTCCACATGCACATCAATCTGCATAACAAGCAAATAACATAGCATTATACTATTATACCACTTCAATAGCAATAGCTAAATTCTTAGTTTAGAAAATATGTGGTAAAAAAGACCTCTCCAGTCTCTCTCAATTTCAATATTGAGCAAATTGGTCCTTCTCGAAAAAAATCAAAGCAATTAAGGACAATTAGTCTCTTGTCAATTGTACATAATTTCGATTGGTATAATAACAAATTTAGCTCTCAAAGTTTAAACATTTTGTCAATGTGGTCCTGATTTAACAAATTTAGTCTCCAACATTTATATAAATGTGTAAATGTTGAGATTAAACTTTTTAGAATCAAGACCAAATTGACAAGGATTAAATAACTCTGATTTTTTTTTTTTTTTAAAAATGGACCAATTTGTTCAATTTCAAAATTGAGAGGGACTGGAGAGAATTTTTTACCACAAAATGTGCACAATTAGGACCATAGGATTCCCTTCAAAGACACTAAAAAATAAAGGAATCAACAAAAGATTAAGGTTTAACTCAACATTAGAGACCCCACTAGACTATACAAGGATAAATGGTCCATCATTATTCCCTCAACCTCAAAACACAAGCAAAAGACAATAAGCAGCAGTAAAAGCAGTCAAAAGTAAGTAAATTCCATGTTAAGGCGAGCACTAGGCTTTGACTTTTTAGCCTCTTTTTCTTATCTTTATTGCCATTGATGATAACCATCCAAGCTTTTGCACTGAATCCTGAATCTGCATTGCAAATGCCTTAACAGTACAGTCCAAAACAAAACCCCATATGATTCAAAGTGAAACAGCATAGCATGCCTATGGGTCCCAAATGTGCCACAAGCATATGTCCTCAACATAGTCACATGGGAAGGAAGACGGTAAAAGTATTACAGAAGTCCTTGTACTAGATATTGAATTGCAGTTTGCTCTTCGAACTAACCTACATGCACTAATTTGCCCATTTTGAGTAAAGGAGGTAAAATGCAATTAGACTTCTAGTACAAGGACCTCCAGAAAATTTAACCAAAGAAAGGCTAAGTGACTAACCCTTTTACAAGCTCAAGTAATTGAGGGTAAAGCTCTGATTCTCTGAGTTTAATGATTTCAGCTGATGTAGTTTCAATAGCTTGTGAAGCAACCATCATTTGGGATTCTAATTTTTCAACTTCTTTCTTTGTTTTCTCAGTTTTCATATACTCAGCTCTCTTCACTTCAAGTTTCCTCATGTATGCCACCTTCTTCTCATGTTCTATCTTTATAGCCTCAGCATTCTAAACCAAAGAGAAGGCCAATAAATTTGAAGAGGGTGTAATTGAAAAAAAGTAAAACTTGCATGCACTTAAAAAAATTGAGTACCTTGACTTCCTGGTATAGTTTCTTCTCCCAAGCATATAATCTCTCTATGGTGGAACAATGGCTAGTATTACCTGTATGTCCAACAATGGTGTTTTCCACTATTTTGGGGTTCCAATTCCATGTCCATGTTGTTGGGGTTAAGTTACAGCCAAAGTTATTATACCCTTTGCCTGTAAGGAACCAAATTGTTAAAAATATAAAACAGTGATGCAATGAAGCAAAGATATGTATATTTCTATACCTGAAAGATTGGGATTTAAAGCTTCTAACAGTAATGGAAGATGGCTGCCAGCATCAGCAGCTTTAAGGAAATATTCATCAACTTCTTTAACAATCTCCACTAGTTCTTTACTGTTCCTACAAACAACCATGGCTAGCTCACTACCACTCGAAGGCGGCGCTGCCGCGTTTGCAGCTCCAATAACGGCGGTGACAGCCGTCTCGGATGTAGAAGTAGCAGCTTCCCATTCTTCTTCAGTGACTGAACGAGAAGCAGTAGTGGCGGCTTGTGCGAATGGATCCCAAAAATCCCAGCTACTCGATGGTGGGGGTGGGGGTGGAGGAGGAAGAGCAGGGGAAGCAGTGGTGGTTGTACCCGATGTCCAAGTGTCTGAACCAGGACTCATCGGCGGCTGCTGTGGCGGCGGAGGCGGTGGTGGTGCCGGCACCGGAGGTGGACGGTGTAAAGTGGTTTCATTGCTTGAAAATTGAACCAGAGCTGAACCAGTACCTCGTAAAGAACGAAGATACATAGAATGTGAAGCTGCTAATGCTTGTCTAGCCATAACTAATTGTTTTATATATCTCTTCCTTGCTTTACAACGGGAAACAGATTCTTCTCTATCAATCCTTGAATACCAACACCCCATTTTTTTTCTTTTTTCCTTCAAAATCCAAAATTTTCCAGGAAAATTTAAACCAGACAGCTAAAAAAGGAAACTGCTTTACAAAAAGAGAAAAGAAAAATGGGGTTTCAATGTTGTTTCTTTTTTACTTTGTCAAAAGCTTTGTTGCCTTCATTAATGGCGGAGGATTCTTTCATCTTCAAAGAAACAGTCTTTCACAGCAAAAATTTGCAGTTTAAAAAAAAAAAAAAAAGACAAAAAACCAGCATTGAACAAAGAGCCGTGAAAAATGCATTTTGTATTGCAGTTTAATGACGAAATTACCCTCTCGAAATGTACTTTTAAATTTTTTTTTTATTAAATTGCTGTAACATACCACCTTGAACATGCAGCAGAGAGCACAAAGCTGCAAACAATTCTGATTATTATTATTATTTATTTAGTATAATTGGCTAGTTGATGATGTACGGACCTGGATGCCAGGTTTGGAAACATATGAGGGTGTTTATGTCATTTTATTACTTTCAACGGCCACTGAGAAGCTTGATTTGGACATATGGGAAAACTTAAAAGGCAAATTGGATTCAAATCATATATAAACTAGTACATGTCGAAGCAGAAAATGTTGGAGGGGTAATTAAATTGTAGTTTTTATGAATATTTTAATAGTTTATATTTTTATATTTGTAATATTTTGAAATTAGGTGATTAAAACGTAAAATTATTAATAATTTAATGATCATGAATATAATTTATCTTTATATTTTTGAGCAAATTTAATTAGTAGTCATTTAATTATGTGTTTTTTTTTTCTTTTCTAATCACTCAATTATTTTAAAATTTTGGACCTTTCTTTTTTTACATTAGGCAGCTGTAATAAAAATAAATAAAATTAAATAATTAAAAAGACTATTTTATAATTTTTCATAACCTAATAAAAAAAAAAAAATCAAATTTAAACAAGAAATAAATAAACCCAAAATTCTAGGATGGTAATATTATTTAGACATTGTGTTTTTAGGGAAATGCGTGACAGTGGAATGAAGACAAGCAGAGAAGGGAACACAGAACATTTCATGTCGATTTCAGAATCAAGCTAACTGGTAATAAAGAAAGAATATCATACTCTTGGGACAACATTGCCCTTGTCATAGTTGCAGATTTACCGAAAAAAGAAAGGCAAAGACAGGCAAGTTGTGTTCTAAACTGTGAAGTGAATAATACTATATAAAGAAGTAGGTGTACGAGGGTTGATTCTGTCATTTCCACCACATATGGGTCTTCACAGTTCACAGTGTTATTAACCGATCTATATCTTTCTTGGGTTACTACTAAATTCTATGTGCAGCGGTTCAACGGCCGACCAAACTCTACCTTATTTTATATGTTAGCTAAACATGATAGTTTTATATGGTGAGGGTGTTTCAACGGTGCTCCTTGATGCTCAAGCACGACAACAGATGCTAATGATTGACGTTACGGTTGCAGCTATTGTTGCTATTCATAATTCTAAAGCAGATCAATCTGGTCACGAGTCTACTCCTACCCATCAATCGTCCCTTGTTAGATCTGGTTTTGGTTTGTACAAAGGATGTGGACGAACAGTTCTGGCTCCACCTCAATGTCAACTCTGTGGAAAAATTGAACATCGGTGTTGTAACACCCTCACTAGATCCGGTCATCGGATCCGAGAAAAAGAATGTTACAGTATATATTACACATTCATGAAACAAATTAAAGTTCTTAAAACCCTATTATATATATATATTTTATTTAATGTTGGTAAAGCTGAATTTTAAAAAATAAATTGAATTACTTAAAATTTAAACAAGTTTTTAAATTATGAAATACTTCTACTGATACTTAATTGAGCAATTATCAATAAAACTCAAGTTGGACAAATCCTGAAAAATACTACAGAATTCTATCAAAACAATTTAGATGCTAACTTCTACCAATACTATCAAGTCTTCTAACGACACAACAAACTCCAGTAAGCAAAGTAGTTTTGGCCTGAGACTTCTTCTGACACCCAAGTCCAAACTATCGACACAAGTCAGAGTACTACCAATACTCTAATGATTACTACCGAAGCAACTCAAGTCAATAGCTCAAGTTCCTTATCCCCTGTACTTTTATCGAAACAAGTCATTTCAAACATTATTATTTAAATACCAAGTCATAACACCTTTATCTACTTTTATATGTTTAAAACATATTCAAAATGCCACTTAACACAACTCAAAACAAATCAAATCACTTAAATAATCCTTTTTAACCCTATTACATGTCAATTATAACCATTGATCAAACAATCATAATAAATACTAGTATAACGAATGGATGGTGTGACGATATTCCGACAAAATTCCAACCGGTCAAGCCTTTTGATGATCTACAAAATAAAAGGAAACAATTACATATGCAACTAATGCTTAGTAAGCTCATAAAAATGATACTTAACTCAATGATTACATTATGTTAAATAACCAAACATAATTTCAATAATCTTGAGCGGAATTTCCTTTCCTATATACACCACTTCACAAGATTAGTGGGTGTATTAATGAACATAAAATCCTTTCCAAAGTTCATCAAATTTATTATTATAAACATTCAATGTGTACAATCTTTTAGCATATTTAATCCAAGTATACAATTCAATTGTCACTATTTTTACACTTCAACATTTCCGTTAATATTACGTATAAATATTTCATATAACCGTTTTACATATCTACTTTCATAATAACATTTCATGTAACTATTTCATCTAATCGTTTCACTTTATCATTTAACATATAATCATCATTAAGTCTTGAACATACATTTCTTTCTTCCCCAATACAACCTCATTAGGTTAGTGGTTATCACATAGAAATATATAATTCCAACAAATAAATAGAACAAGTAATAATAACATACACGTACATACCATATTCGTTATGTGTTTGATAATAAGCTTCCATTTCAATTTTTTATATAACCATCTTCTAGTTTACATGACTTGACCATATAACATTTCCTGTATATATATATATATATATCATTAATTATTTAAACTCTTATCACCCTTTGAATAAGATGACATACCTTCTAGGTTAGAGAATATTTAATTCATATGAACCTTCGATGTTCAGCATAAATCAGTGATTTAGATTTGATATATTTAACTTCCAAGTGTTTATACGTAGAAGCTTTTACTCTTCCTTTGAGTATTATTGTAACAAGTAACTTTTATTATTTCGATGGATTCTTATAAAAGTATTAATACGCAAGTTCAAAATGTTTACGCTCGTCAGTTAATCAGATTCAGAAAGATCGCTTCAGGTTATCCTTTCGGATTGAACCCATGACCGCTCATATGATACTAGCTTGGCCAAAGCTAGGTAATAGTATAAAACAACTACGGATAGCTACTCTGAGCTAAATTCGTGTGTCATATTAACCTGAGTCCGCAACACATGCAAGAGCTCAGTCAGAACAATTATGCTCGTCAGCTATTCAGATAAAAACATTATGTTTGAAACTTTTATTTGATCCATTGAAAATTTCCTCATTTAACTCGTTTACACCTCTCATAATTATTTACTTTCTACTATATATAAATTTCACATGTATATGAGTAAACTCAATAACATTAATATAAAAATATAATAACCACATAGTTAGAAATTTACTTCACATTATACCATTACAAGTACACATTCCTAAAGTCCTTATTTATCAAACATACAAAAAATAATAACTAACATATCATATAATTAATTAAATCTTTCTTTGTCACGTGAATTTAATTATGTCCTTTCATTATTTTCAGTCATGACCTTCATTTTTAATTTCATTTCAATTATATCATTTCAAGCTCATATTCATATATTTCATATTTTCTAATCATAATACCCAAATTAAACATCATCACCAACTATTCCAACTCATCACATGCTTGTCTCAAATAGTCAGATTCAATTTCAACATAAATAGATAGTCACGAAATAAGATATAATTAATTTAATAAATTTACGAACTTACATTGACTAAAACGGTGGCAAAAAAAGGCTGACGATTAATCTGATATTTTGGTTTTTCCTTGATTAAAATTCGATTGATCGATTTCTTGATCTAAATAATAATTCTCATTAATTTAATCATTCAAATAGTATAAAATAATTAATTCTACCTTACAACTCATCTTAATGTAAATTTATAAAATTACCCTTAATATTTTAACTTTCATGCAATTAAGTCCTTAGACTCATGACTTTCAAATTTACCATTTTTAAGAAAACACCCATGTTAACCGATTTTCTTAGAGGTCTAAACAACCCACATCTTTCACAAATTCACATTGTTTCCCTTAAATTTTATTATTTAATAATTTAATCCCTAACATTCAAAGTCATTAAAAATAACCTAACAAAATACTTATATCTAACTACCAACTTTAATAATTCATCCCTTGGAATAAAAAAAAACTTCAAAATCATTAATGGAAAATCCCTAAACCTTTAACAATTTTACAAATAAATCCCCGATTTAGCTAGATTAAGGTATCGAGATTCCAAAAATATAAAATTTACGAGAAAATAACTAATTTAAGTTTACCAATTTGAAGCTTGAACCTAGCAACCCTAAGCTTTTCTCCCAAATTTTCTCCTCCACCCTGTTTCGAACGTCTGCAGGTTGAAGGAAACAAAGTAGTTTCCTTCACCCACTCCTACTAATATAAACCTTTCAATTCTTATTTCATTTCTTTCTTTTTCTTTTTTATTAATTAATTAAAATTTTTAAGGCACAATATAAGCCATATATTTCCACCTAACAACACTAACAAAATTAAAAGGGGTAACTCCACATTGGTTCTTTCTGTTTATTTCAAATTATAATCCTTTTATAAATTACATTTTTACCACTTATACAATTTAGTCCTCGTACTTAATTTAAGCACTATACAATTAAAATTATCTATTCGAAAAATCAATTATCCTACAGATCAACTCCACAAATATTTTCATAAAAATATTTATGGATTCGATTTACAAAAATGAAATCTCGAAACCTCGTTTTTTCATAACCACTTGAATTTAACCATTAATTCAAATAATATAAATGATCGCATTCATATTTATTATTATACTAGATTTGACTCATAAATATTAAATAATAATATTTACGGATTCACTCGTCGATTTTGTGACCTTAAAATTACTATTTTTGACTCCACTGAAAAACGAGCTATTACAAGTGCTATCATAGTTTTGATACAAGTTACAAAAGCACTTCTTATCGTCCACCAGCTCAAGCTCATGTGTGTGGTTTTGGCATTCCCTCGATGCACCTTCAAATGGTCTCTCCCACACCATCAGCATGGTCTTCTCCATATGCACCTCCTCAATTTGTTGGTTTCCTTTCCAACTCGATGGTTTCAGGATATTTCGGTGCATGGTCTTATCCACAACCTTGGTCTAATCCATTTGTGGTTCCTTCACCATCATGGAGTTCACAACCAGTGCCTTCACCAACAACTTCCTCATCTCTTCCTGTTGACAATGATGCTCAGGCTTTGGTTGCTACACCTAATGTTGTTGATGATAATGCTTGGTATCCAAATTCAGGGGCTACACATCACCTTACTAATAATGTTACATCTCTTACCTCAAGTGTGCCTTATGTTGGTTTAGCTAAGGTTTTTGTTGGTAATGGTAGTGCTTTGCCTATTGCTCGAGTTAGACAATTGTCTTTATTTATGAGGTCTCGCCCTTTTTATCTACGTTCGTTGTTATATGTTCCTGGCATAACCAAGAATTTGTTATTTGTGTCCAAGTTCACAAAGGATGATCAGGTACTTGTTGAGTTTCATGCTACTCATTTTTAGGTTTGAGACTTGAAATCAGAGGATGTGTTACTTAGGTGGCTCTCTACAACAAGGCCTTCATTGTCTTCAGACATCTTCACACCAAAAGCTTGTTTCTTCTTTACCAGGTAGTTGCTACGTAGCTGAAAAGTCTATTTCATTGGATGTCTGGCATCATAGGTTGGGTCATCTCTGTAACACAGTTCTTATGCAGGCATTGACTCATTGTAATGTTGTCTTTCAAAAGAATAAAACTGGTGTTGTCTATGTAGCTTGTCATCTTGGTAAACAACATAAATTGCCTTTCACCAAGTCTGATACTCAATATACACCACTTAAATTAGTTGTCACTGATGTTTGGGGACCTGCTTCGTTACTTTCCAATGGTTTTCGATATTATGTGGCGTTTACTAATGCTTACTCTCGATATACATGGGTGTATTTTTTGAAATAAAGGTTAGGTGTACTTTCAGTGTTTGAGCAGTTTCATCGTCAAGTTGAACGTATACTTAGTTGCTAACCAAAGGTTCTTCAAACAGACGGTGGGGTGAATTTCAGGCTCTTAAGACTTATCTTCATTCTCATGGTATAGTACATAGATTTTCATTTCCACACACATTAGAACAAAATGGGCTTGTTGAGGGGAAACATCGACAGATGATTGAAACAAGACTCTCTATGTTAACACATGCGTCTCTGTCACTCTCATATTGGAATGATGCATTTAGTAGTGCATTGTTCTTGGTTAACAGGCTGCCGTTAGTTCCTTTAGGTAACCTTTCTCCCTATGAAAAAATATTTCACATTAAACCTGATTACACTTTTCTTAGAGTGTTTGAATGTCTTTGTTTTCCCAACTTACGACCCTATAATACCCACGAATTACATTTTCAATCCACGCCTTGTACATTCCTTGGTTACTCTTCAGTGCACAAAGGCTATAAATGCTTGTAACCCCTAAGCAAAGTTTATGTTTCTAGGTATGTGACTTTTTATGAGCATATTTTTCCATTCTATCAAGTTATACAGTCAAACTCTATCCCATCCCTATTTGACAAGTCACGTCATGCTCACTCTTCTCTTTTAATCGTACCATCACCTATTACATCACCTCTTTTTTTGTCAACTTTATCCACTCCACCTCATGTACCATATACAAGTCTACCTTCTATACCTACTTCTAGTCCCCCTATTCACGGTTCATCTTCCCATGCACTGCCCTCTTCTTCTAGTGCATCAACTTCATGCTCCGTGTCGGTTCTCTTCACTTTACAACCTCAGCCTTCCTTTAATATTCACCCTATGGTTACTAGAAGAAAGACTGGTATTTTTAAACCTAAAGTTTATCTTATTGAGACAGTCTATTCTCCTGAAAATGTACCTACTGATATCCATTAGACCATACAATTTTCTTGTTGGTAGACAACAGTTCATGATGAACTTGAAGCTTTGCTACGCAATCATACATGGTCTCTCTACTCTCTACCTCCAAACAGAAATACAATAGGTTGTAAATGGTTGTTTAAGGTAAAAAAGAAACTTGGTGGCTCTATTGATAGATACAAGGCTTGGTTAGTGGCGAAAGGGTTTTCTCAAAATGTCGGCTTAGATTTCGTTGACACCTTCAGTCCGGTAGTTCGAGCTAATACTATTCATATTGTGCTTGCTCTTGTTGTTATACACGGATGGTTGTTGCGCCAGGTGGATGTTAATAATGCTTTTCTTAATGCAAATTTGATAGAAGAAATTTACATGACACAACCGCCTGGGTTTGAAGTTGTTGGTGTTAATGGGGAGAAACTTGTACGTCATCTTCATAAGGCTTTGTATGGTTTGTGTCGAGCACCTCGAGCGTGGTTTCACACGCTTCGAAAGTTTTGGGTTGATACGCTTATGTTTCAACCATCTAAAGATCCATCTTTGTTCATAAAGATTTCTACTAAGTCCACTCTATTACTCATGGCACATGTTGATGATATTGTACTTACTGGTACCTCTAATAATGAGATTGATGAGGTTGTGAAACAACTGAACAATACATTCTCATTGAAAGATCTTGGTGCTCTTAATTTTTTTCTTGGCATTGAAGTCTGTCGTACCTCAAACGGGTTGTGTCTTACTTAACGGAAATATGTTACTGAGCTACTTACAGAAACAAGTATGATAGGTGCTGCTTCCACACCTACGCCTATGGTTAGCACACCAAAGTTATCATCATTAAAAGGCAGTCCATTTGAGGATGGTCATCTCTATCACAGTGTGATAGGGTATTTATAATATGTGTGTTTTCACTCGACCTGACTTAGCATATTGTGTAAACAAGCTTAGTCAGTATATGAATAATCCTCTTGAAGTTCATTGGAAGTTAGTGAAGCGTGTTTTAAGGTATCTCAATGATACGTTGAGTCATGGATTGTACTTTACCAAAGGTTCACCTATTGTGGTGTGTTATTTTGATGCTGACTGGGCTTTTACGATAGAAGATCGTCGTTCTACATCTAGATAGTGTTTTTTTGGATATATCTGGTTGTATGGTGTTCTAAGAAGCAAAATGTGGTTTCCCGATCATCTTTTAAGGCTGAATATCGTAGTGTTGCTAACTTTGTGTTTGAGCTATTGTGGGTTCAACAGTTGATAGCAAAACTTGGCATATCTCTGTCTCAAGTTCCTGTTGTTTGGTGTGATAATACTTCTGCTATCTCTATGATTGCAAACTACTCATCATGCTCGAATCAAGCATGTAGAAATTGATCTACATTTTCTTCGTGAGAAAGTGTTAGTTGTAACGACCCAAATTTAGGGTTGTTAAAAAAGACATTTTTCAAGACTCCGTATTTATTAACTGGACCCGTAAATATTTAATAAAAATATTTACGAAAATATATAGTGGTATATTGGTCTATCAAATACGTAATCTTAGCATGATAGTGTTTTAACTAGGTATAGGGACTAAATTGCATAAGTGATAAAAGTGCGATTTATAAAAGAGATTTTAATTGAAATCAAGAAGGGAGGACCAAAAAGGCAAATTCCCCCTCTTATTGTTTAGTGCCATTAGGTGGAGGTAGAGCTGATCGTGGTCGAGTCGGATCGGGTTCGGGTTTAACAAATTTTTAGGCCCAACTACTAAGCTCGGGTTCGATCCGAAAAATGGGCCTAAAATTTTGTCCAAGCCCAACCCGAATTATAGAAGTCAAGCCCGAGCCCGACCCGACCCGATCCAGCCCATACTAATTTTTTTAGATTATTTTATTATATACAACAAATTGAAAAAACATATAATATATCAAATAAACTTAAAAACATTAAAAAATAAACAAATTTAAAATACATTAAAAATTCTTTATATTAAGATAAATTGCAAATAAAGTAGTAGAAAAATTAACAATAAAACATAAGTTATACAATATTCAAATAATATTAAAAAAACAACGAAACAATAGTAAAAACGCATAAAATAACATCCAAACAATCAAAATAACAACCAAAACAACAACAAAAATAACAGCAAAACAACAAAAATAACAGCCTCAAAAACAGTAAAAAAGTACCAAAACAGCAACCAAAACAATAAAAAACCAAAACAGTAAAAAGCAACACCAAAACAGAAAAAAATAGCAATCAAAACAGTAAAAAAATAACACCAAAACAACAATATAATTTTTTATTAAAAATAGTTAATTTATTCGGGTCGAGTAGGGTTGGGCCGGGCTCGGACCAAATAACTTACCCGAGGCCCGACCCGTTTAGAAAATAGGCCTCACTTTTTTTTCCAAGCCCATTTTTCAGACCTATATTTTTGTCCTAACCCTCCATTTTTCGGGCGGACCTTCGGGTCGGATCGAGTGGCCTGACCCATGATTAGGTCTAGGTGGAGGGAATTGTGGCTTAAAATTTTAGTTGAAATTTTGATTAAAGAAAAAATTAAAGGAAACGAATGCAAAATTTGCTTAGATAAGTGGGAGTTGTTAGTAAGCTTAATTAAGTTATTTTCTTGTAATTTTTATATTTTTGGAATCTCGGTACCTTATTCTTCTTGACCCATGTCGTATTTTTCGTTATTGTTTAAAATATTAAATACCACCATTGTTGGGTAGATAGAGCTTTAAGGATAATTTGGTGTATTTTGGAGCTAGAAGTTAAATAAAAATAAATAGTGAGATAAATTATTAATTTTATTATAATAAAGGTCAAATTTAGAAAATTGGTGATTTATTGTAAGGAATGAGAAAGTAAGAAGTTAAATTTAGTTAGAAATAAATTTATTGAGTTTTAATGAAAAATATTGTGTATTCAATTCCGTAGCTAATGTTAACTCGGATTCCTCAAAAAGGAAGGACAAGGATAAGACTGTCGACGAGTAGCTCAGAATCTTTGCTTGATATTTCTATAACCCAAACTAATTTATTAAATTGTCAAATTATAATTAATGACTCAAGATAGATATCAAGGAATGAAAATAAGGTATGAGATTCTCTACTCAATTGAATTACTTTGAATAAATTGATTGTATGAGGATTTAATTTGTATATTCATCCATTTGTAAATGTATGATGCGAAATTGTATATTGGTAATTTTATTATTAATATTAGATTGCATTTTAAATGCTTTGTTGTTGTGAATAACATTAAATGTTGAAATGTGGATTGATATTAAATGGAAATGGTTACCCTATTAACTGTTCGGGCCGGGTCGGATATAAATGACATGACATATGATAGGAAGAGTTCAGGGTTACTTCGACTACGAGTTGATGAGATACTGGGTGTCAAGTTATTTTGGTTTAACCGATGAGACATTGGGTGTCAATTTATTTTATAGTGCTGGGCGCAATTTTTACTTCGGATTTATCTGATGAGGCACTGGCTACCAAACCGGTGTGTTGATTGGATCCGTGTATTCGTCAGAGTCCGAGTTGTAACAACCCGAATTCGGGATAGTCAAAAATAATATTTTTTCAAGACTCCGTATTTATTAATAGGACCCATAAATATTTAAGAAAAATATTTACGAAAATAAATAGTGGTATATTGGTCTATCAAATAAGTAATTTTAGTATGATAGTGTTTTAAGTAGGTATGAGGATCAAATTGTATAAGTAATAAAAGTGCGATTAAAAAAAAGGGATTTTAATTGAAATCAAGAAGCGAGGATCAAAAGGAAAAATTCCTCATCTAATTGTTTAGTGCCATTAGGTGGAGGGGAAATGTGACTTAAAATTTTAGTTGAAATTTTTATTAAAGAAAATTAAAGAAAAAGAATGAGAATTTGCTTATGTAAGTAGGAGTTGTTGAAAAGAAAGAAAGATATTTTCTTTCTTCTTCAGCAACATTCGAACTAGAGAAGGGGAGAAGAGAAGTTTGGGTGCTTTGGTTCAAGCTTCAAATTGGTAAGCTTAATTAAGTCTTTTTTTTTTTTTTTTGTAATTTTTATATTTTTGGAATCCTGGTAACTCATTTTTCATGACTCATTTCGTATTTTTCGTTATTGTTGAGAAAATTAAATACCACCATTATTGGGTAGATGAAGCTTTAATGATAGTTTGGAGTATTTTAGAGCTAGAAATGAAATAGAAAATAAATGAGTGGGATAAATTGCTAATTTCAATTGTATAAGGGTCAAATTTGAAAGTTTGATAAGTTGATGTAAAAATGAGAAGATAAAGAGTTAAATTTAGTTAAAATAATATGGATGTGTTTTAATAAAATATATTGTGTATTTAATTCCATAGCTAACGTCGATCCGAATTCCTTGAAAAGGAAGGGCAAAGACAAAATCGTAAACGAGTAGCTCGGAAACTATGGTTGGTATTTCTATAACTTTAACTAGTTTATTAAATTGTCAAATTGTCATTAATTGCTCAAATTAGAAGTCAATGTATGAGATTCTCTACTCAATTGGGTTGCTTAAAAAAAATTGATGGTATGAGAATTTAATTGTATATTCTCCATGTATAAATGTATGATGTGAAACGGTGATATTGGTAAATTTATACTTATTATTAGATTTCATTTTAAATACATTTTTGTTGTGAATAAAATTAAATGCGAAAATGTGGTTTGATATTAAATGAAAATTATTATCTTATTAACTGTTCGGGCTGAGTAGGATATAGATGCCATGCCATAGGATAGGAAGAGTTTAGGGTTACTTCGACTACGAGTCGATGAGGCACTGGGTGCCAACTTATTTCGGTTTAATAGATGAGACACTGGGTGTCAACTTTATTTAGCGCAGGGCGCGATTTATCACTTCAAATTTATCCGATGAAGCATTGGGTGCCAAACTGGTGTGTTGGTTGGATCCGTGTATCCGTCAGAGTCCGAGTCGTGTTAATAGGGAACTATAAATAATGATTATTATGATCGAATGAAAATGTTATGAATGTTGTATTGGAAATCAAAGAAATGAGAATTGGTTATGTATGTTGATATTATGTATAATGGACATGAAAAATGTAATGAGAAAATTTAGGAATGATATATAAATATGTGTAATGATATTATGCATAATTGAATAGGAATGAGAATATAAAATAAATTGTACATTGATGGTCAAATAAATGGTATTTGTATATGTATTGAAATAAAATTCACAAATGAATGAGAATTGAGAGATAAATATGATCAATGATATATGGTATATATATATAATCATGTGTGGATAATATAATGGTTCTTATGTAAAGAGACAAAATATGGTATTTGACTTAACATGAGCTAATATTGGATTATAATCTATATAATACATAAATTGTTTAATGTTAAGTTATGGAAATACCACTGAGTAATTCTCATGCGTGCGATTGTTTCTCGTGCACAGGTTAGGTACTTTTGTTAGATTCGTGACTTAGTATCCAAAAACAATCTCGCACTCCTGCGTTAGTGAGTTTTGTTTTATTTTGAGTTGGCATGTACCAAGGATGAATCGTGTTTGAGGGTGCCACGTATTTAGATGATTGTAATGTTGTGAACATCCCTAATATTAATTGGTAGATTGCTGTGAAATGTTTGATGATGTTTAGCTCAGGTTGGTATGTAAATGTTATGAAACTGTTGACTTATTTCGGTAGATGTACGCTAGTATCGGTAGAACTCTGATTGTTAATTGTGGTTTCTACCGAAACCAATAAGAGTATCAGTAGAAGTACAGGGGAAAATGTAATTAGCTACTGACTTGTATCGTGTCAGTAGAAGTCTAGTTTGTATCGGTAGTTCAACAGTAACACCGTAGTGTAATTACCAGGTTCGAACGAAGTTCCAGACTAAAATCATTTTGCTCTCTAGAACTTATTGTATCGATAGAAGGGTAGGATGTATCGATAGAGCCTAGAGTTGTATCAGCAGAAGTGAACTTCTACTGGTAGGATTCTGTAATTACTTTCAAGTCTTTACTGACTTGACTTCTACCGGTACCTACTCACCCAAGTATCGGTAGAAGTTCAACTGTTTTAAAAAATTGAAATAATTCGAATGATTTTAAAAAATCAATATCCCAATGTTTTAAATAATAATAATAATAATAATAATAATAATAATAAGATGATATAAGGTTTTAATTTGTTTCTTGTTAGATTAATTTAATCGTGACACCTAACTGCTCGAGTTCGACGATCGGACCAAGTAAGGGGTGTTACATTTAGTGATATCAAAGCCACAGGTTTAGTCGATTCTCGAACTAAATCAAGCTCAGAGTTGTGTATAGAGGTACATGCCAAGTTAAGTCGAATATGAGTCGGGATTTGGATACTGATTATAATTATTTGTTCGTTTGATCTTATAGTCGCAAGAGATGTAGGTAGAATCGAAAAATGAGGTGGACCAAGAGGTCCATATTAGCGAGAACTCTACGAAGAGTCCTATTAGAGCTGAAATGGTGGCACCACACAATCAACCCATGGGTGTCCAACAACCTAATGTGGGTAGGGACCTTGGCGAAGGTCAATGTGATTTTGATCTACTTACAGTTATAACAAAAGCTCTTCAGTTTGTTACGAGAGCTACTCCAGCTATTACATCTGTAACCGATACTCGACGAGCTCCGATCAAGGAGTTACGGAGATACGATGTTACATAATTCTTAGGTTTAAAAAGGGGTTGATCCCTAAACGGTCAAGGTTTGGTCAAAGTCTACTAAGCATGTTCTTCAACAGCTTGAATGCACCCTATGTGAGAGTGTGGACTGTGTAGTTTCTCTTTTGCAAGGAGAAGCATACACATGGTAGCAAACGACCACGCGCCACGTACCTGCTGAGCGAGCAAATTGAGAGTTCTTTTAGAGGGAGTTCCAAAAGAAATATGTAAGGGAATTATATCTCAAAGAAAGGAAACATGAGTTTCTATTGTTGAAACAGAGCGAGATGTCAGCGGTAGACTACGAATGAGAGTTCTTGCGACTCAGTAAGTACGCCACCGAATTTCTTCCTTTCGAAGCCAAAAATTGCAAGCGGTTCTTACGAGGGTTAAGTGATGAGCTTTGAGTATAGTTGGTATCTCACCGAATATTTAAATTTGCCGACTTAGTTAAGCAAGCGAAAATGGTAAAATAAGCCCTGGGTCTCGACAAAAAGATCGAGATTGCACGTTTTGCTGGGAAAAGAACTGAGGCTGCTAATTCTCATCCTCAACCTAAGTGGTCAAAGGATACTCGTGGTACTTGGAGATCAACCTTTAAATCTGAAAGAAATAGAGATCGACAACCAACTGTGTCTGTGGGTAGTGTGCGAGGTCCGTTTCGATATGTTGAAGTGCCAATATACGAACATTGTGGGAAAAAGCACTGAGGTGAATGTTGGAAACTAACTTGAGCTTATTTTCGTTGTATATCGTTGGACCATATTGCTTGAGATTGCTTGAGAGGTGATGCTACCACTTATGTTTCTATTCAGATGTCTACATCTACGGTTAGAGGTCGAGGGATTAGTCGTGGTGGTTCCGTCTCTAAAGGTGATGCTAGAAGAGGAAACGATGCAATTACGGATTGCCGTAAGAAAAAGTTTGCGATTCAAAGACAATCCTACACTCCTACATTAATGAGTTTTATTTTATTTTGAGTTGGCATGTACCTAGGATGAGTCGTGTTTGAGGGTGCCACGTATTTATATGATTGTAATGTTGTGAACATCCCTAATATTAATTGGTAGATTGCTGTGAAATGTTTGATGATGTTTAGCCCAGGTTGGTATGTAAATGTTATGAAACTGTTGACTTGTTTCGTTAGATGTACGCAAGTATTGGTAGAACTCTGATGGTTAATTGTGATTTTAGTAGGACCAAAAAGAGTATCGGTAGAAGTACAGGGGAAAATGTAATTAGCCATTGACTATGTCATGTCAGTAAAAGTCTAGTTTGTATCAATAGTTCTACAATAGTACTGGTAGTGTAATTACTAGGTTCGATAGAAGTTCCAGACTAAAATCATTTTGCTCTTTAAAACTTCATTGTATCAGTAGAAGGGTAAGATGTATCGGTAGAGCCTATAGTTGCATTGGTAGAAGTGAACTTCTAATGGTAGGATTCTGCAGTTACTTTCAAGTCTTCACTGACTTGACTTCTACTGGTACCTGCTCACCCAAGTATCAGTAGAAGTTCAACTGTTTTCAAAAATTGAAATAATTCGAATGGTTTTCAAAGATCAATATATTCGATGTTTTAAATAATAAATTATAATAATGTTAATGATAATAATAATAATAATGTGATAATAAGATGATATAAGGTTTTAATTTGTTTCTTGTTAGATTAATTTCATCGTGACACCTAACTACTCGGGTTCCACGATCGAATCGGGTAAAGGGTGTTACACGAGTCGTGTTAATAGGGAATTAAATAGATAAACAATATGCATATTTAAAAATGGAAATGTTATAATATATATGATGAGAGAAGGAATTGAAATAAAGTATGCATGAAAACATTATGCATATTGGATATGGAAACGATGGTTATGGAAATTGAAATGTAATGCAATGTGCATTGATAATTAAAATGAAGTGTGAATATGTATATTGGTACTATGACATGTGAGTATAAATGTATTGATGAATTGCAAAAATATAATTGAAATCTTTATGAATTTGAAATAGCATAAATTATTGTTGAATTAATTACTTAAGTAACATGTATGTTTGTTTAATATTTGCTTATAGTATTACTATTGAGTTATACTCATGCGTGCGATTTGCCTCTTGTATGCAGGTTAGGAATATTTTGGTTATATCTGCGATCCAGCATCCAAGAACAAATCTCATACTCAAGAGATTGTGGGTTTTCTTTATTTTGGAGTTAGCATGTACTTAAGTAGGGTTGCGATCTAGGACGTTTTGCATTTTGATAGATTGCATTTTATGCAAAACTTAGGGAACTTTGTTAATTGATGTTGGAATGTAACCTATTAAATTGCTGTGATGTATGTTATGAAATTGTTGACTTGTTTCGATAGTTCTCTACTTGTATCGGTAGAATTTTGATGGTGAAATATGGTATTGGTAGTATTTCATTATAGTATCGGTAAAAGTGCAGGGGAAAAAATATCTTAGCTACTGACTTGTGTAATATCGGTAGAAGTCCCATTACTATCGATTGTTACACACTAGTTTCGGTAGTTTGTTTTGGAGTATAGGTAGAAGTTCCAGGCTGAGTTTATCTTGCTCTCTGGAACTTTTAGTATCGGTAGATGAGTATGATGTATCAGTAGATGGCAGGGTTGTATCGATAGAACAATCATAACTACCGATGGAATTTTACAGTGTCCTATGAAACTTTACTGACTAGTCTTCTATCGATACCTGTTCATTCAAGTATCGGTAGAAGGTCACTGTCTTAAAAAAAAAGGTTTAAATAATAATAATAATAAATAAAGTATAAATAATATTAATAATAATTAGATAAAAGTTAACAATTCCAATTGACTCCAAAGGTCGATTTTACTTACATTTGCAAATAAATTAGGCTTTAATTGGATTTAAATAGTTGTGACACCTACTTGCTTGGATCCGGTGAATCGGACCGGGTAAGGGATGTTACAGTTAGTTGGTGTGTTGCAAGTCAATTTTGTGCCATCTACCCATCAGCTTGCAGATGTGTTTACAAAACCAATTCCACCGAGTCGATTTTTTGACTTCATGCGTGGTCTTCAAGTTCTTGACGCAACGTCAGTTTTTTCTCAAGATAAAGAAAAACCAAGAGAATGATAGAATGGTAGTATGAACGTCTTGAGTTTATTATCCATTTGTTGTAACAGCTAAGCTGATTAGTTGTTAGCCAAGTTCTATTAAAGTTGTTATGCTTACGTATGAGCATGCTTCACATGATATTTTACTGTATTTCTATCTTGGGGTTCGTGGTTACTCCACCTTCCCAATAATATTGTCTCTAAGGTTTGAGCTTATGTGGCTACCCAAATCTAAGTGGTGATTTGACAATCGATATGGTAGATTGGTACTCATCGATGAGTAGAAAAACATACTTTAGATCCAAGTTATTCTGATGATCAGTGTTGGTGATTAGAGAAGAAAATTGTTAGGATTTTTTGTTCGCATATTTGTGATGTTTAAAATTGTTTCATAAAAAATATGAACCATAGAAAAGAAATAGGAAAACTTTTGATTGGTGCAAACGGTAGGAACAAATAAGGCATACCACAACGATTTTGACTACCCATTGGCTTAAATGAAAACTTTCAAATTGTTCAATGATCATTTTGTAATCTTTTGAAGTTGAGTGACTAAAATGTAAAATTACTAATAGTTTAGCGACATCGAGTGTAGTTTATCCTATTATATATTACTATAGATTTTACTTTTATGTGTTATGAATTATATAATATATAAAATTAATATAATATAAAATATTACAAACTTAAAAAATGGATCAGTTGAGCACATGCCTTAAATGTTCAAGCTCGAGTCTAACTCATATTTTAAATGCGCCTAATTTTTTTTGCCTAAACCCATATTTTGAGCATAATATTGTTTCCCAAACCCTTCAAAATTTTGAATGAGCCTTTGAGTTTGGATAGATAACTCGACTCATGAATAGGTCTACTTGACCTGTCCGGCTAAATAAAATTATCATTTTACACATACACAGAACTATTAAAAATAAAAAAATATGTAATAACGTATTATAGAAAAACTCATATATTGATTTTTTTTTCCAATTTGTTGGTTTTTTCTATTAAATAGTTGAACTAAATAATTTCATGTGTTGGTTTTCAAAACAATTATTCTACTGGAAAAAAACAATGTTACCCAATTGGGCCAAACAAATTCTAACAAATTAAAGTAAAAGGATTAACTATTAAATTTTTATACAGTACAAGGATGAAATCCAGATACCTTTATTTTTTCTTTCTGAAAAAAAAAAAGGTACCTTACTGGCCTCCCCCCCCCCCCCCCCCCATATTCTTTCCTTAGCTTACAAAAAACCAACTCCTCAATCCATCCTTTAATTTTGATTCTTTCTCAACATAATCCCTTCCACTTACTTTGTATATAAAAACCCAAACCCAGACCTCTATTTTCCTCACTAATCTCCTTTGAGCTTGCCAAACATCTTCTTCTTCTGATATATATATAAGCTTTGCTACAATGGTTGCCCCAGTGATGGACCCACAATACTTGAAAGAGATCGAAAAGGCTCGTCGAGACCTTCGTGCTCTTATCTTTAGCAACCAATGCGCCCCCATCATGCTTCGCTTGGCGTATGTTATTATATATGTCAGTGTGCGTATTCATTTTTTGGGGTTGGTGTTAATTGTTATTGTTTTTTGAAGGTGGCACGATGCTGGAACTTACGATGCTAAAACCAAGACAGGGGGACCTAATGGTTCTATCAGACATGGTGATGAGTTACAACATGCTGCAAACAGTGGTCTCAAAAAAGCTGTTGATCTTTGTGGTTGGATTTTTTTGATATAATTTCAACTGCTTTGGTTTTTTTTTATCCTTCTTGTCTTCCAACTGTATGTATATATGACAAGCAGAACAAGTAAAGGCAAGGCATCCTCAAATTACATATGCAGACCTTTACCAGGTATGTTTTAGTTATGTTCTCTTTTTTTTTTCTTTAATCATGTTTTGACATGCACAAACACTTCAGCTTTTAAGATCATTTTTTTGTCATTTACAGCTTGCTGGAGTTGTTGCTGTTGAGGTCACTGGAGGTCCTACTATTGACTTTGTTCCAGGCAGGAAGGTAAGTAGGTACGCATGTATATATTTATATATGTATGTATGTATGTGTTCATGGCTTGAGCTCCAAAAACCAACTCTAATTATCATATGTTAGGTAAATTAGTAACATGTTTCATCTTTGTGAATATGTCAGGATTCAATGGCATCTCCTGAAGAAGGGCGCCTGCCTGATGCCAATCAAGGTTTTTCTTATTCCATTGCTTCTAATTTAGTTTTGAGATTTTCTTCATTTCATCCTTGTATAAATCATGCAAAGTAAGAAAAAAAAATCATGACCATGCGTTAGCATTATTAACTTAGCTTTTCAAAGGTTCTAACTTCCAAATATATATATATATATATATACACACACTCACACTTGCCTTTTTCTGAATGAGTTTAATTTGTTTCAGGTGCAAAACATCTAAGGGACATCTTCTATAGGATGGGCCTGTCTGATAAGGACATTGTGGCACTTTCTGGGGGACATACATTGGTACCTTGTCTATATAGTTGAACATAGGATTGCATTTTACTTTTTTTACTTAAAAAATGGATAAATTAATTTTCTTACGTTAGATCAAAAGAGTAAATTAGTCCTTATGTTAAAAATTCCATCAATTTCTACTGTTAAAAATTAGTCCATGTATCTCAATATGAGGTGCACATGGCACACTACGTATTATTGTCTAGTTATTCTGTCAATTACATTATAGATAGATGAAATTTTTAACAAAAATGGTCAATTTATTTTTATAATAAATGTAAAAAGATTAATTTACCCATTTTTAATAGAAAAAGCAAAATGTAATATAACTCCTAAGTTTCAATAATAATTATATTTAATTATTTTTTTCTGAATTTTATAGGGAAGAGCACATCATGAAAGATCAGGTTTTGAGGGTGCTTGGACAAAGGAACCTTTGAAGTTTGACAATTCATACTACAAGTAAGTAATTAATACTTAGGTTTCAACTTTCAAGTGAATAAATATGGTGTTTGAGATCATGCTCTTTAGTTACTTGATTAAATTAGTTTCTTTATTATTAAATTAATTAATTTAATTTTTGCATTATTAAAAAAAAAAAATCAAATCAAATTAGGTAAAAGGATCATAAAGGTCTTTGTAGTAGAAGTCGGATTGTATTTTGTCTTCTCTACTCGAAAAATAGATATATTTTCACAATTTGATCATTTTGTTAACAATTTCATTTGTTTTTACTGTCAAAAACCGATCTCTGCACACCAACATGAGATTCATTTGTCCATTTTTTGAGTTGAGGGGATAAAATGCAATCTGACTCCAGGGGCTCCACGGTACTTTTAGCGGTCAAATTGGCATAGAGTTTACATTTACTGTTTAAAAAAATCATTTATTGTTTAACAAAGTTAATAGTTTCAAAGTTTTTATAGTTCTATAAATAAAATCTTTTGTTTAGAAATAATCTCTCATGTACTTTAACCAACAAGGGAACTACTGAACATCGAGTCGGATCCCAAATTGTTAAAACTTCGAAGCGACAAGGCTCTTGTAGAAGATCGCAAGTTGAAGCGCTACGTCGAGCTTTATGCGAAGGTAAGCCGACAATTCAATTGCTTCATATCTATCTTGTTTCACAAGAAACTTAAAGTGCTGTTTTTAAATGACAGAATGAGGATGCTTTTTTTAGAGATTATGCAGCCTCCCACAAGAAATTATCTGAATTAGGGTTCATTTCACCACCATCAAAGCTATATTTGAAGGTAGCTTTGGGATTTGTTATTTCAATTGTGGCAATTCTCAGTCAATACCATGAAGGTCACTTCTCATGGAATGGATTGACCTCACAGCTCGAAAAGATATTCAATTTGACTGATTTGGCCTCACAATTTCAAAAGAGAATGTAGATAATATGTTGCAAAAATCCTTCAATTATACATGTCAAATTAAATGATGTTCATAGATAGAATAAAAGCACAAATTTGTTGTGCCTAAAAGAAACAATTGGTTCTTTCAATTGTGGAAGATGCATAAGAAATAAATAAAATGTGAATAAATCTCATCATTCGAGTTTATATTTATTTTGGCTTTTAAGTCATTGAATTTAGTAAGGTGTGTTTTAGTAGTTGTGTTTCTGTTGTAATTATTTGGATGTTGTATTGTATATAAAAAATAATATCTATGCATAATCAATGTATGTTTCATTCATGCACTATTAATAAATATCATGATCAATTGAATTTTAGTTCAACTGGCATAAGCATTGTTACCAATGCAAAAATACGTGATCTCGAGTACATTGAAACGTATTATTCCCCTATTTATAAGTTAAAATAAAATTGTGAACAATTTTAAACATTGTAAAAAAAAAAAACGATATAATCAAAACTCTAAAATTCTAAGTTTTAAATTTGAAAGTTGTTAATATTTATTTATAATTAATTATTTTTAAATAGATTAATTAATTTTTATTTTTAAGTATTCTTCTATTTTTATGTTATTTTTATTTTTTTCAATGATAATATATCATACTATTATTCACTAATCGTGCATAAAACTTAAACACTATCGATATAACTTTTTAAAGCATCGTGCTAATAAAACGAAAGTCGCAAGTTCGAGACTCACATGGGCCAAATTTCTCTTTTTTAACCTTAAAACCTCATGCAAGATTCGTATTTGCACATTATCTGAATGTGATTGATACCTGCTTAAACTGAAACAACTAAAAAGCAAATAACATGCCAACAATGGCAAATGAAACATCAATTGCAGAAATTGAGCAGTCACACCAGAAAAGAAAAAAAAGAACTGATAAGTTAAACAGTTGATGCTTCATCATTTTTCCTTTGGAGGGGCCTTCTTTGCAGCCTCAGCTGCTTCCTTCTCTGCCTCGATCTCGGCTGCAATGGCATCGATTTCAGCTTCTTCAAGCTGCCGAAGACCATGTTCCTTCGTCATCACAGCAACTTCGATGTTCTTTCCCCCACTCTCAACAACCTACATGGATGAGAAACATGTTAAGACAACTGAACATTGTTTTCTTGTATAACAACACCCTTTTAACGCATTAGCAAGCCACAATCAACTGCAGGTAAATCTGATGCCGTAACGTATTATTTGACGGTAAAACTACCGTGGAGGACACTGTACTAGAAGTCAGATTGCATTTTGCCCATTCTACTAAAAAAATGAGTAAATTAATCCTTATACGTTAAATTAAAAAGCAAATTGATCGTTTCTATTAAAAATTTCATCCATTTGTAATTTAACTAAAACTAGTGTGATTAATAGAATAACAGATAGTGACACGTGACATACCACGTTTTTATAGCAAAAATGGATGAAATTTTTAACGGAAGAGCCAGTTTGCTTTTTGATCTAATGTATAAGGAGTAATTTGACTATTTTTTGAATAGAGAGGGCAAAATGTAATCTGACTTCTAACATAGGGGCTTCCATGGTACTTTTACCATTATTTGACCTATGCAGACAAGTGTATGATTTCACCATGGAAGTCCTTATTGCAGTCATGCTTCAAGTAGCAAGGCAATGGAAGAAACAATTACTAGATAATATCAAACAAACGATACTCAAAAATATTTTACCATCGGTGTTTGAAATAAAGAACTAATGAAATATATACTTTCTCTGAAAACATAAATATAATCAATGTTCGAATTGTGAGTTCTTTTTTTTGCTCTGCTTCTAGATATTGATTCAGGCATTTACCATTTTCTAGCAGCACAGGTCGTTAAGCCTTATCATCTCTAAAAAGGTTAAGAGTCCATGAAAGGAAAGGTTTACAAGTTAAAAGATTAATTTAATTTGGTAAAAGTACCATGAAGGCTCCTGCAGTAAGAGTCGAATTGCACTTTATCCCCTCTACTAAAAAAATGGACAAATTAATCACTATATATTAGATCAAAGAGCAAACTGATAATTTTGTTAAAAGTTCCATCTATTTCTACTATTAAAAACTGATCCTTGTACGCTAGCATGAGAGACACGAGGCACACCACTTGTCACATTTAGCTATAAAGCCACACAATGGAATATTTAACAGAAAGGACCAATAGGGGCTAATTTGACCATTTTTTGAGTAGAGGAAGTAAAATTACTTTTACCATTTAATTCATATTTCTTTGGATTCAACATGACAAATAAATACCGAATGGCAAACAATGGAAAGAAAAATAAAACTTACACACATGAAGAACCAACATATGGAACTTACCTCGAGCAATGCACGAATTGCAAGCTTAATGGTTTCTTGCCCGGAAGTTTCCTTATAGTTCTTCTCTAAAAACTCTCGTATCGAGTTCGAGTTTCTCCCAGTTGCATTAGCTTTCCAAGCGGAAAATGTCCCTGACGGATCAGTTTGATATAGTGCTGGTACACCGCTATATGGATCAAAACCAACAATCAGAGTCGAGAGACCAAATGGTCTAACACCTCCACTTTGAGTATACTTCTGCTGAAGACCCGCAATGTAACGAGTAATATACTCGACGGTAACCGGATCTTCAACAGTTAGCCTATGGCTTTGACATTCGATCCGAGCCCTATTTATGAGGACACGAGCATCGGCTTTGAGTCCGGCACATGCCAATGCAATATGATCATCCAAATTCACAATCTTCTTAACCGATCTACACAATAGCAAGCAGTAAAATGAGTAAAAAAATAGCCCAATTTGAGGAAATTCAAAACCTCTAGTGTTCTCATTGCATGATTTTATCATAAAATTCCTAAAAAGACAGTGTTCATAAAAAACCCAATATAATCTATTAGTTCCAATTCCAAATCATAAAACTCTAACCCTAAATTTCAACTTGAACAAAAATTAAGCAGAAAGGATCAAATTTTGAGAGACATAAAACAGGGGAAAATGAAATAGAAGGGGTAATATAGCAAAGAGATGAATATAACCTTGAGTCCTGGAGTTTGGCGGCGGATTTTTTCTCGACGCCTAGAACGACGATGTCGGTGCCGCGTACACCAACGGCGGCGTTACCTTTACGAACGGCTTCGAGGGCGTATTCCACTTGGAATAAATGGCCGTCCGGCGAGAACACGGTGATCGCTCTGTCGTATCTAGCCATTTTTCTTCTATTCCTTGGGATTTGCTTTTGCTATTACTGAGTCTGATGAAGCTTTTTGCTCTTTGAGCGTCAACTTAAGCTAAAGCCCAACAATTAATAAAGGTTAATTTCACAAACTATCATCAAACTATGACTTAAATTCTAAATTGGCCCCAAAATCTCAAAACTTTGAAATTGAATTGTTAAAATAATCTAACGATTATTTAATTTACAACATATTGAAATTTAATATCAATTTAAAATTTTAGCCATAATTTGAGAATAATATATTTTTATTTTTTGAAAAAGTGAAAAAAAAAATTCTAAAGGGAACACACATAAAAATATTGTTTTAAAAATTATTTTTGATATATTATTGATATACCTGAACTTTACGAGTTGATTTGATCAGTTCATGATTCAATAAGTCCACACTTGTGATTAAGAAGACAACTTGAGAGTTGAGATGTTTGTGAGTATAAAACCTCATGAGTTCGAATTGATGGAATCATACACTTGACATAGATAAATATTTACCATTATCACGTTACACATATTCGTTCTCCAAACATCATAGCCCATATCTATGACGACATAACATCATTAGGTCGACACAGAACTAATGTATGGGCGATACGTGACACCTTAGAAACTATCGAAAAAAAAGCTTAGACACTCGTTCCTCTACCACTCTCAACTCTTTCTTATCCTCTCCAATTTTTTTCCAATTCCGACATCCCGAACACCTCAATCTTCTTACGGCTTTCGGCTCATCGGGTGAATCGTATTCTTCGTAGACATTTAATAATTAGTGTGGTAAGCATAGATTCACTCCGAATCGCCAAATTCAACACAAAATAATCATATTATTCTTATGAGCCTTGGGGCTTTAATATATACAATTATCACATTAACTAAGAACAAACTAAGCCGAAAGTTAGACTGTAAATTAAAAATAAAACCAGTTCCAAACTGAAGATTTGAAACAACAAAAAAGGTTAAAACCCTATGTATAGCAGACATTATGAAAACTTCTTGTTCTTGTTGTGTTTTCTTTTTCCCCAATAAACTTCCATGGCATGCATAAACATTCAAGGTGATGACTGTTTAGTAAGTGAAAGAATGGTGGACACCATCAACTTGTAATCAATTGGCTTTGTTAAATAAGCATCCATGCCTACTTCCAAGCATTTTTCTTTATCTGATGACATAGCATGAGCCGTCAAAGCAACGATCGGAATATGCCAACCCGTTCTTTCTTCCGATTGTCTTATCGCTTTCGTCGCTTCGTATCCGTCCATCATTGGCATCTGTGAAAGAAAAGACACAACATGATTGAATGTTATGGAGTTTGGTTTGAAAAATGAAGCATTTTGTTTTTTTTTCTTACTTGGCAATCCATTAAGATCAAATCATATGGTGGAGAATCACATATCTCTGTTTCCACCCTGTCGTTTCTACGTTCGTTGTCATTATTGAGCACGGAATTGAGGGCTTCGACTGCTTGTACTCCATCTCCTACCGCAACTACTACAGCTCCCATTTTTTCGAGCATGATGGTTGCTACTCTTTGGAGAACTGGTGTATCTTCCGCTAGGAGTATCCGTAAACCTTGGAGAGATTTCGGTTCGTTTGTTACTCTGTCTTTGGCATTGCTTCTTATTGAAGGTTGTTCCGGGGAATCAGGTTTTTCGGGTTTGATGTCTTCAGCGTTATGCAACTTTGGCCTGGCATTGCATTGATCTAAGCCTAATCGTGTGAACTCGACTAGGCAGTTCCTAAGTGTTGATGGACTGGATTTTAGTATGGTTCCATCTCTTGATTGCTCTCTGATAGGGACCGAACTTACAGAGCTAGCACCAGCTGTTTCATCGGAATCATCGGAGCTGCATGTCTCGAACTGAGTTGAATCGATTTCAAGACATTCGTGAGAATCACCTTCGTTTGATGTACCTTTCGTTCCATTCGGATTTCGGTTTTCAGGCTCAGCATAGCTTTCTTTTATGACAGCTTCCAAAATATGCAGCATTTTGGCCTTATATAATGGCTTATTAACCATCAATATATGTCCTTTCCTACGGAGTTCCATCTTTATAGCATTGGACGTATCATGATTCAGCATCCACGCGAATTTCACAAGGCTGGAGAATTTATCGAGGAAATTAAGCTGTTCTTTCCATATGTTGGTGCTCCAATTGAGCAACCCGAGATCGACAACTATGATGAAAACCGGGTTCTTCATGTCTTGTAAGCTTTGTACTTTGGACCTCAGAGGTTCAGCCAGTGAATGATGAGTATCGAAACCAGAATCAAGAGTTCGGGCATGGAATAGTTCATGGAGGATTTGTGTTAGTTCGTTCCATTCTAATGCTTCCAATGTCGGGACTCCGGTTTTCAATAGCCATTTCGACATTGTCAATCTACCCATGCTACCATGTAAGGCAAGAATTACCTGCATTCATATTTGCTTCGATCTCAAGCCGATTTTCGAGCACTTTATGATAATAAAAAAAAAACTCCATGTTCTAACGTAAAAGCTGTAAAATCGAGTATTGAGATAATCAAACTTTACTCACAGCTACACTGTGCTTCGAGAAATCAATTCGTCCTTGTTGTTCTACGCCATCTACAGGGGTACTAAGGATCAAAAATAGTCTCATTAGAGTTCCGGGACCGTTCTTATTAACAACCTTGATTTCTCCTCCCATTTTGTTAACCTGTCATCGATAATATGAGTGAAAGAATAATGTCATCCATCATTATGTAGACAATATTTCAGCACCATGTATTCATATGTCAAATGGTAATGGAATACTAAACTTGTTTGTGTAGGAACTTCACTTACCAAGGTTCTCACGATGCATAGTCCGAGACCGGTGCCACCATGCCTGAAAAAACCAAAAGTGCCTTACATTTCTTAATCAGCTCATTAAAATACGATTTTTTTCTCGAAGTACTTACGTTCGAGTTGTTGAAGGATCAGCTTGCTCAAAGCTCTCGAACACTGATTCCCATTTGCTCCGGTCAATTCCTGCAGATCATGGAGGATAAATTAGTTCAAGCTAAGCTACCTCGAAATCAAACCCTTTTTCCCTTCGCACCAAAGAATCATACCACAGCCCGTGTCATCGACTTCGAACCAAAGAATCATTTTGTTGTCTTTCTTGCCAGCCTTCTTCGTATGGTTTCCGTTTTGTTTCAACTTTGTCTTTAATGCAGACAACGGGTTCTTCTGATCTGGAGAAAACTTCCCGGAATCACTACACACATTCGGGTTCTCACACCATCCACGTAGTACGATATGTCCCGCTGCAAACCATTCGAAAACAGTTGAGCTCTGTTCAAGTGTAACAGTTTCATCATCGAAATAAATGTTCATCTTACATGTTGTGAACTTGATGGAATTGCTTATTAAGTTAGCAAAAACTTGAACAACTCTAGCTGAATCTCCTCGAACTACTTTTGGAATATCATCTGTTTACGAAACTATAATGTAACATAATTTGTATAAACATAAACCGATGATAATACGTTTCGTTCGAAGTCATACCAGAGAGATCCAGAACTGTTTCCACATTATGGTTAATACATTGTACAGAGAACATATCAACAAGTCCTTCGAGTTCCCGTCCCAAATCGAACTCAGCTTCTTCCAACACCAGTTTTCCCGATTCAACCTACGAAATGAAAACATCATCCTCAATTTTACGAACTTTTTAAGTTTATATTCTCTAATTAGTTTGTCTTTGAATCTTACCTTGCTTAGATCCAATATGTTGTTAAGAAGCCGGAGTAAAGCCATTGAGCATTTACGAATCTGAGTAACCATTGCGTATTGCTCGATCGTAAGGCAATCATCGCAGATAAGAATGTCCAACAATCCGATAACAGCAGCCATAGGTGTTCTTAATTCATGACTGTTAAAACACAATAGATACATTAACATTCAAGCAAGGCAATAATGTCAAATGACTTGAAAAAACGAAACCAGTTACCTCATGTTTGCGAGGAATTGGCTTTTGTAATTACTCGAAGCTTCAGCTCTTCTTCTTGCATCGAGATGACTTATTAACTCGGCTCGGAGTTTCATTTCTTTCGAAACTCCATTCGTAAGTATCAAAATGCAAACACATCCAATAACTAAGATACATACAGATGCTGATATCAATATAACCAATGTTTTCAATGCCCTTTCATCAACTTTCCCCATTATATACTTTCTTGGAATTATAATAACCCCGACCTGCACAGGCAAGCATAAACGGTTAGTTTTGAAGTTCGGGTTGATCGAAAAAGATGGGATAGTTTTGGAACTTACCATAGGTAACCTTGTTAAGTTGAGAAAAAATGAATCAATGTAATAATGTTGACCCCCAAGGTTAGCTTTTTCAACATGAACCACATGGCCAGGTGGGAACTTATTGCCATAAGCTTCTTGCAACCACTGAGCTCCCATTCGTATCACATGATCCTCGGAATCGACGGCCATCATTAGTTTCGGCCCTGTGGTCGAGTTTTTTAACAAAGGAGCATTAGTTGACGTCGCTAACAAGTAACCTTCTTGTGAAGTCAAATATATATACCCACTATGCACTTCAACCAGTTCTTTCATCAACTGTCCTACACTAAAAAGCGCGGTTGTAACACCGACAACGGCCACGATACTCGTATTCGTAGCGTCCCAAACCGGCAAAGCAGCTGAAAGCAACGGTGAATCGGTGTATTTACTAACCGAGACATGCCACGAAGCTACCCCATCAGGCACTTGAGACGGGCCTGCTATGTTGATAAGATCATCCGGTGGGATTTGTGAAGGCTTTCCTTTCTTCTCACCCGTCGCAGGATCGAGTGGTTGGCGGTACCATATCGCCGAGACGTTGCCGTGGATGAATTGATCGTTCCAACCTTTCTGGGATGATAAAATCTTGTTATGGTACGATTCGGTGGAGCTGATCGAATAGTTTGCGAGATCGGAATAGATGTAGAATGTGTTGTTGCTTCTATGGTCCCTATGGAATGCTTGTACAAATCCGTTTTTGTAGTTTATGGTTATGGCATTTAGAGCTTTACGGCTTGCAAATAGTGCCCATGTTATGTCTTTCATCATTTCATACAGCTGCTAAGATTGCAATAAATCAGCAAAAACAAAACAAAAAATGGTTATATTTTTTTCATGAACAATGTTTATAATGAAGAAAATGAAGTTTTGGTCAAATTCTAAATAAGGTCCTTATATATGTAATTTTGGTGGATTTAGTCTCTCTGTTGTAGTTTGATCATTTCTAGTGTATTTTCAGTCATGAAATTAGCTTTTTTTTCCCGTTAATTCTGTCAAATAATTTGATTTGGCCTGTTCTTTTAAGCATTAATTTAGGAGCCCAGGGGGTTTTGCTCTCCAAAATTTTTGAAAATTTTCATTGGAGCCCTGAATTTTTTAAAATTTCCATTTAAACCCCCAAAAGTTTTGAAACTTTTTATTAAGCCTTCCAGAAATTTTAAGAAAATTCAAAACCCCCCAACTTAAAAAAATTAATTAGACCCCTTTAAAATTTTTGTAAATTCTCATTAGCCCTCCAAAATTTTAAAAAGATTTAATTAGACTTACCAAAACTTTTAAAAGTTCTCATAAAATCTTCTTCCAAAGTTTTTGAAAATCGTAATCAGCTCCCCTCCCCCTCCCCAAAACTTAATACCAAAATCTGCAACTGACCATACGTCAAACTAACGAAAAAAAAGTTGATCTCAGGACCGAAAACCACATTTGGAGAAGTAAAAACTATAACAGAAGGACTAAATTTGCAAAGAGAAAAAGTATAATAGGAGGAGCTTCTATAGAATTTGACCATTGAAGTTTTATAAGGATGAACCTCAACTTGTTCTGCCTGGTTGGTGGGTTTACTGTAGCGCCTAATTACATATTCGGACAACTTGACTTGAGCTGTAGTAATTTCCGAGGTAGAATTCAAGATGTTCCACATCCTTAAGATTGGTCTTTGAAGAAGCTCATAACGAAGACCAAATGCCAATGTGTTTAATGATTTTGTTGTGTAAACCTTTGTGAAATGCCAGGTTAGAACTGTTAGCAGCCCAATCAAAATAGCTAGCATCACCTGGAAAAAAAAACACATTTAATAGAGGGATCAAACCCATAATTTGACCCTTAGTTTTGGGCACTGGTGAGCTGAAAAAGAAGCAATATTTGTTCCAAAAACAAAGCTTCAATGAGCCACTATACTTTGATTAACTAATAATATTATAAAAGTAGAAGAAATGAATTATGTCAAATTAGAGTATATCCGAGGGACCAAAACCATAATTTAACCCCTGGTTTTAGCCATGGACGAGCTGAGAAAAGAAGCTATATTTGTTAAAATAAAACTTCAATCCAATGAGTAAAATAGTAACAAATGATATCATAAAAATAGAAAAATAAAAACTATGCTAAATTATAGACACTAAATCCCAAATTAGAGCATGATAGAAGGGGAAAAAATATTTGGAATTAGAGGAACAGGATTAGACAATAATTTATAGATACTAAAGGGATTAACTAATGAAATTCTGAAGGTAGAGGAAAAGAATTATTGCAAATTAGAGGGACTAATTCCAAAATTAGAGCATAATAGAGGGAGCAAAATCAGATTTGACCCTGGTTTTAACCATGGATGAGCAGAGTACTATTTGATTGGAATTCTAACGGTATTTTGATTAACTAAAGGAAAAGAATCATGCCAAACTATAAGGACAACCCCAAATTTGAGCATAACAGAGGGACCAAAATCAGAATTTGACCCTCTAGTTTCAGCCATAGATGAGCTGAGAAAAAGAAGCCATTTTTGTTCCAACAAAAAAAAAAAAAAAAACTTAAATCCAAACAAAATGACTGAAATTCTCAAACTGTAGAACGACAAGGGAGAGTTTCATGTTCATGTTCACTAACCATGATAGCAAGCCGAGCAACAAAAACACTATAATAAGACGACAAGCAATGACCACCGCCGCCGCCGCCACCACTACCACCACCAACACCACCACCGTACTGAAACTCTTCCCTTTCCACATCCCTATGTAAAATCCTACGACCACGTGTGGCGGCTGTTTTTTTCCCACACGTTGAAGAAGAAACAACAAACCCTGAAATCCCATGTAATAGTTTCCTCAATGGAGTAGTGTCCATTGATGAAGTTAAAAGAATTGGTGAGCTTTCAGAACTACTACTGCTTTCAAATGGTTTTTCTGCCATTTATTTTTCATGGAGTTTTATGTACATATGTTATACAGCAACATTTTATGTTCTTGATTCTGTGTGAAAGTGTTTTTGTAATGTGCGCTCGTGTTTTATTCTCGGTTTAATTATGGATTCGATCCCTGTACGTTTCTTTTGGATTTTTTTCGAAATTAAGTTCATTCATTTGTCTGATTTAAAATGGTTAAAATTTGTCATAAGTATCTCTATTTATATTTTTAGGAATTCGGTGATTCTACTTTGTAGATTTTGAAATTCAATTCTAATTGTTAACACTATTAAAATCATTTTTTTAGATTCTGGCACATTACAACATTATTTTTTAGTTATATGGATACGAAATGAGTTTTTTTTTTTCTTCTTTCAAAATGTTATACCAACAATTAAATAATTAAATCTGAATTTCGAAATCTAAAAAATAAAAAAACTAAATTTCAAATTTGGTAAAAATACAGAGAGTCATGGCAGATTTTAATCATTTAAAAAGTCTGATTGATAACATTAATTTTTTAAATTAGAGTTTTGGATATTAAAAATGATATATATTTAAATTTAACAAAAATTAATCAATAATTTTATTAATTTTTAAATTTGATCAAGAGATTAAATTTTAATTTAGAAAAAGTATAATTAAATCATTATTCTTGGACGTGGGGGCTTCTTGTGTTTTCAGTGCTCTCATTTGAAAATCAAAATTCTATTGATAACATTATAATTGATTTTTAAATTATTATTTTTTAATATTGAAATACCGAATATTCAAATCAATTAATAATATTATTGATTAGATTTTAATTTTTAAATTAAAAATAGAGAGGAATTAACTTTTTGAAAGGTTGTCGATTGAATATTAACTCAATTGGTATATGTATTGTTGTCAATGTAGGAGTATGTGGGTTTGAGTGCGTTGAAGCGTACTATCCTCCTATTTATGAGTTGGGGAGGGACTATGGGTAATTCTAGACATTGTGTCAAAAAAAAAAAAAAAACAAATATGATTAGAATCTATAATGAAATTATTAAGAAAAGAAATAAATTTCAAAAATCCTAAGAGCATAGGGACTGAGAGAAGAATTGAACCTTTACTTTTGGAAGTGGGTGGGGGTGTGTTTTGAATGCACAACTTAATTGTGTCATTTCCCACTTTTTCAAGGCATTGCACAAAGACGATATGCAATATTTCACTAAGTGGAGCTTTGTGGTGTGTTTTTATTCCTCATCCAACAGCATATTTATTCCACTTTTTTTTTTCAACTCTTTTGTGATCATTTCTATTTATCTTATGATGATTTTCAAAATTAAAACTCATGCAAAAAGTTAATGGATTTTTTTTATCAAATTTATATATTTTTTAAAAATGATGGATTATATTTTTTTTTGAATTATAATAATAGGATAAAACTCGAATAATAGGCGAGATTAACACTGCTCGAATTCAAGTCACACCTGAGACGATGAACACCCTTAATCATCAGGCCATCACATGGGGTTCGTATTCCGATTTTTTTGTTTGTGTGTGCTTTGTATTTACATATATTTATAATTATATTATATTTGTAGGAGTTAATGGCACCAAATATTTCTAAATTATAATTCTTATTCTAAATTGATTCTTAAACTTTAAAGTATTTTAACTACATCTTCAATCTTGTTTTAATGATATGTGAGTCGACAATAATTTATTTTTGTTAGAAGTGTGTGAGTCAAATGTAAATATATCAAAAATATTCTTAAAAAAATACAGACATAAAAATATACATATATTTATATTTGTCACTGACAACAAAATTCGAGTAAATTGTAAATGTATTAAAAGAGTTTCTAATTTCATTCATGCTCGAAGCTTTATGACCTAAATGAGAAAAATTTCTAATTATATTCTCTTAACACGGTTCATAGAATTGATCATGGGTCGGGTCGAGTCGAGGTAAAATTTTGGATTTATTTTTAGGTTTGGGTTCGACTTAACTCGAAAAATTAATTTAAAATTTTGTTCAAATTCGATCCAGATAAAAATTAATACATCAAATACACTAAGAACATTAAAATAATTTTTCCCAACAAATTGAAAATAAATTTAAAAAAACTTTTATACTTAAATAACATTAATATGTGCGACTTAACAAACAAATGCATCTAAAATAGTAGCAGAATTAATAATAAAATAAGAATTATGTAATATCCAAACAATAACAACAAAATACTAATAATATAGTAGTGAAATGGTAGCAAAACCGTGGCAAAACAGCATTTTTTTTTTTTTTTTTTTTTTGCAAATCTATTTTTTAAATTTTTATTTTTATTTAAATTTTCTAAATTTTCAAACAAATCCCGATCCGACGCATGATCAAATCTAATGATCCATCCGAACCGGTCCGGGTGAGAAGTAATTAGTGAATAGTTGGAAAATTGGGACCATGAGTTTCATGATTAATTGGAGAGTGACTGGGGTTTCAAAATTAGGTCTTTCGGTGGTGGTGATATGATTAGGCTGGCTGGGAAAGGAAGGAACCAACCGAATAGACCCTAATTAAGGGGTAGACTAAATATAATAAAAATGAATTAAGTAACCAAGCAAGTGGTTGGGTGTTCGAGAGAATGATTCAAATTCGAGCCTTGAAGACGATATTATTGAGAGAGATTATCACGACATAAAATAACATCATTAAAAAATAAAAATCGTACCAATATTTGCTATCATCTTGAAATTTCAATTGTAATTCTAATAACAACAAAATAAAATGATATAATACTTTTATGGCAATATCTTATTAAAATAACAAATTGACATATATTGAGATTTTCACATAATACCTAAAAAACGTCACATCATTTTATTTAATATTTTTAATAATAGCCACTAGGGGTAGGATCACAATTTTAAAATTCAAAAAACTATAAACATTAAAATTGACTAAACTGGAGTGGAAAGACAAAATACACATCCTATTTAATGGTTTCAATTATTTAGATCAACTATGACACTATAAAAGTATAAAATTGAGTTATATCAAATTAGATTTTAAATTGGAGCATAATAGAAGGACTTAAACTATAATTTGACCATGGATGAGCTTAACCAAGCAATATTTGTTCCGACAAAAACTTGGTTGGATTAACTAAAGTAGAAATTATAAGTTTGTTACTAATCTAATTCCCAGTCAATCTTAATCTTTATGTTATTTAAATTTTGAAATCTCGATCATAATTTTTGTTAATAAGTATTATGTGAAAACAAGTTGACATAAATCAAGAGTTTCACATAATACCCACTAAAATGTCAATCGATTTTTTGAACCATTAAAATCAAGACCTAAATTCCAAAACTTGGAAAAGTGTGTAAATTAAAATTAAATCAATTTAAAGCATAAAAATTCAATACACAACAAACACATGATACAAAGCAAAAGCAAGTACGAGAGGGTAGGCAAGAGCCCTGACCCCCTCGAATGGGAAATTACTATGTAAGTTCCCTGCAAGATGATCGGATTAAAAATTAATCTGTAGTAAAATGGTATTTTGATCCCTAAAACGAACGAAGATAATTGATGAATGCATCATAAAATTATGTTTTCAATCCCGATCCCTGAAAAATTCTAGATTTATCCCTACACA
This sequence comes from Kokia cookei, assembly GCA_039519145.1. NCBI lineage: Eukaryota > Viridiplantae > Streptophyta > Magnoliopsida > Malvales > Malvaceae > Kokia > Kokia cookei. The sequence goes on from CM076903.1 coordinate 42,434,176, forward strand.
AAGTACAAAAACTATCTACATAACATTGACATTTTTATATAGATCTGTTGAATACCATTTTTAAAAACGGGTATTCGAACCTCAAAGCATCATACATAATATTTTAAAGACAAAGTTGGGGTAGGTGATCCTTTACCCGTGTCCCATTGATCCATTGAGGACTAAAAGGCTCGAAATTTTGAAGGGGCGGCTTAAAAATTAGTAATATAAACCCTAAAAGACAAAGTTGCTTTTGAATTTGTTGATCGAGAAGGGGGGTTTTATCAATTATCAGCCTCTGGAACTCACGCATTGCGACTCCACCTCACTAATCCATCATCCCAATTGAACATATAAATATTTGGCTGAGCCACATCCATTGGTGTATGCGCCAACAAGTCTCCAACACTGTTCCTTACATCGCCTCACCGGAAAGGATAAACACAAGCAGCTAAAAATAACAACCCACACCCACACCCACACATGCATGCATTACCATCTTCTCATTGATCTTCCCCAAACCTTTTACCAAAATCGAGAAGTTGGTGCCTTCAATTTGTTAGACTCTGATTACGGTGGTTTATGAAAATTGAAAAATCAGCGTGTCCGGTCGTGGGTAAACAAGTGAAGCAGAACCATTGATTTTTGCGTATAAAATGCTGAACTGTTGACCTCCAGGACGGTGTTCGATGACGAGGTGTAACAGTATCAGGGGTGGGGGGAGGCAGCAGGCAGTGGCTTTGCCTCCTCCCCAATGGAAAATTTCTCTGTTAGCTTCTCCAATTTCTAAAACATTACAATTTAATTTATGTCTGACCCTTGAAAGAATTTTCTGACTTTGCTCTTAAACACTGTTACTCCGTTGGACTAACTTCTCAAAGGTTAGCAAACATAAGAACCAAAATTCAACGAATGAAATTAATTTTAGGGATTTATAAATACGCCCACAGGTTTGAGGCAACGTGAGAAAGCACTTCGTTCCTTTCATGTGGAATAGCTGGTTGCTATTTTTTTATCCTGGTTTTTGTTAAATAATATCCAAGATACTCATTTCTCTGTGCACAAAAAGAAGATATGGATTAACCAAAGTAAAATCTCTTTATGTCTGTGTGTTCTTCAATCACTTAAAAAGCTCCTTTATTTTAATTTTTTTTTTTAAATTTTTAACTTATCGAAGAGGTAGACATGGTTTGGCCATAAATTGATGGGTGTTATACAATGGGTTTGAAGCCTCCAAAGAATCAATTGGAGATTGAAAAATCTTTTGAGCAAGATTGCGATGCTAATGGTTCTCGAAGCATTGATACTATTTCTTGACACACTTCGTTGTTTATACATTGCTAGTACATTAAATATTTTTTTATTTTATTTCATAATAAAGTAGCTGCAAATGTTGTGAAGAATCAGACAAAGAATCAACTAGCTATGTTTTGCACTGAAAAAGATGGGATTGGGGGAGTAATTATGAAGGCAATTGAGGATTGGTTGGTTTCAACAACAGAAGAGTATTTGATTCGTTTACTTGGACTAGAAACAAAGCTTAATGGCACCATTTGAGAAGTCAGCGGTATAGATTTACGGCTGACATTAAATTCACGATCCAAAATTTTTCAAAAATTTCTTATTAGAGGTCTAAACGAGAACGGATACTTACAAATTATTTAAGTTCAACTCAGAAAAATTCTAAATTCGATTCATTAATTATTGAGAACCTATCAATCAAGCTGAATTTGAACACCACATTACTTAGATTTGAAATGCTCGTAAACTTAATCAAACTTGTTATTTTAATATATTTTTATACTATAAAATTATTATTCTACTTTATTATATATAAAAAAAAAAAACGCAAATATGATTAAACTTGAATTTAAAAATTAATATGTAAACTCAATCCAACTCAAACTGAAATTCGAAACAATCAAATTCCAACTTGCCACTACTAAAAAATTGACTTCACTCGACCACCCATCAAACCACACTTTCCACCAGCAAGAAACAAAAGGATAATATAGGCATTTACATTATAGTGAAGTTTACACACTACATAGCAAGGAACCAGACGTATTTTCCCAAGTGTCCCAGTTGTGGCGTGCGCATGGCTGGCTTTTGGGGTCCACCATTCACATTTGTGCAGTTGGATGTGGCCCTCTCTCATTATGGATTTGGGGTCCAGGATTGGGAAGCATTCGGTGTCTCACAATGGAGGCTACACCTATCAAAATCCTATTTAAACTCGAATTTCTTTTTGATAAATTATAAAAAGATAATAAAATACTAACAACAACGTGATTATAGTACGATTCAAGCTCAAATCACACCTGAAATGATAAATACTCTCGCCATCAAGTCAATACACGAGATTCAAACTCAAAAATTTTTCGATGAACATATTTAATAGGTGATATATTGAATCAAATTAGTTCATATATAATTAAATGAATTAATTTAATTCATGTACTTTTAAAAATTAAAATAATATCGAATTTTAAAAGAGTTAATAATAAGTTAACATTTATTGTTTATTGTTAATTCTATAACTTTATTTGATTCTTTTAAATGGTGTATGGATTAATCTGATTCATTTAATAATAAAATGATTAATTTAATTCAGATTAAAACTGAAAAGGTATTCTCACATAAATTTTCATTCAATCATACAAATTTAATTAAAATGTTAAAATACTTTAATTCGAATAAAAAATTATAAATTAATAAATCAAACATAACTATCAAACCCAAAAGTAACATAGATAAAAAATTGCAATACTTGATATCTGAATTAACACGAGTTTATTTGACTTTACCCAAAGCCAATTAAATCAGGCATCCAAATTTAAAGGAGTTTATTTGACACGAGTTTATTGTTTCTTAAATGGTAATTTGATGTTATAGTTGAAACCAAAGAAGTAGGGGAGATGAGAGTTGAGACTATAATTGTCAATTAAGTGATTGGGTCAATTTAAATTATGTTACTATAGGTTTTAAAATTTTTGAGGTATTTTGATCAAATTAAGTTGTTTTGAGTTGAATTATTCAAGTTTGAGAAATATATTTTTTGAGTTAAGTCATTATAAGTTTGGATCATTTCGTGTTACTTGTTCAAGTGATTTCGAGTTCAAGTTGTTCCGAGTGAGTTCGATCATTTTGGTTCAAGTCATTTTGAGTCCAAAATGTTGACTTTTAAGATTAAATTGAGTTAGGTCGTGTTTGAATTTGAGTTAAATAGGTCAAATTTAGAATTCGAGTTGATTGAACTGAATTTTCAAGTTCGGGTTAAAATTGAAATATATACATATATGGTCTCCATGGGACATGTAAAATACTTTATCTTGATAAGGAATCAGAATCAGAATAATAAAGCAAGATAAGCATTCTTTAGTAAATGGTGTTCTTTTTCTGACTGATGGAACAATGAATGATCTTTTCATACCTATATACCTAACTATATTATATATATAGTGCAGATATTTTCCTTTACCATCAAAACCAAACACCACCAAAAAGGTGGAATGAAACCTAGGATAGAGATCATTGTTTAACTAAATTGCATTGCATGCAGGCATGTAGGCATATGTAATTGACAAAAGAAATCCACAGAAAACAAATATCACTATCACACTATCATTGAAGAGAGATTACAACCAAAGACCAGCTATGGCACATGATAATGCCTAGAAGATCCTAATAAATTGGGTTCAACTCTAACCTAATGCATTCAAGGGTGAATCTGATGATTTTTCAAATCTTCATAACTTATCATTACTACAACCAGACTAAAGCCTTCTAATTCTTGTCACTAATAGAGAAAATATGTACAAATATTATAAATAAGCAACAACAGGTATTGATAATATATGAAGCTTAGGGAGATAAGGATGATAGCCAGTTTTCTTGTTAACTTAAGAATGGGTATTTGAAAGCAATCACTTCTTTCCCTTTGCCTTTGCCTCTTCAACGGTAGCCTTAGCAGCAGCCTTGGCTAGCACAGTAGCTTTAAAAGAATTTTTGGGGTTTAGTGCCTTTCGGATTTTAAATGCAGCCCATGCTGTTCCCACAGCATGCCCTGCAGCATCAAGCCCTTCGCTAGCTGCCTCAGCTGCTTTTTCTCCATACCTGCAGAAAGGATAAGCTCTAAATTCGTGTCTCTTTAATTGGCAAGAGAGTTCAGACAATGAGAAGAGACTTTGTATAAAATTGTCCTTAAAGCAAGGGCATAGCTCTCTGTGTGTGCGAGTGTGTGAGTGCATGGACCTATGCGTTAGGCATAAAGAGCAGAGTAGAACTCCTATTGTTAATGCCAATAAAAAGCTTAAGTAAAATCTCAGAGGCAAATGGATGACAACACTCTTTGAACCAGATTTACATCCAAATACAAACTTCAGTTGCTTGTCCAATAATCCATTAGTATACATTATGAACTTACTTTTGGTTGACAACTTCAGTCGTCACAGTGGATGATGTTGACATCACGTTTTTCCCAGCTGCTTCAACAGCATCACAAATTTTATCTGTTCACAAGGAAATAGTACTACAAATTAATAGGAGAGATCTGAATATTGCTTGAAATTGACCACATAGAAGTCACGTATCTAACAATCAGAAGCACTGCATTTGTTCCCCAAATACCCAAAATTTGATGCCACAAAAGTTGCTAGTTTAATAAGATAATCAGCAAATCTAACCCATATAGCAATGGCACAAAATGGCAATAAATTTGTTCACCATGGAGTGATAACAGAGTCCTAAAGTAGCTCACCAACAAGGAAACTCAAAAACAAATTCCATCATTCAAAACCAACAGGGACTCAATTCATCAGCATATAAAGAAGCTCAATCACCTATCTGGTATCTGAGAGGCCTCTAAAGATCATAATGTGCTTCTGGGAGTACAAACTCGTTAGTAACCCAACCAACCCAACAAATTCTCAACTTCACTGTTTAATGCAAACACAAACACAAAGATATACGAACACAAAAGTTTGTCATATTCCTCTAGGCATGGTCCAAACAAGCACATTTAATCAGCCACATAAACAGAACAGATATAGCATTGACCCTACAATGAACAAATGACTAAAAAGTTGGTTCATAAGATATTTGACTTAAATGAAATGTAAATTTCATGAATGGATAATACAAGAAAAATTAGGGTGCAAAGGGATAGGAACCCCAACGCATTTGGATATCTCAAGCCTAAGTGGTCTGGTTAATTGGAGTCTGCACCTATAGGTAACAGCCTATGGAGCCTGAGATCAAATTATTCTATACCATCCGATGCATTTGATTCCACCTTAAGACAAGAAATCATAAAAACAGGATACAGATAACCTTAAGCTTGTATCAATCTACCACACACCTAGAAACACTAACCTAGCAACCTACTTTCCATCTTTCTCGACATCAGTTACTAAAAAGGAGCAGTAGTGCTTTTGGGATGTATAAATCTGACACAGACATAGAAGAACCTAAAATGCAATCCAGCTGCCATCTTTATTAATTAAACTCCACGCATAAGCACACAAATCAAATTCTTTGTACTTTAGTAAATTGCACAAGGATGAATGGCATTCTAAAATGATGCAGCTGCGCATAGAAAATAAGGTGAAGACAGGTGAATGACATACCAAATCCATCCAGGGTAGCAATAACCATTTCTCCGGGTAGGAGCTTAAAAATTTTCTTGCCCAATTTTGAGTTTGCAACTGAGCTTGAGAAATATCCAGAAACTTTCACAGCCCCAGACAGAAGCCCCTTAGCTACTTTGTGTGTCACTGTTGTCACCTTCTTAACCCTGTATGTATAGTTAAACAAAATTATCAAGCAGCGTTTGCTAAAGAAATAGACGTAAAAGCCAAAGAAAAAGAACTAACTTGTACCATTATTATCCATGCCACTCAGGTTAAATCACAAGAAAACTTATGAAGTAAAATTCTTCTGAACAAATTTATATTTCAGTTCCATTTCCATTAGAAAATTCCATTGCTTTCAAGCATAGAACTTGAAAGAGAAAATGCGCAAAGGATCATCACTCATCACCTAGTTTTACAAATGGTACGAAAGAATTTCCACTTTTGTCTTCCCGTCTTAAGGAATAGAACACAGCAGTTTCATCTTTCTATCAACACTAATGTCATTGTTGTGCTCTGTTTCCCAAACACACACATAATGCAAATGTAATTATATACCAAAATTATCAAAAACCTTTATCTTGCTACCATATTGGCAGCAGATATATATACTATCCATGCTATTGAAGCCTTGTGATTATCCCAAATGCAGACAAGCTAATTGTTTCTAAATTCAATTGATATTGTTAAATGTTACCTCATTAGCTATGCATTTCATAAGAATAAAAAAGAAACCAAATGTCACCCGGGCCCGTGGTATAATGGCAAAGGACTTCCGTTGAATCCCGGTTGATAGGTTCGATCTCTAGACACCCTCTATCCCTCCCATTATCCAAAACAAAAAGAAAAAAAAAATGAAAACATAACAAAGTAACATCATAAATCAAAGCCAACAGTTTCCTAACCTCTGTATCCTCCTCAATGTCTCCGGACTAATCTCAGCATCCTTCTCGGCCGCAGTCATTCTGGTCTTCAATACCTCATTCCCTCTATTCAGTCTATCTATTGTCACATCCCCACACCACAATATCCCCCTGATCAACTGCCCTGATCCAGCCGCAATCATCTTAGCCGCTTTTCCACTATATTCCTCCACATTAGGCGCCAGCGTGGTCCAATATGCCGCGCATTTCCCCTCCATCGCTTCTTTCTTGCTTCCGGAATTCAAATCCTCCGGCGACGTATTCTTCGCGGCAGCCACCGCTCCATCCAAAACCTCCTCCCCTTTTTCATTTACTTTCTGCACCGTAAAACAACTATAACATTGCAATATAACATCGAACTGTGACAACAAATCTTCCTGTCCTTTCGAAGCTATCGTCAAACCGTAACTAAGCAAATCAGAGCCATCGGCATCGGATTTCTTAACCTTCCTATCACCGTCCTCAATTGAATCCGCTTCCTTAGGAAACTGAAGCGAGAAGAAATAATGAGAATCATCAAGTTTAACCGCGGTTCCCTGTTTCGTTATTGGCCATTGGATTTCATCAGCCACGCGCGCAAGTACAGCTACGATTTCGTTATCCTGCCAGAGACGGATCACGCTGAACTCGCCGCAAGCAAGCTCGACGCTGTACGATTTGTCGATCAAATGCACGATGGCGCCAGGGATTTTGATTAAAACTTCCTCCACAGCTTCAGGTGGAGCCGTTGGCGCTAAAGGAGGAGAAGGATCTGAGTAACCGTTATGGCCGCTAACGTAATATTCAAAAGACGGTGCCGTTGGCGCAAAAGACGGATCTGAGTAACCGTTATGGTGACTAACGGAATATTGAGAAGAGTGAGCCATTGGCGCGAAAGGAGGAGGATCTAAATGGTCGTTACGGCGGCTAACGGAATATTGAAAAGACTCAGCCGCTGGTGCAAAAGACGGAGCTGAGTGGTCGTTACGGTGGCTAACGGAATATTGAGGATAGTACGGGAAAAGGTTATCGACGAAATCATGATTGTCGATGGTAGGGTAAAGATTATTGGAAGAAGAAGAAGGAGAGTACTGAGGGATACCGGGGTTTATTTGGATCACTTCCGGGTAAAGGGAGCTTTTCCTGGTCGGGTATTGAGAATCCATTTTCCTTTCTGTTTGGGAAGAGAGAAGACGAGAGGGAATCTTTGGGAGGGAATAAATGAAGAAGAAATAATTATATCGGACAATTAGACACGTGGCGATCATTGATTGATGATTTTGACAGTTAAATTGTGTCGATATCATGCGCAAGTATACAAATACTAAGATTAGATTAAGATTTATTTCATTTTTGGCCTCATTATGGTTTTAGTCCTTGTGTTTTGATAAAGCATTCAAAGTTTTCACTACATTGAAAAATAAAATTTTCCAAATTTAAATGTGTTCGGTATTTTTTTTAAATGTTGAATAAGATAAATAGATTGTTATTGATGATGACAATATTATATTTATTTTAATATATTTAAAATAAATTATCTCTATTTTTATTAAAAATTAAAATTATTATATTCAACTTTTATCCAAATTATTTTTAATATTTATAAATTCAAATTATACTATTATCAAATGATATAATTATATTCCATACTTTAAAAAAAAATGTTTCAATGGAAATTTTCTTAGTGAATTAATATTTAATATTTTGTACAACACAATAAATCTTAAGCTCAAAATATTTCAATCGGTACACGACGATTGAGTAACAAATAATTATTAATCTCAACAACGTTACGTGACATAAGTCAAACAATAAGATTAACAAAAACGTTAGAGGTACAACCTTGTCGAGATAAAGATACTTGCTCTCCAATCAATCACATGTAAGAGACAATTTGGCCCTTGTGCACAGGGGCAACAGCAAGAGAGGTTGATAGGAGCCTCGTCTCCTAAAATGGTAAATCTATATTTAGACATTTTAAAATCTATAAAGTTTTAGTTAATATATGGTAAAATTGCACTATGTTCTCAAAATGATAAATTTTGATTTAATTTTTTTTTAAATTATAAATATACAACATTTAACTATTTTTTTATTTGTATGTATATTAATATTATTTTTAAAATCTAAAAAGTTAATTGATTATGGAAGAGGAGGAATGATTACATGAAACAATAATATTATCTTTTTCCAATAGTTTAATATTATATCAGCAATTTCATATTAAATTTCAATATAAAAATGTTGATATGACATTAAACTATTGAGAAAAAAATACGAATGATATGACGTCTCTGTTTCATACAATCCTTTTCTATGGAAGAGATAATTAAAAATATATATAATATTATCTTTTTCCAATAGTTTAATATTATATCAACATCGACATTGTTGCTAGTGTAAGAGGACGTGGATTCGAATGCGCTAAAACGTATTATCTTCTTATTTAAGGGTTAAAAAAACATTATTAATTACCTTTAATTTATCGTATTTTTTTTAAGGTACTGAATACATATATGATTATTAAAATTTCAATAAGAAAGTACGGATTTCCATAGGACCAAGCTCCACAATAAGAGTTGAATTATTAACAGGGCCTCCTCTAATAGGAGAAGAAGGTTGTTTTTCATTGTCACCTTCTACTTTCCATGATAATTTCTTCATCTCTGATTTCACTTGATTTGTTGTTAAGCTCATTTCTTGCACTTCCTTTATCTGAAAAAAGTAAATAAATAAACTCAATGTAAAGCTCAAATTATGTTGGTTCAAAAATGGTTATATATAGTCGATTGAATCTTAATTCGATTGGTATGTGTATTGTTGTCAGTACGGAAAAATGTGTGTTTGAATGTGTTAAAACATATTATCCGCCTATTCAAAAGTTAGATAAAAAATATAAATAATTCTAAGCATTGTATAAAAAAAAATTAATCACAACCTATAAAGAGAGGAGCACCTACTTGCTTTTGTCTTTACACTCCTATATGGGTAAAAGCAACAGGACAGGCAGTGGCTTTTGCCCTCCCAATATGGTAAATTTGCTCCTTTTAATTATTTATTTTAAAATTTATTAAATTACAAATAAATATAATGGGTAAATTTAATTTTGACTCCTCAAAAGTTTATTATTTAACTTTAACTCTTTTAAATAATATTTTAACTTCGCTTTGGTGTGCCAGAGAAAATTTTCAAAAAGTTCTAGTGAAGATCTAATCCTCAAAGTATTAACATTGAGCATATTTAAAACACATGAAATTAATTGTAAACACGTGCAATTACTGCATAAACAATTTAGATATGACATGTTAAAAAGAAATCACTCTTACATTTTATTGGCACTTATCTGTTTTTCTTTTATCACGTCAAATCTTAGTTGCATACGCGGCAGATATACACGTATTTACAATTTGATTAACATGTTTTAAATATATTCAACGTTAGATTTGAATAAACGTTTAATGTTCAAATTGATGATTATATTGACAAAAGAACTTATTGATAAGATATTGATACTTCAAAAATTTAATTAGAACATACCGTTCTTCCATTGAACATTTTCTTTAACTCAACTTTTGTTAGTTGTGAATACGTAGAATCTTCACCCTCCTAATAAAAAAACAGTCACAATAATCACAAAAAAATAGCAATAATCAATATATATTGAAAATTTACATTATTTTTAATAAAAACCGATTTAAAATATCTTTGAATAAAAAATTTTAAAATTTCGAATCGAAATATTAGAGTTACTTACTTCATACAAATGTGCTAAGCGAAGGAGTGCACTTCCATCATTCAATTCCTGCAAAAATGAAAAAGAAAAAGAAAAAGAAAAGAATCAGCAGTTTTTAGAGGAAAGAAAGAGAGCTGTTTTAAGTGGAAAATTGCATGATAAAAAAGGGGTGAAAGTGTCTGCAGATAGGTCCCTCTATTGTTGAGATTTTATAAATTTAGTCCTTATACTAATAAATGTGCCAATTTAATCCTTGTACTATTAAAAAAATAAAAAAAGCCAAATTATGATAAAGTTAACATTTACTGTTCAAAATTATAATTTGTTATTTAACAGTGTTAATATTTTGAAAGTTTTTATGATTCTACAAATGAAATATTTTATCTGGAGTTGAACTACAAATGAAAAAAAAATCATGTTATTTTTTAAACAATAAATGTTAATTATGTTAAAATTTATTCTCATTTGAATTTTTTTATTAGTCCAAAGACTAAATTGATCTATTTAATTAATATTGTAAAAATTGGATCGATGATCAGACCGGTTAGATCATTGGTTCCTGATTCAATTATTATAAACTAAAAAATTTCCAAAAATTTCTAAAGATATAAAATATATATATTTAAATTTATATTTTTAAATTAATAATAATGTAAAGATAAGCATTTAAACTAGCTTAAATCTGGTCAAATGGCTTTTTAATCGGTTTTCTTTATCCGGTTCAATCGGTTTTGATCGGCTCACTCCTCCTTTGGCTTTATAGTACCAGTTGAACCACTGATTCCCGGTTCAACTGGTTGATCTAGTTCGATTCTAATAATCATTCATTTAATAATAAAAGAACTAATTTAATTACATCCTTGTAATAGAGAGACCTGTCACGTACTTTCACTTTAAAAAACGGGTTTGAAAAACTGTCACCTGAAGAGTGATTAAAGCAACATTGAGTGGCAAAGTATAGCCTGGATCCATGGCAGTAGCTTTTGTCAAATGGGATGATTTCCAGGTCTCCATGTTCTAAATGATCAATCATTAGTATACACAGTTATGGTTTTTCCTAGACATGTATTTGTGACACATTCAAGTTACAATGTTACCTCATATGTGAAGGCTAAAAGGACTGGCGAGTAAACTTCTTGACAGGTCGTACGACGCCAACGTGCGCCTTCCCCTTTTTGGTCGATACTAATGTAGTAATTCCCTCGAATCTGAGCCAAAGAGAGGATATCAAATCATTCAAGTACGGATTTTCATTAAAAACGATATGAACTAGCATTGCAGTTACGGTTAAGAAGTGTACCGTAAGTCCCTCACATGTGTTGCCTACACATATGCTTTCGTCAAGGGCTTCGCCTACCCCTCGGGAATCGTCGTTGATCATCCGCCTAAAGCAAAGTGTGTTCAGCAGGTTCACATTGCCATACATGAATATGTGTTGGACACAAATATCGACTCTGGGTATTTTAAGAAGCTAAATGTTAAGGAAACCTGTGAAGCATTAGTTCTATTTCTCCGTCTTTAATACTCGATCCTCCTGTGGCACGATCAACCAACACGGATAGCTCCGATTTCTTATCCACAGTGTAAATTCCAAGGTTAATCTAGAAAAAGAAGTGTTTCAAGACATCAATATGAACCATGAAAGCCTATAAATACGCATATATCGATATACGCTACAAACTCTTAACAATGACGAGTTCTCGTACTCCTCAATGATGTGAAGAATTTTTGGACTCGTAAACCAGAACCGAGAAAATTACCGGATAATAGTTCCCTGCTACAGGTTGAGTAACCGTTAAGTTCCAATCTTCTCTGAAATCTCGAACCTGAAACGAAACTGTGATGTTTTACATTTCGAGTTGGTACTATAATAGCCATAAAGCTAAATACTCAAATTGGAGCTTAACCTTTTAGAGGTTACTCACATAAGGACCAAGCCTTTCAAAATGGTCATATAGAGGCTTAACCTTTACAAAAGTGTTAAAAAGAAGGCCAAACCTTTCAAAATGGTCAAATAAGGGTCAAACCTTTTCGAACATGCTCAAATAAGAGCCAAAACTTTTCAAAAGTGCTCATATAAGGGCTTCTCAAATATCGTATATCAGGTTTCAAATTATATTTTTATTACTTTCTTTTCTTTTCAAGCAATATATGTAAGGGCTTCTTAAATGTTGTATATCAAGTTTCAAATTATGTTTTTATTACTTTCTTTTCTTTTCAAGCAATATCTGATTCAACTATTATGTGTTTTATTCTAAATAAGTTAGTATTCACCTAATTTTACTACAAATTGAGTTGAATTACGTGAAAAGCCCTTAGTTGAACACTTTTGTAAAAGTTAAGCCCTTATATGACCATTGTAAAAAGTTTGACCCTTATGTGAGCAACCACTAAAATCTTGAACCTAATTTGAGCATTTAGCTTGGTCATAATGCAAGTGGAAACATCAACATATAAGAACGGCACAACGTGTCCGAGATCAAAACCGAACCAACATCAAGAAACATTATGATTTGTTGATATCTATACCATGCTAACTTGACATTGAAGCTAACTCAACTTCATATTACTTCAAAGAGAAGGAATGTTTCGGAAATTACCCGTTTTAGAAAGTCTCTGCCATTTGAATCAGTATAAAACTCTTTGTTCGTAACCATATTTGCTGTCAGCTGAGTAATAATCTCTTTTCCGACACCATCATCTAAGGGGATTGGACCAATCTTCAAACACACACACACATGATCACCAGAGCCATTGATAACACAGTTCGAGGAAAAAAAGAACATATAGGTAATAAGATTTGACTTCGTTTTAGATTTTCCATACAGTGAATTCGATTTCAGCATGCTCTTTGTCTTTGTAAAGCCTGGTGACCTGGTAGATCCATTCATTAAATTGTTGGTAAACCTCATCGACTAGAGGTCCATGAGTGACATTCAATGGCACCTGCAGGGGAACAATGTTTCGATGAGAGGCTTGTTATATGCCCGAAAGATGACAATGTTCAACGAGAGACTTACCGATCGTGAAATAACAGTTGGAGCTTCCCTGTTAGGCCGGAATATGTATGCACCAGAAGCCTGTAACATTTAAGCAGGCTCTTTCAAGTTACGACCTCGTTGTGAACACTTATATACGAAATCCAAGTGCTGTGATTGCTTACCTGAAAATCAGTGTCACCCGAACTCGAACCATACCATAGGTAACTCTGCTGTAGTGGTACATCTACCTGGTGAAATTGGAAAACAAAGATTAAAACATACCCAAAACCGGGATTTACATGATCATTGTTTGTAACTTACAAACAACTTACTCCAGTTCGAGAATTATACATCCGTTGGAGTTGGCCGGAACTTGTAGAAAAAGACATCTTGAGATTTCCCTGTCCAATTTCAATTGTCCCTTCTTGTGGCATTGCTGAGACCATTCCAACTGTGCCTCGTCCTACACCGTAAAAAGATCAAACATATCAAATACAAATTTTCCTTTTTGTATATAAGCTTTGAGACTTCAACAACAGTCCAGTACCTTTGTTGGTTCCTTTAGAAATGAAGTAAGTATTCCAGCCGAGTGCCGGTATAGATACTTGAAAAAGAAGCCAGTACTTTGGAACCGAATTTGATGACAGTCCCAAGTAAGCCTTTGCGTAGAACTCCCTTACATTTATTGTAACATTATCCAAAGCTATATATTGTGTATCAATGTTATTACCAGAGGAATCTTGGACAACAAGATTCGTGTCGTTAACCTGTAAATGGTTTGAGACAGGACCAAAAAGTTACACCATATACTAAATAAAAAAAACCCCGAAAGACATAAAATGTTAGCTAGCTCACTGGTATTCTAACGATATCGGTACGGTTCCATGCAAGAGAATTATATACCACCACCACCTGAAAGTGACCATTTCCAGATGGTGAACGAAAATTAAAAAGAAAAATGAATTCCTAACGAAAATGAAAACGAAAACGAAAAATACACAAAAATTACCAAGCTTTTCCCTTGTGGAATGTCCTGTTCTGTTGGTGGACAGTAACTAATGTTGGCCAATTGGCACTGTTAGAAATGGTGTCAGACCAACAAGGATATGCACAATATAAGGAGACATTAACAGCTCTTAATGCCTTACTTGGCTAAATATATTTCCCGATTCCTCGCATTTATCTCCGGAATTGTTCTTAGTTAAGCACGAGAGAGCAGAAGATACGACAGTTTCAGCCTGTGGATGAAACAAATTGTTCGATTTTCAATGATAAAACCCGGAAATCTCCTAAAACGGATTGAAGTAAAGAGGAAGTTAGCTGTCAACCTCGGCTACCCCTATCGCAAGGCGTTTCGAGTAGTCATTAGTTGTGTGTTGTTTAGCAGTACCGGTGATGGCATCATGGTGTTGTGCAATACCTAAAGCATCTCCCAAACTAAAAGTATTGGAACCTTTGGATCTCCTTCCTACCGAGAATTCGAGTTGTCTCGCTGCCTGTTTGAAGAATACGGATATATCAGTTCAATTTTACCATTAACTACAGGTTATTCGGTTTCTCATCTCGCTAGTTTGATGACATTACCAAATAATATCCACTAAGCTTCCGAACAAATCGTTTAAAGGCCGGCCGACTCGTGAAATATCCGGTCCAATAAGCATTTTGACTGTCTGCATAACTGCCATTCATCATCAAACAAGTGTACGTGTAGCAGATCAGCCTAAGCAAACTTGAAAACAAGTGGTCAAGCAATGAAGTGCTTACGGAAAATAGTCATCAGTTTTAAGCGGCCACGTTTCGTTTGCGGCATTTTTTGCATCGGTATATATGGATGGTGTAGAATACAGTGCGTTCACTCTGCCATCCTAAGAAAAGGAAGCACAAATGAATAGTATTGTACACATTGAGGGTAAATTCGAGCTCAAAGCTACGATTTCAAAATTAAATTAGCTATTAAAAATCGATTTCATCGTGTGAAACTACCTTGTTAATATAGTGAATAAATTTGTCCATCTGTCTGAACCATGTTTCAGCATATTGATATTGGAAATCATCTCCCATTGTCCACATAATATGGTTTGTCCTTGTCACATTAGCCTAATCGGAAAGAACAAAAAGTAAAAACTGATAGTCACGTTCCTAACTTGAGAAACAAGAAACCCAGAAAACAGAATGAACAGTTTACTTGGATCATTGCAGCGTTAATGAAGTCATTAACCCGCTGTTCAACATTGTAATCGAATAGAAGAGGATTGTCCTGCAGGCATAGAAAGTAATACACGATAAACACGAACAACGGTCAATACATAGACCACATAACTCTTTGTTAAACATTATCGTACCTGGACAGGCGCGGAATCATCATCCACTTCGAAATGGAAACCAGTTGGAGGACTATAATGAATGGGAAAAGCATTTGCAAAAATCTGCAGGGTAACCAACAAGTTAATACAAGTAAGATGTTATAACTACAGGATTTTCGATTCCTAACCTGAGATGAAGAACCGAACGTATTGGACCCCTGCCATACAACCTCGAGAGACTTATCGTTCTTCCGTTGAGCTCTATCTTGATAATCAATCCTTGCAAAATGCATTGAATCAAAGCCAACCTGTAGGAGACAATGTACCAAAATGTGTCATTTATTCAAATTAAACTCAGTTTCGAGTCGGTTGAATTGATTGAATTATGCACCTCAGCACCGAGTAGGTAACTTTGCACAGCAGAATGACCAAAAGGATCGATTTGCCATCCGGCACGAGGAACATTGTTGAATTGCTCCTTTATCACACGATGGCCTAAAGTCGTTTGATCGATCATGTCTATATAATGTGTTGCAGCTTCATCATGCATACACCAACCACCATTACTGCATATACAATCGCCAATAGGCCAGTTTCAGTACATATGCAATAACCAAACCTTACAAGACATCAAGTTGCTCAGTAACCGAACATACACAAATTCCAATCGACCGGCATCCACGAGTTTTTTCACTTGTTCTTGTATTTCTGAACTTTGCTCTGTCCACCATCGTTGGAAAAACGCCTGTATAAATTCATATCGAACTTTATTATTACACAAACAAAAACATGATCAGACTCAAAACTAGAAAAATGACCATTTACCATCTCGGCAAACACGAATTTCCTATTCGGATCATGAAGCAATGCATCGACGACCGAATCGAGCACATTTTGTACACAAGCACCCTGCATACACAAATCACTTAAAAAAAACCATCAAACATAACAAAGTTCATTGAGTAATATTAACATGAACATGGTGAGAACCGAACCTGAATGCTGTTGTTTGATCCAACATAATACTGATCAACAGTCTTTAACCAGCCAACATCGTCATGCGAATGCGGTACCAAATGAACATTTAGTTTCCCCGGAACAATCCTGGCTCCGGTATCGTACTTCGCATACGCCGTTCCGGCATTAAAACAAACAACAACAGCGACAACAGCAAGAACAACATAAACTGCAAAAATCTCATGTTTTCTCATTGTTATCATTGGTAATAATAATAACCCAGTTTTGTGCATTGCTGTTGTTGTTCCGTTTGTAAACCTCCAACAGACAATACCAAGAATATTATAAATGGCAATAATAAAAGGACAAACAAGCTCTGTTCTGGCAAGTTGGTGGCTGGCGGGGCGGCCAATGCTCAATATATTTATTTTTGGAAGTTTATTAATGGGGATTAAAGGAAATGGATTTTTTAACTATAAACGGACGCCACACTACACGATATTAATATTAGGGTAAATTACACTCTAAGGTCATTAAACTATTATAAATGGCAATAATAAAAGGACAAACAAGCTCTGTTCTGGCAAGTTGGTGGCTGGCGGGGCGGCCAATGCTCAACATATTTATTTTTGGAAGTTTATTAATGGGGATTAAAGTAAATGGATTTTTTAACTATAAACGGACGCCACACTACACGATATTAATATTAGGGTAAATTACACTCTAAGGTCATTAAACTATTATAAATGGCAATAATAAAAGGACAAACAAGCTCTGTTCCGGCAAGTTGGTGGCTCGCGGGGCGGCCAATGCTCAATATATTTATTTTGGAAGTTTATTAATGGGGATTAAAGTAAATGGATTTTTTAACTATAAACGGACGCCACACTACACGATATTAATATTAGGGTAAATTACACTCTAAGGTCATTAAACTATTAGTAAATTTACATTTTGGTCACTCAATTTTAAAAAGTTGCAAACAGCCACTAAATTATTAAAAAAATTTCATTTAAATCATTGAACTATTCGAAAGTTTTTATTTAAGTAATTGGGTAAAAAGTTCAACTAGCGAACTCCAAACAACGATTCAACAATTGGTATGATGGATCAGTACTAGAGGTGCTCATGAGCCGAGTTCGGGCCGAGCCTAAATATGATATTAATATACTTTATGCTTGCCTAAGCTTGATCCGACTCAAAATATGAGCTTAAAATTTTACACAAACTCATCCATATTTATAAAACATTAACCTAAGCCCATTTTAGGCCCGTCCATAATATTTTTTATTTTTAAAAAAATATTTATATTATATTATTTTAATGTTTAATAATTTTATATATTTTTATATATTCATCTTAATATTATTTTCATGTTTACATTAGAGAAGTATTATATATTTTGCATATTTTTATTTTTTTAGTGTGTTTTAAATTACATAATATAAAATATTATAAACTTAAAAATAGATTGGGCCGAGTCGGGCTCAAGTCTTAAATATTCAAGCCCAAGACAACCCATATTTTAAACGAGTTTAATTTTTTTGCTGAAACCCATTTTTTGAGCCTAATATTTTTATCAAACCTTCTAAAAGTTCGAGAGGGTAACTCAATCCATTAATAGGTCTAATCAGTACCCATTGACAAGTAGAAAAACAAATCTTAGATCTAATTCGATCTATTGATCGGTGCCGAAGATTGGAAAAAAAGTTGTTTGAATTTTGATTCGCAGATTCGTGATGTTCAAAATTGTTTCGTAAAAAAATAATGAACTATAGAAGAGAAGGGGATTAATAGTTCTCAATTGGTACAGGTGGTACGAACAAAGAATGTCATACAATAATTTTTTTAATAACCTAGTGTTTTAAGTGAAAATTTTCGAATAACTCAGTCATCATTTTTCAACTTTTTAAAATTGAGTGATCAAAACGTAAACTTATTAATTGTGTAGTGATTTTGAATGCAAAAATTCAATATGCTCCTTAAATAGCGGATTCCGAGGATAATGGCCTGTCGGCACTTAAGATCCTGGCCGTTGAATGTCACCATATATATGAATCCAATGGTTGGAAATGGAAGAAGACTAAGGGAAACGATGAGTAGGGGTGCAAGCATTTGAGCTAGAACCTAAGTATAGTCCGTGAATGTTTGAAGGTTAAAATATCTTTAAATCCTTGTAGTCTTTGAAAATTTAAATTTTAGTCCTTTTAGTCTTACTTTTAGAGATTTAATCTATATCTTTTTTAGATTTCAAAATTCAAGTCTAACCGTTAACTCCACATTAAAACTCTTCTGTCAAACTTATTATTCACTTGGTATCAATTTAACAAAAATAATAAAGTTGTAGTGAAGATAAATTTAATAGGAAAAAATTTAACGATGTTAGCAATTGAATTTGTAATTTTTTTTAATTTGAAAAATAGAAAGATTAAATTTCTTAAAAATAAAAATATATGATAGGAGCTTGAATAGATAAAAATAATGAAAGAGTGTAATTTGCATATTTGAGTGCAAGGATCTGAAACACCCATGTAGGTTGCCCGTTTGGAGAGGACAATAGATCAACTATTTAAATTAAGGATAAACTATCAAAAATAGTAACTTTTCTTTGCCTCATATTACATTTTAATCATTTATGCTTAAAATGTTACGTTCTAGTCATTTACGTTTTCATATTGTAACATTTTAATCACTGAACGGTTAATTATCATTAACGGTATAATGATAAACTAACGTAACACGTCAAATCATCATTTCAAACTAAAATTTTAAGTTCAACTTAATTAAAAATAAATCCATAAATTTTAACGTAATTAAAAAATTGATTTCCTCAGAGCTAACCTAATTAAAAAAATCCATAAAATTTAACGTAGTCTCCATCTTTGAAAGCTTAAACAACAACTGGAACAAAGGCTCTCTCTTGTCAATTTATATACTAAGAAACATCGACACCAAAGATAAGATTTAAGGGTCTTATTTAAAAAAAAAAAAAAAACACTAAGACTAAGAAAAAAAAACAAAACTAAAACCAAATTAAAACTTTATTTATTTATTTTTTCCATATCAACATAACATCATGATTTTTAATTTTTGTTTTTTGATACAATACCTAAAACTACCTATAACCCTTCTTTAACTCGAACCCACATATTTTTGCAATAACAAAAATATCAATACTAATTGAATTAATACTCAATCGACAAAACCAAATTAAAACTTTGATGCATTAATATTTTGCTTTCTATAACTCTTTTTATTGCGTTAGGTTTAACCAATCGAAAAAGTATGAGATTTAGATAAGCAATCACTGAATCAAGCGATCAACATCATATATGATTTTTTACACAATATTTATAATCCCTCCCTAACTCATAAATAAAATGATAATGCACTTCAACGCACTCGAATCAATATCCTCCTGCATTAATAATAATATCCATACCAATCGAATTGACTGTATCACTCGATTTCTTAATAAGCTTAGTTTGCTTCAGCACTATGATTTCTTAAATCGTGGGATTGAGGGTTTCTGGAAAATTTGGATTTTAGATTGTTCGACCCTTGTGGTAATTTTTTTTTCTAAATTTAACATAACATCATTGGTTTCCATGTAAAATAACATAACACCCAGAAAAATGTTGATTTCACTGCAAATAAGTTGTATGATGATATAGTAAAATCTGTACTAGAACAATATATATATCATTAGTGGAAACACGAATGAGATGCATTTCAATGAAACTAACATACGCTTTTACAAAGGCCTTCAGAATGAAATAGTAACCATCAACATGCATCCTGGTGGTAACCATGAAGAGCTTCCATATCTGCACAAGAAATCTAATTATATAAAAAGAAAACATTAAAATCTAGCATGTATTGATAATAGCTATGTATCATGAACCACGCAAAATCGAATTATAGCACAACCTGAAAGAAAAATGAATCCGAACAAACATCACTTCTTCTCTTCCTCCTTTGGTGCCTTGTCCTCATCTTGCTTCTGCTGGGGCTGAAAGGGTAGTAGCATTAACATCAACAGAAAGTAATGAGAAACAAATTTGATATAAAATGCACACATTGTGTGTATCGGTTAGATATCCGATAAGGCCAATGAGGCCTTGGCATTATAGGCAATGGCTGAATAACTGGGACACTGATGCCCCAGGTTCAACTACCGCATTGCGCAAATCATGTGTGGATATTAGTTTGATTGTGCTCTATAAAGCTTGATAGACAAGAAATACCTTGAGAACCTTATTGTTCAATCTAATGGTAAGGCTATACACAAATGGGGTAGTCCCCGAACACCTAAAACACCAACACTAGTTCAAAGGGGAATGAATTCCGAGGGGCAAAGTATTAAATACGACCATGAACCACCATGAACTGCAAAAATAATCGTCCGATCCCTACTATAAATCATTTTAATATTTTATCCTGCTACTAAATTCAATGAGCTCACCTCTGATTGGGTTTGCATGGAAGCAAGCACCTCCTTAACTGAAGGATCGTTTGGATCTACCCCGGGAAGCTGCACAAGGAACAATTTAGCATTAAACGATCTTTTATTTTCTGAACTCAGAACTTGGGTGTAAGGACAAAAGAAGATAAACAGAAAATGCAGCAGACATACCGATGCAAGGATGGAGGATACGAATGACTGGTCTGCCAATAACTTACTCATATCTGCCTGACTAGATGAATCTTTTCCACTGTCTTGCACGGATAATTGAAGAGCTGAGAGAATTGGAAATACAGAGAATTAAATCAGCATTCATGGAGAAAGGAATTAATACAGACGTATCTCAGGTCTGACTTGCATCAAGAAGTTTCTGAGATGAAGAACAACTATTTTTGGAGGATGATTTAACTTGCATAGAAAGCGACAAATAGTATGAACTTGTAACTCGTAATCATTCAAACAACCTAAAGTGACCTGAGGACATGCTTTGGTCATCGTTGACCATCAACTGCAATCAGCAAAATATGCATACAAATAAATTTTTCCTAACACCTATATGTCCGGTTTTTCTCATAAAGCAAGGAATAGTTGTTACAAATATGCATCGACTTGGTACACTTACCTAATGCCAGCTCTGGATCCTCAGCAGCTGCATCTGACATCTCAGTATCCTGTAAATCCTGGCTAGAGGCAGGCTCATCCATCGACATTGCAAGAGCCTGCTGTAGTAATGTATTGTCATCATCCTGTAACAGACTCGAGGTCAGTTGTGTCTCGACATGAAAGAGCAAGGGTCAATCATGTCTTTTTATGGAATAATTGTCCCACCTGAAGCCGCTATCCTATTGAACCAAGTAAGAACGAGACACAAAACAATACTACCCTTCTATAAAAACATCCACTCACAAAAAGAACAGCAAAATTAAATGGGAATATAACCACACTAACCAAAAATTCAATTTTCTTATTATCAGCTTCTGAAGCTCCCTCACTAGCACGTTCTGTCATCGTCGCATCCTGTTCTTCCTCACCTTTTTCTTGTTTCGATGACTCTTCTGCCGCCTTTTTAGTGGCAGCTTCTTGCCTGGCTCTCTCCTCTTCCATTGAAACTCTAAGAGCAAGGGCCAATTCAGGATCAAGGTTGGGATCCACGCCAAACTCAAAACCAGAGATGCCACCAGCAGCAGCTGCTGCTGCTGAAGCTGCAAAACCACTTCCACCTTCCCCGTCCCCAGTGAAGATGGGGGTACTGCCATGGATACAATAAATATCCAGCTTCAGCAATAACATCACAATTACAAGTAATTAGCACGCTGGAAAGAGAAAAAATCACCTCAATCACTAACCTTAGAAGTACATCAGAGAGAGCATTAGGACCAGCAGGAACATGAACAATGTGACTAGTATCATTATTGTTAACGGCAGCAAGAAGCGCTTCGAGCTTCTCTGTCTTCCCTTCATCATCTTCACCGAAATTTACAATATCAAGTGTAACACTGTTCTTTTTCAACTTCTTTCCAATCATCTCCAATGTCTTCTTCTCGTGTTTGACAGGGCTTGCAGAAAAAAAAATCATACGTCATTTTTTTACAACCAAAACACTGGAAAAGAAAAACATTTCTCTGTTAATATAAAAATAGCAATAACAAAAAAACACACCTTCCAGCAAAGACAATAATCCTTTGCTGCTGCTTTTTATTTTGCCGATGCTTAAGCGCCAATTGAGCCACTTGAATCCCAGCTGCCAAGTTCATTTCACCACCTATTTCTAAGCCTAGATTATGATAAGCAAAATCTCCAATTTAGCAACTTTTATTACAATACAATGTTAACAAAACTATAATATATATATATATATAGGGGAGGAATCCACTTACACACAATTTCATAACGCTTGATATGATTAATATTTTAACAATCCTACTCAAGGGAGAAACTAAAAAATTACCTTTGGGGGGCCAAAGGGGCCAAAGTGCAATTTTACCATTATACTAATTAGTAATTTCAAAAATCTCAAAGGGATTAAAAGGTATATTTACCATTTTTTGGGGTGGCCAAGGTTACTGCCTGCCCCCCTTATCTATGCCCCTGATCTTACTGTTTAATTTATCGATATAATTATACTTGTTATGCATGTAAATTTTAAAATCGATACGATAACTCTATTATATCTATCTAGAATAGTATCTTTATTAATATATTAATTTACTCAAAATTAGACATGCATGATCTACGTGAATGGAATATAAAATATGAGAGTCAGATTGTTAAAATATTAATAGTACAAAGGTGTACGGATCCTCCCTATATATGTGTGTGTGTGTGTGTGCATTATGCCTAAAGCAAGCTAAGAAACGAACCGTGCATGCAAGCTAAGATTTTGCCAAGATCACTTGTGGGAGTGACCAAAACACGAACACCTTTGCCTGCCATTGTTAAAACTCCCACTGTATTCTCTGGATTAGACTGTTAAAAACCCTCTAATTCAGTAAAAGCTCAAACCTTTTTTTTTTCTTCAATAATCAACTAAAACCCTAAATTTCACATGCAATAAACAAATCAACATACTTTTTTTTTTTGCAAAATTCAAACTGATTCCTTTTTTTTTTTTTTAAATCCGGTCTACCTGAGTTTTAGCTCCACAAATAAGGTTAACAGCATCGGCTTGAGCCTGAAATCGAGAAGGAGCGTAATCACCATTCCGCATCCACTCCGAATTATCGATACAGATCATCGTTGCCTGCGAATGCACAAAAATTAAGATATAAAAAGCAATTTTAATCGAAAGAAAAATTGGAAGAAATGGAATTTGGGAAGAGAAATGGGAACTGGGATTTAAGGGGGTTTACCTCGAGCACCATGGTGAAAATGAAGGAAGGATCGAGAGAGAAAGAGAAGAAATTTGGGTTTACAAGTTTGGTACTTTACTTGAATTGAAGGAGATGGATGATTAGAAAACGACAAAGGATTGATTTGAATCAACAGTTGCTGTTTGAATATATATAGGCTACAAGAAGGTAGAGTATAGAAGAGGTAACCTTACAATGAAACATTGACACGAGTAATGGAAGTAATTCCTCAAGAAAATTGAGTCAGAGACGAGTCGGAATTAAGATTTACATAATTTTGAGTTTGAATTATGTTCTTTCAAAATGTTCGGGTTTGAAGTTAAGCTCTTTTTAAAATGATTTAAGTTTCTAATTAGTTTAAGACTCTAAATTTCGAATAAAATCATTTCGAATTTAAATTATTTCAAATTTAGATCCGTTTAATATGAATTAATCTAGAGATGGAAACCATTTCCAATTAAGGTATCAATCAAACTTAATTCGAACATTATAACACTTAATTCAAATATCTTTTGAACCTAATCGTTTTAATCAAAGCTCGAATTCAAGTTTAAGTATGAAAATTAATGAACGAATTTGAACTTAAAAATCGATGTTCGATTGACCTCAAGCCGAACCGAACTCGAACTTGCAACTATTTGAGTTCTATTACACCCCTACTTTGAATTCCTAGCAAGCATATCTTTAAAATTTGGCAATAATGAACCATGGAATTGATTGATTGCATCTTTTTTGTTTCATGCTTTACATAGAAATGACTATTTTGCTACAACACTAGTATGGATATATCTTCCAACCAGGGAACTTTTCTTCATAAATCGCCCATTTTGGACTAAATGAGAAAGTAACCATTTACGAGAACATCATTCATACAGGGAAGACTGTTCGGTTTTCGACCCTTCCGGTTGAAAATTATACACCACAATGCCAACGGCGGATCAATTTGATGCCGGAGAGATGGCAACGAATACAATGGCCAGACATTAAACGGCTGCATCAGCATTTCCTGAATGTTTTGAGCATGATTTTGAAGAGACAAAGGGTGCAGAAACACACTTCTGATAGGGATGGCCACTGCAAGGAGAAAGCGGCACACTGAAACATAACATTATGAAGAAAACAAAATCGAAATATAAATTTCAAATGATCCATTTGAGAGATGTTTACTTCATACCCAAAATTGAATACCAAGCCAAAAGATCATGTTCCATTATTGAATCTACACTCGGTTGCCCCGCTTGATCTGTCGAATGAAGACAAAGAGATTTCAGTGGCAATAAGGTACGTTGATTCAAGATTCTTAACTTTGTAATAAAGGTGAGAAATGTAGACAAAACAGCCATTCGAGTAATGTTTTCCATCACCAAATGTCATCATGTCACAATAAGACCTAGTTCTACCTAAGTAAACAATAAGGTAAGTCGGGTCAAGATCCTCATCTTTGCAATAAAGGAGAGAAAAGTAGACAAAATATGTCTTCATGATATGGTACAAAGGTAATAAGACTGACCGTTCGAGCAACGTTTGCCACCACCAAAATGCCATCATGTCACAATTAGCCCAAGTAAACATTAAGAGGGAAATTTAATCTCATTGCTATTAATATCTCTCAACTGCTAGATTAAGAAAATACTTCCTTATCCAAGATTAAGAAGCAAAGTCGGACTTTCTATAATCTCGTATTGCTAAGAATGAATCACCTAAACCAAACCCGAAGCATACGCAAAGGCCTTTGATCACTAACCTCGGAAAATGCAAATTTGGTTGTCATATCAAGCTTGCATACAGGGCAGAAAGTCCCCCACTTAGTCAGCCATGACTCTACACAGCTTGAATGAAAATCTGCAGCAAAATTTGTGTTCATTCACTAATATCTACACACAACAAGAACTTGAATAGAAATGATCAGGGAAACAAGCTTTGAATATTGTGTTCATTTATCCGTGACGTGCAAACAACAACATCATCTCTCTTCTCGGACTCGTAAAACTATGGACTCGAATCATGTTCTGACTATAATGATCGAATAAGTGCATGGGTTCAGAACAAGGGTGCCTTTAAACAACCAATGATCCAAGCTTAATGTGCTAAAAAATTTCATCAAGCTAAGTCTTTTCCATATATCAAATTTGTGAAAATTTCGTAGTTCCTAGGCTAAAAGTCATATATCCTCCACTTTCTACATTTAAAATACTTACTTCCCGGTCTCACAAAAATCAAGCTACAATGTAATATAAAAGGCTCGATATCAATCCAAAGGCGAAAAAAGTCCTACCATGTTGACAAGGAAGCACTTTAAGAAGCTCCCCATCATTATAATCCTCGAGGCAAATCGCACAAGTTTCACCGGCAATTCTCAAACGAGCCGAACCGAACACAAAACGAGGAAGAGCTTCAACCATTTTACTATTCACACTTCTCACTAAATTCCTTCGTCGCCAATTCGACAAGCTTCGAGGAGCAGCAAAGGCAATCACCAAGAAAGCTGCTATAACAACAAGTGATAGGAAACAAATAGCAAAAACAGTCCATGCTTTCCCATTCAATGGTGGGTAAATACAGCATTCCCCATTTTCACCTCTAGCATGATCTTTTAAAAATTCACCAGCAGATTTAGAAACAAAAACAGCTAGCACTTTGATTCCTTTAGGGTTCACCATCACTTCAAAACAACAAACAAAAATCCCCAATTTAATAATATTCTAAAAGTTCACTAAAAACAGCTTAAATTCAGTTCAATTCAAACCAAAAGAGGAAATTTACTTACTGTATACTAAATTGTTACTATATTTATCATCGTAAACAATTCCAGCAGAAAAACCCTTATTTTGAGCGTTTCGGATTTTCTCCTCGAAAGAACAATCCCCTCTAATTATCAAAGCAAATCTTATAGAATCACTTTGATTAGATCCGAATTCGTTTCGGAGCGGACTACAAGCATCCAATGGATCCGCCACCTCAAGAGCACCGCAAATGCCCGTGTTATTCCCAATAGCTAAACACCCAAAAAAAAAAGCTTATTAAAGTTCCATTTTTGCGAAGTTTTCCCGCAATTTCCCGGTAAACAAACAGGATAAGGAAGAAGGAAAGTTACCGAATTTGGCGGGAAGGTCCGGCAAGGAAATTGATAAGGGCTTAAAAACAATGGTAGATGAAGCTGATTCACTGAAATAAGCAATAAACAACAATGAAAAAATCCCAAATAAAGCTTCTCTCATTGCTATCCCCCTTCTTCTTCTTTTTTAAGCTTTTAATTTTCAGATTTTCTGATAACACAGTGAAGTAATAATAAAAAATAAGAGTCTTGTGGAACGTACTAGCTTTGGGTAACAAACGCCGTCGTTTTATCAACAGATATGACGGCTAAAAAAAGGGTTTATATATTTTTATATATACAGTTCCTTTAAGGTACCCTTCACGAACTTTTTTGATTCAATAATGGAGGAACCTTCAAAATCGCCATTGCCGGAAGGTTTCCTTAGCTTTCTTCAAGCAAATGGGATCGACCCATCAATTTATACAGCCTCTGATTCAACCCCTCGTTACCTAAGGCAAGTTTCATAGACTTATTTCATCTTTATGGCTGGTTTTTGTGGGTTGTTTTTGAATTTCATTGTGTAAAAACAGGTTGAAACCAGGGAGTGAAGCTGAAATTGAAGGAATTGAAGCTGAGATAAAGTGTAAGCTCGAGAAAGTGAATTGGTTACCTGGTTTTTATTCTCTTCCACCTGATATTTTGATTGCCAATTCAAAATCATACTTGGATGGAAAGGTGAGGAATTTAGTAATTTATGTTAAATACTTGTGCTGATATTTTTAGATTAAAGTTTCATTGATTGATTGAACCTTGACATCTGTTTCTTCTTTTTTATTCAGACAATGTTGATAAGGCCTGGAATTTTTGTCTCTTATTTTAAACGATGGTGTTTATGTATTCCTTCTTATCCTAGAGAAACTGTTTTAAAAGATGGTTGTAGCTTATAACTTGAAGTTTGGGTCTTTAGGGTGTGTTTGGTAGAGTGGAAAAAAAGGGGAAGATAGAAAAATAGGGAGGAAAATTGGAGAGAAAATAAATTTTGAATGTGTTTGGTAGGTAAGAAAAGTGAGAAGAAGGAAATTAGAAGAGATGATTATTTTTTATTGCTCTTTGATATAATATGCAATGGCTAATTTGTTATTTTTTTTAGTAGAAGAAGCAAAATGCAACTTGACTCTTAGTATAGGGCCTCCACGGTACTTTTACCTTCCAATTTGTGATGATAAGAGGAGAGAAAATGAGGGATGTAACTATGTTAGTTTCAATATGATGCATTTTTCAAAAAGTTTTTTTTTTTTTTTGCCTCTCGTTTTTATCAACTCTATCAAGTAAATTTTCTTTCAATTTCTCTGATTTTTCTTTCTAAGCACACCTATGAAAAGAAAAATTATGTTTGTGCTTTATGTTAATTTTAGGCATTTTGTTTGGATTATGAAGCATTTACTCTTTCATATCTTTTGGTATTCATTTTTTGTTTCGATTTGCATTTTTGGCATTTCAGATCTATGGAATTGATGCTGCTTCTGGTGCTGCTGTCTCAGTCTTGAATATTTCACCAGGGGATCATGTGCTCGATCTCTGCGCTGCTCCTGGTAATCAATCGTTTCTTCCCGTTATTATGTATAATCAACTTGTCCAGCACATTCGTTCATATACACCTCTAGTGTAAAAGGAATGGTAAGGTTGATAAAGTCCTGATCAAACCGTAAAATGCAATATATTCTCGAAGGGATCATCCTGATATCGAGTCTTGGATGATATTTATATCTGTGTTCCTGTTCACAGTTTTTAGATTGCTCATTTGAATGTTACTGAAAATTATATGTATTTTGTTGGGATCAAATTCTTGATTGATTTCACTGATTCAGCTTTGTATAGAGTGTTTTTGCTGCACTTATCTCTCGTGTATGTCCTTCAGGTGCTAAACTTTGTATGATGTTGGATCTTCTCGGTGATTCGGGTTCTGTAACTGGTGTTGATGTTGCACGACATCGGTTAGCAGCTTGTCGAACGATGTTGCAAAAATATTCCTTGAGTGATCGGTGCCGACTATTTGTTGCTGATGGGACAACATTTTCTCTTGCTCCTTTGAGGGTCGATTCCCGTTCCAGATCATGTAATAAATCTGCTAATTTTTTTTCGAGAACTCGACATACATGTCTGTCTGCTTTGATGTGTTCCTCGAACAGGTGAATCTTCGTTCGAGGAAAAGGATGAAAGATTTAGGGAATGGACTTCTAGGAGACCATGGAAAGAAAGGAAAAGAGCTGCTAAAGCACGGGAAACCATGTTTTTACAATCAGTTACAGCGAGTGAAAACCCTGAACTTATCTTTTACGGACGGCATTCCGGAGTAGTCGGTCTCAGTAAAAACAAATTGTATAAAACCATGTCTGATCTCAAAGTTTCAAGCTGCGGTTATGACAAGGTGAAGTTGTATTTAGTTTTGAATCATCTCAGGAAATTTACTTTTCTTCTTTTTTGTTTTATCTTGTGCGAAGGCAAACTAATCGGTGCTGTGCTTGCAACGTATCAGGTACTCGTGGATGCAGAATGTACGCATGATGGATCGGTTAAACATATCCAAAAGTTCGAACAATGGGGATGGACAACTCTTCAACGCCGTGTATTGGATGCCTTGAGAACAGATAGCTTAACTCTACTTCAGGCAATGCCATTTTTCCATCATGATTTATATACATATAAATTGTTCGCACGGTTTTGTTTCTTCATGTAGTTTCTTTACCATTTTGCGATTCTCTAAATATTTTCGCCTTCGTTTTCGGTCCTTTTTATTCGTTTTCTTGCAGTTAAAACTTCTAAGGAACGGTTTTAGACTGCTGAAAGTCGGGGGGTTGCTGGTTTACAGCACTTGCAGGTGTGTGTTTCGTTGGCATCTCTTGCATCGTGTAAAAATGTAGCGCACACACTGACATAAAAGGATGCGCGACAATGTTCTGATTACCTCATTTGACCTTTTTCCGTTAATTAGTTTGACAGTCGCTCAAAACGAAGACATAGTAGAGCAGTTCTTGAAGGAAAACGCTTCAGCAGGTAGTATAAACTCTCCTACGAGACAAAAGAGTGTCGTTTAAATGAGCCTTTTGTCATACTTCTTCTCCATTCTCATGATCTAAGAGAGAGAGATATTGCCTTCGGGTTGTTTAGAACTACAGGAAATAAACGAAGCGAAAGAGTGGCCCTGTAATAGTGGAAGGATACCAAAGACGTTACGATTCGATCCCTTGACATCACAAACTAGTGGACTTTTCGTAGCTAAGTTCACAAAACTCGCCGCTTAATTAAGGTTTGTTCATTTTAGGTTCTCTAAAAGATGAAGTAGCCGCATTTTTGCCGGATAACTGTAGCTTACATTGCATTACTTACAGATTTACATTCTGGGGTGGCAGAGAATCGTCTCTTCATTGCTGCACTTTGACCCTGGATCTCGGCTGTTGCCTGTTTCACTACTTCTGGTACCAGCCCTTTGTACAAGACAGATTGATTCGTATTATAACTTCCAAGAGTGATGCTCAACGCGATGCTCGCCATTCCGAACACTGATTTTTTTATTGATGATCCGAAAATTTTGTAGTTTTGATTGTTTGTTTTAGTATAGTTATAAAAATGATCCTAATTTAATTATAGAATTTATTGTTACGACCTTTCTTTACCACATTGTAAGCATATTGGATTTCATCTCATAGATGTTATATACACATGCAATTCTTTACATTTATCAGTGAGTACTCGAAACTTGTCCATTACATGAGTGACACAGACTTTAGCTCTGGTATCATGTGGCCTTAGGCTCGAAACTTCACTCATATTTTATAAAAGAAAGAATCCAAATTTATAAAAGTTTTAAAATTTCAGGACTAATTTGAATAAATAAAAGTTAAATGACCAAGTTGAGAAAAATATCAAGCTGAGGGACTAAATATTGCTTTATCCTTTCTTAAAATTGCATGGTTTAATTTTTAAACTTGTATTCCCAAGGAAAAGATCTAGATTCGAATTTTGGAGACAATATTGTTAAGAGGGACAGTCACGCACTCTGAACATGAACCGTAAAACGGATATGAAAAATAGCAAGAAGAAAAAGTGACTCATATATTAATCTATTTTGTTTTGGTCACTCGTATTTTAGAAACTTTAAATTTTATAACTAACACCAAGATTTTGGTCACTCTGTTAAATTGTTAATGGTAAACTACACTTAAAGTCATTAAATTAGTAGTAAGTTTATATTTTTGGACACTTAACTTAAAAATTTTACAAAATGATCATTAAATTATTTGAAAGTTTTCATTTAAGCCACTTGCATCAATCAAAAACTCACTTTCCTTCTATTATAAAGTTTAAATTTTTTTTTCACAAAATTGCTTTAAATATCACAAATCTACAAACCAGAATCTTAAAAACTTTTTTTTTTATTTTCGTCACTGACCATCAAATCAATTTGAATCTAAAATATATTTTTCTATTTATTGATGAATATTGATTCACTGTACCAATCGTCTAATCGTTATTTGAAACTTAGTAACCATACTTTTTTTTTTAAATAGAACAAAATTACAGCCCACTGACTTAAAAAACTTTTTGAATAGCTCAATATTTAGGACTAGTTTAATATTATTTTTGAGAAGTGCTTTTAAAAAATATTTTGAAAAAATGATTTTGAAAAGTACTTTTAAAAAGTTTGGTTTAAGATTGAAGTGGTTAGTATAGCTATCAAAAAGTGCTTTTGATAAATAAAAGATCCATTTTAGATATGTGTTATAAAGTAATAAATAAATATTTAAATAATATTCAAATTAGTTAATATTATGATATTTTAATAAGAATATAAAAAATAATTTATTATATTTTATTATTAATATTTTAATATATGAAATATAAATTTTAAATATTTTTTAAGTAATTAATCAAAGAAGGAAAAGTGTCTTGTGCTAAAGGGATGAAAACGTAATTGAATTGTCAAAAGTGCTTTTAGGATGAAAAAGTTAAAAATTTTAACTTCTTCATCTGAGGAAAAGTACTTTTGAAAAGCTAAAAATTTCTTTCAAAAGTTATTTGTTTAGTATTACTTTTGATTCAAAAATACTTTTTATATCAAAAATGCTTTTTAAAAACACTACTAAACATATCCTTAAATAAAAACATAACAGCCTCTTTCTTAATTGGCATAATGGAAACTTTAATCCTCAATTTTTAAACATTTTATCATGCTGGTCCTTATTTGACTGAACCCAGTCTCAAACCATCTGTCACCAGAATCTAATCTGCTTTTCCCACAAAGGCCGTCTCTCAGGCTTTACCGAGGAGATCAAATTGAACGAAGTTTAATGGAAACTAACAGTAACAATGCAAGTTTAAAGCCTTCGGCTTCTTCATTAAGATGGAGAATCCTTAGTCGAGCTGTTCTTCATCGTGCCAAAAATCCAGGTACCCTTTTCAATCCACTGATCTCAATTTGTTTATAATGGCAGTGTTTTAGCTTTGCTCATTGATTTTAATCATCGTGTAGAAGATGAATCGCAATTGGGCATGAAGCTCATTTCCAGAAAAGCAGCAAAAGGATTCAACTTGATACCGTGTCAGCTGCTAAATCATGATCACGAGTCTAGAGATGCCCGGTTTTGCTACACCTTGCCCACTCAAGGATGTCCCAAGCTTGTTTTAACGTGAGTTTTCATAGACTAGATACTTTTTTTTTTCTAGTTTCTTTTCGACATTTCTTCGAACACTTGGTGAAATGAGCAGTCAATGATTTTGGTTTCATAAAAACCAAAATTCTTTTAGCTCTTTAGTTAAAAAGTGGACCATTTTTTGTTTCCTGACTTGCTTAGTACTGATGCTCAAGCTTCAATGGAAGTGTTGTAACATTAATCCTGTTTGTTGTCTTATGGAACTTAATGCAGTCAGAGATTGAACAATAATGCAGACCTCACTGAATTTGAGATTTGTAATAGACACAACATTGACAATACTGGGATTGTCTGTAAGCTACTTTAACCCATTGTTTATCAATTTCAAGTTTTTTCCTCTGATGTTTGTTTCCATGTCTTGTTGAGGGTTAGTGGGCACCTTTGGGAGAAGTCTTCGAAATGTCATCTTCCAGACCGTTGACTGGACCCCCAACAACAGAAGGTATTATCCTTCAGGAAAGGTTTTGTCTCCCGTGCTCTGTCAACATGCCTAGTTCACAGAGTCAGGAGCGCTCTCAACCGTACATGGATATACAACCACCCACCATGGTGACGTGAGTGTCCCGCCCTTGATGGGGTTCGTACCTGGCATATAGGTCACTTATTGGCAAATATAGTATCACTTGGGCTAGCTAGCCCAAGTGGTGCCATATTCCCCACCAAGGGTGAGACACTCACGTTGCCTTGGTGGGTGGCCGTACATCCACATACAGTTGAAGGCACTCTTGGCTCTGTGAATCAAGCCCTCAGGTTAATCGCTTACTGCACATTGGCTCCTGGTAGAGCATGGGAAACAAAACCCTCCCTGGGGGACAATACTTTCAGTTGTTGGGGGACCAATTCGGCTACCTAGTAGAACGACACTTCGAAGACTTCTCCCGAAGGAGTCGATCCCCCCTCAACATGTCTATATTTATCGAGTAACATTCATGTCTGGTTCACTGCAAGGTGGATTGATAACTTATTAAAACCAATAGAACTTCTTAAACAAATTTCTCTATTTCTGTTATTATGGCCACAAGTTAATTTCTTATTGTAACTCTGATTGTATATTATGTATCTTATTAATCACTAATATGTATCTGATAAGTTAATTTCAATTAGTAGTTGTCTTTCTTAATGTTTCTTTTCTCATTTGAAATGTTCTTATACAGGTCAGTGGCCATCTGAAGATGTCCTTGCCTATTATTGCTTATCACATGCAGACATGTTCAGGTTCGTAAGTAGGGTTAGTCTCCTTTAATATAATTGCTCGAGCTTGAGAACCAGGATAGTACCATGATTTGGCTGCTTCTGCTGATCTGCGAGCTATTCCATATTCTTTTTCACTTGGATGATGTTTCTGCATTCTTATTCTAATATTCCAGGTCTAAAAGAGTTATTGAGCTCGGATCAGGTTATGGCTTAGCTGGCTTAACCATTGCAGCAACCACAGAGGCATTAGAAGTAGTAATTTCAGATGGAAATCCTCAAGTGGTTGATTGTATCCTTTTGAGTTCATCATATACCTTGTTATACATGGAGGAAACAGTTTTCCCTGTAATTCCTTTTCTTTCATTCCTATTCACTTTGAATATATGTTTTGAGGTTCCTTAACATGAAGATATTCTGCATAATATTAACACAAACTCTGGAGCATTTGGTGAAACAAGAGTGAAGTCCATGAAATTGCACTGGAATGAGAAAGAAGTTTCAAATCTCTCACACGCTTTCGATGTCATCGTTGCAAGTGATTGGTAAGGCCTATTACTGGCTCATGTTATGAATAGCACATGCATCGGCAAAAGTACCATAGAGGCCCCTGTACTAGGAATTATAACTTGATTTTATAATTGATCTAGTGTTGTGGGCAATGTAAGCGGTCAATCAATTGAGACTACATATAGTCCACTGACTAGGGGAAAGAAAAGCCTTTGTTATGAGTTGAAGGCAAAAGGTTAGGTTTGTTCGGACGGGAGCAAGTCTCGCACGAACCTATTCTTGTGACCTCAAGCTTGAGGCTGAAAGAAGCCTAGCAGGGACAGGTTATGTAATATCTGGACCATTAGAGGCATGTAGTAATGCAAATTTCTCACTTTAATGGTGCACTTATTGCCTGCCTTATTCTTAGCTTAACATCTGATTTTCAACAGCACCTTTTTCAAGGAATTCCACAAAGATCTTGCTCAAGTAACAGAGCTCTTGTTGAAAAAACCAGGACCCTCTGAAGCTATATTTTTCAGCCCCAAAAGAGGTAACTCACTAGATAAGTTTCTGGAGGAAATCAAGGACAATGACTTGCTTTTCAGCATAACAGAGATCTACGACACGGAAATATGGGATCGTCATCAACAGTTCATGAACGGAGATGAGTCATGGCCTGGCTATGAAAAAGATCATTGTTACCCGTTATTAATAAAAATTACGAGATAAACTACAGCAACTGGTATTCATCCCATGATCATCTGCCCACTGTTCGTGGGAATCTTTCCTAGCCGGTTGACCCATGTCATGTGCAGGTATGAGTAGTATATAGTTGTTATCTTTTAAGACAGCAAGATTCACATGTACATATACTTTCCATATCAACTTCAATTGCTATTTTTGCCATTTTATGATGTTGGGAATGGAAAGAACATGGTGATGTTTTATTTTTTAAATTTATCCTTGTCATATTAAGACAGCAAGATTCACATGTACATGT
The DNA here is from genome assembly GCA_039519145.1 of Kokia cookei. Classification (NCBI taxonomy): domain Eukaryota; kingdom Viridiplantae; phylum Streptophyta; class Magnoliopsida; order Malvales; family Malvaceae; genus Kokia; species Kokia cookei. The sequence goes on from CM076903.1 coordinate 42,469,406, forward strand.
ACTTTCCATATCAACTTCAATTGCTATTTTTGCCATTTTATGATGTTGGGAATGGAAAGAACATGGTGATGTTTTATTTTTTAATTTATCCTTGTCATATTAAGACAGCAAGATTCACATGTACATGTACTTTCCATATCAACTTCAATTGTTATTTTTGCCATTTTATGATGTTGGGAATGGAAAGAACATGGTGATGTTTTATTTTTTAATTTATCCTTGTCATATTAAGACAGCAAGATTCACATGTACATGTACTTTCCATATCATTGTCTTTTTCCTGCAATTTATGTCTGAAAATATGCCTCTATCTTGCCTGCCTCTAGTAATGTCTGATATATATGTTTCCTATCTTTTGTACTTATGTTACACTGGTTTCCAAGTTGGAAAGAAAATGCAGGCCGGTGATAATGTGGTATCATTGGATGGTTTTAGATTGTGTGGCCAACTGTTGATCTGAATATTGTCGGTTGGCAGCTCGGCATTATCAAAAGAGATGCCAGAACTGCCATATTACGGCCAAAGTGGTTATGGCACCGGCAATGAGAGCTGATGAAGTAGACCGGGAACTAGCTGAGATATCAACCGCCATGGGATCAGAGGTCATGAGACTGCAACAAACATAAGTCAACATAAGTTGCAAATCTAAAATAAGTTGGATGTGATGATGATTGGGGGTTACACATAAATGGTGTATACGGCATATGCCGTTGCAGCATGGGACAGTGCTGAGGTTTAGACTTTGGAAGTGTATACGGCATATGCATTTGCTCTTTGATCTAATGTGTTAAGACTAATTTACTCATTTTTAAGTAAAGGGGGCAAAATGCAATCCGACTTCTAGTACAATGGCCTTCATAGTACTTTTGCCAAAAAGGTACATGCAGGCCATCCAGGGACTAAACAATGTATGGTCCCTCCCCCATATGGCTCCCAATACCAAACCATAAGAATAGGGAAATTTCAACCGACAGATATGGATTTACCATGATTTGTTTAGTAACAGATCAACTAAATCATACTAGCCAAGGGGCTTGCAATGCAATTATTACCTTGTGGAAGGTGTAGTAGGGCAGAAAGTAATGACATAATCAGCACCAGCACAAGTAAAGGTACTGGTTCCATCATCATAAGCATAGCTATAAGCAGTAGGACATGCTGTCTTGAAGAATTTCGAGTACGAGCTCGGCTTACATGTATTTGGAGTCGAATAAGCGCCACTGCAACAATATTTCGGGTCCCCGAAAGCATTGCATGCACTATTACAAGCCACTCCTTCACTCCCATCAATAACTCTAAGTTCTAAAGGACAGTTACCGTTCAATTCCGCAGCACATCCGGCTGAACTACAATTACCTCCTTTACCACCATGTGGAGATACCATCATTGGTAAATTGTATCCATCTACAAGGCTAACGTCATAAAAATCCAATCCCGAAGCTCCGTTCAATGTAAACTCCGCAAGGGTTGCAGGAGGGATAGCACCAGCACCAGAGCATTCTATTGTAGACGAACCGCAGTCTCCGGTGAGACAAGTGAATTTCCCAGAAGAGTCTTGGGTACAAAGAGTTCGACCCCATAACCGACCTGACCAAGACGTCGGAACATTGATAGATTTCGATTCTCCTTGTTGAAGAACAAAACCTGTAGGTGAAAGTGGTGGGATTCCAGCACTTGACAATACTCCTGGCCAAACTGTATAGCTGCATTTGTTTATGATCGTAAATGTCGACGAACGAGCCCCTGCAATAAAACCATATTAAAACCAAGAACAGCAACAAAAACAAAAACGACGAGAAATGAACTCGGCGAAATGATTTGTTACCTGAGAATAGTTGAAGGAAGAAGAACATAACCAATACGATGGTAAGTTGCAGAGTAGCCATTGGAAACTATATTTGCAAACACTTGGTGAGTACTAAGAGTGTTGCATATATATATAGAAAGTATATCTAATGTTGATGTGTGGGTACCATGTGATGATATGGGCAGTGGGGCAAAGCAAAGAAGCATGTATGATGAGGCACATGCTCAACCTGCAAACATTTGCAGTCGGCCATTGCTGTCCAAGTAATTTTTTTTTCTTTGCTTACTTAGGAAAACCAAAACAAATTGTCGCTATAAAGCTGACATATATATAAATATAGTAGAACACATCAATGATGAAATAGGCTTTTGGAAATATTGATGAGGTACGTTGGGATTTCTGTATATTTGAGGTTACAGAAAGGACATCAGGTTTGCAATTTGAGACCATGATTTTGATAGGTAATTTGAACATATTCAAGAACCTATGAGTCTCATATTTTTAACCAATGGCAGTTAACTTGTATATGCAAGTTGTTTGAGGGTGGTCACCAAGCAGGTTATCCAAGGAGTTGACAGGGATGATGATTGCGGGTCAAATTATGTTTCGGTCCTTTTACTATGCTCAAGTTTGAGATTTGGTTACTTTTTAACGGTTCATGGGACTAAATACTAATCCTTTTGAGGGTTCATGGCTGCCCTCTAACAATGTTGTCTCTAAGATTCAAATTTAAACTTTTCTTTCGGAGTGTAACGTGCCTCATCACTATACTCAACATATACTTTAATTTGGCATAATTTGGTTTGACTCCCCAAAAATTTGAAAAACTTTCAAAGTCCTATCAGAGTTTAAACTTGTTATAAGGACTAACTTCTAAATTTGAGCATAATAAAGGAAATATGGCCATCATTGTGCAAGTTGTCAATATTTTAAACTTGTTGGGTATAAATGTTGATTGGATTAAGGCTGTAAAACATCATTATCTAGCTCCATTATGCTCAACTCAACATAGGATCTAGCTAAGGCAAGTTGGTAAGCTCTGTTCAACTCACTTGACCTTCATTTGGGATTTACTTGTTGATGCTGTCAGCATAATGGAATTTTTGCCCTTAAAAAAATAATATATAAATAATATATATATACCTTTACTAACACATACAAGCAAGCAACTTGACTGCAAATGGTAAATTGGGGGTATTATTTATTATTTTCTAAATTTGGCCTGAGTTTTCCAATGGGATTTAAACAAAGAATATAAACAGTTGACTACTTGTGAGGAAACAAAGGTCATTGTCAAAAGATCATGAGAACACCTTTGTGGCCTTACACCAGCCGTGAAGTTCTAAGGCAAACGGTGAAGGATTAGAGTTGTTTGAGATTGGGTTATTTGTTTAAATTCGGAGGATTATTGTGAAATTTGAAAGGAATTAGATAAAAATATTAACTTTAAATAATGGGTTTGAGTTAAATTTATTCATGATTTGAGTTATTTGTCTAAAATTTAAGAGAGTTTGAGCAAAAAAATTAGGTCTGGAAAATGAGTTTGAAAAAAAATTAGACTTGATATTGAATATTCAAGGCCTGAGCTCGACTTAGCCCATTTTTCGATTTATAATATTTTATATTATGTTATTTTTATATATTATGTAATTTAGATACTAAAAAAAATAAAACTGTACTAAATATATAATACTACTCTAATATACACATTAAAATAATGCTAAGATGATTATATAAAAAAATTTAATAAAATATATATAATTATTAAATATTAAAATAATATAATATAAATATTTTTTTTTTAAAAATATGGGCGAGTCTTGGCAAAATTTTAGGTTGGGTTGGGCTTGAACAAACATAAAAGATTTTAATATCTAGCTTAAGCTTAACTCAGTCCATGAGCACTTCTAGTTTGAGCACATTGGCGTAGGCCGGCATCCTCAATGGTAAATTTATCATTTAGGCCTTCAAAGTTTTATAAAATTACAAATTAATATTATTATAAAATTGTACTTTAATCTTCTCATAAATTTATAATTCGTTTCTGCCCCTAACCAATTCTCTAGCTTCGTCTTTTTTGAAAAAAAAAAATTAGACTCAGGTCAAATTCAAAGCTCGAGCCCAATGTGAACCAATTGTCTTTTAAGTTTAAAATTGGTTACTTTTTTCCTGTGTTTTCAAATGTGTTTATGTTTAAAATTTTAATAAAAAAATATGATATTATAGTTTTTGTTTTCTTTTGGTTTAAAAATATATTTATTTGTTTATACATTTATGGGTCTGTCTTGATGACACGAAGTTCAGTCTGTCTTTGACACGGTTTTTGTTTTTCCAGTTTGGTTTAGTGTGTTTTGGTTGAAGGCGAAAAGTGTTTTGGTTCGTCTGTTATGGAGGAGGGGTTAGCAAATCTTAATCTACTGGATGAAGAGGAGGAGGTTTTTTGTGAAGATGCGACTGTTGTGGATAATCAGTATTGTTTTTCTTTGGTTGGGCGGTGTCTTACGGATAGCGTTGTTCACTTCCCGTCAATGAGGAATACTATGGCGGACTTATGGCACCCGATTGGTGGTATTCACATTGTCGATCTTAGTGAAAGAAGGTACTTATTCCAATTCTTTAATAATGTGGATAAGAACAATGTCTTATCAGGAACACCATAGTTTTTTAACACTTACTGATTTTAAGTGCTATTGATGTAGGGGAAGATCCCATGACTGTTCCATTGTCATTCTCAGATTTTTGGGTTCAAACTCATGATCTTCCACCTGGGTTAATGTCTCTTACAATGGCTATGCAGTTTGATAATTTCATTGGTACTTTTATTGAGTATGATACAACGGTGTCGACCTTAGGGATCCAAAAATTTCTAAGGATTAAAGTTAAAGTGGATGAGAATCAACCATTAAAAAGATGCAAAAGGATTGTTGTTGGGAATGATAGAGTTTTCTATGCCCGCTTCCAATATGAACGTTTGAATTTGTTCTGCTTTATTTGTGGGAAGTTGCTCATGGGGAAAGTTTTTGTCCCCTCCGGGTTCGTATAAATCCATCAAAAGTGGTGTTTGGGAGGGATGAATCCTTACGGACGTCGGTGAAGAGGCGAACTGCTGCTGTTAGCAAATGGTTACATGATGCAGATGGGTCGGAGGTCAACTATCAGAATAAAGAAAGTAATATGGCAAGCGAGAATATAGGAGAGAGTAGATATGATGGTCGTAGTTCAAGGAGAAGTGGATCAGAGGAGAATTCCAATAAAAATGGTAATTTAGATCGGCGGATTTGGAGTAAAGGTGATTCAGTGAATCAACAAAATCCAAATCTTATCCCACTTGGAATAAGGAAAGATTTTGTGACTTGTAAAATGGGCCAATCTTCAAGTCGGGCTCAGAAGGAAAGTAATTGGGTTGCATCTGATAAATGTCTTTTAAGTTTGGGTCAAGAGGAGGAGCATAGTCCACTATTTGTTTTAGAAGGAAAAAAAAAGGTAGCGTTTGTCAGAGGATTCAATTCTGCCTTTACAGAAGGAATCTGTAACACTCTAGAATTTTAAGGATTAAAGTGAGGAAATTACAAAAATTTAAGGACCTATTGGGTAAAAATTCGTTAATTGAGGAAGTTGGACTTATTTGTGATGAGTGTGAAAGTTCATGGTCAATTTAAAAACCCTAATACACTTTAAAGACCCCTATGAAAATAACCCAAATTGCTTAGGTATTTAAACACCCTTAATTTTCTTTTGCCCATTTTTATTTCATTTGTTTCCTTGCTGGCCGTTTCTCACTTCCTTTTTCTCTTTAGTTTTTCGTTCTTTCTTTTATTTTCAAAAGTAATCACCCTCCGTTCAACGTCGTTTTGCCGTCCGTGCTAGTCATCGCCGCCACCAATCTTCTCCTCACACTCGTGCGAACCAAACCCCTCAAACTCAAACCTCTTAAGCCACCAGCGTTGTGTGTGTTGACAAGGGGGACTTTCGGCCTTGTCACTTCCTTTTGGCTTCATTGTTTGGTTGTTTTGAAGTTGGTAAGTGGTTGGTTGCGAGTGAGACTTTGTTTTGGAGTGGCTGCTTGTTGAGTTTGTGATGGTCGGATGCCGGTGTGAGTGGTTGCCGTCGTCGATGTCGTTTTGGGAGAGGGGAGCAAACTTTAGGTTTTCCTTGGTGCATCATGGTTGTGATTTGGTTCAGAAATAACCAACCCAAATTTGATGACCCAAATATGAGAATTTATGCCTAATCCATTAAGCTTTTTGGACCCAAACCTTTAATATCCAAAACCAACCCAATAACTTTTTAAACTCAAACCATATAAACTCTTTAAAAATCTTCCAGCCCAAACCAAAGTGAACCAAACCCAATTGAACCAAGTCCAAACCCAAACCAAGTCAAACTGTTGAACAACCGTTGACCATTGACCATTAACTGTTGAATTTGACCGTTGAATCTTTTCGAAAAACTCTACCCTACCATTTTTCGACGTCCTGAGTCTGATTTTGCTGTCTATTTTGCCAAATTCTAACCTGAAAGCCTCGTTTTGACTGTTTTATCTTTTGTGTTGTATTTTAAGTGATTTGGAGTTTTAATTTGAGAATACTAATATAAAATATTTTTGTTTTGGTGATCATGATTCCGAGGTGGACGATTTACCTTCTCCACCTGTTCAACCCGTTCCTGCATCGATTACGAGAGCTACACATAAGTTACTTTAGTTTAGTCTTGTGTTTAAGTGATGGCTAGGTTTGTAATAATATTTAGTTGTATTTGTAAGATCTAATTCCATTAGACCGGGAACTCGTATAGTACGTGGCGGATGGCCTCCTCGTCGCTAGAGTTCTATTTGCTTGACGTGTGTTTCTAACTATAATATACCTTAATGTATGTAATGTTGTTGAGATTATGTGATTTCATGTTGTTTGAGGTTTGTTGATATTTAGATGATTGTGTTGTGATAAAAAAAATAAAAGTATGATTGAAATTGAGCTGTGAAAATGTATCTTGATAATGTCATGCATATATATATATATATGTACATTGAGCATATGATGGATAATTATTGTGATTATTCTTCTGTGATTGTGGTATATGGGATATAAATTGAGATTGAGATTGAGACAATATATATGATAATCATGTGGTCATACCATTATGTGTTCATGGGGTGGGATTGTAAGGTGGAAGAAGTGGTTATCATTCCTCTTAAGGTTGATACTAAAATCACACTGCGATTGGTGACGTTGATTGGGAAAGGGTTCTGGGAAACTTTTTCATTGTGTTGGTGTGATGGAGTATGGGTGCATTGCATTGTGCTTGTGATTGAAATATGATTTGTGGTTACCCTTTTGTGATATAAATTGTTATGTTGATATATAAATATATTAGGTTGTATGTACTTTAGAGACACACTGGGCTTTATAGCTCATACCTCTAAAGTTTCCTTACAGGTATTCAGGAATTAGGTGAATTGGTACCCAGAGACTTAGTTACAATTTACATTATTTAATAATAATAATAATATTATTATTATTATTATTATTTTGATTTTGGATTATTAATATACTTTGTTGGTAACTATTCGTTTTGGGTTGTAAATACAATTTATTTTGGGACTTCTAGTACTTTATTTTTTTTTGTTTAGTTAATTTATTTTATTTTTAGCTATAGGTTTAATATTATATATATATATGTATATTTATGTTTATATTTGAGAATGAATGTGTATGATTTTAGACTGTCGAGTTGTGTGTGGGTAAATTACTTAAATAACCTTCTACATTCGATCGTATCTTCTGGGCATTGTATAGAGGGTTACACTTAGTGGTATCAGAGTCGAGTTTAAACCACAGACTATGAGGCTCTCCATGCTTGGTTTCGAAATTTTTTGGGGTTAAATGGGGATTTTAAATAAACTGATGAGTTATAATAATTTATGTTATATATATATAGATAGATAGTATGTCGATTCTTACTTTAGTACTCTTTACTAATGTAGATAGATAGTATGCCGCCACGTAGGAGTGCTAGACTTACGACTGGTCGCGACCAAGGTCGAGGCCGGGGTCGTACTACTAAGGCCATTAGCAACCCTACTCTTGTGTTCGAGACAGAGGCGAATATGGATGAGTTGCCTCATGTTATTGAGGATGGGCTGCCCATTGGTACTGAGGGTCAGCTAGCTGTTAGGGGAGACTTACTTGCTGAGGAGGCTCTTATTGAGGATGTGTCCGATACTAGGGATAGTGAGACTGTAGAGTTGGACAGTGCCACGGTTAATCGAGAGTTACTGAGATTACTTCGTGCATCCGTTGGGGGTCAGTCTGAGGGTCCGAAGAGGCTCATTTCTGCTGATTTTATAGATACAGGGATGAAGGTGTTTGAGGGTAAAACCTATACAGATCTTTTAGTTGCCGAGTATTGGCTGAAGGATTTACAGATATTGTTTATTGAGATGAACTACCCTGTTGGGCAGAAGGTTAGAGCTGTTGTCTCTTTACTGAGAAGTGATGCCCAAAATTGGAGAGACACTGTGGAAGAGTTTACTCCTACTAGTCAGATTACATGGGATTATTTTAGATAGGCTTTCTAGGATCGTTATGTGAGAGAAGAGTTTCTCGACAAGTGTAAGGACGACTTTATGAACTTGAGACAGGGGGACATGTTCGTTAATGATTATGAGATAGAGTTCATGAGGTTGGTCCGCTATGCATTTGGGTTGGTAACAAAAGAAAAAGAAAAATGTGATTGGTTTAGGAAGGGACTACGACTTTCACTACAGGCTGAGGTCAACATGCATCACGACAAAGTAGTCAGTGACCTGGTTAGTCGAGCTAGATTTGCTGAGAGTTTTGAGGCTCGTACTAAGGCTCAGAGGGTTCAGGATAAGGAGCGTAATAAAAAGTCTGTGGGCACATCAGCTTAGCCTGTTACGGGTGGTCTTTCTGTTAAGAGGCCTAAAGAGGAGACAGCTCAGCCTAGTTATCCGAGAATAAGGCTTACGATTTCGACAGCTCCAGTGGGTAGTGTTAGTGGTTCTACTGGACCTTGTCATGTGCATCTTTGTTCTTACTGTAATAAAAGACATGGGGGCGAGTGTTGGAGAAAGATAGACGCTTGTTTTAGGTGTGGCTCTCAAGAGCACTTCTTTAAAGATTCTCCTCATCCTCTTACTGGATCATTTGTACAGAGTCAGTCTCAGGCTTCGGTTTAGGCTTCTTTTAGGGGTAAAGGACAGGTTAGACCAGTTGTTTTGGGTTGAGCTATTAGAGGTAGGCCGGTTCAGAGTGGATGAGCTTCTAGATCTGGGGCGAGACAGCCTGGGTTGGTATATGCTATTAGGAGGCATGAAGATCGTGATAAGCCTGACGTCAAAGCAAGTACTTTCTCTGTTTATTCCACTCCTTATTTTGCTTTGCTCGATAATGGTTCGACACATTCCTATATGGTTAGTACTGTGTCTTGGGGTCTTAAGATTACTACTGAAAATGTTGAGTCTACGATAACTGTTCAAAGTCCAGTGGATAACTCTGTAGAGATTACTAGAATATACCGTAACTGCCCTTTAGAGGTTCAAGGGGAAATCTTTTCTACCGATTTATTAGAGTTATCATTCAATGAATTTGACCTTATACTGGGTATGGATTGGATTTCTAAGCATCGAGTTAAACTGGATTGTGAGAATAAAAGGGAAACTTTGAGAATTTTTTATGACCGACAGATAACGTTAATTGGTGAACATAGAGGGTTTCTGTTCAATGTGATCTCAGCCCTTAAAGCTGAAAAGTTGATTAGAAAGGAATCCATGACTTATTTGGCTTACATTCTCTATTCAAGGCAATCTGATTTCGAGATTGATAAGATTCGAGTGGTGAAGGACTTTCCCGATGTGTTTCCGAAAGAATTGCCTATAGTGCCACCTAAGAGTGATGAGGTTAACTTTGGCATAAAATTCTATCCTAACACAACTTCTGTGTCTATGGCACCTTATAGAATAACACTTAAGAAACTCAAAGAGTTGATGGTGCAGTTACAAGAGTTGTTGGATAGGGGTTTTATTCGATCAAGTATTTCACTTTGAGGAGCTTTAGCTTTATTTGTGAAAAAGAAATATGGAACACTTTGATTGTGCATTTACTATCGGAAGTTGAATAAGCTAACGAGTAAGAATAAGTACCCATTGCCTCGTATTAGTGACCTATTCGATCAGTTTCAGGGACCTACTATGTTTTCTAAGATTGAATTAAGGTCTGGATACTATCAGCTTAAGGTGAAAGATTCAAATGTGTTCAAGACAGCTTTTCGAACTCGTTATGGGCACTAAGAGTTCTTGGTAATGTCCTTTGGGTTAACTAATCCCCTTCTGCTTTTATGGACATGATGAATAGGGTGTTTTAACCCTACTTGGATCAATTTGTGGTGGTGTTTATAGATGACATTCCGGTATACTCTAAGTCTGAGGCTGAGCTTGAGGAACATCTGAGAGTTGTGCTGTAAACTTTGAGAGAGAAACAACTTTATGCTAAGTTTAACAAGTGCGAATTTTAGCTAACTAAGGTGATGTTTCTGGGTCATATAGTTTCTGCTGAGGGTATTCGTGTGGATCCGAAGAAGATTGAGGCTATTATAGGCTGAAAGCAACCTAAGAATGTTTCTGAGATTCGTAGCTTCTTGGGTTTAGTTGGCTATTATCGAAGGTTGACGGTTTCTTGATTATCGCAGCTCCGTTGACTAAGCTTCTGAGAAAAAGTGTTTCATTTGTTTAGACCGAGGCTCAATAGGTTAGTTTCGAGAAATTAAAGTCTGTGTTGACTCAAGCACCAGTTCTGATCTAACTTGAGCCTGGAAAAGCTTATACTGTCTACAGTGATGCTTCTCACACTGGATTGGGATGTGTGCTAATGCAAGAGGGAAAGGTTGTAGCGTATGCCTCTCGACAATTGAATCTGCATGAGATTAAATACGTTACTCATGATCTCGAGCTTGTTGCGGTAATCTTCGCTTTTAAAATTTGGAGACACTATCTCTATTGGGAGAAGTGTTATATCTTCACTGATCATAAGAGCTTGAAGTACTTGTTTACTTAGAAGGAGCTTAACTTGAGGAAACGTCGTTGGATGGAGCTACTTAAAGACTACGACTATGAGATTAAGTATCCTCTTAGTAAGACTAATGTGGTTGCCGGCGCCTTAAGTCATAGTGTTGTGACTGAGTTGAGGGCATTGTTTGCTAGAATAAGTTTGTTTGAGGATGGCAGTCTTTTGGCTGAACTCCGAGTTATTCCCACTTTACTCTCTAAGATTAAGGCTGAGCAAGCTAATGATCCTTATCTAGAGCATCATATGAGGGAGGTAAAGGAGGATACATTTACGGACTTCTCTGTAGATCAGAATGGTTTATTATGCTTCCGTGGTCAATATTATGTTCCGAGGGATTCTGAGATTTAAGCAGACTATTCTCCGTGAAGCTCATGATAGCCCTTATTTCATGCATCTTGACGGAGATAAGATGTATAAGAATGTTCGTGACAGGTATTGGTGGAAGGGTTTGAAGAAGGATGTTGTGGATGTTGTGGATTTTGTGTTGAAGTGTCTGACTTGCCAGAAAGTTAAAGCTGAGCATCAATATCTTTTGGGGTTACTACAACCGATTGAGATTTCTCAGTGGAAATGAGAAAGGGTGATTATGGATTTTGTGAGTGGTTTGCCCTTAACACTATCCAAGAAAGACTCTGTGTAGGTGATTGTGGATCGACTCACTAAGTCCGCACATTTCATTCCAGTGAGGGTCGATTATCCTTTGAGTAAGTTAGCTCGACTCTACATCTTGGAGATAGTTTATCTTCATGGGGTACTGTTATTTATCATTTCTTATCGGGATCCGAGGTTTACTTCGAGATTTTAGAAGTCCTTGCATCGTGCTTTGGGTACTCGATTAGACTTCAGTACTGCTTACCATCCGCAGATTGATGGTCAATCTGAGCGGGTGATTCAAGTCTTGGAGGACATGTTGAAGGGTTGTGTGATTGAGTATCAAGGGAGTTGAAAGGATTTCTTACCACTGGCTGAGTTCGCTTACAATAACAATTATCAAGTCAGTATTAAGATGACTCCTTATGAGGGTTTGTATAGGCGCAAGTATCGCACCCCTGTCTATTGGACTGAGTTAACTAAGCATCGGTTGTTGGGACCAAATCTTGTTCATGAGTCTGAGGAGACTGCTAAGTTGATTCGTTAGAGACTTAAGGCTACTTTTGACAGTTAGAAGTCTTATACCGATTTGAAGTGTCGAGATATTGAGTACAGTGTGGGTGATGAGGTTTTCTTGAAAGTGTCTCCTTGGAAAAATGTGTTTAGGTTTGGACGGAAAGGCAAGTTGAATCCTCGTTTTATCGGACCTTATGGGGTACTTCTTCGTGTGGGACAAGTTGCTTATTAGCTTGAGTTACCGCTTGAGTTTGAGAGGATTCATGATGTTTTTCATGTTTCCATGTTGAGACGTTATCGATCGGACTCGTCTCACATTGTGCTCATTAAGGAGATCGAGGTTCGTCCGGACTTGAGTTTTGAGGAAGAACCAATTGAGATCATTTCTCAGGATAAGAAAGTTCTTAAGAGAAAAACCATTAAGATGGTTAAGGTCTTGTGGCACAACCATGGTTAAAAGGAGGCTACGTGGGAGCCCAAAGCCGTCATCAAGGCCTAGTATCCATATCTTTTTGGTCCAGGTAAATTTCGAGGACGAAATTTCCTTTTAAGGGGGGAGTTGTAACACTCTAGAATTTTAGGGATTAAAGTGAGGAATTTACGAAAATTTAAGGACCTATTGGGTAAAAATTCGTTAATTGAGGAAGTTGGACTTATTTGTGATGAGTGTGAAAGTTCATGGTTAATTTAGAAACCCTAGTATACTTTAAGGACCCCTATGAAAATAACCCAAATTGCTTAGGTATTTAAACACCCTTAATTTTCTTTTTCCCATTTTTATTTCATTTGTTTCCTTGCCTGCCGTTTCTCACTTCCTTTTTCTCTTTAGTTTTTCTTTCTTTCTTTTATTTTCAAAAGCAATCACCCTCCATTCAATGTCGTTTCACCGTCCATGCTAGTCACCGTCACCATCAATCTTCTCCTCACACTCGTGCGAACCAAACCCCTCAAACTCAAACCTCCTAAGCCACCACCTTTGTGTGTGTTAATAAGGGGGACTTTCGGCCTTGTCACTTCCTTTTGGCTTCATTGTTTGGTTGTTTTGAAGTTGGTAAGTGGTTGGTTATGAGTGGGCTTCGTTTTGGAGTGGTTGCTTGTTGAATTTGTGATGGTCGGACGCTGGTGTGGATGGTTGCCGTCGTCGGTGTCGTTTGGGGAGAGGGGAGTAAACTTTAATTTTTCTTTAGTGCATCATGGTTATAATTTGGGTCAAAAATAACCAACCCAAATCTGATGGCCCAAATAGGAGAATTTATGCCTAATCCATTAAGCTTTTTGGATCCAAACCTTTAATATCCAAAACCAACCTAATAACTTTTTAAACCCAAGCCATATAAACTCTTTAAAAACCTTCAAGCCCAAACCAAAGTGAACCAAACTCAATTGAACCAAGTCCAAACCCAAACCAAGTCAAACTGTTGACTGGTCGTTGACCGACCGTTGACTGGTTGTTGACTGACTGTTGACCAACCATTAACCGTTGACCATTGACATTGACCGTTGATTTTTCTGAAAAACCTTACCCTACCATTTTTTTTACGTCTTGAGTCTGATTTCGCTATCCGTTTTGCAAAATTTTAACCAAAAATCCTTGTTTTAACTTTTTTATCTTTCCGTTAGATCGGGAACTCGTACAGTACGTGGCGAACGGCCTCCTCGTCGCTAGAGCTCTATTTGCTTGAGGTGTGTTTCTAACTGTAATATACCTTAATGTATGTGATATTGTTGTTATTATGTGATTTCAAGTTGTTTGAGGTTTGTTGATATTGAGATGATTGTGTTGTGATAAAAAAATAAAGGTATGATTGAAATTGAGTTGTGAAAATGTATGTTGATAATGCCATGCATATATATATATGTACATTGAGCATATGACGGATAATTATTGTGATTATTCTTCTGTGATTGTGGTATATGGGATATAAATTGATATTAAGATTGAGATAATATATATGATAATCATGTGGTGGTGGAAGAAGTGGTTATCATTCCTCTTAAGGTTGATACTAAAACCACATTGCGATTAGTGACGTTAGTTGGGAAAGGGTTCTGGGAAACTTTTCCATTGTGTTGGTGTAATGGAGTATGGGTGCATTGCTTTTTGCTTGTGATTGAAATATGATTTGTAGTTACCCTTTTGTGATATAAATTGTTATGTTGATATATAAATACATTAGGTTGTATGTACTTTAGAGACACACTGGGCTTTATAGCTCATACCTCCACAGTTTCCTTACAGGTATTCAGGAATTACGTAACTTGGTACCCAGAGGCTTAGTTACAATTTACAATATTTATTATTATTATTATTATTATTATTATTATTATTATTATTATTATTATTATTATTATTATTTTGGATTATTAATATACTTTGTTGGTAACTATTCGTTTTAGGTTATAATACAATTTATTTTGGGACTTTTGGTACTTTATTTTTTTTAGTTTAATTTATTTATTTTATTTTTAGTTATAGGTATATATATGTATGTATGTATATTTATGTTTATATTTGAGAATGAATGTGCATGATTTTGGACTGTCGAGTTGTGTGTGGGTAAATTACTTAAATAACCTTCTAGATCTGGTCGTATCTTCTAGGTCGAGTATAGAGGGTTACAAAATCTGATGGTGTTCCTAATAAGAAAGTGGCTAGCTCTGCTAGGTAGAGCAACTAAGCGCAATAAAAATTGTTAGTTGGAACATCCGTGGTTTAGGGAATCCAAGGTACGTTCGTAAGCTCAGGAATAAAATTCAAGCCATAAATCCCCGAATTTTATTTCTTATGGAAACAAAGTTAAGTGCAAAGAAGATGGAAGTGGCGCATAGGAAGTTGGGTTTTATGCATGGCATAGATGTTGACGCTAATGGTACTAAAGGAGGGTTGGCGTTATGTTGGAAAGAAAATTCGTTGGTTAGCCTTCAGAGTTATTCAAGCTTTCACATTGATGTGGATATTCATGATATTGATAATGGTGAGACTTGATGGTTAACGGGATTTTATGGATGTCCAGATGAGAGGAATAGGTATCTTCCGTGGGAGCTTCTTCATAGGTTGGCTAATGATAGCAATGAGGTAGGTTTACTGTAGGGGATTTTAATGAAGTCCTCTATTCTTTTGAGAAGCAAAAAGGTAGGTTGCGTTCAGAGAAGAATATGGTTGGGTTTCGTTCGGCTTTAGAAGATCGTGGGTTGAGTGATTTAGGGTTTCATGGATATTGGTTTACATGAGAAAGGGGTCGCTTTTAGTCTACTAATATTAAAGAAAGAATTTACAGGCTTCGGCATGGTGGGCTCTTTTTCCGTGGTATTTGGTGGAAAATCAACGCCACACGTTCTTGAACCACTGACCAATTTTGGTGGATACTTGTGGGAATGTCCGATCATTGAATAGAGACGCATCTCGAAAATTTAGATTTGAATCAGCATGGTGTTTGCAAAAATCGCTAGAAGAGGAAATTAGAAAACAATGAGAGAGTTTGAATGAGGAAATCCCTTGTAAGCTGGTAACTTTGGGCAAACATCTTAATAAGTGAAATTTTCTTTATAAGAAGGAAAGTGGCAAGATTCGATCACAGCTTGAGGCCAGGTTGTCTGAGTTGGTGGATAAAGACCCTACTGATGATGTTCTAACTGAAATCACTGGCATTCAACTAAACTTAAACCTTGAAGCGGACAGAGATGAATTGAATTGGGAGCAAAGATCCTAGGTTAATTGGCTTCGACATAGAGATCGTAACACTAGCTTCTTTCACAAGGTAATAGTGGGGAGGCAAAGGAAAAACATAATTTTGGGTCTTGAGAATGGTGATAGACGTTGGATTTCTAGTGAGGAAGGTATGCTTAAGATAGCCTCGGATTATTTCCAGCGTTTGTTTACAGTGTCTGATGCAGGTGACGATAAGTGAATTTTGGAGTTGGTACAAAGTCGTGTTACAGATAGTATGAATGCAGACCTTAAGCCGTTTATAAAAGAGGAAATAAGACAGTCCATTATGTCTATGAGCCCTCTAAAAGCTCCAAGAATTGAGGAATTGATGGGTTCCCAGCATTTTTTTATTAAAGGTATTAACAGATTATTGGTCCTCAAATTTCTCATTATTGTTTATCTGTTTTACATGGTGAAATAAAAATTGAGGATATTAATAAAACACATTGTTTTGTTACCAAAAATTGACAAGCCCAAAAATATTACTCAATTTAGGCCCATTAGTTTATGTAATGTGGTTTATAAGATTATAGCCAAAACCATTGTTAATCGTATGAGTGTGATATTGAGAAATTGTATTGATGAAGCTCAAGAGCTTTTATTCCGGGTAGACAGATTTCAGATAACATTCTTATTGCGTACGAGATTTTGCACATGCTTAAAATGAAAAAACGAGTAAGATGGGTAGTTTTGTGCTTAAACTCGATATGAGTAAAGTGTATGAGCGGATTGAATGAGATTTCCTAACAAGCATGATGAGCATGTTGGGGATTCATTTAGATTGGATTACCTTGGTGACGTGTTGTTTTTTTTGCCTCCTATACTATGGGCGTTAATGATGCTTTGAGTGAACCATTTTTCCCTTCTAGAGGATTACAGCAAAGGAACCCCTTAAGCCCCTATCTTTTTTTACTGTGCGTGGAGGGCTTTTCAACTATTTTGAATGAGGCAAAACGGGAGTGTCAAATGTTGGGGGTTAAGATTGGCAGAGGTGATCTTGCTATAATTTTTTTTTTTTTGCAGATGATTGCATATCATTTGGTAATGCAACTGAGGAGCGAGCGCAAGCAGTTCATAAAGCTATTGTAAAAATATGAGGCTATATCTGGTCTTAGGGTAAACTTTGACATGTCTTTGCTCTACTTTGGTGCTAATGTTACTTTGGAAGATCGTGGTACAATTGATAGAATTTTGGGGGTTTGAATTGCAACTAACCTAGAAAAGTATTTAGGTCTCTCAATGGTGGCGGGGAGGAAGAAGAGATGGGCTTTTGCAGAGTATGTGAAGAGATGGGCTTTTGCAGAGCATGTGGATAGATTTCAGAAACTGATTGTGCACTGGTCTCTTCGTTTTTTTATTAATTGGTGGGAAGGAGGTCTTTGTTAAGACGATTCTATAAATGACACCTATTTACGCAATGCAGTGTTTCTTGTTGCGTAAATTATTATATCGTCAATTAGATGGTCTAATGAACAAATTCTTGGGGTCCCAAGGTAAATCTACAGAGGAATTCATTGGGCCAATTGGTGCTCGCTTTGTGTGGCAAAAGGCATGGGGATGGGGTTTCGTGACCTTCATTTGTTTAATGAAGCGCTTTTTGCTTAATAGTTTTGGCGTTCGTTTATTAATCCTCCCAGTTTATTAGCGAGATTTTTAAAGGTACGTCATTATCTGTTTTCTAACGTATTTGATGCAAAAGCATCCTCTCACCCTTCATTTACCTGGCGCAGCATACGGAGTGCTACGGAGGTTATTGGAGATGAGGTTTGCTGGAGTATTAGTAATGGGGAGAGTGTTAATATTAGGAATGACCCTTGGCTTCCATCACTCGGTCATAACAAAGTTTCAGTTCAGGGGATTATTCTAAAGTTTACTACAGTCAAAGATTTAGTCGATTCTAGTGCAGGTACTTGGAAGACAGGGATTGTTGAACGACTGTTAGATGAAGAGCAATGCAGGCGTATTCTCCAAATTCCAATTGCACAGCCCTCTCTCCCAAACACACTGGTTTGGAACACGACGCTTCGGGTACATATTCAGTGAAAGGTGGTTACAAAACGCTCATCTATGAGCTTAAAATGCCCGCTCTACCAAAGTTAGTTACAGACCTTTTACAACAAATATGGGATTTGCAGCTCCCATAAAAAATCAAGATAATATGTGGAAATTGATTAATAACTTCCTGTCGGACTATGATAATCTTGTCCGAAGGAGGCTCAGGGCAAGTTCTGAGTGCCCGTTGGGTAAACAGCAACCTGAAGACGCTGCCCATTTGATTGGGCTCTGTGGGGATTTGCATCAAATATGTTTGCAGCTTGGTGTCGTGCCTTCAGTCGCAGTGTCCAGTACCTCATTATGGAGAATGGTTAGCACGCGTTTTCCGAAACTCAGACAAGCAAGTCAGACAACTAATCTCTATATCATATTGCGCTATCTGGTATCGGATAAATAAACTGGTTCATGAGGGTAAGAAGGACAGTATTCAAGAGCTACATGGTTTTATTAAAGGTTATGTTAAATATATTAGCCTGGTGCAACAAGATTTGGTGCCTATGCGACCCGTGCACACAGAACAATGCCGGCCACCAGATGAGGGTTTTATCAAGCTAAATTTAGATGCTTCTTTTCTTATTCATAACAATCTATCTACTGCCGCAGTTCTTGCACGAAATCATGAGGGGAAAATTATGGGTGCCTGCTCATACCTTTTTCAGAAAGTAGCGGATGCTTTCTTAGTTCAGGCTCAAGCAAATGGCCTTGTTGTTCGCAGTAGAGATAGGGTTTCAAAGTATCGTGGTAGAGGACGACTCCTTGTTTGTCATTAAGAAGCAAAAATCTCGGATTGAAGACGGATTGTTGCTCAGAGTGATTATTTACAAGATTCGAAGATTGAAACTAAGGGTTGAGGAGATCTCTTACCAGTTTGTTCGAAGGGAAGCGAACATGGCGGCTCATATTCTTGCAAAGGAGGGTCAATGGTCTAATCCACAGTTTTTGGGTCGAAGAAGCTCCAGCTCCGTTCAAGAAAGAGGCAGAAGCAGATTGGCTCAAATGGTGTCGACAGGTAGTAGATCTGGTTGATTTCACCTTTGGAAGGAGGAGAAGGTTCAGCGAAATCTCCTAAGTGGTTTTCAAAGGTTTCTTTCCCTTTCCAGCTCTTTGTTTCTTCGGGTTTTTTGGAGGATTAGGAAAGAAGGTTGCTAGTCTTATTTTATTGCATTGTAGGTATTTGGTTTTTCTACGACATGATGTGTCCTCTCACTTGATGAAGGGCTCGAAATGGTTAGTCTTCCGAGGGTGGGTGGCGTGTTTGTCTAATTTATTTGGTTTTGTCTTTTCAAGTTATGTATCTATTTCTTTTCTCAGACTTTATTTGTATTGAGCCACAAGTGCCTATTAATGGAGACGTACCAGCTTTTGTGTCAAAAATATTCTTCAAAAAATATTAATAAAAGATATATATTTAATAAATATTAAATAAAAATAATGATGTTTTAAAATTAAAAAATAGAATGTGCGGATCTTAAAAAATTTGAGTTAGACATTTATAAATATAAAATTTGAGATTTATATATCGACGCAAGGTTTCAATCTGACGCAGCTCATGAATATCTTCATGCCCGATAGGCCTTGGGTTTCTTGTTAAAGTGCGTCTAATGCTTCATAATGGGCCTCGAAGGCAGTCCCATTGCTTGGGCTGTTCTGGGCTCTCTAGTACATGGAGGCCAGTGTAGCATGGGAGAACTTGACCTATAAATTCAGAATTCAATCCGTAGTAGTTAGAACAAGTAATTTAAAATGACATGAGTTAGAGATGACTCGGTAAATATGAATGGCTAGAACACAAAATCAACTGAATTTAAAATGGTTGACCTTAAAATAAATCGAAAAAAAAATAATAATTTGAAATCATATGAACACGATTAAAACAAAACTTGAATGATAAACCCTAAAATCGATGTGAAACTTAAATAAATCCGATTCAGATTAACCAATCCAAGACTAACTCCATCCGTCCATAGTTCATTAAACCTTTGTGGAAAATGATAATAAACTTGATGAGCAATTGAATTATGTTACGCTAAGCAGATAAATCTTTGACGCTTTGGGTAATTAACAGCCACCTCAGACACCGCCCATTCACAACTTGAACTTTCATCGGACTGTCTGGGAGGATTTTCACAAACACTTCGCAAGCATCCACACGGAGAAGC
The DNA here is from genome assembly GCA_039519145.1 of Kokia cookei. Taxonomy (NCBI): domain Eukaryota; kingdom Viridiplantae; phylum Streptophyta; class Magnoliopsida; order Malvales; family Malvaceae; genus Kokia; species Kokia cookei. The sequence goes on from CM076903.1 coordinate 42,489,326, forward strand.
TAGGAAACATAGCCCAATCTAGGTTCTCGAGCCCAAAAGACATTTTTACCCAACATGGCTGCAGGGATGATTGTTGTGCAACATTGAACACGGGATCTTTGTCAATTATACTGAAGCTCAAATGTGATTTCAACGTTCTCCGATCACATTCGGAAGCACATGTTGAGCACAATCCATGAACTTTTTTTTGGCCAGTAAACACTATCCATGACTTTAGATGATGATTATCCGATAATAAACACCTATTGGGTGATAATCCTCACTATAAAAGATATAAATAACTTAACCCCGTCACCTTCTTCTCCAAGACAAAAGAAAAAAAAAGTAATGGTATATTATCAAAAATAACCCCCCAAACCTTTGAACACGTAATCCAAATTTAGTATTCAGTCTTTTACATTCGAGTTTCACCATGATCAAATGTTATGTGTAGGTTCTTTTCCAAATTATTTTAGATTTAAGTCCCATCTTTTATAATTTTATCTGGATTTATTCTACTTTAAATTTAAATACATTACTGTTTTCATTCCGTTGCGTTTTATATCAAGCTGATTTTAATATTAATTGATCGAATGTACTATGTCTATAATCCACGCCTTAACAAAAAGATTTCAGATATCAAACGAAAATTGAGAAAGACCAAACAAAATTTGTCCATAATATACTCGCATATTAAAACTAAAGACGTGGACATTACAATTACAAATTATGGGATTAGAACATTGATACTCAAAAACCGAAAACCGAAATTATAAGGACCGTTAACCAAATACTTGGGACCACGTTCTAGAATCAATAAGCTAGAAATGTAATTTGGAGTCTTTCTTCCAGCCGCCCACTTTGGATTTAAGGTACAACAATACATATCTAAATTTTCTTCCTTCTAGAAAACCGGTTCAATCCCGCCTTTCAAACCGGACCAAAATGTAAAAATAAAAATAAAAATAGCTCTCAGATTTTCTTTTAATTTTGAAGTTGAGAAGTTTGTTTCTTTTGAAAAAAAAAAAAAAAATTTAATTTAATTTAATTTTCATCAATTTTAAAAATGAGTAATTAAGGACAATTAATCATGAAGTTAATGTCTTCCATCAATTTTGATTGGTATAATGATTAATTTAACTCTCAAAATTCACACATTCTATCAAATTGGTCCTAATTTAACAATCTTGTCCTGCAACCTTCGTGTAAATGTTGAGGTTAAATTTGTTGAACTTTTTTAGAATCAGGGTCAAAATGACAAAATATGTAAACATCGAAGGCTAAATTTGTTACTATACCAATCAAAATTACGTACAATTGACGGAAGACATGAACGATGTAGCTAATTGTCCTTAGTGGCTTACTTTCAAATTTGACGGGATTAAATTGCTCTAATTTTCTGAGAGGGACCAACTTACTCAATTTTGAAATTGAGAGGGATTGAAGAGATTTTTTACCTTAAAAAAAAAACGAGCTAAATTCATGTCGATGATATAAAATTTTCTTATGTTGGAAGGAGTATCATTAACCGTATTTAACTACTTGAGATAACTAATAATATTATAAAAATGGGATAATATGATTTTTGGCCCTTGAACTTAGTAATTAGGTTCACTTTGGTACCTATACTTTTGTTTGATCCACTTAGGCACTTGAACTTGACAACTAGCTTCATATTGGTCCTTGAACTTGAAGAACGTCATCATCACTTGAAAATTAAAAAAAATAATATAAATTTTCAAGTGATGATGTGCCATAATCTTAAAGTGTCACATTTAGTATTTTAATAACTGGATTGGTGGTTGAACATGTCAGACTATCGATTCCTAATTTAACCAGTTCGATCGATTCGATCGTCGGATCAACAATAAATATTTTTTATTAAACATGTTCAATTGTCGATTTTTGTCATGGCTTTCGAATTTTACCAATTTCAAGCAATTTTTAAGTCAATCGATTCAACCCCTTTGTTCAAACTATTATATCGATCTATTCTCTCTATCCATCCAATCCTATTCTTTTCCAGTAGCATTGTTCACATCATCAAATCTTGACATAATTCAATTTCAGAGACCAAAATGAATCTAATTGCCAAGTTTAAGGACCAAAGTGTATGAAAAAAATACATGTATCAAAGTGAACCTAATTGCCAAGTTCAAGAGCAAAAAATTACATTATCCCTATAAAAATTGAGAAACTAAATTAAACTAAATTAAAATATAGAAATTAAATATAATAAAGGGACTAAAATCAAAATTCAGCCAAAATTAAAGGAATGTTCTTGGAAATTATATGGGGCACATAAAGTGTACAAGCTTTATAGTCCTTGACAGAGTGCTACTTTAGAAGGTGAAGCCAATCAAGAAAACTTTATTGACAAGCGAATTAATATTCTAGAATCAATAATCTAGAAGTTTGAAGGGGTTTTTTTACAAAAATAAAATAAAAACAATGTCAGCCGACTACTTTGAATTTAAAGTATATTAGTATAATTAATTTATATATATATATTCTATTTAGATTCCAATCTCATGTCGATTGAGTGTTTGTTCGATTAGTATGGACATTATTATTAATGCAAAAAAACGTGAGTTCGAGTGTGTTGAAGTGTAATTATTTTTTTATTTATGAATTTGGAAGGGACTATTGATAATTCTAGACATTATGTCAATAAAGTAAATATGATTAGAACCTATAAGGCCTAGTCTATTTAAAAACGGAAAATTTATGTTATAGTCCTTTTGAAAGTTACAAATTGTATGGTAAAATTGTATTTTAGTCTTAAAATAATGACATTTTGATTAAATTCTTTTAGAAAATGTGAAGTTATAAGTTAATATAATGGTAAATTTGTATTTTGATACTCACAAAAATTTATAACTAAATTTTTCGTCCCTCTAGAAAAATTTATAGCTTCACTCTTGATGCAATGTGTGGGTTTTCAGTTCCATCATGCGCATATGTTATGTATGGGTTTTTTTTTTTATTCTTCTCGATTCTTTGTTCATTATGCTTTGTATCGATTTGATTCTATGTTATAATTGTTCAGACATATATTTATAATTACATTGTACTTATGAACGTATTCTATTTGTAATAATAAAATTTTCGGGAAAAAATCCGAAAAAGTTAGATTTTGTTTGACACCCTATTAAGATACATTTACATACATTCAAAATTACAGTCTAATTATGATATTCACTCATTTATTTTACAAAAATCAATAAATTGATTTCCCTATTTTAATTTAGATAAATTAAAATAGATTAATTTCGTAAATTTTGCAAAAAATAGAAGGATGCAAATAATAATTTAAATTCTCAATTAGACTTTATTTTGAAAGGCTTACTGTATGTACAGCTTTTATATATATATACTAAATCTAAGTTGTTCACATACTAAGTGAAAATGTATCTAAAATTCGATACATGTGCTTTAGGTATCCGAACTAGAATTTAAGCACAAATTGGCAGCTACGCTAATAAAATGATCTGATTGATATTGATTTTGTGAGGACTTAATTAAAACTTTTTGAAATTCGGGGATGTGTGATGCAATTAAACCTAAAAAATTATTGGAAACCACTTTTGTTGACATTTTAGGCCTAAGAATTTGTCCATAACTTTTAATTTTTCCACAAAAACAAATCAAAAATAGTTTAACAAAAAATCGATATCTTCCAATTCCTTGTCAAAATTATCTGCTGGAAAATAGAATGAATCAAAAAGGTTCCAAAAATATAATATGGGATTAATTGCACTAGAGTCCTCTTACAATAATCTAGATTTCAAATTGATATCCAAACTTCAGATCATTCTAATTGAATCCTTAAAATATTGTTATTATATCAATCAAGTCATGTTTTAGCCTAGTCGTCAACTTGGGCATTAAATTTGACACAAGCAAATTTAAAACACAGTAATCAAATTTTAAATATGTATTGTACATACTGCAACTACAACCCGTGTAGATAGTACCCTTAAATTTTAATAGGGTTCTTTTTTTTTATTTTTTTTATCACATCGGATCCAAGCTATCAATGTGATAGGTGCATATATGTTTGGAATTCAATCCACGTGTTTTAAATATACTCAACGTCAGATTCAATATAACATTTAACACCTAAACTAATGACTAAGTTGACGAAATGACATGATTGATATTATATTAATACTTTCAAAACTCAGTTTAAACATTTTGAAGATGAAGGATCAATTTAAAATAAGAGTCATAGTTTGGATGCACACAATGCAATTAACCTTATAATATATAAGTTGAAAATATATATGAAATATTGCCAGAACTATGTGATGGGGCTTTATATGAAACCAAAAAATTCTGGATAGGGAGCAAAGTTAAAAGGTTTATATTAAAATGTCTTGAATTCACTTTTTAAATTTTGAAATGAGTCAAAATTATAATTTCTTCTATTTAAAACAAATTAAAAGAAATTAAATTCATCTATTTAAAAAGTTCAATATATTTTTTAAAATAATAATTAAATCATTTAGTTACACATCTATCATTAAGGGTGTTCAAACGGTCGATTCGATTAAAATATCTTAATCGAATTATCATTAATCGAATTACTCAAAATGTAAAAAATATAACCGGTAACTAAGTCGAAGTTTTTTCAAATACATTAATCGAACCGAAATATTTCGATGAACTGAATTAACCGAAATTTAAATGTTTTTGTTTTTTGGTTAGTTAATGTTCATTTTTTTAATAATTTAAAATTTTTTAAATGGAAGTGAAAACAACAAATAAGACATTAAAAACACTACACAAGTCTTGAAATTTAACAACAATCAAACACTATGTTATATATAATATATATTATTTATTTCAGTTAATTAATTAATTCTGTTAATTATTCAGTTTCGAATCGAATTATTCGATAATTAATATTTTAAAAAATTTATTAATTGATTTTTGATCGAATTAAATTGACTCAATCGATTAATTCAATTTTAACTACATTGTGAATATCTTCACGACGGTGTATGAAATATTAATATGATATATATTAGGGCCCAATTTATTTTTCCTTCTAGAAGAAAGTGGTGGCAATATGGTTCCAAGCTGGTGAAATGGTCCCATAAATTTTGTGGTGTCCTTTACCATTCCCATTAAATTGATGATCTTTTTGGTGTTTTGTATGATCCCAGTTGCGGCTAAGATCATCTATAAACCAATCATCATTTATTTATTTATTTATTTTATTATTAGAGGTGTTGATGGAATAATAGTTTATTTAATTCGATTAGTTTGAGTTTAAAATTTTCAAATTTGAATTATTTTATATTAATATTTTTACATTTTTTAAATAGTAAAACTTTCGTTTTAGGTAATTCCGACTCAAATCTATTAACATATTAAGTTGAGATCACTCATTTCCAATTTATTTTCTATTTTAAAAAATAAATTATTGTTAAATTTACGAGTTTAATAATATGATATGTGTCATTGCGTTATATATACATGAGAGATAAATTATTTTATGAATCTTTCCCACCACATCATTCATGATACTTTCCCAATTACTTAATGATATTTCAGAAATTTTTTTTCATGTTATTGATACATAATTTTGATAAATTTTTTCTCTTTAATATTGAACCTCGAATTCGAATTCTAAACCACAAATCCAAACTTCAATTCAAGATTCAAATTTTGAATGTCAAGTTCAAGATTTAGAGATCGAAATTAATGATTTGAGATTCGAGATTTAAAATTCAGAACTTAAAAAAAATTATTAAAATTATATATCAATAACATTAAAAAATTATTAAAATATCATTAAATAATTTAAAAAATCATAAATAATGTGATTAAAATTCATAAAATAATTCCCCATATATAATAATAATTATAATTTCAAATCATGTAAAAGTTTGAAGAGTCTAATCTAATTAGTGATATTGTTCAACTCAAAATAAAATTCACACACAATTTAATAATTCATGGTCTAATTAACAAAGAAAAGCTTAATTTCGATCTTTAATAACTGTAAAACTACAACGGTTTCTCAGAGCCTGCTTTTTAAACATCAGACAAAGCTCAACAAAGGCCGATAAAAAAAGAGTACGTGGCGCAATCAGCGACTCTATTTTCTCCCGCTAAACTCGCCGGTCGTTTTTTTCCGTCGTTAGTAAATCAGCTTTTTTTTATATATATGTACTTGACTGATTAACTGTACAGATTTATGGAAGTTTAAAAATCGTTGATGAGTTCAACTTCCAAACTCGGTAGCGTGAATGAGTCGACATGGTTTACCAGCACTGATCGGTCTCCCAACTCCTCCCTCTATATCCTGAAACCCTAGAAACCGAAGTCAACGGCAGTTGGTTTCTCCATACAAGCTTACTATCGTATACGGCCCGTTTTTGTGGATCCGATAAAGTACTGTACGCCGCGTGGATCTTCATGAACTCGTCCGCCGACGAATCTTTCCGATCGGTTGCCGCCACGTCTGGATGGAAAACTCTAGCCAATCGGCGGTACGCCGATTTGATTTCCTGGTTCGAAGCACCGACGGGAATCCCTAGAACTTCGTACAACGACGTGCACGTCGCCATTCCTTGACGGCTTAGGTAACCGTTCGTCGATCCTTTCTGTTGTTGCGAAGTGTAAGTAGCGGCGGAGCGAGGTGGCCGGAATTTGGAGCGTGAAGTAGACGGCGGAGAAAGCGGAGAAACGGAAAGAGAGGTTGAGATATGAAGAGAAAAGAGCATCGTATGAGTCGGTTGTCAGAGTCGCTATGTTTCGAGAAACTATCAGAGGGCAAGGGAAATATATAGCGACAAGAGACTGTTTTTCTTTAAAATTAAAAAATAAAATAATTATAAATATATGTACGAATAATTATAAAATAAAATTAATTTAAAACAAAATATAACTAATAAAGTTTAAGTTGGATCCTTAAACTTTATTTTAATGAGGGCTTTTATAGATAAAATTATAAGTTTATCATGTATTAATTTATAATTTTATCATTTTAAAGGATTAAATAGATTTTTTTTTATTTTTAAGAGGATTAAAATGTAATTTTATTATATATTAATTTATAATTTTTTATCTATAAAATGATTGAATTAATTTTTAGGTGAATTATTTTTTAGGGGTTAAAGTTTAATTTTATTATATTAATTTATATTTATATAAAAAGCGAATTAATTTTTTTTTATTTTTGAAAACTTTCTTTACGGATAAAACCTATCTATGACAATTGTTTATAATTGAACTAGAGACTTATATCAGTAAATCTAGAGTCTCGACTTTTGCCAAAGTTAAAGTTTTATTTTACTTACCGATTGAACATAGTTTAGTTGACATCGTTACTATTGTAATGAGTAAGAAAATGTGGATTCGAGCATGCTTATGCACATATTATTTTCAGATATAGGGATTATGAACAACAGTAGGAAGTGTATAGAAAATGGATAAATATCAAAACTATATATGAACTTTGATACAATGTGTAATGTCATACATAAATTTTGATTTTATCGATTTTAAACATGAAATATTGATTTGATTTGATTTTCAAAAATCGTTAATAACGTTATTGAATCAATACCATTTTATGTTGGATATCACATATATAAAAAACTACATCAATCCAACATGAAAATAAATGTATATATTCGTTTTTTTTTAAATATATAGAATTGAATCAAATTCAAAATATCATATATACGTAGGAATGACAATACAAGTTGTGCATAATTGCACTAAGTAAAAATAAATGTATTAAATACATATTAAAATAAAATTCATGTAGAAATTTAAATTTTATATATATAAATATTTATTTTATTTTATCCAATGCTTATCCGATTACTGGTGGTCAAGTTTTCGCTGTGAGTCAGCTACTGAACTCTGCCGTTTTCAATTTTTCGTGCTTATCAAGATTTTTCTTTTTTCCTTATTTGTTTTATTACTTAATATATATCGATAATAATTCAAGATCAAATTCTTTATGCCGATTGAGTCTTAGCGAGTGGAGAACTCCAGCCTCTAAAATAAATTTTTTATTCAGATTTTTTAAATTTTTAAAATTTTAATTGCATTTTGACTCTCAAAAATAAAAAAATTGATTTAATTTTTTAAAAATTATAAATATATAAGATATTAAAATGGTAAAATTATATTTTTACTATCGTAAAAATATATAATTTTAATTTCGGCCCCTCAACAATTTTCTAGGTTTGTCCCTGGTCTTAGCTCGATTAGTATGTATATTGTTGTCAATGCAAGAAGATGTGGGTTCAAGTGTGCTGAAATGTATTATCTTCTTATTTAAGGATTGAGGATGAGCTATAGATAGTTCTAGACATTATGCTAAAAAGAACATATATGATCAGAATTTATAATGAAATTATTTTAAAAAAATAAAATTATTTAGGAATTTTTTATTTTCAAGATAAATATTAATAGTAGATTTAAATACAAGTTTTTGTCATTATATCAATGGTTTAATTTATATATTTTCTTATTGATGTATGTGTATATGTTTATTTATATGAAGCAATTATTAGTATCAAATTATTATAATATAAATAGATTGTTTAATCACAAAGTAAAATTAAATTATTATAAAAAAGATTAAGAGTTGATTAGATTTGATCATAAGTTGGGTTTCGAGTCGATGCAAAATTTTAGATCTATTTTTTAGGTTCGAGTTTGACCCAGCTCGAAAAATGGACCTAAAATATTATCCAAGTCCGATAGCCCGTATTAAAATTTTTAAAATTATTTTTTATATAAAAATAAATTTTAAAAAATATAATACATGAAATATACTAAAAGCATTAAAATAAATATTTCACAACAAATTAAAAATACATTAAAAAAGTCTTTATACTTAAATAACACTAAGATAATTACAACTTAGCAAGTAAATGCCTCTAAAATAGTAGAAAAAGTAACAATAAAACTAGAATTATATAATATTCAAACAATAACAACAAAATAGCAGCAATATAATAGCGAAATGATATAAAAAAACAACAACGAAATGGTCGTGAAGCAACTGATTCAGGTCGAGCTGGGCTAGAGTCAAAAAATTCTACACGAGGTTCGACCCATTTAAAAAACGAGTTTTATTTTTGCCCAAACTCATTTTTTGAGTTTATATTTTGGTCAAAACCCTCTCACTTTTTAAATGAACATTCGAGTTTAGGCAAGTGACTCAACCCATGATCAAATCTAAAGCTAATACAATCTAAACTAAAACTGACGAATTAAACTAATTGAAGTACAACTTACATATAACAACTCATGATGAAACTCGTACATGTATTAACATGTTGCCTCTGTTGAAAAAAGGTAATGGCATGAACTTTAATAATTTAAAATTTAATGAGCTTCGTGTATTGACTTTATAATTAAAGTATTTACTGTTTTAAGTGTGATTTGGGTTAAAATTACGTTTGTGATAATACTTTACCTTTTTCTTATAATTCACTAATTTTTTTTTCTAAAAATGTAATGTAAACTTTTGTTTGTATAAAAGAATTTTAATTTTTATTGTTTTTAGCATTTTCCTTGGTAAAAGCCTAAAAGGGATACAATATTTTTATTTTATTATTGGTTATAAATGTGTTTCAGTGTGGATTGAATAAAATATGGGGTTCATATCCGATCCAAAAATGGGATATATTTCAAGAAGAAGGATATTTATACATTTACCTGCATTGTATGTAGCCCACCAACACTTATTATATAGCAAATTAACAATATTGAATGTGATTTGTCAAGTTGTTGGAACCGTGGTTTGATCGGATCGAAAATTAATTGGTATATCGATTCGGAAAAAAAAAGATTAAATTAGAAATTCGATTGAATTGATTGAGTTAAATTTTTTTATTTTTAATATTTTTATAAATTTTTAAATATTTTATTTAATCAAATGTTTCAATTGACTGAATCACATTAATCGAATTAAAAATTAATTGTCTAACCAATCCGATCATTAATGTTATTACAAAAATATTGATTATTGTTTTATGGTTTTTACATTAATCCATTTTAAATGAGAGTTTTTCTGGGTGAAGTGAAATTATGATGATGCTCCGCTGACAATAATTTTAAAATTAATATTTAAACCCCTTCTATTTTATGTATTTTAATAATTATTTTTATATATTTAATATATATAAACCTAGATATGTGAATACGCTATATATTTTATATTATGTTTATGAACACAATGTAGGGTTTTTTATATAAATAATTTAAAAATATTAATTAATTATAAAAATAGTTTGAAGGAAAAATTATATATGAAAATGATTTGTTTGCTATAGTATCTGTTGCTGCCCCTGACCAATTGGTGGCATCACCTCTTTCTTCCTCCTAATCATGATCTAATCATCAATGTTAAAAAAATATTTTTTTAGTAGTGTTGCTTGACACAGTAGTAATATTGAACTGAAATGTAATTATATAAAACATTCAGGGATTTGATAAATCAATTACCCTTTTTAGATTAACTGAAAAAAAGGATGTTGCTTGTCATAGTGACTGCAACAGATTAAAGTGTGATTATATAAAATGTTCAGGGACTTGATGAATCAATTACCCCTTTTAGATTGGTTGAAAAGGGATGCCGACTGATATAATGACGGTACTAGATTGAAGTGTGATTATATAAAATATTCAAAGACTTGATGAAGCAATTACCCCTTTTAGATTGGTTGAAAAGGAGTGCTACCTCATAGCATGGCAACGCCAAATTAAATGGTTTTCAACTTTTGGTCTATTTTAATGTTAAGTTCATCCTCTTTTAAAATTAAATTTAAATAGTTCTTAAAAGTACAAGAATAATAAAAATAAGGCATAATGTTAAAATTAGCTTCTAACGTTTTGGTGGTTTTGTCGTTTTGACCATTATCATTTTTTTGGGTCATTTTCATACACAACATTTTTTTTTGTCAAATTGATCAATTTTTAACGGTCTTGCTGACGTGGCCGTTAAAAAGTTAACGACGCTGACGTGAATTTTTTTTTCAATTGAATTAGTACACATAATCATATGCTGATGTGACATATAAGATAAAAATGTCACGTCAAGAAAAAAATAATTATTTTTTTAAAATATAATTTTTATAAAATATTTTAAAATTAATTTAAAATTATTTTCCCCTGCTTCATTCAATCTTGTTGCGGATGGGATTGGTTGCCATTCCGAGGTTTGCTTATTTAACTGTTTTTTTCTCTTATATAACTCTACTTCTTCGGATGGTAAAACCAAAGACAACCTTAGCAGATCAAGGATATGTTTGATTTCTTTGTCGAAAAAGAGGGAAGGGTTTATAGGATTTTCATATGAAAACATAGTACTAAAAAATTGGAGGGCAAGTTCCACAAGGGATTTGGTTTCTGTAGAGGCTTTGGTTTTGTCGAACAAAAGCTGCAACACCAGCCAAGGTATCTGGTTTTCTAGCAAAATCAAGTCATGGTTGAGGAATTGAAGCATACATGACATTGAAAAAATTGGGTCATCATCCTCTTTAGCCACCACATCAGCATCCTTCTCGAACAGCTCGACGATGAAGCAACCGTCCACCACCAGCATTTCAAAAAATTCTTTTTCTGCAGGATCATTGGACCCGCGTAACAGTCAAAAGCTTTTCCTTTGATTTCCTTGACGGAATTAAGGCATTCTCTTAACATTTCTTCTGGGTTGCTTGATCTGAAGAGGAGCTCTCGTAAATACTTGACCTTGATTTTCTCTGTTGCTTTCAAGTTTGGTTGGCAATGGTGAAAAGTCCCAAAGGCAAAACAATTGGGAATATATGCGTTGGGGCTGTGCCTGGCGAGAATGGTGGGTGTTCTAAAGATACAGTAATCAGGTGATAAACGAAGCCGACTGTCCATCATCTTATTCTCCATGGAAGCTGCAAATTGTTGGAGTTCAATTTTGATCAAATCCATTTTAAATTTAATTTAAGTTTAAATTTATTTTTAAATTTAAAATTATTATAAATTTAAATAAATAAAAGTCCAAATTACAAAATGTCCAATTACAAAATCCATTAACTGGGCCCAACCACAAATACAAATCTAAATGCTAACCTAAGCTCAATAACCTAAATACATCCCAAATTACATCCTTGCTACGAGATATGAAGAAGAAGGGAAAGACAAACATCCTTGGTACCAAGACATCCTCCAATATGTAAAATATCGTAAATACCCCGAAGAAGCTACTGAAAATGATAAAAGGACATTGAGAAGACCCGCAAACGAGTACGTCCTAAATGAGAAGATTTTGTATAAGAGGAGAAATGATCAGGAGAAATCATATCGGACAATGCATTGAACTTGAATAACAACATGATATCGGAGGTTTGTGAGCAATTCAATATCAAACATCATAATTCATCTTCATATCGCCCAAAGATGAACGGAGCAATGGAAGCGGCAAATAAAAAAATAAAAAAGATCATTGCAAAAATGATAGAAACCTATAAAGACTGGCATGAAAAATTACCATTCGCCCTCCTTGCTTATAGGACTTCAATCAGAACGTCTACTGGGGCAACGCCGTTCTCACTTGTATATAGGATGGAAGCCGTTTTATCCATCGAGGTGGAGATTCCTTTTCTCCGAGTCTTGTCAGAGCTAAATTTGGACGAAGCAGAATGAATCCAAGCCAGATATGATCAGTTGAACTTGATCGAAGAAAAGAGGTTAAGAACCATCCGTCATGGTCAGATGTACCAAAAGCGGATGATACGAGCATACAACAAAAAGGTCTGCCCTAGGGAATTCCACGAGGGAAATCTAGTCTTGAAGAAAATACTCCCAATACACAAAGACTCTCGAGGAAAATGGATGCCTAATTGGGAAGGGTCGTATGTGGTGAAGAAAGCCTTCTTTGGAGGAGCTCTAATTTTGACTGAGATGGATGGCAAAGAGCTATACAACCCGATAAATTCAGACTCGGTGAAGAAATATTTCACCTAAAAAAAATGGAGAGGTCAGGATGAAAACCATGAAAGGGCATTTTGAAAACCAAAGGGGTTTTGAGTTGAAAACCCGAAAAGGGCAGCTCAAATGGAAAACAAAGGCGATCAACTGTTCCCTCAAATGTGAAAAGATAGAAGAATTTTACATCTTGGGGCATCGACGAAGTACTCCAGGACCTCTAGATACCTATCGAGCAGAAAGATGATCCTTAGATCAAAGAAACTCATATTTGATATATAGGCATCTAATACTGTTCCTTGTAATTATTTTGTTCCTTGTAAATATTAAGCATTTTCTTTTTTTAGCCAATAATTCTTCAAAGCTTTGACTCTAATGCAATATCATTCTTCTCCATACTGCCCCAAGTATTTTCATATCAAGATAATGGATAATAGACTAAAATCGCACGAAAAAACAAGGATCCGCGAGTACTATTTTAGAAAATTCCTAAATGATACAAGGACCCTAAACAAGACCACCAGTTAAAAGAATCAAACTTGGAAAGAACGGTTCAAATTGAGAATCTGCAAGTCATAGATTTGAGAAGACATAAGGAGATAATCCCAAAGCCGAAGAAACAAATCTTGAAAATTAACATTAATCATGCACATTCATCTAGTTAGGAGCATTTTGACTCATTCCGAGCATAGCATCCTAAACAATCTAGCCTACTTGAAGGCCCATTTGAGCATATTCTACAAGTCTTAGTACCACGAAGATATAGAGGGAAAGGTTTAAGTCACAACGGCGAACCTTGTACCTCAGAGACATGAAAGGAAATATTTAAGCTACAACGGCGAATCCAGTACTACGAAGACACAAAGGAAAAGTTTAAGTCGCAATGGCGAACCTAGTACCTCAGGTACATAAAGGGAAAGATTTAAGCCGCAACAGCGAATCCAGTACCACGAAGACACAAAGGGAAATGTTTAAGTCGCAACGGTGAACCTTGTACCTCAAAGACATGAAGGGAAAGATTTAAGCCGCAATGGCGAATCCAGTTTTACGAAGACACGAAGGGAAAGGTTTAAGTTGCAACGGCGAACCTTATACATCAGAGATATAAAGGGAAAGATTTAAGCCGCAACGGTGAATCCAGTACCACGAAGACATAAAGGAAAAATATTTAAGCCGCAACGGCGAATCCAGTACCACAAAGACATGAAGGGAAAGGTTTAGGCCGCAATGGCGAACCTTATACCTCAGAAACATAAAGGGAAAGGTTTAAGCCGTAATAGCAAATCCAGTACCGCGAAAATACGAAGGGAAATGTTTAAGTCGCAATGGTAAACCTTATACCTTAGAAGCATGAAAGGAAATTTAAGCAACGACGAATTTTGTACCATGCAGATAAAAGCAACAACAGCAAATCTAATGCCGTGATAGAGCAATTAAAAAGCCGTAACTATAAAGTTCCTACATCGAAGTTGCGGTAGATCGAGTCAAGATAACGAATCTTTATCTCTCTATAGTTGTAGTAAGAGCAAGATGAAGCCTAGACATCAAACCCTATTTGGGGGTACAACAAAGTTAGATAATGAATCTCTCTCTCCATCCCCACTTCCTCTTCAAGAGGCTTTAGAAAGAGGAAAGTAGAAACAAAAGAATACGTATGGCAAGTGAGGCGCCGGAGGAAGCTAACGTCCCTGCAACAGCTGCGGCATAAGCACCCCTAATAGGGATCGAGAAGCAGCCACATAAGCTTGAAAGAAAGTGAACCTTTTAGTTTGATAACCAATCAAAGCCTAAACAAAGCGCTGCTTGGGGTTCCTCTTTACGCAAAGTTTACACTTGTGACACTATAGAGGAATTTTGGTGTTTGTATGATCAAATAGTCAAGCCTAGCAAGTTGCTTGAAATTGTTGATTTCCACTTGTTTAAGGCTGGAATTGAGTCCAAATGGGAAGATCCTGAGTGTGCTAATGGTCTGTCACCAGCAGCAGAAAGACTAATCTTGAGAACATGTGGCTTGAAAGTTTGATGGCATTGATCGGGGAGCAATTTGATGAGATGGATGAGATTTGTGGTGTAGTTGTCGGTGTTTGCTAAAGGTAGGATAAACTTGCATTGTGGACCAAGACTGCAACGAATGAGGCGAAAGATGGGCCAGTTGAAGAGAGAGAACCAAGGGGATGTGCCCTAACAAATTGGGTATCCTTTTGGTCTTTGCTTCGTTCTTGTTACACAGAAACAAGCAACGAGAGGCAGTTGTTGAAGCTTAATTTTGACCGGGCCCAAACTAAACCCATTTTAAATTTATTTTAAGATAAAATTTATTTTAAATTTAAATCTAATTTAAGTTTAAATTTAAATTATATTTAAGTTTAAATTTATTTTTAAATTTAAAATTATTATAAATTTAAATAAAAAAAAATCCAAATTACAAAATATCCAATTACAAAACCTATTAATTGAGCCCAATCACAAATACAAACCCAAATGCTAACCTAAGCCCAATAACCCAAATACATCCCAAATTACATTGGCCCAAAATGACCCTAAATCCTAAACAGAAACCCTAACCAAAACAACTTGGTCTACTACCCCAACTTGCAGACTACCAGCCACCTCCCTCGTCTAACCAAAGCACGCCACGTCAGCACTACTAGCTTCAATTTGAACCGCCACAGCCTCTGCACCAACCACCACTGTCGAATCTGCAAAAGGAAAAGACAAGTTTTAAGTGTAAACAACAAATTATAATCATTGTGATTCTGGTTATAAAACCATATTTAAACATTTGTAATGGGGGTTACGAACCTCTTGAAACATTCAGAAAATCAATACAAAATTACCAGCTTTCTTTTGATACAGAAACCATCGGAAATAAAGATAGCAGGAAGAGATCATTAAAAGTCAAGGCATTAAGGCTCAGCAGATACGAACAGCCAAACAGAATCGATTCAGGAGGTATATTCATTGTCTGTTTAATGCATCATTAAAAGTTCAAAAACGTGTGTTTTAAATGCATTAACCCATTACATGCTCTATCATTACTGCTATTACTTACTGCCAAAAGTTTTAATAAACATAATATTAATTAATATATAGCAAAACATAGCATTAAATAATAAAAATAACAATAAATATAACCATAATAATATTAAATAAAAAGAATATGAAAAGGTCGGAAAGCATATCCTTGAGATGATGTCGTCGTCGTCGGAGCTGTACCGTGGTAATCTCCGAACACTGCCGTGGTTTCGTCGTGGACTGGATCTGTAAAGGCAACAATAAACTCATTAAAACTAAAAAAAATGACCTATTTCGAATTAAAATAAAAGTAATAAAATAAGAACAGATCTGAGAGAGGATGAGGGTTTCAAGGGAAAAATCAAAACCCCTTTTTTAAAAATGAAACTGAAAGAGCCTTTTAAGAGAAAAAATGTCAAATTTTTTAAAAAATAAAAAGGGTATAAAAAGGGAAAAGTTTTTTCACCTCTGGTAACCTCGGCGACAGCGCGTGTGAAAGACGGCGACGATGGAGCAGCAACGGAAAGCAAGGGGCGACGGCGCGTGGCAGCGCATGACGTGGGACGACCGACGACCCTAATGGCCGGCCTCAGACTTGAAGAGAAGCATGAGAGTGTTTATAAACCCTTTTTTTTGAAAGGCAAAGAACAAAATGATTTTTTTAAGAAACTTAAGCTTTTATAGGGTTTTTAAAAGGCAGCGTTTTGGTCTTGGCCCTTAAGCACCAAATCGGCGCCGTTTTGCTTAATTTGCCCATAGCCCGATCCAACCTGACCTGCTCCAACCTCAAGATCCGCGTGTTTTTATTAAATGGGCTATTTATGCGTTTGGTCATCCGCTTTTTCTGATTTTTATAATTTGATTCTTTTCATACTTTTAATTATTTTTAAATTTACCCAACAATTTCATCTTCTATTCAATTTAGTCCTTTAACCCTTTTGAAGCCCCAGAAGCTGCCACGTGTCAATATTTTGGTTTATTTATGCAAATGATCCATTTTGTTTTTAATTTGTTTCAATTTAATCCTCAATTCAAATTCTATTTTATTACAAAATTGGCCCAAAAATTTTAAATGATTTTCAAGTTAGTCTTTTGACTTCTGAACACCTGAGAGGCTGTCACGTGTCACCATGTTTTGGTTTTATTGCCCTAAAGGTTCCTAAACTATTCAAAAATCATATTTTGACCCCTAAAGTTTTCCAAAATTCCATTTTTAACCCCAAACTTATCAAAAATTACATTTTTACACTCGAGCTTTCCAAAATTCTATTTATGACCTCGAACTTCCAAAAATTCCATTTTTGACCTCGATTTTTCCAAAAATTATCATTTTACCGCTGAACTTCCAAAAAACTCCATTTTGAACCCGATTTTTCCAAAAATTACCATTTTATTCTCGGATGTCTAAAATTCCATTTTGACCTCGAATTTTTCCAAAATTACCATTTTGGCCCCGGGTATCCAAAATCTCGTTTTTAACTCCGATTATTTTATTTTTCTTCCTCTTCAATATTTGTATTTAAATTTTAATTATTATGCCTTCGTATTTCGTATTCTTAATTTTTATATATCGTTTATCTTCTTACTTATTTTGCTTCATGTTATCTAATATCCATTATTAACTGCTCATTCATATTAAACTCACATATTTGTTTTCAAAATTTTCATGAAAACTTTAAAATCAAGGCAATATTCTTTTATTTAGAGTTTTGAAAATTTGTGCCTTAACTTACTAGGCACAATTTTTCTTCAAATCGAAATAATCGAATACCCTTAAATCGAGGCAATGTTTCTTTATCTCTGATTCTGAAAATTTGTGCGTTAACTTACTTAGTGCAACTTTTCTTCAAATCGAGATAATCGAACATCCTTTTCCAAAGTTTAAAAGTTTACAACAAAGGAAAGCTCGTTGTTTTTGGATCTCGAAATGTTATGTCCTAACTCACTGGACGTGACTTTCTTTCTCGATCACCTCAAAATAGTGGGACTTCCGAACAAAAATCGATTTCTTTTAAGCATAACTATCGCATTCAAGGATCGTATTTTAAACTTTGTTTGAGTTTTCAAATTTTACAAATCAAGACCCAAAAGTAATCAATATGATACCAATTTTGAGCGTATGAGGGTGCTAATCCTTCCTCATGCGTAACCGACTCCCGAACTTGTTTTCTGGATTACGAAGACCAAAATATTTTTCAAAACGGATTTTAAATGTTTTGTGGTGATCTGATCACACCAAATAAAGGATTGGTGGCGACTCTTATTCTTTTCAATTTTAAAACAATTTTCGAAACACGTTTTTAAAAAATGGTTTCGACACCAATGATTCAACATCTACCACAGTGTTTTAAATTGGTATTCCCATCTAACGGAGAATGAAGCAGAGGAAGGAAAAGGAGAGCAGAAAAAACCCAAAAAAATTTAATGATTATAATTTTAATAATTTTATATTTAAAAAATAATTTAAATTAATTTTAAAATATTTTAAAAAATAATTACTTTTTTGCTGATGTGGCATATTTTGTCTTATATGCCACGTCAGTAGTTGCATGCATGGCGGTGTCCACATGGGAAAATTTTTTGCCACGTTAGCACCGTTAGTCAACTAACGGCCACGTCAGGAAGACCGTTAAAAAATGACCAATTTGACCAAAAAAATAAAGGTTAGGGGCCAAAGTGAGCAAAAAAAAAGATAAGGGCCAAAGTGACCAAACATCCAAATGTTAGGGGCTAATTTTGTCATTATGCCTAAAAATAAACCATTTTTTTATATTTTTTAAACAAAAAAATTTAAAAAATTATATAAAATTCTTATTTAAATTATCCAAATATATCCCTAAAAAAATTTCTCAAATTTATCTAAAATTTTTTAATGGGATAATGCCATTTTTCACCCTTATATGTACTTTGACACTTGTTTGAATGTGGTACTTAAAGTTTCAAAATGTCCAATGTGGTCCTAAAGTTTAATTTCGTTATACAATCTGATATCTGCCGGTAACGGTGTTAATTTCTGACTGATTTTGACACGTGGACTAATTACGTGTTCACACGTGGCAGTGGCAATGGCAGTGGCAGTGGCAGGTTGAAGGGGTAGCTGCACGGGCAGATTAGGGAAGGGCTATTTTGCAATTTGCCCTTCCCCCACTTTTTCATCTAGATTTGAAATAAATAATAAATTTATTTAAATTTGATTCTACTTCTTCTTCTTTTTCTCGTGAACCAAACAGAAATGTCCTAAGGAAAAAAAGATTCAAAAGCTGATGTTAATTTATGAATGAATGTTGAGGATTTGAATTTTAAACCAAATGAGAGAGTGAAAGTGAGACGACAGAAGGATTTGAGGAATTGTTAGGTGTGTGATTGAATCCAAAATCTCATTTCTTTTCACTCAAACATCTAAAGGGGGTATGTTTTTAATTATCCAATTTTACAACTATGGCCTATTGCAACCCTTCTTCTGATCAGAAACCAAGTGAACCATTCTTCTTCTTCTTCTTCTTTCTTAATGATAGTTCTTTGGGTGTTTTTTTTTGGAATTTTCAAAAAACGCTTTCAGCTTGACATGCTTTCTTGACATGTCAGCAAAAGCTCATCCAACTGAACGCACTTTCACATACTATTTCCAAAATCAACCTATTTTCCTAAAATTTGAAAAAAAAAAAACTGATCCAGTCAACCAATTAACAAAAATAAAATCAATATATACTAGCAATTTAATTTAATGCAAAATTAATCACTAATCACTAAATAAATGTGATGTGATTAAAAGCGTATATAATTTGGTCGGCTACTTTTCAAACATATTAATATAAAATAATTGTGAATTAATTTATAAATGCGTTTAGGGATTTGATGAATTAATTATTTTTTTTAAATTGATTGAAAATGGGTGTTGACTTACAAAGTGACAGCACTGGACTGAAGTGATTATGTAAAATATTCAAGAACTTGATGAAACAATTACCCCTTTTAGATTGGGTAAAAAGGGGTCCTACCTCATAGTATGAGGACACCAAATTAAATGGTTTTCAACTTTTGATCTATTTTAATGTTAGGTTCGTCTCTTTTTAGAATTAAATTTAAATAATTCTTTTTTTAATATACTGGTGTGATTACATGGTGTTATCTGTTCATACTTTTTTAACCCTTTGACAAAGCACACACACTTTGCACACACAGGTCTTGAACCGGATCTCCTAAGATGAATAATATCCTTTTTTCCACTGAAATTATTCGTTGGGTTCAAATTTAAATAGTTCTTAAAAGTATAAGAATAATAAAAATAAACCCTTCTTTTTTTTTATTTTTTTAAATGATAAAATTAAAAAAATTATATAAATTTTTTATTTAAATTATTCAAATATATATATATATTTTTTTTTTTCAAATTTATCTAAAAATTTTGAATTTATCCCTAACATATTTGAATTTAAATAAAATTGAGTGTCAGTTTAATTGTGGAATTCTCATGATGAAGGTAGAAATGTGTGTCCATTTAATTGGCAAAGAAAAGGACCAAAGTTAAAAAGTTGAAAATTTTATTGTCTTTGGGTCACTATCAATCTGATAATATATGAATTACTATTGTTATATTTTTATAATAATTATTAGTTTAGATAAATTACAGTTAAGGTTATAAAATTATTAGTAAATTTTTGTTTTGGTTACTAAATTTAAAAAGTTACAAAATAGTCACTGAATTATTTGAAAATTTTTATTTAAATCAATGACTTATTAAGTTTTTTTTAAAGTCCAACAATGAAGCTCTAAACGATGATTCACCGATCAATATAGTGGATTAGTAATCATTGCCAAGAACAAGAACATACCTTGAAATCAAGTCGATTTAATGATCGGTATCGGAAATAAGAGAACAGAATTATTTGGACTTTGATTAACAGATTCATAATGTTTAAAACTATGTTTATGAAAAAAGAATTAAAATGTTGAAGAGAAGGGAAAGTAGAATTTTTGATTGGTATTGACGATGCGAACAGAAAAAATCATACAACAACTATTTTAACAACCTCATTTACATAAAAATTTTCGAATAATTCGATAACTTATTTTATAACTTTTTAAAATTAAATAATCAAATCATAAATTTATTAATAATTTAGTCGCATTAAGCATACCATTCATATGTAAAACATATGTTTATCATAAATTTGTCATTGGTTTTTGAATGTGGCTCCAATAATGTGAAAAAGCAAATGCATGATGTAACATATAATTAATATTAAAATAAATTATAATTTATTATAAAATATATTATTATGACAATGCCTCAATTGGAATAGCTTGAAAATAGGCTAAATTACTTCTCATTATTTTTTAAATTGGTTAAATAGGTTATTTTTTAAGATTTAGGGAAATGAATAGATGTTGGGGAGAGGATATGAGAAGCGCGCCTAATTGAATATATTTTCTGCATAGTTGGTAAAAAAGTTTGTTCAGTTGGGCGAGCTTTTTACATAGTTAGCAGCAAAGCGCGTCCAGCTGAATATTTTTTTTTGGAACTTTTAGAAAATACTTTCAGCTGCACATGCTTTCTTGACATGTCAACAAAAACTCATCCAACTGGACGCATTTTCACGTACTCTCTCTAAAATCAACCTATTTTTTTAAATTTAAAAAAAATTATTTAATCAATTAAAAAAAATGGCATATATGCCCAATTTAATTTAGTGCAAAATTAAACACTAAATAAATGTGATGTGATTAAAAGCATATATAATTTGGTCGGCTACTTTTCAAACATACTAATATAAAATAATTGTGAATTAATTTATAAGAGGTGTATTTTTTTTTATTAAAAATATGTCCTTATCAACATAGTTACTAAATTTTCCAATAACTATAATTCAATCCAAGACTTATTGTGCCAATTTAGTCAAATCTACTCATCCTTCCATAATTTTCAAACAAATCTATTAAACAATTACGAATCAAATTTTGACAATTCTACTCAATTCAGTCCAACGAAAGCTAATCAGCACTTTTTCGTATATATATTAATGTTGTACAATTCAAAAAAACATGTTTCAATTTTTAATACCAATTAATTACATTCACAAAAATGTGATTGAAATTTCAAGATGGTAGGCAATTAAAATTTTAAAAATTAAATCATCAACACTTTTTTAGATTATTGTTAACGTTTTCAATTCGAGTTTTGTGGATGAAAAAAATAATAATGTTAAATTTTTCTTATTTGAAGTTTGATCCAACTTGACTCTAGACCTAGTGAGGTATTTATAGGAGTTTGAAATTTCCTTCATTTGACTAATGTCATACATGAGTTAGTAAATTCATTCGAACTTCGGTTTTTATCTAAACCAATTAAATTATCAACACTTTTCGGGGGCAAAGCTAAGAAATTGTTTTAGGCAGTCAAAAATGAATAAAATTTTTGAGGGTTAAAAGTACAATTTTATTATTATAGTAGCGTGTAATTTCTTAAGAACTACAATGACTATACAAGTATTTCTTATTTTATTTTTTTTTGGGGCAAGACCACTATACTTTTTTGGATCTGCTGTTGAGTTCTTTGATTCGAGTTTTGTGGATGAAAAAAATAATGTTAAGAGAGTTTGCTCTCATTTAGGATTCGACTCGACTTGACTCTAAATTTAATTGAAATCCAATGTGATTACTGGAAACCGAGATTTTCATAGTAGATTACAGCCTTTTGAGTAAATTTTAAGGGTCTTTTGCACGACTCAAATTGTGGTTTTCTCATTTGTTTTACGAGAAAGAGTAAAATTGTTCATGCCGAAATGGTGTAGAAATAAAACCTTTTCAACAAGAATGACTCCGACATTCAAGATTAGATTAAATGTTGAGAAATAAGTCCAAAATTACTTTCTCTAAGCACTTGTTTGTACGCATTTTAACTGAGACTCAATTGCTCAAAGAGAGAAAGAAGTAAAGCTGTATAAGAACACTCTTAATAGTTTGTACTTGAACGATGTGGGTTAGGAGTTAGGACTTTGATTGCTGCTTTTTGTTTCCTTTTTACTCTGATCTAGACCGATGTCTACTCCCTCTTTCTTCCGAAAACATTGGTTTTATTATAGTTGGATGGACGGATTCAAGCTTGCTTTATGTAAATTTGTTCTGATCTTGCTAGTTCCCGATGCTCTTTCTCTGCTAATGCAGACCCGGATAGGCCTACGAACGATAAAGCAACCATTCTCGTCGGCACAATCAAAATGCTAAAGGATTTAACTGCAGAAGTCCACAGGATAAAAGGTGAGCGTTCATCACTACAGCTGACTCAAGAGAACAATGAACTGAGAGAAGAAAAGGCTTCTCTGAAAGCTAACATCGGAAACCTAACTGTTCAGTATCAGCAAAGACGTATGATGATGTGTCCTTGGACCGGTGTCAACTCTTCAAGTGTCATGGCTCCACCTTATCCATATCCAGTTCCTTTGCCTGTCACTACAGCCCCAATCGTAATGCATCCCTCGCTGCAACCATATTCAACCACGACAAGCAACCCTCTGATCGAACAGGCACAGCCATCACCCCAATATACATCATCGTCCCACACTTCTAGTAAAAGGGATTCCAAAAGCAAATCGGCGGATCACCAAAGAGGAAGTCATAGAGAGAGTAATGGTTCTAACGACGTGAGGACGAAACTCGAACTGAAAAATCCCGGATCATCAACAAATGAGGTTCAGTTTATCATCCCACAACGCATGTTATAACATAACGGATGCTGAAAACTAATATCATCCGAATGTCATATGTAGGATTCATCTGCCGGAAAAACGAAAGGCAAGGAAGCACGAAAGAAGAGAACGAATGGTTGCTCGTTGAACTGGTGCTCTTCGTCTCAAGATCTTAAAGATAGTTCTTCTAACAGTGTGGATGATGTTTCGAAGTCCAACGAGTGAAACAATTCTTTTGCATTCACTTTTCCAGTGACTTCGATTGCTTGCGTATCAAGGTAACATGTTTATACTATGCTACACTTTTGAAGGCTCCTGCACTAGGGGTTGGATTACATTTTACTTTATTTAGTCAAAATAGGCAAATTAATTTTTATACATTAGATTAAAGAGCAAATTAGTCTTTTTGTTAAAAATTCTATTCATTTCTACGCTTTAAAATTGCTTTTTGTACGTCAGCACGAGGTACACATGACCGTGTCAAGTTATTCCGTCAATTATGTCAGTTTTTAATAGTAAAAATGGATGAAAATTTTAACAGGAAGAATTGATTTACCTTTTGATTTCACGTGCATGGGTTAATTTATCCATTTTTTAAAATATGACAAGCAATCTGACTACTAATATAAGAGTTTCCATGGTATATTTTTACTCCAAATGGCATTTGGACAACATTTCTATATGACTTGAAAATTGTAATTAATTGACAACGAGCATTGTAAATTTCATTTGGTTAAAATGTGCCACAAGTCCTTGTACTTTTTGAAAATTAGAAATTTAGTCTTTATAATTTTATTTTATGGAATTTAATCTCTCTGCTTTTCAGAATCAAGACCTCCAATATCAAACTCAAAAAACTCGAGTACAAATTTAAATATTGAAGCCAAACTTAAATACCAAATTGAACAAAAACAACTCAAGTGCCAAAATGAATATTAAAGGAAGCTCAAATACCAAATAATATTTTGACTCTTTTTAATTGTTTCTATTGGGATGACCGAAGCAAGTACAAGCAGATTAAGTTAAAAGCCTCAACACTGCAATTATTGCAGCAATAATTTTGTTAGTTGTGGAGGATCTGTTAATTATTTAAATTAATTAATGACATTGTAAAAGTAGAGGATCAAAATAATAATTTTAGCATGAGAGGGACCAAAACAATAATTTAACCTTAAAGGTTAATGTCAACAAGAGAATAAATTGGGATGCACCAATATTCTTCGTTGATAAATTATTTTATAGTCACATATAGGCATAACAAGATTATACCCAACAAAAGAAAATGTACATAGAATGACCATATACATAGAGCTACCCACAACTAGAGCCAACATCGAACAAAACTCTAAGTCGAAAAGGGTCCTACAATGCTTGACGACCGGTAAACGTAGACACACTCGGGGTCCGGTATAAATACCAGGCAAGCACAAAAATCGAGGAAATGCTCCATTTTTCTTGCTCTCTTTTTCATTTTTTAATCTACAACTTCTGAGTATTCCGATTACTGGATGGACTAGATACATTCCGTGAACCCATGCTTGCGGTTCGTAAAAGCCGTTGGAACTCTAAAAGGCTTATTTTTCCATCTTTGTCGATGTCGGCCTCCTCAAGTAAAGGGTCGATGGAACCTCTTAATCCCGTATGCTACAAAATGATTGCACAGTGCAAGTAAGAGAACATAACTATTAAGGGGTGAAAGAATCATGAAAATCTCTATACTAGGAGTCAAATTACATTTTGCCCACTCTACTCATAAAATGGGCAAATTAATCCCTTGTACATTAGTTCAAATAGCATATTAGTCATTTTTGTTAAAATTTTCATCCATGCTGATGAAATAACCAAACAATGATACGTGGCACACCACATGTACATCATGCTGACGTACAATGACCAATTTATAATAGTAGAAATGGATGAAATTTTTACTAGGACCAATTTGCTCTTTGATTTGCCATATATATACTAATTTGTCCATTTTTTAAAATGCAATTCGATTCCTATTACAAGAACCTCTATGGTCCTTTTACCCTATTATGATGGTATCATTCTTTGTAAAATGTTTCGATATGAAAACACTTTTGCAAGCAATAACCTCAGCTTCCTGAACACTAGGATGCCCTAAATATGTGAATTCAAGTTCGAATATGTTATACTATAGAATCTATCATTCACCTATTGTTGCAAGAGTGCCAAATTAACGGTTTCTTTGTTCGTTTATTTTCAGAAAAACGAAGAACATCAAGACCAAAACATGAACACTTACCATTCGTAGTTCCTCCGGAGTTATATATCCATCCCTATCTACATCAAATTTCTCAAAAGCAGCCTGTAACCGCATTTGCCACTTTTCGCAATCATGTTCTTCCATTTGATTCACATGTAGAGCAGCCGCAACAAACTCGGTGAAATCAACAAGTCCATCTGTGTTGCTATCAATCTGTGACAAAACAATCAACCGCTAAAGGAGCAGAAAAGAACGAATGACCTTAGATGACGAAAGGGAAAAATTTACTCACCGCTTGAAGAATCTCGAGGACACGTGAATCCTTTAGCTTCCAAGGAAGATCTTTAGCAAGGGCCTGTATTGAAACCATCCTATTAGGGACAAAAAAAAAAGAAGCTTTCTGCAACCCAATAGATGTTAGGCAGACAATAGAAATGTTCACCTGTCTCATCTCTTCAAGACTAATAGAACCATTCTTATCCACATCGATTGCATCAAATTGGTCCCGAAGATCGGCTATCTCTTCTTCATTAAGTGTGCTAGCCAATGCCTACAGGGTAATAACCATTATATATAACCTCTTACGCGCATATAAAATAATCCAGTAATGTTTCGAGAGGAAGAAATTCTTATGTTTTACCCTCAGAGCAAACTGCTTCAATCGACTATACTTCACAAACTGCCGGAGGTTACTCAAAACTGATATATCAACAGGAATATCAGATGCATTTCCTCCTTCCCTAACCCATTGGTGTGCTGGAGAAGTTGAAACCAGTCAGATATTCTAGAAATAATAGGAGGATAACATCATAACACGATACAATAATTACTTAAACGGGTAATAGCAAGCTCAGCATGTAATATTCACTTCCTTCGAGCTAGAAAACTTGAAAAAAAAAGAAGTGATAATTTACTATGAGATGATGTAAACACATACATAGGGCCTGAGCTGCTGTCAATCTAGACTGAGGATCCTTCACCAATATCTTCTTCAAAAAGTCTTTAGCGCCATTGCTAATTGTTGGCCATGGTTTTCGACGGAAATCGGGCTTGTTCTTCAAAACCTATGAGTTATAGACAAATTATATAACAAATTTAATATAAGACATCTTAGGGTAAAAGCACAATGGGGGGCCGTGCACTAGGAGTTTGATTGCAATTTGCCCCTTCTACTCAAAAAATGGGCAAATTAGTTCTTGTACGTTAGATAAAAGAGCAAATTGGTCCTTTTTGTTAAAAACTTCATCCATTTGTACAATTAAAAATTAGCATGGCTGATGGAAAAATCAAACAGTAACACATGGCATGCCATGTGTACCTTATGCTGACATATAGGGACCAATTTTTAGTAGTAGAAATGGATGAAATTTAGAAAATGACTAATTTGCTCTTTTATCTAACACATACGAGGACTAATTTGCCCATTTTTTTACGTAGAGGGGGCAAAATGCAATTTGACTCCTAGTATAGGAGCCTCCATGGTACTTTTACCCACATCCTAGATACACATTGCCAAGTGAATTTCATAGGATAAAGCATGTCAAACAAGCATGGTGCAAAAACATGCATAGCACCGATGTAGTATTGTGTCCACATATGTTAATAATAAAATAAAATGACTAAACCCATAATGAGAAAAAAGAAAATAAAGGCCCGTGATATGAAAATGTACCACACCTGCTTAAATATACCATCCTCAGTCTTATCCCAAAAGGGACGCTTCCCACAGAGCAAAATGTAGGTAATTACACCGATACTCCATACATCCGATTCAGGCCCTGACCTTCTTTTTAATACTTCAGGAGCAACATAATAGGCACTGCCAACAATATCTCGAAATCTCTTCCCTGCATTTAGTTTCAGTTTAGGATTGTGTTGCTCGGGTGTTTTTTGTATGAGGATTATAAAATTAGCAAGTTGAACTGAAACTAAACATCACACTCAATATATTGATAAGGGAACCTGGTAATGTTAAAAAGCATACTTTAATCAAGCAAATGCTACTCACTGGGTCTGATAAAGTCCGACAAACCGAAATCTGTAGCCTTCAGAGGCGAGTCTGGACTTGTTGACTTAAATAGGAAATTCTACAGGCAAGAAAAAACAAGAGAAACTGTGAGTAAGCAGCATGACATGAAGTTTACGAATAAACCATGTTAATGTACTTGAGCATACCTCGGGTTTCATGTCACGGTGCACTAAGCCATGCAGATGACATTCGGCCGCAACTTTGAGCATTTGCCGTACTACTACTGCAGCGTCTTTTTCACTATATCGGCTATCTTTTCTGATAGAAGATGGGAAGAATAAGTTACTACAGGCCGTTTAAACTATCGAAAAATCAAGGAAAAGAAAGTACTACGTATACTTACTTGGCCAAAATCCGGTCCAACAATTCTCCACCCTCGCATAACCTAGAATCATAGAACACCAACACATGATAGAGTCAAGATCTGAAGCACGGATTAAGGTCAAACCCCAGTTCCAAGGGGTGGAAAAGAAAAGAAAAACGAGAAAAAGGAGATGAACTTATAGAACTTACTCCATAACAATATACACATAGGAATCATCCTCGAATGCATTATAAAATTGAACCACATTTTCATGGCCTTTCAAGGCTTTCAATATCTTGACTTCTCGCTTGACATCCTCGACAGCAATCGGAAGAATCATCTGCACCCGAAACAGGAATCTAAAATAAGAAAAAGCCCCCACTCCGAGATGGAAAGGAAACGAATCTAATGCATCTAAGGAAATGAAACCTCATGCATGATGTATCTATTTTAATGGCAATATATTGCTTCACAATATATGAAAGTAAAAGAACACCTCTCCACTCGTCTAATCTTATTCCGAGAACTTTTAAATACAGTACCAAGAAAACATTTTGAGATGGAAAAAGCAATAAGGAAAGCTACACCTCACCATGAAAGCACAGCTAAAGCGAGACTGAAGGTATCAAATTTTAGAATAGCTAATAATCCATAATTTGTGTAACTACTAACTACTACATCGATCCGATTAGTGATTCTTACAACTACAAAATATATGCATGTTAAAGGTTGCAGCTTCACATTGATGCTTCAATCATATGCTAATAATCAACTTCAATTACTGCAAATTTGCAAATTACACAAATTTCGGTAAAAGTATCATAAAGGCCCCTATACAAGAAAGTCAAATGGCATTTTGCCCCTTTTACTCAAAAAAAAAGT
The DNA here is from genome assembly GCA_039519145.1 of Kokia cookei. Taxonomy (NCBI): domain Eukaryota; kingdom Viridiplantae; phylum Streptophyta; class Magnoliopsida; order Malvales; family Malvaceae; genus Kokia; species Kokia cookei. The sequence goes on from CM076903.1 coordinate 42,518,386, forward strand.
AAATTATTCCCTGTATGTTAAATCAAAGAGCAAATTAATCTTTTCTCAAAAATGGATAAATTAGTCCGTTCAATCAAAGAACAAATTAGTTTTTTTTTTTTTTAAATTCATCCATTTGTTTCGTACAAGACCAATTTTTAATAGTAGAAATGGATGAAATTTTTAACAGAAGAACTAATTTGTCTGCTTTTTAAGTTAACGGGGTAAAATGCAATCCAATTTTTAGTACAAGTTACTTTTACCCACAAGTTTGCCATACCTCCAAGAGCTTAAAACTGTACTAATATTGTCAAGCCGAAGAAACAATAGATCCAAAATCCTCATAGTTCAAGTGTTCAATGAGTTCTTCCCATAGTCATGATTCATATCCAATACATAGCAAATTAATATCTACATACACAGACATATATACGTATATAATCAATAAGGAATTGAAACCCCCACCATTATAAACAACTCCAATCCAAAAATCCCAAAAAAGTCCCACCTTGAATTTGAAAAAGTGAATGAAATAGCCAACCCCAATATCCCAGAAGCACAAATCAAGCAAAGGATTTAAAATCAACACTTAAAAATTACCTTATTTTTATCAATTTTCTTAACAGCAACACGATCTCCATTCACCTTGTCTATAGCAACATAAGTGTAACCAAATTGACCATGTCCCAACAATTTCCCAATCGTATAACGCTGATCAAAATCCTTATCGTACCCAAAATCCGTACGTTTCCCCCATGGGATGATCCCACTTTGTTTCTTCGGTTTCTGTTTGTTTTTCAGTTGCTGAGAACACCTCACCTGTTGATTATTTGGCTTCTGAGACTCTTTTTCAGCATTTGTGGCTGTTTTACGGTGGTGGGTGGTGGTGTTTCCGCTTGAACCACCACTGACTTTGGCGGAGGAGAGACAAGCTCCCATGGTTTATGAGAAGAAGAAGAAGAAGAAGAAGAAGATATGAAAAGGGAACTGGATTTTCTTTAGACAGAATTCAATATGAAACGGAAAAATTGAAATAAATAGCTAAGTGGGAAACTTGTTTGAGCTTAAAAAAAGAAGAAGAAATGAAAAATGAAAGGAAATGGGAGAGGAAACAATGGGGAAGAAGGGAAGAAGGTGAGGGATGATGATTGCATTTGCCATGGTCAAAAGAGACTTTTTCTGTGTACTAACTATAAAAAAATATTACTTGATTTTGTTCTTCCAACAAGAATTTAATTGAGATGTTAAATTCATTAGATTAGAGGTAAATAAAATTGAATTGTGTCATACAAGCATTTTTTGGGTAACGGTCATAACATCTTTTATATTTAAAGTCTGTTAACTTCAATATTATTTTGGTTTTCGAATAATTATAAAAATGTTGTGTTTTACTTAGTGTTTAATGAAACGGTGCGTCTAGAAAAAGGGGTTTTGGCACAGTCTAAAACGACCTCGTGTAAAAAATATCCTTAAGTACAAAGAGGGGTACATTTTTGGTGAGCTGTAATAACAATTGTCAATTGCTAAATAGTCGTTACCACCTTAAAAACAAAATGCATGGGCTAAAAAGGTAGTTATCGAATGAATATAGTCATTTGACATTCTCCTTATTCTTAATTCTCTTTTTCTTTTCTCTCTTATTCTTCCTTATTCTTCTTCTTCTCTCTTTACTCCTTTGTTTTTCTACTGGCCAAAGAGTTGCTCCATGACAAAGGTATCAGAGTTGCAGTCGATCTTCATGGCAAACGACGGTGTCACCACCAGGCTTCAAAAAGAGATGGGAGCTTTACAGCAAGAACTCTCCCAAATGCAAAAAGAAGTTAGTTAGATTAATGTGAAGATAAACTCTCGTCTGAAGGACTTTCATTAAGGCATAAAAGGTAAGGTTCGAATTGAAATAAGAACTAAGATACATACCCTTCGAACGAAAATCCACTTACTCTTTGAGACATACCTGGGTCAAAATGCATCACCCAGTGTGGCTGGTCAGAACGTTACACCCAGTGTAGCAACAGGAAGCCATAACAAGGGTAAGGGTATTTTGGGAGGTCTACCTTCTGGGTTTCAACCAAGGAACCTTTGACAGTTTCACCCGTGGCTGACTTTGAACTCATCAGCACTACCTCTCGGGCTGGTATAGGGGATTCAGGAAACAAGACTCTCCGATTAGATTGCTCTCGTGATGGAATGGACTTTAAAGGTTGGTGATCTAAACTAGAATAATTTTCTGAAGCTGAAAATATTGGGGAGCAGAATAGGGTTCAAACAGTGATGCTGAATCTAAAGGGTAGAGTCTTAGATTGGCACCATTTTTTTGTGCAAAGGCAAAGGGGACTATCGCACCTAACGTGGGAAATCTATACGCGTGGGTTGCGAGACCGTTTTGGAGTTGAATATTTTATGTCAGAGCTGATTGTACTCAGGTAGCAAGGTTTAGTGGGCTATTTCATGACAAGTTTGTAAGTCTACTTAACCAATTACATATATCTGAAGATTATGCTCTTAGTTTCTTTACTTATCATCTGAAGCTTGGAATAGGAGCATACCCGTAACACCTTTATTTTATTTAAGGGATTAAATTAAGAAATTTTAGGAATTTAAGGGTCTATTACGTAAAATTCAATAAATTATGGATTTAATTAAGCTCTAAATAAATTTTGCGGCTAATTAGGTGATTTTGGTATGATTGAGGTTGAGCTGTGTAAAGCATGTTGATATTGTCATGCATATATACAATTATGTGATTACTCTATTGTGCAATGTGATATATGAGAAATACTATGAAATTGAGACTAAGACTAAAATTGAGATAGTTATGTGATCATACTACTATGTGTTCATGGGTTGAGATTGTATGGTTGAAGACGTGGTTATCATCCCTTTAAACGACTGATACTAAAATCACACTACAATTGGTGATGATTGGTTGAGAAAAGGTTCTAGGGAACCTTTTCACTGTGTTGGTGTGTTGGAGTATAGGTGCATTACATTGTGCATGTGATTGTAATATGATTTGTGGTTACTTTTTGCTATATAAATTGTTATGATATTATACATATTAGGTTGTATGTACCTTAGAGACACACTGGGATTTTTAGCTCATTTCCTTACAATTTTATTTACAGATACCCGAGACATAGGTGACTTGGTACTCGGAGGCATATTTATAGTATTATTTTATTTTTTATTTTATATTGGGATTTCGTTTATATTTTTCTTAATTATTATTTTATTGGGGATTGTAAGTTGATTTTTAATTTGGGAATTTTTGGCTTTTATTTTAGAAGTTTAATTATTTAATTTAAATTATAGGTTATTCATATATATATATGTGTGAATGATTATGCTTTATAAGATTGCATGACGATATAATTACAAAAATAACCTTTTGGATATGGTCATAACTTTTGGGCTGGGTAAAAGGGGTTACATTTAGTGGTATTAGAGTTGAGTTTAACCCACGAACTATAAGGTTCTCTAGACATGGTTTTAAAAAAGTTTTGGGGTTAAATGAGGATTTTTAAATAAATTAATGTGTTATAAAATATTTTTTGTTGTATAGATATATAAAAGTTGTGATTTATTCTAAATCTTCGATACCAATTCTTACTTTAGTACTTTTTACTTATGTAGATAGATAGTATGCCACCACGTAGGAGTACTAGACTTACGATTAGTCGTAACCAAGGTCAAGGTCGGGGCCTACTACTAGGGCCGTTAGTGACCCTACTCCTATAATTGAGCTTGAGGTGAATGTGGATGAATTGCCTCATGTTAAGGAGAATGAGCTGCCCGTAGGTACCGAGGGTCAGCTAGCTGCTGGGGGAGACTTACTTGCTGAGGGAGCTCCTGTTGAGGATATGCCTGACACTTGGGATAGCGAAACTGTGGAGTTGGATAGTGTTACAATTAGTAGGGAATTATTAGTAGCAAAACTGTTGAGCATCTTAGAATTGTTCTGCAAACCTTGAGAGAGAAGAGCTTTATGTTAAGTTTAGCAAGTGTGAATTTTGGCTCTCTAAGGTTATGTTTTTGGAACATATAGTTTCTACTAAGATATTCGTGTGGTTCTCAAAAAGATTGAGGCAATTATGGGCTGGAAGCAACTTAAGAATGTTCTTGAGATTCGTAGTTTCTTGGGTTTAGCTGGTTATTATCGGATGTTTGTTAAGAGTTTCTCGATTATTACGGCACCTTTGACTAAGCTTCTAAGGAAGAACGTCCCATTTTTTTGGCCCGAGGCTCAAGAGTCTAATTTCGAGAAGTTAAAGCTTCTATTGACTTAAGCACCGGTTCTGATCTAACTTGAGCCTGAAAAAGCTTATATTGTTTACAATGATGCTTCTTACACGGGACTGGGATGTGTGCTAACACAAGAGGGAAAGGTTGTGGCTTATACGTCTCATTAGTTGAAACCGCATGAGATTAATTACCCTACCCATGATTTTGAACTTACTGCAGTAATTTTTGCTCTTAAAATTTGGAGACACTATTTCTATGAGGAGAAGTGTTACATCTTTACTAATCATAAGAGCTTAAAGTATTTTCTTACTCAAAAAGAGCTTAATTTAAGACAACGTCGTTGGTTGGAACTCATTAAAGACTATGACTGTGAGATTGAGTATCACCCTGGCAAAGTTAATGTGGTTACCGACGCCTTGAGTTGAAATACTGTGACTGAACTGAGGGATTTATTTTCCAGAATGAGTTTGTTTGAGGATGGTAGTCTTTTAGTTGAACTTTAAGTTATTCCCACTTTACTCTCGGAGATTAAAGCTGAGCAGTCTAATGATTCGTATCTAGTATATCGTATGAGAGATGTCGTAGAAAGTACATCTGCGAATTTTTTTATGGATCGTAATGGTGTACTATGCTTTCGAGGTCAATACTGTGTTCCGAAAGATTATGAAATTAAACAGATTATTCTTCGTGAGGCGCATGATAACCCTTATTCCATGTATCCTAGCGGAGATAAGATGTATAAGATCTTCGTGATAGGTACTAGTGGAAGGGTTTAAAAAGAGATGTTGTTGACTTTATGTCGAAGTGTTTAACATGTCAGAAAGTCAAGGCTGAGCATCAATGTCCTTCTGGGTTACTTCAACAGATTGAGATTCTATAGTGGAAATGGGAACGTGTGACTATGGATTTTGTGAATGGTCTTCCCTTAACACTGTCTAAGAAAGATTCAGTTTGGGTGATTGTGGATCGACTTACTAAGTCTGCACACTTTATTCCAGTTAGGGTTGACTATCCTTTGAGCAAGTTAGCCCGACTTTACATTTCTGAGATAGTTCGCTTTCATGGGGTACCTTTGTCTATCATTTTTGATCGAGATCTGAGGTTTACTTTGAGATTTTGGGAATCTTTACACCGTGCTTTGGGTGCTCAGTTGAACTTCAGTACTACTTACCATCCGTAGACAGATGGTCAATCCAAGCATATGATTCAGGTTTTGGATGACATGTTGAGGGGTTATGTGATTGAGTATCAAAGTAGTTGGGAGGACTTTTTACCATTGACAGAGTTCGCTTACAATAACAGTTATCAAATCAGTATTAAAATGGCTCCTTACGAGGCTTTGTACGAGCGCAAGTGTCGCACTCCTATTGATTAGACAGAGTTGACTGAGCATCAGTTGTTGGGACCAAATACTATTCAGGTGTCTGATGAGGTTGTTAGATTGATTCGTGAGAGACTTAAGGCTGCTTTTGACAGGCATAAAACTTATGTCGATCTAAAGTGTCGAAATATTGAGTTTAATGTAGGTGAAAAGGTCTTCTTAAAAATATCTTCGTGGAAAAAGGTGCTTAGATTTGAACGAAAGGCAAGTTGAGTCCTCGTTTTATCTGTCCTTGTCAGGTACTATGTCGAGTGAGACCGATTACCTATCAATTTGAGTTACTGCTTGAGCTTGAGCGGATTCATGATGTCTTTCATGTCTTTATGTTGAGGCATTACCGGTCGGACTCATCTCATATTGTGCCTATTGAGGAGATTGAGGTTCATCCTGACTTAAGTTTTGAGGAAGAACCGATTGAAATTATTGCTTAAGATGAGAAGGTTCTTAGGAGGAAGACTATTAAGATGGTTAAGGTCTTATGGCGCAACCATGGTTATGAGTAAGCTACTTAGGAACCCTAAGCTATCATCAAAGCCTAATATACACATCTTTTTGGTTTAGGTAAATTTCGTGGACGAAATTTCTTTTGAAGGGAGGAGAGTTGTAACACTTTTATTTTATTTTAAGGATTAAATTAGGAAATTTTAGGAATTTAAGGGTCTTTTACGTAAAATTCGATAAATTATGGCATTAATTGAGCTCTAAATAAATCTTGCGACTAATTAGGTGAATTTGGGACTAGTTTGGGATGCGGGGAAAAGTGTGGGGTTGTTTCAAAAACCCTAGAACTATTCAAGGGTCTCTGAATAATTTCACATTTTTCTTAGGTATTTAAACACCCTTAAGTCTTGGTGTGTCTCTTCCACTTTTTTTTGCTTGTTGCCTCTGCTGAAATTTTGAAGCTCCCCTCTCTCTTTTATTTCGTTTCTCCAATCAACCTCCGATCAAGCCTGTCGTTGGTCGTTTGTTACGCCGCCCTTGTCAAGTCCCTTCTCTTCACATCGTGAACTCAAGCTCACCCTTTTCTCCTTTTTTGCCATCATCGTTCATGAGAAACTCGAAGTGAACCTTCGATTTTCTTTTGCTCCTTTATACACCACCGCTCGTTCTGTCATTTTTGGAGTTGGTAAGTTGTTGAAACCGTGTTATAGCTTTGATTTTGGATTGTTTGCTTGTTGAACTCGACGGTCGAACGCTAGTTATGGTGGTGGGGTGTCTTCGGTACCGTTTAGAGGGAAACTAAACCCTAATTTTTCCTCTTTATATGTGTTAAAAATTAAGCCCTAAAGTACCTTAACCCAAACACTCTTTACCTAAAAACCAACCCAATAACCCTAAGCCCAAATTCAACCAAACCCAAACCTTTTGACCAAAACCAAACCCAACACCCAAACCAAGTAAACCGAGCCTAATCGGCCCAGCACGAACCCGACCCGAACCCATTGACCAAACCCGACCAGACAATTGACCGTTGACCTTTTAGGTTGACCGTTGACTTTTTTCGAGAAACCCTACTATTTTTCAACGTCTTGAGTCCGTTTTCGCTGTCCGATTTGTCAAATTCAAACTCAAAAGCCTCATTTAAACTGTTTTATCTTTAAATCTATACTTAGAGTTATTTAGTGATTTAATTCGAGAAAACTAATGTGAGATATTTGTGTTTAAGTGATCACGACTCTGAGACTGAGATTTACCTCCTCCTCCACCTGTGCAACCTATTCTTGTATCAGTTCTGAGAGTTACACGTGAGTTATTTTAGTTAGTTTTGTGTTTATTTGGTGGCTTAAGAATAAATTTAATATTTAGTTTGTGTTTGTAGGATCTAATCCCGTTAGATCGGGTACTCGATCAGTACGTAGTAGACGACCTCCTCGTCGTTAGAATTTCTGCTTCTTAGAGGTGTGTTTCTAACTATATCATAACCTGTTGTATGAGATGTTGTGTCATATGTAATTACATGTTGTGTTAAGGTATATTGTTATTGTGATAATTATATTGTGATGTGAAGATGGTATGATTGAGGTTAAGCTGTGTAAAGCATGTTGATATTGTCATGCATATATACATTTATGTGATTATTCTATTGTGCACTGTGATATATGATAAATATTATGACATTGAGACTGAGACTAAAATTTAGATAGTTATGTAATCATACCACTGTTTGTTCATGGGTTGAGATTGTATGGTGGAAGACGTGGTTATCATCCCTTTAAACGGCTGATACTAAAACCACACTGCGATTGGTGACGATTGGTTGGGAAAGGGTTCTGGGGAACCTTTTCACTTTGTTGGTGTGTTGGAGTATGGGTGCATTGCATTATGCATGTAATTGTCACATGATTTATGGTTACTTTTTGCGATATAAATTGTTATGGTATTATACATATTAGGTTGTGTGTACCTTAGAGACACACTGAGCTTTTTAGCTCATTTAAAGAAGGATACACTATGGGAGTGGACAGAACTCACACAACAATCCATCCAACAGTTGAAAGATGCAGTATGTTGAGCACCTGTATTAGTCCTACCTGATTTTCATGAAACCTTTTGTGTAAAAACAGATGCATATGGATTAGGAGTAGGGTAGTATTACAACAGAGAGGAAAACATGTGTCTTTTTTTAGCAAAGCACTAGGTGTCAAGCATCAGGCTTTATCAATATATGATAAAGAGATGTTAACAGTGCTACTAGCAGTAAAAAAAATGGCACTCTTACTTAATCGAGAGGCATTTTCAAATACAAACAAATAACAAAAGTCTAAGATTTCTATAGGACCATCAAACAATTACCCTATATCAACAACAATGGGTAGCTAAAATGCTTGGTTACGACTATTCTATCTCTTATAGGAGTGGTACCCAAAACGTGGTGGCGGATACCTTGTCTAGAATGAGTCATGCATAAGAAGTCCAATTACTACAATGTACTGGTCAAACATAGCTTTCATAGTTTAAGTTATGGGTAAAAATTATTAACTCATGCAAAAATGATTCCAAGCTTCAATGACTTGTTAGGGAGCTCTAATAACAGCTTGAGCTTTATTAAAAATATTCATGGGATGGTGCCATTTTGAGAAGGAAAAAGAAACAGTGATAAGGGATGACATCGAGTTGAGGAATACCATTTTTTATGTCTTTCACGGGGAATTAATGGGAGGACACTCTAGTATGAATGCAACAAGACATTGAATATCTAGCCTATTGTATTGGAAAGGACTATAAAGATGTAAAGCAATGGGTTAAGGAATGTGTGGTATGTAAATGATGCATATATAATCAAGCAACTTCACCTAGGTTACTACAACCTCTTCTCATACTAGACAAAGCTTGGTCAGTAATAAGTATGGATTTCGTGGAAGGTTTACCTACATTTAAGGGGAAAATAACTATTTTGGTGGTGGTCGATAAATAAGCTAAGTTTACTTCATAGCATTGGCACATCCCTTCACTTCCTTGATAGTAGCACAGGAATACCTTAACTAATTCTACAAGTTACATGGTATGCTCGAGTCAGTTATTTTTTTATCGTGATAAGATCTTTCTAAACCAAATTTGGCAAGAGAAGTTCAAACAATTGGGAACCAAGCTGCACCTATGTATAACGTACCACCCTCAAATCGATGGACAAATGGAAATACTTAACAAGTAGTTGGAAGGGCATCTATGATGTATGACTGGAGAGAGACCATCTGATTGGGCAAATTGGTTACCCTTGGCCAAATGGTGGTACAACACCACTTTTCATTTCGTCATACAGTCAACACCCTATGAGTCCCTCTATGGGCAAAAGCCTCCACTGCATCTACTTTACCTATCAGGCGCCTCCAAAGTAGAAAAGTTGATAGAGGCCTCCAGCATAAGGAAACCATGAGAGAATTACTTAGATTCCACTTAAAAAAGGCCCATGAAAGGATGAAACAGTTGGCTGACATAAAGGGATCAAATAGAGAATTTCAAGTTGGGGACTTGGTATATCTCAAGCTATAGCCTTACAGACAATATTCACTGAGAATGTTCAAAAATCAAAAGCTCTCGCCCTAGTATTCGGGCCTTATCCGATTGACACTAAAGTGGGAAAGGTAGCTTACAGGTTGAAGTTGCCTTCAGAAGCTCGCATTCACTCCACTTTTCATGGTTCCCAACTGGAAAAACACATTAGGTCATCCATTAGTTTACCAACCTTACCACCCATGGACACGAATGATACTATTCTGGAAGAACCAGGAAAGATACTAGAGAGGAGAATGGTTAAAAAAGGGAATCAAATAGTAACAGAAGTCCTAGTCGAGTGAGTGAACACCTTTGCAGAAGATTATACTTGGGAGAATTGGAATGATTTCAGGTTGAAACACTCATCTTTTGATCCTTGAGGACACGGATCAGTCTTAAGAGGATGGTATTTGTCATGGAAGTAATATGTAGGCAACGGTCATCACATCTTTTATGCTTAAAGTCTGTTAATTTCAGTTTTATTTCTATTTTCGAATAATTGTAAAAACACTGCTTTTTATTTAGTGTTTAATGAAATGATGTGTCTAAAAGAAGGGGGTCTTGGCACGGTCTAAAACGACCTCGTATAAGGAATATCCTTAGGTACAAAAAGAGGTACGTGTTTGGTGAGCTGTAGCAACAATTGTCAATTGCTGAATAGTCGTTACTACCCTAAAAGGAATGCATGGGTTGGGAAGGCAATTATCGAATGGATACAGTTATATGACATTCTCCTACTTCCTAATTCTCTTTTTCTTTTCTCTTTTATTCTTCCTTATTCTCCTTCTTCTCTCTTTACTCCTCTATTTTTCTACTGCCCAGAGAGTTGCTCATTGATAAATTGAGTCGGATTTGAGAAACATGAGTCTTCATCGACTCAAAAAAGCCTCCCTCAAAAGAAAAGTTACCCTAAATCGATGAACTACAAGCATTGACTTGCGAGAGAGACCTAAACAACAGGGTTAGGAGAAAGGAAGAAACCAAGAAAATGAGATGGAAAGTGTGGAGTTGGGGGAGGTAAGCGGATTATCATCAACCAAAGGAATGTTGTTGCCAGCCCAAGCAACTATGGTCAAGAAAGCTTTTGCAAATTGTCGTCTCTATAATACTCACCCTCTGTAACAACATTTCACTATAGCAATCAAGTTTGTTATAGAATCGAATTTTTTATATTTTGTTTTTATCATTTGTAATAAATTTTCATCTATTCCAATGTTGAGGGAACTTTCGACTCCTTCGATCAAAATCTTCGAATTGTCATTCAAACCCCCAACAACGATTGGTATTATCCAAGGTAGTCAACACCATACTAGTGGGCTGATTATTTTTGTCTTGGTATTGGTACATACCAGTATCGACATATATCGTTTTGAATTTATCAATGTTTTTAAATATTTTTCACACACACATATATTTATTTATAGTATTATTTTAAGTTTATTGATAAATTATATATACATTTAAATAATTTTCATATATATATTTATAGTCATTTTTTAATTTCTTAATAAGTTATATATTATTTTAATAAAATAAATAAATTATATATTATATTCATGTAAATATATTTAAATTACATTCATATAATTATATATTTATATTTAATATAAGTTTTAAAATTATTTATATAACTTCAATAATTTAATTTAGTATCTTTTAATTCTAAATATAATTATAGAATAATTAAAATGGTTAAGATAAAAATATTAAAAATTAATTTTAAAAAATCAAAAATTTGTACCAACCAATATGGGTCAATACACATCAATACAAGTCAGTATTGAAATGGGTCGAAACACACAAAAATTTTGAACGGAACGAAATATTGACTACTTGGTACCAAATTAGGATTGAAACTGTACATAACGGCCAATGCGACTGGTACCAATATGGTACCAACTACCATAGTATTATCCTCAATGGAGTTTTATCTTTCACCTCTGCATAAAACCTTGAAAGGCTCATGAAAGAGAAGCTCCTTAATTAGTGGACATACAACCAGCAAGGCTTTCGAGATAAATGTGAGTATAATGAAGTTTGGTATTTTTTTATTAAACAGACTTACTTGACCACAATCTATAAAAACTAACCTGGCCGAATTAGGGTTCAAGAACCAACTTTACATTGATCGGATTGGTTGGTTAATCGACTTTAGTTATCGAGCTTGAATAATATGTATTTATTTTATATATTATAAATTATAAATATATTTTAAATAATTAAAAAAATACTCAATTAAGTCATTTTTTTCGATCAAGTTAACTAAAAAATTCAAAAATCGATAATTGATCGAAATAATCAATAAAACCAAATATATAACAGGAAAAATCACCCAATCCTCCCAATCAATTTTTTTCGATTTTAACTAAAAATTGTTTTCCTCTAAACTCGAGCCAAAGCCTAAGAGATATAAAATACTTAATTGAAGTCAAACTCATATACTAAACGAAGACAAAAAAAATTTAAATACAAAATCGAATATCTAAGCGAAACTTTATATAAATAGTATATTAACCCATTTTCTTTTTCTAAGTCAATCATATTTTACCGTGTTGAAATTATAGTAGCTAATGTACATATCTCTTATGTCATATCATGTCATAATCTCCACTTTCAAAAGCAGTGAAGATTAATAAGAAAAAAAAACAATTTTCTGACTTTTCAACCAATTAAATTACAGTGTTTCAATCACAAAATTGCCCAAAACCCTACTTTAATATTTCTCAAATGTGAAACGAATCTTTGTAAAAGATTATGGGTCCTTTCATGGTACGTTTTATAAGTGATTTGTGTAAGAATAATGGTGAGGTGAGATAAGATATTCTAGTAACATTGTAACTGTGACAAAAAAAAAAATTTCAATGTATTGCATTAGAGGTAGACATTTATTCAAAGAGATCTTATATATATTGAGCTGAAAAAAACCGACAAGAAAAATACCTCGTTTGATAAGAAAAAAAAAATCAATATATATTTACTTAAAAAGTTTTTTAAAATATTCGAGAGGATTTAAATAAAAATGTTGTGTTCAAAAAATAGATTTGAGTAAAAAATTAATTTTGTATAAAAGATAGATTAAATTTTGGGTTTTAATACTCAAAGTTAGAATTTGATTTGACTTGGTTTGATTTTCGATTTTTAAATTATGTTATTGGTATTTTTATTTATATATCTATGGTTTGTGAGTTCGGGCCTCATGTGTTAACAGTTTTGACTAATGAAGGTTACTTTGCAAGCTAAGACATTTGTGAGCTCAAGATCTTGAGACCCTGATCGATCAGGATCACTTGTGTGACATGGATGGGTCATTCGTCATTTACACTTCGAATATATTCATTCCTTAGACACTACTGTTCATACCAAATATCTACGGAGACTAACAACAAGGGCCTCGACCCCCGTAAATTAGGAAGTCTCATTTTTTGTCCTTTAAAATTTATGAAACTTTAAGTTAATATATGGTAAAACTATACTTTAACCCCACAAAATGTAATGATTTTGATTTAGTCCTTTAAAAAATTAAAAATATATAAGCTATTAAAGCAATAAATTTGCTCTGTAACTCTCTTAAAAATATAAGAAAGTATTTTTGGCTTTGCTTGGGAGTACACTCGTAGACCACCTAATTTGTTGGGAGTTCGAGATCAACACGCTAACAACATGTAACATATTGTAGACGACTAACTAGAACACTCTTGAACGCTTAAGAGCACCAAGAAAAGAGACTTGGGCACTTTCTCTTCTAGAAAAAAAAAGGCTTCCTCACCTCTTTTCTATTTGGTCTTCTCTTTGATCCTTGCTCAAACCCACACTCCGATCATTTTGGCTCTCTCACGGCTCTCTTCCTATATACATAAACTTAAACTAAACTTGATTCATGGGGATCTCTGCTTCGCACAAAAATCATGAGCATTGGAATTTAGTCGAATTGATTTATCTAATAAATAAAAGGTTTATATTCGGTACACATTTTTAGTGTACGTTTTTTATTCCACAAATAGTATTATAAAATTGACATGTATTTTTTTTAAATATTTATTTTTTAATTTTTTATTATACTCTTGTATATACTTATCGATTTTCTAATTTTACTTATAAAATCTAATAATTCCATTAATAATGCACCAGATAATTTCTCATAAACAGATATATATATATTATTGTAGTTTTTTACGATTGAGAAGTCAAATGGGAGACCTGGTCTTCTACTAATATTTTAAATAAACTAGAAAAATCTCACTGGTCTAAAATAAGATAAATAAATAAATAAATATATATATATATATATATTGTAATTATCTGATTAGTTTGAGGGTATTTTTTTATTTTCCATTTTTTTCTTGACCTTGTCTGCTAATGTAATTTATATTTAATAATTAAGAAAATAAAAAAGTATCAACTTGAATTAAAAAAACAAAACATAAATAGGAACAAAAACTAGGCGAAGTCAGAAATTTTATTAGAGGAATCGAAATCAAATTGTATTTTTTTTTTTACGATAACAGAAATATAGTTTTATCATTTTAATAGTTCATATCTTTATATTTTTAAAAAATTTAAATTTAAATTTATATAATTTTTAAAAAATCAAAGTACAATTTTATCTTCATTAATTTAAAATTTTAAAAATGCCCTAAAACAAAAGTCATGTATTTTTTTAGTGGTTTGAGTAAGTAAAACTCAGTTGTTAGAAGTTAGAACATGGATTTCATTTAAATATAAAATTAGATAAAATAAAAATTCTTCAACTAAGGAAACAACAAACATTTTTATCACGAAAACTTAATTAATTTTATAATTAAGATTTTTGTTTACGCAAATAATCTTGACTATCATGGATATAAATGGTTAAATTCTTCTACTAGTCCTTATATTAAGTGTAAGTTTTGGATTTAGTTCTTATATTTTTCGAACTTTGAAATTTTAACCATGATCAAACGATAAGTTAAATTCTATTATTTTCCAAAATCTTATGTAGCAAATGTATTATCACATATATAATATTGTGTCTGCTTGTTATTTTTACTCAATACTAACAAAAAATTTTGCTGGTGGATTTAATGGTTGTCGTTTGAGTTAGGATTGAAATTTCAAATTTAAAAAAATATAGGGACTAGAAATGATTAAATTGGAAAATTTAGACTACATTCACAACTTACGCATAGTATAAGACTAATAGTAGAATTTAACTAAACGAGTTTAATTGTTATGGTTCGGGTAAAGACTAAAATTTTAAAATAGAAAAAAGTACAATGACTAAAATTAACTAGCTCAAAAAGTAAAGGGACTAAAATTGATCTTTTTTCGAAAGCTAATTAAAATTGATAAAATTAGAGTATATAGGTCACTTGTGGCTTTATCAAATTACCAGTGAAGTTATATTCCACATTGAAGACTTTATCAAGTCGTATTCTGAGAGACTGATTTGCTATAGTTTTATGTACGAGATTGAGAAAACACTTATTTTGTTCATGTGAAGAACTTATTTCAGGGCAAACTTGTTATAATTTGATGATTATAATTGTTGTACACAATTAAGCTTTCAAATGATAAGTCAGTGGAATGAATGATCTAGATTAAATATACGAGTGAAATTGTAACTTAGTGATTGTATTAAACTCAAATAACATCTTGTACAATAAGATTTATAATGAATTATTCTATGGGTAAGACCCCGTGAGTGTAGGAAATTTTCAAACTATATAACCAACCTTCGGTGTCCATCTCCTACCAATCAAGGGCGAATTTAAAGGGCAAGCAGGGGTCTTGCCTCCTTCCTCAAATGGAAAAATTGCTATGCAACCCTTAAGAAATGTTTAATCTATAAATTAATATATAATCAAATTGCACTTCCCTAGAAAATGAAAAAAAAAATATGTTAAGTCTCTTCAAAAATAATATTATTATAAATTAATACATGATAAATTATATTTTAATCTCTTAAAAATTTATAATTTAATTCCGCCTCTCTAAAAAAAATTCTAAATTCACTCCTGAATCCAATTGCTTGATTTGTCTAATGGCCAATTTATTGACTTTTCCAATGTTGATGGGTCTTAATAACTACTTATTATGTAAGGTGATATCATCACTAACCAGAAAGTTGAATTTTTTAAATGTGGGGGACTAATATAACATTAAGAAGATGCATATATATTAAATTAATTAAGAATAAAAATATAGTGTACCATTATGCATATTTTCCAAAAATTATGAATAAATTAATCAAGGCTAGCGCACGCGAAGTCGCCAACCTTTTTACCTACTCTGCAACTAATATTAGCCTTTTACTGAAATATGTGAGAAAAGTTAAAATAAGGCATACTTTTTGAAAATACCCTCAATGTTTATGGTTTTTTTTTTTTGTTTGAGCCCTTAACCTAATGATTGAGCCAAGCAGGATTGGCAGGGGTCCGCCCCTAAATTAGGAAATTTTTAAAATTTATAAAATTTTAAGTTTGTATAGTATAAAAAAATTGTATTTTAGCATCTAAAAATGATAAAAGTTTTATTTAATTTTTTAAAAATTAAAATAATATTAACTATTAAAATGATAAAATTACATTTTAACTCTCATAAGAAATATACAATTTAATCTAGTCCCCTAGAAAATTTTTTTAACTTTAACCTTGGAGCCAAAGCCTTGTTGACAGTCTTAAGTCATCTAAAAAGTTTACTCATTTTAAAAGTTAATCCACTTAGGAAACCACTCGTATCCGAGAAATAATTTTATGGATCTATCCTATCATATCATCTGTGATTTCTTTTCAATTATTTAATGATATTTCAGTAATTTTTTGTGCCATTGACATATAATTTTGGTAATTTTTTTACCATGAATCTTGAACCCTTAATCCTGACCTTAAACCCTAAAATCTAAACCTCAAAAGTTCAAAATTAAGGTTTGAGGTTCAAGGTTTAAGTTCAAGTTCGAATTCTTGTTCGGATTCAGGGTTCAAAGTTCGGGGTTCAAGATTTTAGATTTAGAATTAAAAAATTACCAAAAATATATGTTAATGACATAAAAATTACTAAAATGTTATTATATAACTGAAAAGAATCCATAAAATAATTTATTTCCACATCATATCCAAAAATACATAGATTTGGGTCCCAATACATATCATAATGGTGACCAAATAATCAGATACCATATAACCACTGTCGGCCAGTCATATCGTAATCGGAGCCCATAAACCTACTTATATTGAGAAAAAGAAAAGGTCGGTGGCTACATGAGATATGAGTTGAAGAACATGGTGAACATGTGCCATTTACTTCATCATAATATAAGCATAAAAGGGTGGACATACAATCTTTGTATCTTGCTCCTTTTCTTTTTCTTTTTCTACAATCTTTATATCTTGCTCCTTTTCTTTTTCTTTTTCTTTTTTGTCCATTTTTCATTATTGCAGTTAGGGTTTGATAAAGAAAATCGTAAAAGTATTATGGACGCCCTCATACTAATAGCTAAATTGTATTTTACTTCTTCTACTAAAAAATGAGTAATTAATCTTTGTACGTTAGTTCAAAAAAAAATGATCATTTTGTTATAAATTTCATCAATTTTTGTTGTTAAAATTGGTTTTTGTACATCAGCATGAGGTATACGTGGTTAGAAATGTGTCATTGTTTGGTTATTCCATTAACCACATCAGTTTTTAACAATACAAATGGATAAGAATTTAATAGAAAAGACTAAATTACTCTTTAATCTAATGTATAAAGACTAGTTTACCCATGTTTTGAGTAAAGAAAGAAAATTGCAATTTGATTCCTGATACATGGGTCTCGCTAATAATTTTACTTAAAAACAACCATAAATTTGAATGATATTTTATATAAATTTAGAAAAAAGTGAACGAAAGTTGATATAGATCAATTGAATCAATTTAATCAACACCTTTAATTTTGTAGACCGATTACATCCTGTTGGTTAATCAATTAAATTTGAAGTGGACCGTTGGTTATTTAATTTAATTAATGAAATTGACCTACTCGATCGATTATTCTCCTTTAAATTTAAATACATTAATTTATTCTTATTACTTTTTCATATAACATCATATTTTATTTATTTATTTTATGATATTATTTTTATGTCGTATAACTCATAATCCACCAAGTTAATCAGGGGCGTAGTTAGGAAGGAATTTGACTCTCTTAAAATGAAAATTTTTTTATTTAGTTCCTTAAAATTTTAAATAAGTAAAAATAAAATTATATTTTATCTTCTTAAAAGTGATAGCAATTTGATTTAATTCTTTAGAAATTATAAATATATAAATTATTAAAATTATAAAATTATATTTTTCACTAAAAATTACAATTTAATTCTCACCCAAAAAATATTCTGACTTTGTAATTAAAGTTAACTATCAAAATAAACATGATTATTCTTTAAAAGAAAAAGAAAAAGAAAAAGAAAAAGAAAGTCATTTCAATCTTTTTTTAGAAAAGATTATCTAATAATTGATGTTAATGGTGACTTTGAAAAATAAGGCTCCAGGACGACCAGACTCGGTCAGAACTCAGAAAAGGGATATTTATTATTTATTTATTTATGGAATAAAGCAATGTTTAGTCCCTGAATTTAGTATTTTTTTCAATTTAATCGTTGAACTATTTTTTATCTGCGTTAATTTTGGAACTTGGCAATTTTTTTCATTTTGATTCAATTTTTTTCGTTTTGATTCTTAAATTTGGATTCCGTTAAGGTATGGTGATGTGGTACTCTGAAATTGTGCAACACTATCACATGAAAATTAAAAAATATATATAATCTAAAAAGCCAAGAATTATAAAGAAATTATATATATTTTTTAAAATTCATTGATGACATGACATAATCTTAAAGTGTTATATCATTATACATTAATGAAATTCAAATTTAAGGATCAAATAAATAAATAAATAAATAACTCTCAAATTCCAAGATTAATGTGAACAAAGAAAATTCAAGATTCAATATGAAAAATTAAGAAATTTAAAGACTAAATGGTAATTTACCCCTTTATTATTTTAGCAACCGAAAATAAAATTCTCACCAAAAAATAGCTGACTCATAATTTAGAAAAAAAAAATAAAAAGGATGAGTGGACTCGGTAAAGATGGAGACTCCTTTGTCGCTCAATCTAATGGAGAAACCGAATGATCAAAGGATTTATGAGAGAAAAGAAAACCTTATCTCCTTTAGTTTCTAAAATGCAAGAGAACACATCATAATAAAAGTAGTAAAAATTATGTCATCAATTTAAAAATTAATTATCATATCGATCTATGTTATGTGCATTATAAATTTTGATCATATTTATTTTTTTTATATAATATTTAAAAAATTCATAACTCATCATCAACTCATAAATAAAAAGATAATACGCTTCAACGTACTCGAAACTACATCCTCCTATATTGGCAACAATGCTCATACCAATCAAGTTAATACTCAATCAGCTATTATGCGCATTCTTTACGTATAAGTACTCTCACATAGACGTGTTCATAGGCCGGGCCGTCCGACTTGAAGATTCATCCAAAAAGTGAGAAATTTTGGGCAAAATTATAGACTCGAAATATGGGTTTGGACAAAAAATGGGATCCATTGGTAAGAGTTTTTCAGCCCGGGCTTAGTCCGAATAAATTTACTAATTTTTTAAATAATAAATTTATATTATTTTGCTACTATTTTAGTTGCAATTATCTTAATATAAATATTTTTAATTTGTTTGAAAATATTTGTTTTAATGTTTTTAGTGAATTTGAAATATTATATTTTTAAAGTTATTTTATATAATAAAATAATTTTTTAAAAAATTTGACCAAACAAAATTGATTTTCAATTTTTCAAATTTTTTTGGTGAATTACAAGGGGAGGGCAAAGTCTTAACAACAACGTGATTAGCGTGACTCGAACCCAGACCATACTTTAGACAATAAACACCCTTAACCATTAAACTAACAGACAGAATTATTTTTTGAATTTTTTTTAACCCTAAACTTAAGAAAAATTGAAAAGAAACTGAAATGGAGCTTGATTATGATATAAAGTTAACCTTCAAACATTGCTAAATGATGGGGATTTTTTTTCTTTCTAATAAAGCTAAGGAACATGAATTTTCAATTTCAGACAAGACCTCATGATTGGATACAATATATGTATGCTTGATGTTTTATAAAAGGATAAACTAATATTTACTCCTTGATAAGTAAGTTATTTCTAATTTTTTATATTTACTTATCAGGTACACAAATTGGTGTTTCCTCACTTAAAAGCAAGCAAAAGTGGATTAAATTGAAGATATGTGTGAAAAGATGGGTTATATTTGAATTTGGGGGACATTGAGGGCTTAGTTGCAAGGAAGTTCTTAGTTGAAATGGTCAAATAAGCTTATTCAAAGTTGTTGTTTTCTTAATTTTATTTTGACTAAATTTATTTATTTTAAGTAAATGAGTAATTTAGTTTAGGAGTCGAGCTATTTTTAGTAACACAATTGTGTATAAATAAGGTTATTTGGGTTCAATTGAAAAATATACTTGAATTCTGAGCAATAGAAGCAATTGAGCATTTATTTGTTTTTCTTTTCAATTCGTCAGTTCACTCTCTGCCATTTCCATCTCCATTTCATTCCTTTTCAAAAATTTGTCCAATTGCTATATTAACCCCTCCCCTTTCTATCTTTCATAATAACAAGCAATCCATCACCATCATCCATCAAGCATGATTAAAATCATGCACCACTAAACTTCCATCTTGGCCTTAAGTCGGTATTCTTTTCGATCAAGAATCGTGAGATACGAATTCACGTTAAATATCTTTCTTACGGTATTTATCATCTCAACAGAATATCAGGGATAGTACAATTCGTCCCTTAAAAGTTAACTCGCTTTCAACACAAAGTGCACGTTGGATTGGAGTCGTTTTGACGTACAATTGGGAAGAAGAATCGGCCGTGTTGTATTCAGATTCTCGCGAACAAATTGATAGGTCCTGGAAGGGTCATACTAGTGGAATTTTCATCAAGGGAGATAGTGATCGGGTTTAAACGTCCCGCGCGGTTGAGGCCGTTAATCCGAGTTGGGTTCTTCAGATCGCAAGGCTATTGAGGTCTTAAATCACGAACTTGTGTATCACAGTTAGACAATCGGTAAGGGTTGGTTTGACAGGTCGTATCGAAATTTACGAAAGGAAAAATTGGTGGCTAGGACGTTCTTAACTACTATAACCAGCTTACTAATCGAAAGAGAAAACATCATTTCAAGGACCAAATCAAAAATCGGAGCACACTGAGTCTAAGGCTAAGGCTATTCAATTCTGATTACAAATTAATATTTATTTTCTTATTTTATTTTGCATATTTTAAAAACTATTATTCTGTTGTTTCACTTGTTTTTTAAACATTTTCGATCACCCCCAATTTATTTATTTATTTTCCAGCGAGACAGTCACAAGTCGTGGGCACGCCCTTCGACACGACGTTCAAAAGGAAGACACGAGAGTAGATTATAGCAATCAGTCCCCGTGGAATCGACCCTACTGCCTTAAACTACTAATTTGTATTAGGAATATTTATATTTGGTGTATTCAACAATCATTAAATTTTGGCTCCGTTGTCAGGGACAGACAACGTTTTTCTAATTATTGTTTGTTTTTCTTTATGACAAGGTCTGAGCAGACACCTCTCAACGACTTTTAACCAGAGATAGAGAAATTAGGCCGAAGGTTAAGAAAAGAAGCTCACGGAAAACGTCTATAGACAGAGTTTGAAGAAGAAGCTTTCATTAAAGAAATTTTCGGTGATGAGAAAACGAAGAAAATAGAAGATCAGACTATTCGTTAACTTGCAGCAGCACCAGATGAACAACAGCAGTTGTGTATAACTTATCCAACGGGAGGAATACCGTTCGAGTTAAAGTCGGGCTTAATCCATCTATTGCCCACTTTCCTCGAGGTTCAAAACGAGAATCCACACAAGCACTTAAAGGAATTCCACATGGTTTGCACGAGCATGAAACCCTAGAGAGTAACAGAAGACCAAATTAAACTTTGTGCATTTCCTTTTTCATTAGCCGACTCTGCTAGAGAGTGGTTATTTTATTTACTATTGGGATCTGTTAACGCATGGGTTGATATGTCTCGTTTATTCCTTGACAGTTTTTTCCCAGCAACATGAGCAGTCGAGCCGAGACGAGACATAGTGGGAATTCGGCAAAAGGAGACTGAAACGCTCTACGACTATTGGGAGCGGTATAAAAATTTGTGTGCAAGTTGCCTACAACACGGACTTTCTAAACAGTCACTGTTACAATATTTCTACAAAGGACTACTCACCATGGAGATGAAAATGATCAACGCAGCTAGTGGAGGAGCACTTGTCAACATGACCCCTCAAAGAGCCAGGGAGTTGATTTCAACGATGGCTGCGAACTCTCAACAATTCTGACCAGCTACAGAACCCACAAGACGGGTTCATGGGTTAAGTACTCTGACTTTGGAAAATAAAATAGATAAGCTCACTAATATTATGTAGAGTTTGCTTGCAGATAAGTCAAACCCAACGAAGCTGTGCGGAATTTGTACTACGTCAGATCACCCGACAGACTCATGTCCTATATTACATGAGGATTCAGCAAAATAAGCAAATGCTGTCGAAAACTTTCCATGTCCACCTCAAAGACGGTACGATCCCTATTCGAACACATACAATGCGGGGTGAAGGGACCATCCGAATCTAAGTTATGGATCGAATCCTTGATTCAATTAGTCGTATCAGCAGAGATCATGTCTAAATCAACAGCTACCACCTCCTAAGACATTCTTGGAAGCTATTGTCGAAAGGTTAGCCACTAGTACTGAAAAATTTCAAGAAAAGACTAACATGCATTTGCAGGAGTTAGACAAACAAATCAGCAGGCTAACACTCACGGTTAGCCGTTTGGAGTCTCAAGGAAGGCTACCGTCCCAAACGGAACCCAACCCTCGACATAATGCAAGCGCTATTACGTTAAAGAGTGGTATGATCTTACAACCCGTGACTGGCACGAGTTGTGCCCACAATGCTGAACGCAAAAAATAGAAACCAGATTCAGAAGCTCCAATAGAGTCGGCACCACCAAAACCACTTATTGTACAACCCCTATTTCCAGGAAGGCTTGCCTAATGCAAAAAAGAGCGAGAACAGAAAGAAATTTTAGAGACATTTCGAAAGGTAGAAATCAATATTCCCTTCCTCGATGCAATCAAACAGATTCCGCGTTATGCAAAATTCTTGAAAGAATTATGCATCGAGAAAAAGAAGCTTCAATGAAATGAGTGAGTGAATATGGGAGAAAATGTCTCCGCTGTGTTACAGAAGAAAATTCCACCCAAGTGTAAGGACCAAGGTATGTTCTCAATTTCTTGTAAAATAAGTAATATTAGCATTAAGAAAGCCATGTGCGATTTAGGAGCATCCATCAATGTCATGCCTTTATCTATTTTTAAATCTCTAAACGTTGATCCTTTGAAAGAAACAGGGTGATAATTCAGTTGGCGGACAGGTTGTGTGTGTATTTAGAAAGGGTGTTGGAAGATGTTCTTGTTAAGGTAAATGAGTTAATCTTTCCTGCAGATTTCTATATCATTGACATGGAGGATGATAACTCAAAAAATTCTTCTGATATTCTACTTAGAAGACCGTTCCTCAGCACTGCGCGTACAAAGATTGATGTTCATAGTGGGACACTCACTATGGAATTCGACGGTGAGGTTGTAAAATTCAATGTTTATGAAGCAAAGGGCCACCTGGTACAATGTCGAATGTTTCTTGTGTTGATGTTGTTGAACCACTGACGAAATTGTATTTTGAATATTGTGAGGTAGATAAGTTACAAACTATCTTATGCAGGAGTTTAGACCTCAAAACTATGAAAAAACTGGAAGAACTCAGGAAGGGCTTTGAGAACAATGGGCAAAAGTCGAAACCTTTCTACGAGAACTTCCAAGTGCACATAATGGAAGGATTGACCCGCAATACGCCAAGCTGATAACATTTAAGTTCCTCGAGCTAATGACGTTAAACAAAAGCACTATTTGGAAGAATTCATTTCATGTGTCATTTTCAAGGTGCATCGTAGCATTTTACAAAAATCCAGTATCAGTCGTGGTGTGAGCACGCCTTGTCAAATTTCAGTGTTGCCATGTGTTGAAACATATACCCAAGATTGAACCAGTCAAAACCAACCCGAACTACCTAAACCATCCTTCGCCTCATAAAAAACACGAGGAGTACACTTTGCCCAATCTTTTTCCATTATTTACATTTACACATTGAGGGCAATGTAGGATTAAGTAGGGAGATTTATCTTGCATGCCATGATATATTCTTTCTTGCATATATGTTTATTTTATGTTAATTCTATTTGATAATTGGTTTTGCAAATACATTTTTCTTTTGTTACTAGGTTCATTTAAATAATTAAGAAATCATAAATAAATGGTTGCTTATTTTTAATCAAATATGCATTTTATAAACTTGAGAATATTATGAAAAAAAAGTCAAACATTTTACAATATTAGAGACTTTTTAGATTTGCCTAAGAATGTACCCAAAGCATGTGAATAAATAAAATTTAGATGTGAATAAATAAATTAGATTGGTTATGAGTGAAGACTCGGAAATGTGACCAAATTGAGTAACCGGGTTGAGGTGATTGGCTTGTCGTCTCAATTCGCGTAAAAAGATTCAAGTGACGAACCGAAGCTTGTAACACTCCACTAACCGAGTTACCTTGAAAAATAAGCTAAAGACTTTTCAAATTGAGTAACCGAGTTGAGGTGCTTGGCTTGTCATCTCAATTCGTATAAAAAGATTTGATTAGGTCTCGAATAAAAATACAAGAAAAATTGAAAAAAATGTAAATATTAAATAAAGTTGGGTACAATTATTTAGCAAGTATAATTAGGTTGCAATTTTGTGAAGTGACTGATTCTATTTCATAATCTTTGAAAGTTTATAAAATGTGATTTGAGTAGACATAAGTAATTATTTATTTTTAATTTCTCTAATTGTTGCATGACACTTGGTTAAGGAAAGAAATCTGGATTCATTAATTATTTTATCAAAGAGTTTTAATATAAAATAAACATTATGCTTGAGGACAAGCATAGGCTAAATACGGGGGATTTTGATAAGTAAATTATTTAAGAAATTTATTTGTGTTTTTTGGAATTAATTTTGAGGAAAGTACTTCTAATTTCCTACATTTTCTTATCAGGTACACAAATTGGTGTTTCTTCACCTAAAAAAGCAAGCAAAAGTGGATTAAATTGAAGACATGTGTGAAAAGATGGGCTATATTCGAATTTGGTGGACATTGAGGGCTTAGTTGCAAAGAAGTTCTTAGTTGAAATGGTCAAATAAGCTTATTCAAAGTTGTTATTTTCTTAATTTTATTTTGACTAAATTTATTTATTTTAAGTAAATGGATAATTTAGTTTAGAAGGAGTCAAGCTATTTTTAGTAATACAATTGTGTATAAATAAGGCTCTTTGGGTTCAATTGAAAAATGTACTTGATTTTGTGAGCAATAGAAGCAATTGAGCATTTATTTGTTTTTCTTTTCAATTCGTCAATTCACTCTCTGCCATTTCCATCTCCATTTCATTCCTTTTCAAAAATTTGTCCAATTCTTATATTAATCCCTCCTCTTTCTATCTTTCATAATCACAAGCAATTCATCACCATCATCCATCAAGCATGACTAAAATCATGTACTACTAAACTTCCATCTTGGCCTTAGGCCGGTATTCTTTCCGGTCAAGAATCGTGAGATACGAATTCGAGTTAAATATATTTCTTACGTTATTCATCATCTCTCCGAAATATCGGAGATAGTACAATTCGTCCCTTAAAAGTTAACTCGCTTTCAACACAAAGTGCACGTTGGGTTGGAGTCGTTTTGACGTACAGTTGAGAAAAAGAATCGGTTGTGCTGTATTCAAATTCCCACGAACAAATTGATGGGTCCTGGCAAGGTCATACTAGTGGGATTTTCGTCAAGGGAGATAGTGATCGGGTTTAAACGTCCCGCGTGGTTGAGGCCGTTAATCCGAGTTGGGTTCTTTAGAGTGCAAGGCTATCGAGGTCTTAAATCAAGAAAACACGTGTATCGCGATTAGACAATTGGTAAGGGTTGGTTTTACAGGTCGTATCGGAATTAACTACGAAAGGAAAAATTGGTGGCTAGGACGTTCTTAGCTACTATAACCAGCTTACTGATCGAAAGAGAAAACATCATTTCAAGGATCGAATAAAAAATCGGAGCACACTAAGTCTAAGGCTAAGGCTATTTAATTCTGATTACAAATTAATATTTATTTTCTTATTTTATTTTGCGTATTTTAAAAACTGTTATTCTGTTGTTTCACTTGTTTTCTAAACATTTTCGATCACCCCCAATTTTTTTATTTATTTTCCAACGAGACAGTCACAAGTCGTAGGCACGCCCTTCGACACGACGTTCAAAAAGAAGACACGAGAGTATATTACAGCAATCAGTCCCTGTGGAATTGACCCTACTACCTTATACTACTAATTTGTATTATTTGTCGTAGGAATATTTATATTTGGTGGATTCGACGACCATCAATCCTTCAACTTGATAGCTTTTCTCAATTTGACCCCTAAACTTTTTTTTAGTCCACAATAATCCTGGAACTTGACAATTTTTCTAATGTGGTCCTTGAATTTGGACTCCATTAAAGTACAATAACATGGTACTCTAAGATTGTGTCACACTATCACCTAAAAATCTAAAAAAATATTATCTAAAATCTAAGAAAATACAAAGAATATTAAAATTTTATTAAAAATTATAAAACATGACTTATTTAAAAAAATTCAGATGATGAAATGACACAAACTTAGAGTGCCATGTCATCATATCTTAACAGAATCAAAATTCAAGGAGTTTTTTTTTTAACAATCTCATTATAGGTTCTGATCATATCTGCTCTTTTTGACATAATGTTTAGTTCTACCTATAGCTCTTCCCAAACCATAAATAGGAAGATAATGCACTTCAACGCACTCAAACCCACTTCCTTTTGCATTGACAACAATACTCATGCCAGTCGAGTTAAGACTCAATCGACAGTTCAAGGAGTAATTTAAGAAAAATTACCAAATTTCAAAACTAATGAAGACCAAAAATGTTTAAGGACCAAAGTAAAAAACATTACCAAATTTAAAGACTAAATATAAAATAAACTTTTGTAGGTATGATGTGAATTGGGTCATTCATATATTTCTAAACTCTAAAGTTATGGTGCTTAATGAAAATTCCAAAAGCCATAAAATATTGGCTGCCATGTAATTTCCAAACTGTGGATTTTTCTTCTAACAATAACATCCAAACACAAGTTATTACAAAAAATATTTTTTCTTCTAAAATATTTTTTTTTATTTTATATGTCTGTTTTATAGTACATGTTTACTGTTTGTGGTATCTACTATATATAATATTATTTTGAGTAAATTACATTAAATGTCGTAGAACTTTGGTTAATTTTTATTTTGTCACTAAATTTTTGAAACTTACAAAGATGCCACGACAGTCGTTACCCAAGTAACAACACTAAATGATGGAGTGGCATTTTTTTAATAATACGATGATATTAGTCGCATCTTTATAAGTTTTAAAAAGTTTTGGTAAAAATAAAAATTAATAAAAGCTTAGTCACATTTGATGTAATTTATCTTATTGTTTTTAATTAATTTTGTAAATATATGATTTTTTTAATTAAAATTTTGATATTTTGGTACAGATTTTGAAAATTTTTTATTTCATTTGATATAAAAAAATATATTGAGAATCTTTTAATTTAGTATTTTTTTCAAATTTAAATGTCTGACAAATAATAATATTTAATTTGAATTTAGGTTTGGATAATATTATTCGAGTAATTTGTGGATAATAAATAAATACGGGTTTGAATAATTCAAAAATTACGGATATCCAATTCACTGTCATTCCTAATTATAATATTTTCTCCTCTTTAATCAAAGTTTACCCAATGTCACTAAACTATTAGTAAGTTTACATTTTGGTCATTTTAATTTTAAAAAATTAAAAAATGGTCACTAAATTATGTGAAAGTTTTCATTTAAATCACCGAACTATTCAAAGGTTTTTTATTTTTCGTCATTGGATTGTTAAGTTTTTTTTTTTGAAGTCCGACTAGCGATTCCAAGTTGACTTAACGATCAGTGTCGAAGATCGAGAAGAAAATTGTTTGGATTTTCGTTCACAAATCCATGATATTCAAAGCTATTTCACGAAAAAATACTAAACCATAGAAGAGAAAGGAAATGAGAACTTTCAATCGGTGCAGGTGATGCAAACAAAAAAAGTCATACAACAGCGATTTTAATAGCCTAATGACTTAAATGAGAATTTTCGAATAATTCACTACCCATTTTTCAGCTTTTTAAAGTTGAATGACTAAAACACGAACTTGCTAGTTTAGTGACATTAATTGTAGTTTAACCGATATTAGTTTAAAATTTGGATATACAAAGATACCAGTTTTAAATACAAGCCCAATTTTCATGATCAGCCCACTTACAAATAAGATGGATCCAACCCATTATCAAATTAAACGCACCTTATACCTCCAACGGCTAATTTCTTTTTTTTTAAATAAAAGATCCAACGGTCGAATTTCGTATTTACCGTTTGAATTTCAATATAAGGTCCCCTACAATTCTTATCTCTTTCAGAAAAGCATTATAATTTTCTTTTTCCATTGATTTCATTTCCCTCCGTCATCGGAAAGAAGGCTGTCTTCAGGCAACAAAAGTTTGATTTCCCGGTAACTTTCTCGACTCACTGATCGGTTTTCAATGGAGACACCTTGTTCATCTACAAGAAGAGTCACCAGGTCACAGACTTTGGCTGCTTTGAACAACAGTATCTCTGCTGCCAGTGAGTCGATTTTCCACTTTTTTTTTATTACCAATGATTTATAAAAAGCTTGGTTTTGATCATTTTTATCTCTTTTCTTTCATTGTTCTTGATTTTTTTAGAAGAATCTGAGAAGAAGAGTGTGTTGAAAACAAGAAATGGAAAGGAGAAACTGGAAGAAAGGTCTGCCCTTATTGATATAACGAATGATTCTCCTATCGTTGGGCTTGCGATGGGGACACCATCGTCGAATACATCTAAGCAATGGAGACCCAAGAAAATGATGATGATGACTCCTGGTTCTGGGGAGGCATTACTACGGGGTCAAGTCAAGACTCTGTTCCAAAAAGTCGAAGAATCGGAGAAGAAGAATACGTTGAAAACAAGAAATGAAAAGCAGCAGCAACAAGAAGGGTCTGCCATTATCGATGTAAGGAATGAATCGCCTATCATCGGGCTTGCGATGGGGACACCATTGTCTGAAACATCTAAGCAGAGAGCCAAGAAGATGATGACTCCTGGTTCTGGTGAGGCATTACTAAGGAGTCAAGTCAAGACTCTGTTGCAAAAGGTCGAAGAAGAAGAACCTGAGATTTCGAATGTTCTGTCAGAGAGCCGTCATTTTCTTTGTGGACAAAGCTGTGTGGCTTCTCCAATGGAACTTGTAGCTCCTACTCCTGCAAATACTCCTCAAGTTGAAGGCTCAATAGTGATGGCTCTTCCTGCTGTTGAGGAAAATTTGAGGATTTCTGAGGTAACTTTAAAATCTAATTTACCCTTTCTTTCCCTCTAAAATTGGAATTGGATATGATTGAAAATGCTGATTATAGGTGGTGAGTTGCATCTTTGATGGAGCGAGTGTTGAATCGGAGAAAAGTGAGATAACAAGATCTTTGCTGGTGGAGTTTTCCGACAACTTGGAAACCTCAGAGGATTCATCAGAATGTTATTACTCTGTGGTGACCGATGAATGTAGTGCAAGTAAAGAGAAGGTATCATCATCATCCATTGATGATGATAATTCATCCGTTTGGTCCATCCAAGTGAATGCAAGCACCCACGATGAAGATGAGGAAACAATTATTGAAGAGATGGGAGATGATTACCATGAAGATGAAGAAGAAATGGGTGATGATGATGGATTGGTTGATGAGCTTTGTGAAGGTTTAAGCAAGATGAGCATGGAAGAGATGTTCCAAGGAAAACACACTAGATTTGTATACAACAGTGATGATGAGATTGAAGAAGAGTGTGCAGAGATTAAGGATTCATCCGATATCATACAACTCAAGGGATTGCCAACACCGGAAGTAAAGCACCTGCGGTTTCCTCTAGATGAGGTTGACGATGATTGATAAGCATCTCGGTTTTGAGGTTGGGATGTTGGGGTTCATTTTGTTGTCATCTCAATTTGTTTGTTCTTTCTGGAAAAAGAACAGATCACGAACGAAGTGATTGAATAAATAAAAATCGATGCAACGCAAAAATTTCTTGGAAATTTACCTAATTATTTTTTACAAATATAGATGCTTTGTTTCCTGATCTAGTTCTGAGTTTCTAAAACAGAAAGGATGTACATTTACTTCCAAAGTAAAGCAAATTGAATATACTGGCATCAATTCAAAACCACGGGTGCCATGTTGGATCCATCATGCATAAGTTTCTAGGTAGTAAGGCGGCATCGACTAACTCGGTAACACCCCTCTGCACCGACTGCGGTGGGTCCATTACATTCTCCTCCTGAATGAACCACGAAATAATGCAGGTTTTAAACCCAGATGAAGAGAAAATATGCAATGGAAAACATATGAAGAGAATTAATTGAAGAATATGTATGTTTTACCTCTTCGGAAAAGCACTGTGGTGCTATTCCACTAATCCGGCCGATAACATTCTCCACATTGGTAGTAACCTTGTGTTTGAAGTCTGTAGGGTTCATACTACCCCCTCCGGCAGCAGGGGCAACAGGCATCCCAAGTGGTCTCCTCCAAGACCATGAAAGTAACTCATCACGGAAAAACATGGCTAGCTGATACCACAAATGCTGAGTTTGCTGCAAATTTAATGAACATGATGGTCATTAGGGTTATTTTCTCGATTAGTTTCGACACATGCTCAGAAAACTTACTTTGGGTGAGACAACAGCCTGTGCTGCAGCACACATTGCAGATACAATAAGGCCTTCCACACCAAAATGAGAGAAGAATGCTTGCATGTTCCTTGTCAGACGGAAAGGCACCGGCTCACTGATTTCAATCATTCCATTCACATCATATGCAGGATGAAAATCTGTTTGGAATATTTTCCCCGTGTTTTTTGCAAATAATATCTTATTTGGAGACCTTCCACCGATTTGTAGCATGAAAGACATGAAACTTGACAGAGCTAACTGGATAGCAAATTGCTTCTTAAAAGCCCACATATGATTGCCGCTGGGCAGGGTCTTGTACATGTACTGGGAAAAGATACCATCTACTACAAGACTTTTTGTTATATTGTTATAAGCTTGGAGGCGGAGATCTACAACAGCTTCAGGTGAAATTTGCCCTGATATGGCTTGGTTTAACTGCTCCTTGAAATAGGTAATGGGAAGATCCGGCTCTCGATCATTCCTTGCACAGTGGTTCTCATATACCTCTAGAAATGTGTTGTACATCAAATCATCTTCAACCATGCGCACCTGTTAAAAGAATCAGTTATTCTTATACCTGGTAGAAATATTAAAAGAATAGCACGATCGGCCAACAGCCGAGGAGGTTATTCAGAGCTACATAAAAATACATATATGATATCTACAGAATTTTTCATCCTTAACAACAAAACTATAAAAAAAAAAAATCAACGAATTAGAGATTTTAACAGGCAGGACTAATCACCTGTGACCAAACAGGAATTATAATGGGAGTGTGGATGCATATATGACGACGCCTAGATTCCTTGTGTTTATCAAACATTTGGTTCATTACACGGAAGAGCTGTAATATCCTCTCATCACTTCTAGCATTAGGCGTCAAAGATGTCTGGACTATAAAATGCCGTTGAGAACCATCAGAGCCAATGAGTGTCAAGCGGCGAAAACTGCTTCCATGCCTTCGAACAATTGGTACATCAGCTCCAACCCGGTCTAACTTAACTGTGTGATCTGGTGCAATTTCCTAGTGGTCCAGAGATAAATTAATTTAATTAGAAGGACAAAATTTATTGAAAAATTGCATGTCAATTTTGATGCTTAAGCTGCATTATTTTGAAAATTTCAGGGAACTTCAATAATATAGATTGCATTCAAATAATTTGGAAAACTACAAGGGCTATCTCTGGCCAATTTTCCGTCTTATACAACAGAAAGAGGACAGTAACTAATATGCATGCACTGATTTTTTTACCTGATCACTGAAATACTGCCCCGGAATCTCCACATCAACCATGTGGAAGTCACGCAAAACCTTGCTTTCCTCCTCCAACTTCAGGACAGCTGGAAACCTGTCCTCAACATTGCTCTGGAGTATATTTTTCCAGTTTTTTAGTCGTTCGGTCAATTCAGAAAGAGTGGCTGGAAAAGTATCTGTACTTTCTGGATCTAGATCACGCTCAAAATCCTGCTTATAGTCCCTAACAAAATCTACATGCTTGTTAACAGCATCTGCAGAGAAGCAAGCCCGGCAAACACCAGAGAGCTCCTTCTTAAGAGACTGAGGAACTTCTGCTGTAGTAGCAGTTGGATACTTGTAACAGCGGTGCAGCAGTGCATTAACCACTGCCAGAAGCCTCTCCTCAGGCAGAGTAACAAACCTTGAACCGATTTCCGTTAAGAGAACCTGCAAAAAGGAAAAACCTTTTATTTACATTATTCAATTGACGTTTACAGAATGGTGCAGGAAATAGAGCAAACATAATTGTTAAAACCTCGAGGTTAGTCCATATAATATAAATGGCCAATCATTTCTCAGAATACATGTGAAACAATCATGAAACCAAATGCTCCTTTCCTACAATCAATTCTCACCTCAAGTTCACCAGCCAAATTAGCATGCTTGCTCCTTAGGGTCTCCATTATATCCTTAGCCGCATCAAAAGCACTGGCAGCAGAAGCAACCAAACCTAATGAACCATTACGCCTCATTGCAGACTGGCCACTATCACTGATGCTTGAAGAACTTTGTTGCATAGGCTGGTCATTCCCCGCCTGCACACTGCCCTCCGTTACATTGGATCGCTCTGGGTCTTGCCCATGAGAGTTACTGCCATCATGAGACCCTATTCCACTACCAGACTGAGTTACTTGATTAACTTGATTGTCTGGCGGTAAACTGCCTCCACTATTCTGTTGCATTCTTTGCTGAACCGTGGTCATTCTGCCGAGTTCTGATTTATTTGCAACATCACGACGCTCAAGCAAATATGTTCGGAGCCAGTAATATAGTGCCTGGAATTTTAAATTGAAAGAAGTCAAGAAAAAAGTGGAAGAAGGAAAGATGTAACATACAGATGATATGCTTACCATGTCGATCAGAAAAATGAACATTTACCTGCGGATAAACAGTAGCAATTTTAAGAAGCACTAGTTTGCAATGAGGTGCTTCTGTCCTTTGCAATGAAAGTAAGAGCTGTGGAATCCAAGAAAGCCAGACCCAGTGGGGAATTTGGTCCAAATACTTATCAAATGATCTCCCGACGGGTTCACTGGGAGTATCAAAGCTAAGAAGATATAGCACACGAGCTAGATGGCTTCTCGAATTAGAAACACCAAATTTAATTCCTTGAAGAAAGCAGCTAACAGCATATTCTAACCAAATCTCATCATGACTATCTTTATAAGCCTATAAGTGAAACAAAATGTCAGTGCTATCTATAGTTAAATATTGAAATCTATATCACTAAAGTATAGACAAGTAATACCATGTCACAATAATTTCCCCAGCTTATCCACCCTTTGGGCAGATTTTTGAAAAGGGAGATAGCATTGGAGTATGCAAGATTAGCCCCTTCAGAGTCATTTAACTTCAATAAGAAGTCCCCTTTAATGCGAAAAATTTCTGCCTTATGTTTCACAGGAAAATATTCAAGATTAGTGCTGTTGATCAAATTAAGGCCACTAGTAAGTTCTCCCTTCATCTCAAGATATGCCTTTGCCTGTTCTGTAATCTTAACAAAGGCCTCCTGTATTTATTCAAAAAAAAAAAAACAGAAGTTTCAACTAACAGCATCTCCTTCATCTTCTTAAAAGGAAAAAAATCAGTTAGTTTAACAAAAACCAGAATAAATAGACAAAAAAGAGCAATACAATGCTCAGCAGTTGGCAAACAATTAGCTTATGCTCATTGGATATAGAGACTAATCAAAATCATAAAAGTAAGATAAAAAATCAAATTTGAATGGCTTCGAGAAAATGTAAGACCCTTAGTCAATTGCTGTGGAACCATGTTCTATAATAGCATGACATTTAGTACCTGGACTTCCATGGTTGAATGGCCATACATCTTTTCAAGTATTTTTACACATACGTCATAAAGGCCATGCTTACGAGCAATACGAGCAAGCTTATTAACATTCCAAGCCTTATCACGGAAACCAAGATGATGCAGTTGTGGGTTTGTCGTGCTAAACTCTTTGAATGCATCTATAACAGCATTATACATTTCATTCCTCCACTGAAGTAAATCATACCAAACAGACATATTATCCCAATCATTTGGAGTTCTTAGTCTCCAAGTCTCAAGAATGTCTTTGAGATCAGCATAAAGATTTCCATGCACACCAACCACAGAATTGCCAGAAAGTTTGCTCCCATTGGCGATGTCCACAAGAATTCGGGCAGATTCTTGAACTTCAACTAATTGCTGAAACTGCTGCAGAAGAGGAACCCTAGCATGCACCGACATTTCAGGCAATTGCCACCATTGTTCTAAAGCAAGATCAACACCCTTTCCAATTATGTTTTCAGCATCCCCTACACCATTTGTATTTTTATCATGGAGGGCAAAAAAGGCTTGAATAAGACGAAGTTTTGGAGTCTCTTCTACTTGAGCTTTAGGGATTACGTAATCCTTCATATAGACCCAGTCAGGTAACTTCCAAAGGCTATCAAGCAGAATCTCATAATTTTCAATATTCTTTCCAAATTCCACCAACGCATCCCACTGGCTAAGTTGACTGGCACAAGAAAGCCATTGCTCTTCCCAAAGACACATTTCAGCTTTAGGTACAGTGTTGTTATATGTGCCTTGAGTTGCCTTAACCATTGCTTGGTAAAAGAGGCTTTGCGCATGCTGCCAGTAACCATGCTGAACTAGTGAAAGCCCAGCTTTGGTTTCTGCAGTGACTGACCTTTTCTTCCATAATCCACACCTCATATCTTCTTCATTGAGCAAACGGTAAAGCTCAGCCAGAGACTCTGAACACTTTGTCTCATTCATAAATAACATGACATGACTTTCCAGAAGAGCTAGTGCAATATGCCATGCATTATATGTTTTTCCTATATATTTAATGAGTTCGCTGGGCATTCTAGGCTGAGGGTGGCTCAGTTGAAGCCCTTCCAATAGAGCTTGCACAACATTTGGTCTGCTGGCTTGCTGCTTTTTATGATAATCTTTTGATAGGAGACTTATCATTGGTTTAGCTAGAGCAACCTGTTCTTCTTTGAGTAAGGTAACCCATACTATAGGAAAAACCAACACCCATAAATGATAAGCAACATTTGAATCTGTATGAGCAAGCTCCCTCAAGGGAATAACAAGATCAGCAACCTATATGAGAGGAAAGAGGTTAACATAAATGGGATAATTTAAATATCAAGAGAAACTGCAGATTGTTCAGCTTTAAGCAACTGCAGTATTTAACCAGTACCGAGGGCAGGAATTTATCACGAACCAAAGGAATACACAACACACTAAAACAGATATGATATTTATTAATTGACAGAGTTGTTTTTAACAATCTTGCAAAGAGATATGAGCCTTTAAGAAAACAGGGCAAATGGCTAAATTACTGTATGCCTGTCAATATCTCAAAGATTCAAGAACATTATGCCTCGTTTGGTTACTAACGTAATAACATGAAAAAAAGCTGAATTATTACATATGTATTACAATAGTTAGACATAAAATAATAAAATAAAGAACGTTTAGTACAAATTAAACTTTGAAATTAGAAAAATGAGTAAAAACTCTTGAAGAAAATAAGACCTCTTCAAAATATGCGAAGATTTTTCATTCTCTTTGCTAAAATTAAGTCATGGGAGTGGCTAAATATTACCAATTAAATTAGTTTGTTGCTAATTCATATACTAAAACATGCATAAAAAATAATACTCCTACCAAACATAGCATAAAGGAATAAATTAGAGAAAAAGAGTATTAAGAACCTGAAGCTTGCTCATTTCATTCAGAAATTGTGCATGTTTAACAACAAGGCTATCAAGGGTCAAAGGAGCTTCCTCGGAACCCTCTGGAACTTCAGCGACCTGATGCTGCATTCCAGAATTATCTGAAACAGAACCAGGAGCAACAACTGGCAGAACCCTTGCAGAATTAGGAGCAAGTGTAATAGGTTTATCCTCAACTAAGACTGCTAAAAGGAGATCAAGACCCTGCTTGAGCCAGAAGACATCGCTTAAAGCTTCCCAGTCCTGTATTTGGATGATAAACTGCAACCTATTGAACAAAGTCTTGCTAAGCGACTCATGATACAGGGAGAAGAATTTCATTCGAACTTCAGGATCTTTTGCGCGGAGACCAAGCATGTACTGCCTTTCAACCTTCTGAAACACCTCTTGACGTAAAGCCGGTGGATATCTGAAATTGAATCAAATTATACCATTAAGTTCTAAGCAAAATATGAAACATGTACCTAACTGAAGAATATACAAGCTAATTACTTGTTTGAATCAGAACAAATGCCATAAAGAAGGTGTAGATATTTTCTGTCCCACTCTTCCAAGGCACTGGCATGGAAATTTTGCTTATCAACCTGTGAAAGCTTCTGGAGGAATGAAACAATATCCTTAGGAGTGAGAAAAGCATTAGAGGTGCCTATCATGCCCTGCTTGTTGAAGTCATCTTCAATCCAACCTTTTATCACATCAAGGATACAGAGAAGCACAGTAGCATCAGTTCCCTTCTCCAAAAGCAATGCATTCAAAACTTGAGTTACAGATCTCTTGTATTCTGGCACAAGCATGACCCTTTCACTAATAAGTTTCAACACAGACTTTAGGTTGGAGATGACTGCTCCAACATCATCACCTTGACGAGATGAAGTGACGGAAGAATCAGGCTCTGTTCGCTGACCCTAAATATAAAAGATATCTCAGTCAACTAATCAAGCAAATGGGTTTATGAGTATAAGTTCTTGATTTTCAAGCAAATAAGATGTCAAAGGAAAATTAAAACGTAGAGTATGTGGTTGGTAATTCATGCAAATGAAACAAAGGGATAAAATATTTCTAAAGTTGGCATGATACAAGAAGCAAATCAAGCATAAATACTGCTGGCAAATTAAAATCGAAATAAAATCTATGAAAGAAAAACATACATTATAGAAATATTTAAGGACATGACAAATTACAAGGTCAAACTTCAAATTAACATCAGTCTTGCCCACTAGTTTCATTTAACGTTTATTTATTATCAGCAGCAGAAAACGAAAGCTGGGAGTGATACCAGTAATTTGAACCCAAAGGAAATCAAACTGCAAAACCACACATGCATGCATATATTGTGAGTATTTCTAAACCCATGCATGCTATGTCTATCTGTAATTAGATAAAACTTAAAATGAAACTAGGAAATGACATACTTGTCTCATGTGGGAGCCAGCTGTTGATCCCATATCACGTGCAAGCCGTTGAAGGATGCGTACCAAGATGAGTGGATCAATGAAGCTCTTTTGCAGCTTTATCAACGAATCGATGACAAGGAGTACAAAGCTAATTGAATTAGCAGAGTTGTCTTCACCAGAAGCCTGAGGAGCTGTAACAGAAGCCATGTGCTTCTGAATCAGTTCATCCACCTTCTGATACAAAAGCTTTACATCTGGTGGTGTATTACCCGCATCCAGAGGAAAAGCAACAAACACCATTTTCAACAAGGAGCACAGTGACTTTCCAGCATCTAACATTTTGTACTTGAAACAAGGTTCAAGAATCTGACAGTGATGTAGCAGCAATGTCAATGACAAGGTTAGAAAATGCCTGTATCTCAAAGAAATAAGCATATAGAGCAGGAATATACCTGGGAGATATGATTGATATTGTTTCTGATGAATAACTGTGGCTGTTTCTCCAAAATTTTATTCATAACGTCCAAGCCTTGAGAAAGAGCTGTCGAAGGGTCTTTGGACTGAGATGGCTGAACACTGTTCAGTAGCTTTTCCAAATAATTGAACTTGACATTGGCAGTTGGCCACACTTCCAAAGCATGTGAAAGCAATTCTAAAGCTTGTTTATACATAGCACTAGCTTCTTTTTCCTTGGGATCAATTACTAAAGCAACCTATTCAAGACCAAATTCGTAATGTTTATTAAGATAATGTTAAGTAAATTCATGTGAAATGAACTAAACAAATCACAATTTTCAGATGGACAAAAGATATATTACAATATATATATTGAGCAAATAAAAAGCAAAGACGAATAGCAATCTTGGCAACAAGACCAAAATTGATGCCATTTTGCAAAATTCAGCTTGGACTAGAACCATATAGGCACATGACAAGCCAAGTTTTACACATCACCAAATGTTGATGGATGTCAAATTCTTCTTTCCAGATTCCTGGCACATTTAGACTTTTATGTAGTAAATATATATTCTTGAAGAACATTTTTGAAACTAATTTTCCATCAGAAGATGGATTCAAACCTCAACAGTTAATTTAAATTATAATTTAACCTGAGGTACATGTGAAGTTAAAATGGTTATCCGCACATGGAAGAAACCAATGAACGGTACTTATTGGACCAAACAACTGATTATTTCCAGGAAGCAGAAACCAGAAAAAACTTGAGGGGACTGTCAAGAATCTTTGAAATCCAAACTTCCAAGTATCATAGAGAGAATAAGCTGAACATAAAAGCACATATTGAAAGAAAGCCTCACTCGTATTAGAAAATTGATAATCATCTCTTCCATAGCAGCATTCGGCTTAAATTCTTCATCTGGTTGTCCAGCAGATCCCAGGGTTTCTATGTTGGGAATTGATGAACCAGTACTAGGTGACATGACACAGAAGGGTTGAAGACCAGGTTCAACTTTAACCCTCTTGCTAGGATCTTCAGGGAATGTAGAACTCTCAACTGGACGCTTAGGATCAGAACTAGTAGAAGCCGAATTGAACCCATCACCAATCTGACTGGGGACATCACTTTCACTAGCAACTTTCATTTCCTTTTGCCGCTTTCTTTCCCAACCAACCACCAATCCAGCAAGTTCAATTGCGAGACGCCTGTTTTCAGCCGTAGTGTTATATGGCAACCCGAGACGACTGAGAGAATTCACCATCTGAGGCACAAATTGTGCTCTGCAACTATAGAATAGATCTGAATGGCGGGCAATGAGCTGGAAAATGTGAATCAAATTAGGAATTGAATGACCTTCCTCAACCAAGATCTTCTTGGTGTATCTTATCCAGATTGGCATGCGAGAATCCCCGAGAGGTAACCTTCTCGGTAGGGCTGGCATTAGAATATCAAGGGCCTGCTTGACCAGCATTTTATTCTCTGGCTGGCAAGTTCTAAGGAGTGCAACAAAAACCTACATTTTCAGTCCATATCAGAATATTTTCGTAAATACTAAAATAATAAAGAAAAAAAAAGGTTCAGTATGATAAACAATAGTGATGTACATGACCTTACACTTGCAAGTGTTTTGTGGATTTCATGTAAAATAACTACATGTTACAATTTATTTGACAACTCTAGCAGTTCGGTGATTATGTAAAAAAGCAAGAAATAGGACTCAAGCACCAAAAGAAGTTAGCTTGGTACTTCATACTCCAATCCAGTACACTGTACGACAAACAAGTACCTGAAGAATAATTTTTTCTGGGGCTTGATAGGCCTCCAAGAAGTGACAAACATTCACAAACGCCCATTGCTTACTGGCGCTATCTTCACGTTTAAGATGATTCCAGCCAAATTTGATTAGTTCTTTTCTGTGCTGAACAAGGTCACTCTGGAGATATTTAAGCAGCAAAGTGGCAAGCTGAAGAAGTTCTATCCTCAAAGGCTCATCATATTCAATAGAAACCTTGAATAGAGAAGTAGAATGTGTTAAAATTAAAGGGGGGAAAAACCAATAATCATATTGATTATGAAAAAGGAAATTGCTAAACAGGGATTATTAATTAAATAAAAGCATAGATGCAAAGGACCACCTCTTCTGGAGGGTCCAGAAGCTTGTCAACAATTGTTTTAACAATAACAGGATCAACAACATCCCAACTTTGGCCATTCTGGAAAGCATGAGCAAGCATCGGAAGAACGAGCATTTGCATCACAATAACCAAATGATCATGACCAAGTTGTTTTGATTGGAAAAGGTTCAAAAAGTGCGACATTAGTGCTTTCTTCATGTTGGGTGGGTAACCTTCAGCAACCTGAAATCAAGGAAAGTCACCACACCATAAAAAACACAACCAAGAAAGCTAAACATACGAGATAGTGCCAAATTACAAAAGCATATTCAAAAAGTTAATTAGATACCTCAATAATGTAGAACTCCTTCAAAAAAGTATAATCAATGCGACTATGAAACAAGAAGATCGAAAGGATATCAAAGAGAACATTAACTTCGTTTTTGTCATGTCGTAAATAATTCAAGAAGCACTTGATAAGCCATTTGCTTTCTTTCACCTGCATTTAAGAAATTA
Source organism: Kokia cookei (assembly GCA_039519145.1). Classification (NCBI taxonomy): domain Eukaryota; kingdom Viridiplantae; phylum Streptophyta; class Magnoliopsida; order Malvales; family Malvaceae; genus Kokia; species Kokia cookei. The sequence goes on from CM076903.1 coordinate 42,558,788, forward strand.
TTGTTATCAAATAAAGATCAAGTGCCACATACGCATTGACACCCACAGAAAATGCAGATCTTTCCAAGAAAAATCACAAAAATTTGTAGTAAGCCATAACTTAAAACACCTCAGACAATAACAATGTACGAACAATAAAAAGATCCATGATCCATGCCAAATACAAGCTGACAGATGCCTTCTTCAGGGGTCAAAATGAAGTGATTAAGAAAGCTTAAAATTGTATTTGTGAGTACCTAAGGATATAAGATTAACCTCAAAAATAAAATGTAAGTGTCAACAGACCGAAGACAAAAGCATGGTATAAACCTGTGGCCAATTTTTTTAAACACATAGAAGTGAAAAAATGTCTCTGGAACGGTTTTTGAGATAAAAAAGTGCTACAACATAGCACTTGCCACTTAACATCTATAAAGCTAAATAGAAGCACATATTAAACCTTGCTACTTAAAAAGATTAGAATAATCAATAAAAAATTTAAGCATAGAAGAAGGAGAATGAAATGTCCTCAAATTATTTGTCAAGCTTTCCAAGTAACATGAAGAGTCATATGCTTGTGCCTATGGAGAAATTGAACTTACTTGCACAAGGCTCAGCTCCTGTTCGTTCTGTAGACGAGATATTCTTGCAGGTGACTTCCAAACAAGTACCAGTGTATCAAAAACAAGACGATTACTTTGAAGCCAGCCAGGTATCAACTTCACCAATGTTTTAATTAGTGCAAGCCCCTGAAAATAAGCATCTAAAGTTGCACTAGAGGTTACTGGTGGTAAATTAGAACTATCAACCTGAGAAGTGCCAAGCCCTTCGTCACCCATTAACGCAGCAGCTGGAGTTGAAGAACCAGAAGTCATTGCTGCTTCAGATTTGCTTAAAAATTCAGGAAACGCACTAGCGAGTATCTTCTGGGGTGACTTTGCAAGTTCATCTCTCAAAGGTTGACCAGCATCTGAACGTATTATGTACATAAATCTGGAATGTATACCATAAAATGGAGCAAGGAAAAAAGTTACTGAACTACCATGAGTGGATTGATATTAACAGCAGAAACAAGAATCATAACCTTACCGTCTGAAGTATTTTGGCTCACTTAACCGAGCAAGAAAGTAATCAACAGCAAGAGTTGCATATCTATTTAAGAATTTGGTAAGTGGAAGGCGATATGGACTGTTGATCTCACTGTATACTTGGCCAGGAGGAAGAGCCCCCTCCAAATCAATTGTCAACGTAACAAGTTCGTCAAGAAACTTTGATGCAGCATGAGGAAGCAAATGAAAAAGTTCAATGATGGCTGCATAAACAAGGAAAATAACTTTATACCTACAAAGTATATAAATAAGTTTCATTTCATCCTAGTAGAGAAATTTTAAAATCTATTACCTGCAGCAATTTTTGGCTCTTCACCAGCCTTCCATGATTTCTGACTCTGAGCAAGTTTCTCAGGTTCCAACCATTTCTTAAGGTGCTCCAACAACTTCCCACCCAAAGTGACATTAAACCAATTAGATAAAAGTTCAAGCAGGCGTGCCAGACCTTGCAGAAGAGGCATGCTGAGATTCTTGGTGTGTGCTAAATTGACAAGGATAGGCCTCAGGCTGCTCTGTAGAAGCTCTTTGGGCATCCTCTGTTGATTAATAACCTGAACAGAGATGACAAGGAGAAATAGTTACTGATTAAAATAACAACCCAGCACCTGAGGTTTGTGTAAACTATAGTGCATGTACCCCCCAGTTCAAAAAGGCAATTTTGAATTGCATTCCCCCAAACCATTTAAAAAAATTATAAGAAATAGCAACCCAAGATATCAAAAGTCAACTATACCATAGAAGTTTGGTATACCTGTCGTAAACCCTCCTTAGCAACAGCAACAATTTCTGGAGTTCTACAGGTCAAAGACTTGAAAAACATGGCAATGATCTTTGCACGTAATTCTGAATGGTTAGGAGTTTTGAAATCAGCCCATGCCATTGTGGTACAAAGTAGCTCAATGCAAGCTGTTCGAAGCTTATTTAATGATGTGGCCACTTTTGGGTTCATGAACTTTACCACCCAAACAGTTTCATCAGCCTCAGCTATTTGCAGAGCCTCTTGGAGGAAATTAATCAATTCTGGTGTCAACTTGAGAAGAGGGGGCCTTAAGGCCAAGCAGAAATTCAAAGCCGTAACTGTTCCAACCTATAAGCCACTCAAAAAGTTAGAAAGTAAGAGGGAACATTCAAAGAAGATATTCACAAGATTATACACCATGGTTACCTGCTGATCAACAGTCTTATTTCGAAGTGGTCGCATTATAAGAGGCTGAAGCATTGATTGATGCAAAGGCTCAAGAAGCTCAGATACCTCACTGCCAGTCCTACTAGCTAAAAGTGCCAAACAAGACTGCACATTCTTTCTAACAATAATAGACGCATTTGGATTGAACAATTCTGAAGCAAGGAAATCAACCACTCCTAGAAAGCTTTGCCTACGTGGTTCATTGTTTGCTTCATCGACATTATTTACTACTCGAAGAACCTGCGTAAGAACCTGACTTGTCTCTTCCTGCTCTTTGCTAGAATAAACAGGCAACCTTTTAAGAACATATACCAGACCTCGAACAACTCTAACTTGAAAAACGCACAGAGTCTCAACAGTGACCTTTCCGACTAAAGCACCAAGGCCCATAACACCTCCCATTTGCGCTTGCCATGTACTTCCATAGCAAAAATGCAGCAGCCGAGGCAGAAGTTGCTCAAAAACTGGGATCCGAACACTTGGAGGTGGAGAGTATACAGGATTCATTGAGGGGCTAGAAACAATCATAGGAGTACCTGGGCCTCCTTTGGACATCAGCATGTCAGCATGTTTTGAACGAGCAAGGAACAGGAGTGTTTCAGCAAACACATTTAAAGCACTAAGAGCAGCTTTTGCATGGAGCCTGTTTTCATATGCTAGCACATCAACTAAAGCATCCAAAAAGATTAAGGGATCCAGCTCTTTCAGATTAGAAGAACTGCTAGTTTTTGACCTGGAACTAGTATTTACATTTGATGAAAGCATTGGACCACCAAGAGAAGAAGATGCAGTTGAAGTATTCACTGATGACTGATCAATATGAAATATCATAGCAAAATGACGGCAAATGTTGACAACGAAATCGTCCTTGGGGTCACTCAGATCTGGTTCTGCACTGGCAGCAATGATAGTCATTAACAGAACCTTGAAAACCGACTTCTCAGCCAAAAGCTGGGTCTTTGTCTTTACACCCAAGTCACTCTGCAGAAAGATATTCATATCAATTGCTATTTCAAATAGGACAATAGTTTAAATGATAACTTAATAATAGCACTTTCTGAAACAGCTCTCCAAAAATCTTGGAAAAAGATGAAACACACAAGAATGCATGAGATAAAACTAGTAGGAATAGCAGTGATATGCAGCTGCATTAAAAGGGAATAGCATAATTTCTTGAGTCTAACCTTTGCATCCATTGTCTCAGACCTGCGCCAAGACAAGTCAACACTTGAACCCAAAGAAGATAATAAGTGCTTTGGTGTATAACCTTCATCTGAAGCATTGCCTGGTAGGTTAAGCTGGGATGATAAGCAAACACGAAGGAATTTTAAAGCCTGCTTTCTGTAAAAAGAATCCATGCCATCATCTTTGTGCATAATAGCTGCTACAGCTAGATTTATGCATCGGTCTAATGGAACTAAAAATGGGGTTGTGGGCTCAAATGTAAGAATCAGGCGAAGCCCATGCTCTGGGTTCTCCTTGCACTCAAGTGCTATAGGCTCTTTGAGAAAACCTCTATTACGACCACCTAATTTTCCAAGGAGTTGCAATGCTTTCCCTCCCCAAGGATATGGTGCAGGCCTCAAATGAGACCATAGGGCTAAAATCACATCTGACATCACATTAGCCATACTGGGCTCCAGGAAATCTGGATTTAAACTGTCAACCCAAAACTCAAGAGTTTTTAAACCTAAGCTTACAAGGTCTTCACTTCCTTTAAGACACAATACAAGAGATTTCATTAGCCGGGGAAGGTGAGGTAACAAGGAGCTTAGGCGTGCAGGCAATGTTAAGCAAAGCTCCAACAAAAGGTCCCTCATGTCTTCAGCAGTTGGACCTTCAAGCATTGTCAGGAGCATATTTAAGCAAGGTTGCAGCATAGGAATTAAGTCTCGCAATAGGAGCTCAATTTTGCATCCAGCAAGTGCTTTAAACATTGTACGTAGAAGTTGCAGATAGCCAAGAGGCTTCTCAACTTCAGTAGCATTTTTCATGCAAACTTCCATGATTACAGGCACATGAGGCTGCAAAATACGTTCAAAATCTGCAGGTGCTTTTGCTACGGCCCCAAATATAAATCTAAAGAGATGCAAAACCAGTTTGGCTGGAGGGGTATCTGGATGCTTCAAAGAATCAAGTTTGCTGCTTACAAGAAAATTAACCAAAACATCTGCAAATGGACGGTAAACCTTTGGAGTTTGCAGAAAAGTAGAAAATATATGAACCAGTTGATTGTTAGAAATCATGCATTCAAAAAGCTCTGGCATACACAACGAGAACATGTCCATAAGATCCCGTGCCTCCATAATTGCCAAAATTGGAGAAAATAGTTGAAGCATTTCCCTCTCCTCATCTCTCTCCTTGAAGAGCGCTAAGCAGTGTACACCACTTTTTAAAACAGCAGAAGCTTTCCAAACCTGCCAAAATCAGAGCCAGAAGATTTAGTCATGCCTAGAAGCCCACCCTAGATCTAATCATCTTAGTATCATACCTCATCTTCTCTTAATCCTTTGAATGCTTGAGGAGCTGGCAAGTTGGAAGTTGGTGGGACAAGAACTTGTTGGTGTGTTCCATGAGTAGAAGATGAACCCTAAATAGTAGAAAATAATGACATGAGATAATACAATTCAACTTCGTTAAGTGGTGTTATCCCACATCTATTAAGCATCAGGTTTCCTGTGGTCTTATATTATAGTTGTGCCTTTGGCCTATTACCAATTGGTTTTAAGTTAAATGCTTAACATGGAATCAAAGCCCAGATGCATTTTGTTGTTCCTGCCTAACCCCATGTGAGGTTGACAACCCCCAGTGAAGCTATCCATGTGTAGGCCATTGTTGAGCTACATGTGAGGGTAGTGTTAAGTGATGTTATCCCACATCCATTAAATAAAGGGTTTCCTGTGGTCTTATATTCTAGTTGGACCCTCTACCTATTCCCAATCGGTTTTAAGATGAAAGCTTAACAAACTTTTAAGGAAAATGAGGAATAGAAAAGAAAAAGAAAAGGAGCAAATAAAACCTGTGATCGAGGCAAATGCGAGTGAGTTATACTCCATATGATGGTCTTCATTCCTATGAATGCATCCAACCAAGGATTAGATGGTATTTCTATTTTTTTTCTTTTGGATGGGGATCAGGGCATGTTAAGAATAAAAATAAGAGAAGATATATGCTAGCAGAGTAGCATCTTATCCTCTAGGAACATAAAAAAATAACCTTCTAACACTACATGAAAAATTAAAGATAACCTACCCATAACCAAGGTCTTAATTAGAATCTTACAGTCACTCACTTCCTTAGAATGCTCCACTGGCGCTTGCAAATTCAGAACTGCCTGCAAACATCAGATACATCAAAATCGGCCATGGTGTAGTAAAGATTAAAAGATCCGAAATATTTAACTGGAACATTCAAAAGGTTTCAATTCTTCCAACTTAATAATATCCTATCAGAATTAGCAATTAAAAGGTGCAATAAGATTTCAATTTCTAAATAATGTCAAGAAAATTTACTCTGACGCAAGACATCCTGGAAAGTTTGGAGTAACTTACAAAATTCATTTGCTGGACAGATTAACTGTCGGTATATGAATATAGTTTCACATTCTCTTAGGAACATCTGTCCCTTGAAACTTTTTTTTGCCGCAAGGGGGGGGGGGGATACTAAATGTAGAACTACAGCTCATTTTGATTTATTATAGGTCTAACCTTCAAATCTTGACTTATATAGTTGGTTAATAGAAAGAACATCAAACTCTCTAGACTGAGTCCCTTAGCTACAGCATAGAATATTCAATTCAAACAGTAGCCCAGAGGCAAACATCCAAACATATCTAACAGTGATAGTGATACAAGCCCTAATTTTTCAATTCATGATAAAGGAAGTCTACATTCATGTCATGCGGAAAAGTGAAACGAATAAATTAAGAACAAGACCTATTTGATCATCAACAAAATAACAGATACGTGGCATATGAAGTAGAGCCTCAGCCAGCAACTGAATAATAGAGTAATAGACTAGAGCAACTAAAATTAATACAAATAATTATTTAAAAAACCTGAACAGGAAGCTCAAGCTTTGACCTCAGTGTAGGACGATCTTTTCCCTCTTCACCCTCCTTCAACAACTATGAATAGACAATATAAATACATTAATATAGCAAATAGTCCTAAAAGAAGTTTTAAAAAGAATCCATATGGAAAGCCAAAAACGAAGTTGATCCCGTAACATGATCCACAATCGTCTTTTGAGAAACAAAAATTATAGAAATTCTGGAAAAGCCAAATAGGGTCAATCAATCATTCGGAAATACAAGTTGAACAAAGAATAATATCTTAAGATAGTAAGACAAGAGATAAATGCATAGAGGCCTTTATCCAAATAAATAAACAAGTATGTAATGGTCCATCTTAATTTAATGCACTCTGAAAAACAGAATATTATCTTAATATGTCCTGTGTCCATGTGAACTATTCTTATACAAGAGGATAAGAAAGAGAATTGATTTGAGCAAATAAAATTAAAAGTTATAGCTCAGAAAAATGTCATAGCCCATAGCTAAAACTGAGACCTTTTGCCAACTTTCCAAAGCTTCCTGGGGCACAAGAAAAAAATATGGCACTTATTATACTACAAAGTCATAGCACACTATTCCTTTCAGATGGTTTAGGGCCCAGAAGATTCAAATTACAAACCTCCTTTTTCATTGCCTAAGCCCGTAACAAGCCACATTTAAAGAACCCAGATGAGAAAATCAGAACCACAAGACAAACTGTTAGAAAGTGAAAACCATGCACATGAACATTTACAGACAGCTATCAGTGGCTAGTTAACCCAAAGATGTAAAGAAGTAATTCCTAGGACATCATAGCAAAGGCAGTAAAAGAAAAATGATCAGTTACAGGAACAATTTTTCTAGATTAAAGCTGGGTACTATAAAGTTCAATAATCATACTTACCTGGGGAATTGTATGCTTGAAAGTACAAAATTTCCCGACAAAAGCATCCAAAATACGCCCCTGAAGAAAAAAAAGGATGCAAGAGAAAACCCCATCAAATCAATCAATTCAAGCAAAGCTACAAGAAATCTTACATCAAACACATACCAACAAAACCCGCACTTCATCCATTGTTGGCTGATCGACCCCCTTCTCAAAAATTGGTTCCACCTATATTTCAAAAGGAAGCAGCAAAACATGAGATGATCTCACCACATCAGAAATAAGACACAGAGAAAATATAGTAGTAATAGAGTTAAATAAGGCACCAAATTTAACATCAGACGAGCACAAGTTGTATGAATGCCAAGTGATAATGAAGCATCGTGCATATTTTTTGAGAACAAGTAAATGATTCGTGACAACTGCAGCAACAAATAAAGTTTATCAGCATCAGAACAAAAAGTCAACTTGATCCATCACAATCTTTAAACCTAAAACAACAGGAAGGGGAAGGGAGGAGAAAGAGAAAACCCTGATCAGATATCCATACCTGTGAGAGGGAGAGGTCCCCTCTGACATGATGAACAATCTCTGCCAGCAGACTATATGCCAATGGCCTCAAAGTCTCAAAACAAGCACGTCCAGTTCCAACTAGGACCCTGAAGTAAAATAGAAGGAAGATATCAAATGCAAGGATCTGCAGTGACTTGAATTTGATACACAGTTCAGAGCATAAAATATTTTAGCTATACAATTTTTGTGAAAATTTATAAATTGATATCAATGCTAAAGTTGAACAACCAAACCCTCCAGCCAAGTTGGTAAATCACACATGCTTAAAGGCAAAAGAAATACTAAATAAGATAAGACATATTCTAGCAACTGCTATTTCTAGCCAAGCATTCCAGACGTAGGGGTGAGTTCGGTTTGATCGGGTCTTTTGGATTTTTTGAACCACCCATGATAATTCAATTCGATTCTCAGTATTTCCATACTAATTCTGGATTTTGGGTTTGGGAACTTATTTTGACAAAATGAGCTTTGTTTTATAGATTTTGGACATTATCTGGAAATGTGTCAAAGTCCTTTTAATAAATATTTCTAAAAATAATAATTTTTCAAGTAAATGAAACATAATCCATATCTCTTAAATGGTATTTTTTGGGGAAAAAATTATATACAATTTTTTAGTTATTTTCTATTTTAAATGTAAAATATTTATTTTTACATCATAAAAATTTTAAATTAATTAAAAATAAAAAATAGAATTCAGTTTGATTTAGGTAACAGCAGTTTTCTAATTTGTATTCCATAAACTATCCACACCTCGGTTCAGGTTGGTTTTTGGTTTCTCAGTTTTTCTTGCTCAACCCTAACCTAACAGAAGAATTATCCATCAAAGTTCCAAACAAAACCTTAAGGAAATTACTAAAAGGTCCACCCAATGACACAGTCAAGCTAAAATTTTAGGGTCCAAGATGATGAATAGATTAAGGTACAGGGTCCTCCCGGAATTTTGGGACTAAGAGACAAAATTTGTTACTGGAATGAATTTGTCCTTCAAATATATAAAAGATCCAAGAAAGAAAGATCCTTCTTTTAGCCTTCAAGCTCTGCTGGAAATGATAATTGACAACTACTAAAGATTGTATTGTCTTAGTAAAATATGTTGAATCATCCAAGGATTTCTGGAACTGATATCAGCACAAGGCAATTCTTTGAATATAAGGTTTAATTTGCCACTGGTTTATTCTGAGTTACATAATTTGACTCCAAAATCATTGTTGAGGTTGAAATCTGCTTAATTGTCCTTTTCCACTTGCAGATTTAATTGTTTATCATAAAACATAATGTCAAAAACATAGAGAATTGAGACTATCACTTGGTCTCTCACTTAACACAAAAAGTTTGACAATATAAGATCTTTATCATAGTTTAATGACTCATCTTGATGTAACAATATAAATAAGGGGGGGAACAAAACCTTTACCTCTCTTCCAATAGCCTGTCGATCAATGGAAATAAACCCCTCTTGAAATCTGTGCCCAAAACATGTTTCAAGGCTACCAACAACTCCTGCATTCAACACAATATGCATCAAAACTAAAAGCAGAGAAACCAAAATTAAAAAAAGGTGATTAGAATTCAGACACAACTCACCTTTCTAATGGACACAGAGTCAGAACATGTAACAAGTAAATTCACAATGCTTTTACAAATGCTTTCTTCATGTGGTCTTATATAGTCAGAAAAGCTCTTCAAGAGATATGTTAAAAAGGAAACTGTCTGTGATAGAGGAGAGAGAAAATCAGGAAAGAAATAGAGTACACGCAGTGAGAAATTAAAGTGCTTCATAATACTAAAACTAAAGAGGTTACTTTTCCGGTTTCTCTCGAGTGAAAAGATCTAACACAAGCAAAAATGAAACTTTGAGAGGATGTGCACAAGAAAAGTATTCTAACATGTTTCCAGCCCGATGAGTTCCAAGGATCAGTCCTTTAAAGGATTCTGAAAAGGCTACAGCCTTTTACATCCTTAAGCAAAACATCATGAAAATTTCAGTATTCAATTCAGTTATCTTCATAAAACTGATATGATTCAAGGAAAAACTCAAAACAAGAGCACTTCAGAAACATATCATGCATATTCTTAGGCATGCAAAGATTCAAGCAACCCAATCATGCTCTTCAAGAGCATTTCCTAGAACTAGTACAATACAAATCATTTTATCATGCAGCAAAACAACAAGTAAATGGAGAGCATGAAATAACGAATCACACACCTTAACCTGTGCACCTTTTAACTCGATGAAATGAGTCTTCAAATGGGGAGGAACCCTTTCAGGTCCCGGAACTGATATTGCCGCAACCATCAAAGGTAACAAATGAGGGATATTAGTTTGTACTAGACGGTTATACAATTGAAACAGAAACATAACTACAAGTGGACTCTCTGTAACTATCTTGAATGACCGCACACTGGGATTCATCTGCCCATTCCCAACATATCCACTCGGAGTAATCCCTTGATCCACAGAAGAAGTATCCATTGGCTTCACATCTACTTCCATTCCCACAGCAGCATTATCAAAGAAATGGCTAACAGTCAACCTAAAGTTCTGATAAATCTTGCAAACAAAATCCAAAAAAGGCTGAACCTCATTTTCTAAAGTAGGCCTAAAGTTCCTAAGAAGATCAAAGATAATCCGAATACAAATTAACCCATTTTCTTCATTATCAGCAGTTAACACTTGCATAGCTAATTTTAACAAGTCTTGCACAAATGGTCTAAGAACTTCACTATGAGGAAGCCTATTGAGAATTTCCACCACAACATTCCGCGTTTTATGCTCATGATTGTCACTATATTGAGGCCTCGTAAGCTGTAAAAGAACCACCGAGAAAGCACGGAAGTAACATTTGAGGAAATTTAAGTACTCGGCTGTGTGAGCTATCTCTAAACTGTCCCTAACATCCATTACCATTTGTAATCTCGTCTGAATTGCTGTTTTTTTTTCAAAAACAAAAACAAAAAATCAAAAATCACAACAAAAATAGTAATCATTCCATCAATTTAATGAAAAATAGTAAGAAAGAGTAAAGGGTATACGTATGTCAGGTTCCACGAGGTGACGAGAGTGTTGCTCGAAATTCTGAATGGGACCCATTGTTGTAGAGAAAGAAAAAACAAAAACCCCAAGCTTTTTCTCAAGCTTTAGGGTTTTTCCCACTGTTACACTTTCTTTTTACTTCTTGTTTCTTGAACCTCTCTTCTCCTTCACAACTGCAAATTTCGTAAAAAGCTTTTAATTCTGAATTTGTAACTCTTGCACGGCCTTAAATATAACTAATTTTTGTTGGAAATTAGGTTTTTGGAAATGAAATTTAATTTCAGAAAAAAAAAACCCAGAGAGAAAAAAACCGCAGTTCGTGATGTAATTTACTGGTTACGTTCCCTCTCTTTTCTCTAGTGAGCTCATGGCGGTCGAGGATTCGCTGAAAATTGAGTAATCCCTTGACTGTAAATTAATGAATTTATAGGCCTAATTGTGTTGACTGATGCCGGGGATCCGTTTTATTGGATCCGTAGGTAATGGGCTTCAATCGTTGGACCTATTAAGTAAGATTTAGCCTAGACGTGCTCATGAATTGGGTCGAATTGGATTCGGATTGGATATAAACATAATATTAACATATTTTATATCTGTTCAAGTTCGATTTGACTTGAAATGTGGATTTAAAATTTTGTTTAAACTCGTCCATATTTGTAAAAGACTAATCCAAATTCATTTAAGTCCACTTATATTATTTTTTTAACTTTTTTAAATAATTTTTTTATTTTAATATTTAATAATTATATATTTTATTTATTTATTGAAAGTTTTTATATAGTTATCTTAACATTATTTTAATGTTTATATTATCATAATATTATATATTTAGTATAGGTTTATTTTTTAATGTGTTCTAAATTTCATGATATATAAAAATAACATAATATAAATCATTATAAATTTAAAAACGGGTCGGACCGAACTCGAACCTTGAATGTTCAAGCTCAAGCCTAACCCATATTTTAAACGAGCCTATTGTTTTTGCCCAAACCCTCTTAATTTTCAAGCGGACCTTCGGACTTGGACGGGTAGCCCGACCCATGAACAAATCTAGTTTAGCTTTAGTCACAACCAAATCCATTTTTTGGGTAAAGTATAAAAAAGTACAAAGTGATCACTCAACTATTTAATTATATCTTTTATGATTAATTGGCCAACGGTGTCAACTTTTTATCTCCTTTAAAAACAGTATATGTTTATGGTTAATTCAAGGTCGGGTTTGAACCAAACCCAAAATTTTGACATGAGTTAAATTTTGCATTAGTCCATGTACTTTGTAAAAGTTGTGAATTTAGTCTGTACTTTGATTGGATCAATTTTGTGTTTTTAAACTTTTGAAATTTTACTACTGACCCAAACAATAGTAGTTAAATCCATTTGATTAAATTAAATTATCAGTCCTGTATTATGCATACAATTGTAGGTTTAGTCCATATTATCCAATTAAGCCATTCTAGATCCTTATATTTTTCAAATTTTGAAACAAATGATAGTCGTCAAACCATTAACTAAATTTTTAATGAGCAATATACGGAAATAACAAGCTCACATGACATTACACACATAATAATATATTTGTTGCATCAAATAATTATAGTTTGGTGATGACTAAAATTTTAAAATTTGAAAAGTATAAGGACTAAAAATAATTCAATTAAAGTATATGGATTAAATCCACAGTTTTCATAAAATACATGAACTAATAGCAAATTTAACCTATTGACATGTGCGGATGCCATAAGGAGTAATGTCTTAATCAAACAAAACATGAAGAATCTAATCCCAACCACCTAATGTCAACTTCAATTAACAAAAATCCAGTGAAGTGGACGCAAAGAAACTAACCCCCAACAATAGCAACTAATAATTTCAATTAGCTCCCTCTAAGTTAAATTAATTACATCCAACCCCATTTCTAACGACCCTTTCACTTCCATGTGGCTAAATATCTTGTATTAAAAGGAGCTCTTTATAACCACCTGAGAATGTATTCACTGCATCTTTTTTTTCATTTTGAAAGTTATATAGCCATGGAGGTGGAGCAAGGCGGTGCAGTGGTTGTCGTCGGGCGGGCGGAGATTGATACCCGACCACCTTTTCGGTCAGTTAAGGAGGCTGTGATGTTGTTCGGAGAAAAAGTTCTAGTTGCAGAAATTTATGGCAATAAGCTCAAAGAGGTTGTCTCTTTCGTCTGTTATATGCTTATTTGTTTGGTCTAGTTGTTGTTTTAGTCCCTCTCTTATGTTGAAAATTGGTTTAATTTATCTATTTAAATTTGGTATAATTTGGTCATTCTATTTCTATAATGTTATTATTAGGTTTAAATTTAGCCTTTCTATTTCTATAATATTATTATTAGGTCAAGTTGAGTCGAGGCTCGATTCTAAAAAAAAAAATTGACCCAAACCCAAACCCAAACCCAATCATCTAGGCTCATAGAAATGGCTCAAATTATTGTTTAAAAAAATAAAAAATATTTTTATTTAATTATAATTACAAAAATATATAAAAGTTAATGTTGGGTTGCTCTTATGTTCTTTAATTATTTTTAAACAGTAAAACGAGTCAAATTGAGTCGTGTCAAAATTGAAAAATATAAACCCAAACCCCACCCAAAATAAGATCCCGAGCTAAATATGTGAACACCTCTGATACACATGAATACCATGAGCCCCCCTCTCCCACACATATATAATGTATTTTTAGCATGTTTAGGGTTGATCTAGAGTAGACATACCTTAGTATTTTAGTTTGTATGATAAAATTATATTTTAACCTCTTCAAAATTAATAAATTAATCCAAGTCAAATTAATTATTTTTGTTCCTTGAAAATTTATAATTTTATATTGATCATGCTATTACAAAATTATGACATTCACATTTGAGCTCTTGTCAAACATGTATTCGTATCCATGCCTAATACTAAGGGTCAGTTTAACATCGCTTCTTAGAAGCACTTTTGAGATTAAAAAATTGTTAAACAATATGCTTTTTAAACTTTTCAAAAGTGCTTTTGCAAAGTTTTTTTTTTTTTTATCAGAAACAGAGGCAAAAAAAAATTAATTTTTGCTCAAATGTGTTCTTTGACCCAAAAATACTTCTGAGAAATAATGTTAAACTGATCCTAACCCTGTTCAAATTTAATAAATTGGTAATAGAGAAAAAAAAGGATGGGTACATAATATTTTTGTTAGATGAAAATCCAGCAACGAGAAAGTGGGAAAGGTCAATCCAAGATTGTAACCTTGACATCAGAGCTAGAAGAAACAAAGCAAAACCTACAAGAAACTAAAGAGGAAGGCAATTCAATGTCACACAGCATAAAAGTACTTAAAGAAGAGACAAAACAGGATCTGCATTTGCTCAAAGTAGTAGAGCTTGATAAGCAACAATCAGAGCCTGATGTAAGAGATTTCAAGTTCATCAAAAACACAGCCAAAATGGAAGCAGAGCCAGAGTCTGAAGAGTTTCAAAAGAGGAGATATGTGAAATTTGCTACTTCACCTTCAGTAGCTCAACTTGCTGTCAACAAACAAGAAGTGATGGAGAAACCAGTACTGATTAAGAAAGTTAGAAGGAAAGTATCGATCGCCATGATTGGATGGCCCTTTTCAAAGAACAAATGACTTTTCAAAATACAAACATTACTAGTTATGGTTTAAGAGAAAATGAGTATTGTTATTGATTTTCAAAAGCTATGTTTAGGGAATGAAAGTCAAATTGTGATTTTGGTCGTTCAGTTATGTTCAATTTTGAGATTTGATCCTTATATTTTAATTTTATATGATTGGGTCTTTCTAATTTGAATTTACGAGTAAACTAGCCTCTAAAATATACCACAATTTCCATATTTAGTCCTTTTATTTTGTCAAAATTGATCATTAAACTATTGATTTTATCGCTTTACCCCCAAAAAATATCAACCAATAAGAACGAACACGTTGCACATTCTTATTTAATGTCATACATTTCTGAGGGTAAATGGGACAAAATTAATAGTTTAGGGACCACTTACAGCAAAAAGAAAGGACCAATATAGAAATCGAGGTATTTTTAGGGATCAATTTACTAATAAAGCCTTATAATTTTATAATATCATTAGTCAATCCCAATAGGTGTTGAATCTGATGTCTTAAATGTAGTATTCGAATAAATTGATTTAATGATAACACTTATTAATTACATTATTGCAATTAAGACATGGGCTCGAACGCGCTTGAACATATTTTCTTTTACCGATTTGAAACTTATCATCATTAGTCCAAATTGTTATTTTAGACGATCTCCATTATTGCATGGACTAAGCTCGGCCTTGAAACAAAACGAAGCCTCATCTAAAGCTAAGTTTAGAATTGGGGGGATGTATTCATATGAGCTGACAAATTTGTTCCAAATTTTGCAAACAAAAAAACAAGACAAACAAGGGACAACAAGTTCAGGTTCCAAAATGAAGAGGTGTTCATTGTACTGACATGTGTGTTGAAATTATTTTTGGAGGGCCAGTGTTTGAATGTAATTTATCATGAAGTTTTACAAATTTTCCAAATATTGAACTGTATATATTTTTTATTTTTGGAGAAATCAAATTTGAATTTTAAATTTTAAGAGGATTAAATTGAAATTTTATTATTGAATTGACTTAAATTGTATATATTTAAAGAAATTAAATGAAAAAAAAATCATTTTAAGGATCAAATTAGATCTGTTCATGAATTGGGTCAAACCCTAACTAAATTACAGACTTGTTTGATAGATTTGGGCACGACCCAATCTAAAAAAAGAGTTTAACTTTTTGTCCGATCTCGATCCGAATTAAAGTGGTTAAACTTGGGCCTAGCCCGGCCCATATTAATTTTTATATATAAATAAATATAATACATCAAAAAGACTAAAAACATTAAAGTAAATATTTCCCAAAAAATTAAAAATAAATTAAAAAAGTCTTTATACTTAAATAACACTAAGATAAGTGCAACTTAAGAAGCAAATGCCTCTAAAATAGTTGTAAAATTAACAATAAAACAATTGTTATACAATATTCAATCAATATCAACAAAATAATAAAAACATATTAATGAAATAACAGTAAAATAACGACAAAACAATGGGAAAAAAAATCAAAAGAAGAGGGATTTTTTTTTTTTTTTTTGCAAATTCAGGCCGGGCCAAAAAATACCTTACCCCAAGCTCGACCCATTTTTTAAATGGACTTTATTTTTTTTTACTTGAGCTTATTTTTCGGACTTACATTTTTACTCAAACCTCTTAATTTTAGAGTGAGTCTTCAGATCAAATCAAGTGACCCGACTCTTGGACAATTCTAGTTCAAACCCCTTATCACCCATCTAGCTTGACCTCTCAAATTAAATTTTTCATAATTTTGGAGGATTATTAACAAATATGTTAAATCCAACAAGTCCCCTCAATGTTGTCCCAATTTTTACAAACAAAAAAAAAGGCAAACTAGAGACAAGAAATTCAGTTTCAAACATGGTGGAGATGGGGTTCAAAATAAACAATAAATAAATTTATTATTCTATTTCGATAAAAGAATATAAAAATTGAAAACCGTGAGTCTGGTCAGAATTAAATCTACCTTTGATTTTTCAGATCAAATTCAAGTTAATTAAAGTAATATTTAATTTATCAATTGAGTTTTAACTCAATTAATATGAGTATTATTATCAATGCAAGAGAACGTGAGTTCGAGTGCGCTTCAACACATTTATCATCCTATTTATGAGTTAGAAAAGAAGGTATGAATAATTCTAGATATTGTGTAAAAAAAAACAGATATGATTAGATTTTATAATGAAATTATTTAATTTGAGGTTTAATCATAATTGAGTTATTCTAAAAGTATATTAGGTCGAGGCTCAACAGATAAAATAACAACCCGACCTATGACCACCTCTATCAAAATGTCAGTAAATACAAATAGGTGCTTTTAACATGCTTTGCTAATCTAATTTAAATCCCCATTAACTAAAACCCACAATATTTAAAGTAGATAGTTAAATTGTCAGGTGGTTATCTAGTAAATTCCACATTATGTAATAAATAAGATAATTCATGGTCAATTTTTGGTTTTGGCCCTTCTATTTTATTCAAATTTAATGTTTAGTCATTATATTTTAATTTGATATAACTTCACTTGTGGATTTTTATAATGTCCTTAATTAACCCAAATGGCTAATGGTGTTAACTATTATAGTTAAAAAAAAAACACTTGTTTTAACTCATTATGTTAACAAATTCTTATTTTGGTGACTCTATCATGCCCAAAATTCTTATTTTGGTCATTTAGTTCTTATATTTTAATTTGAAATAAATTGATTTGAGTTTTATAAATGTTATTAGTTAGTTTAAATAATTATTAACTATTCTATCCAGGGGTGTAGTTAGGGGATTGGCAGAGGCTCCGACCCCCATAAAATGAATTTTTTTTATTTAGGCTTTTTGAATTTTTTAAAGTTTTAAATTAATAAAGGTCAAATTGTACTTTACCCTCTTAAAAATGATAAAAATTTGATTTAATTCTTTAAAAATTATGAAGATACAAGCTATTAAAATGATGAAATTGCGTATTTATTACCATAAAAATTACAATTTAATTTCACATCCTTAAAAATTTTTCTAGCTTCGCCACTAATTCTATTTAAAATATTGACGTGATTTTTACCTCTTAAAAGCCATTCTTTCCAACTCATCAGTTTGACATTAATTTTTTGTGTTGGGATAATGGTTTGTTTTTAAGAAAATGTAAATCAATATTTTCACAAGTTAACAATGTGCTAAATATTTGGATTAATTAAGGACATTATAAAAAAAAACCAAAATATGTCAAATTAAAGTACGTGGATCGAATCACAAATTCAAATATAATGGAGGGATTAAAACTAAAAATTAACCCTTTTTTTTGTTGGTAGGATAAGCTACTTGTATGGTGCATTAGGTTCTTCTATATAAATGACCCCAATGGAGAAAACAAGAACCAGAGGCAGCCCAGAGAAAGAAAAAAATGAAGACTGGTAATCTATGCAAGCCAAGGTTCAAAGGCAATAACAAAAGCAAACGTCTATCGCCGATGACCCTTTTCAAACGGTTCCGAGAGGTGATTTTTCGTCTCATAATGCTATCGGCTCTCATTAAGGTCTCGCCGGATCAACACTTTAACTCTTTGGTTGTTCCTCAGAGATATTACCACCAGCCAGATGACGCCCGTCGCAGTGAATACATAGCAGATTGCATTGAGTTCATCAAGAGAAAATCATTCACAAAAAAAAATCGAGAGTCGAGCGATCTTAATTAGATTGCGAATGATGTTATTGGTGATTTTGCCATGCAGACCATTTTTTTCTTCGTTTGAATGCTAGTTTTGAACATTAGAGGTGTGTGATGTAGATTTGGAATTTTGTGTATTTTAATTAACGAAATTGAAAAATTAATTTTAGTCCTAACACTTTTTAAATTTTGAAATTTAGTCATGTATCAAGCGATAACCATTAAATCCATTAATTAAAATTGATTTTTCCATGAGTATTATTTGGAATTAGCATACTTATATGATAATATATATGTGATAATGTGTTTGATGCGTAAAATTTTGAAAAATAACAAAATTTAACTTAACAAATTTAATAGTTACGGTTTGGCTAAAATAAAAATTTGAAAATTACGTTGACTAAAATGGGTCAATTTAAAGTATAAGGACTCCACAACTTATGAATAATACAAGTATTAATAGCAGAAACATGCCCGTTCTTTACATTTTTAGGGCCCTAATCAAAACAATAAAATGAAGTTTTAGGTTCTTTAAAAATTGGAGAAATTTTTTTAGGTCCATTAAAAGTTGGTAAAAAAAAATTTTTTTGAGCCCTTAAAAGTTGGTAAAAAAAATTTTGGCCTTTAAAAGTTAAAAAGAAAATTTGTTTGGCCCATTAAAAAATGGAAAACAATATTTTGAACTACCTTACTCCCTTGAGTCCTGGACGTAGATCGTACTTTCAAACGATCTCCAAAGTTGAGATTGAGCAGAATTTGACATTAATTAAAGTACGAGGTTGCTCGATTATTTTGATCCCTTTAATTAGGTTTTAACTAATCTAACCAAACCAACTTGACATTTGATTCAATTGATTGAGTTGATTAAATAAAAATTTCACGTTGTTTCCTTCAAAGTGTGAGAAAAGAACAACATGATTTTGAGTTTTGGTTAAAAATTTATATATCATTTATATGTATATAACTTGGTTAATTCAGTTGTGAAAGGATATAAACGATAACTAATAAATTTAACTTATTTTAATCGTTTATAAAATTGAATTAACTATCATAATTGATTTGATTGAACATACTTGATTACTGATTAAAATTTTGATTGAATATGAAAATCGATAAACAAATTGAATTAAACTTGAGTAGTTTGATTATGTCTCGAGTTGAACTCGACTTTTAAATTTGATGTTCGATTGAGTTCAAGCTTGTCAATATCTCGAATTGAATAAACTCAATTATACAATTAATAATGACCCATACTTAAATTAACCAATGATATTTAAATTGGATTGGATCTATTAGCCAAATCAATTAAAGCACAAACCATTTCGAGTACCCGTCCAGATAATGGTTGAGAATTAAAAACTGCACCTAAACGCAAACCGGACATTAAACGTAAGCCCGGTCCACGTTTAGAAAAAAAAACCGCGCATGCTTCCTCTTGGCGGTCATAAACACTAAATAATCGAACTCACTCTCACCGCCATCGCCACGGCCTCTAGGGTTTTGTTCTATTTTTCAGCCCTAAAAATCGTAAACCTCCGATCAACGAAGCCAATCGAAAATGGCCGGTACGTCAAATTTCCATTGAAAATTCCATTTTCATGGCTTTCACTGTTGATAAGCTATTCTATTTTGCTTTTTACTTTAATTTTTTTTTACTTTTTTTTTTGTAATGGCTTTTGTTTAGGGCCTCAATCCGAGAGAGAAGACAAAGTATCGTTGGAACTCACTGAAGAAATCATTCAAAGCATGGAGATCGGCATGGTTTTTAAAGATTATGTAAATTCTACCTCCTAATTTTTTAAAAAAAATTCAATTGTTAGCTTAAAACTAAAGAATTTTGCTCTTTTGCTCTTCAACTATCGTTGAACAGAGCGGTAGGATAAGTTCAATGGATTTTCACAGAACGTCGGGTTATTTAGTAACTGCTAGTGAAGATGAATCCATCCGCCTTTATGATGTTTCCAGTGCTACGTAAGCCGATTTTAAAGTATATTTCATTAATTTTCTTGCTTGATTAATTTGAAAAATGGAAGGATTTTTTTTCTTCATTTTTTCACAATCATGATCTTTAAAACCTAAAACCTTAATGAATTTTTCTTTAATTGATTTCTTTTTTCAGGTGTTTGAAAACAATTAATAGCAAAAAGTATGGAGTTGATCTAGTTTGCTTTACTTCGCATCCAACGACAGTTATTTATTCATCGAAGAATGGTTGGGATGGTATGTTACCCCTACAATTCTTTGTATGTGTTTTTATTATTGGTGTTATTTTAGTTTTATTATTGAGAGGTGGAGTTTCATTGTTTCAGAATCGTTGCGGCTTCTCTCGTTGCATGATAACAAGTACTTGCGGTATTTTAAGGGTCACCATGACAGGTTTGGTTTTTTATACCAATTAAGTGTTTGTGCCGAAAAAAATCTGTAACTAAGACTTGAATTATTGGCATTTTCTGATGTTTTGTTTTGTCTTTTTAGAGTTGTTTCCCTTAGCCTAAACTCACGCAATGAAAGTTTCATTTCCGGTTCTCTTGATAGAACCGTTCTGCTTTGGGACCAACGCACAGAAAAATGTCAAGTGAGTTTTATTTGTATGTTTAGATTGATATTTAGATATGCTTTTATTGCTTCGAAATTCTCTAATTTATCGTCTGTATTCTAGGGCCTTTTACGTGTGCAAGGCAGGCCTGCCATATCTTATGATGACCAAGGGCTAGTCTTTGCTATTGCCTTTGGAGGATACATCAGAATGTTCGATTCTAGGATGTATGAAAAGGTTCACCACTCATATAGGATTAATTTTGTAGTTTTGCTGTTCTTTTTATGCTCTATTTTTTTTGGGGGGGGGGAAGAAAAGGCATGTAATGAATTGGAAACTTTGAATTCGTTTAGGGTCCTTTTGAAATCTTTTCTGTTGGGGGAGATGTATCTGATGCTAATGTTGTGAAGTTCAGCAATGATGGACGACTCATGCTTTTGACAACTATGGATGGACATATTCATGTGCTCGATTCATTTCGTGGCACGCATGTGAGTTAATCATACACTTAAAACTGCTTTCGTGCAAAATTTTAAATTTAATTGAACGAGATTATACTAAATGGTTCATATACTTAGTGAGGTTCTTTTTTCTGTTATTGTTGTTTTCAGTTATCCACTTACAATGTGAAGCCAGTTCCTAGCAATTGCACGTTAGAGGCATCATTTAGCCCCGAGGGAATGTTTGTTATATCAGGTATTCTATATCCAAATGGCAAATATCCGACAGTTTATTTTTTAAAAGTACAACATTTTACTCGGTATAGTAGCATAAAATATTCTAATGATCTTCTTTCTCATAGTTAGGCTTTGTTTAGTAGTGCTTTTTAAAAGCATTTTTGACATAAAAAGCACTTTAGAACCAAAAGCAATGCTAAACAAGTAACTTTTGAAGGAAATTTTTGGCTTTTCAAAAGCACTTTTTCTCAGATGGAGAAGTTAAAATTTTTAGTTTTTCCATCCCAAAAGCACTTTTGAAAGCTCAATTACGTTTTCATCCCTCCAACATATGGTATTTTCTCTTCTTTGATTAATTACTTAAAAAATATTTAAAATTTATATTTCATATATTAACATATTAATAACAAAATATAATAAATTATTATCTATATTCTTATTAAAATATCATAATATTAACTAATTTGAACATTATTTAAATGTTTATTTATTATTTTATGACACATGTCTAAAATGGACTTTTTATTTATCAAAAGCATTTTTTGATTGCTATATTAAACACTTAAATCTTAAACCAAGCTTTTCAAAAGTACTTTTTAAAATCACTTCTCCAAAGCATTTTTTAAAAGTACTTCTCAAAAGCAATGCTAAATTAGCCCTTAGGGGTGTAACCGAGCCGAGCTGAGCTTGAATACTGCCAAGCTCGAGCTCAGCTCGACTCAAAATTTGGAGCTTGATACTTGGCTCAAAGCTCGATTGAACATTTCTTTTTAAGCTCGAGATATAATCGAGCTTGAGCTCGGCTCGATAATTACCTAATCGAGTTCGAATTTTTTCAAGTCAAACTCAAATAGCTTGCGAGCACCATTGTCTCATTTTATAGTTGTTTTATTTGTTTCATGTTTTGAAATTTTGGGGGAGAGCTGTGGAGATTCTCCAAAGTCTGAAAGTATCTAAGTTTCTCGGTTTCTGACTTGCAGGTTCAGGGGATGGTCGTGCATATGCTTGGAGTGTACGTAGTGGCAAAGAAGTATGATCCATCTGCCCTCAATCAGTATCTCGTCTCTGTCTCTCTATTTAAACTATTTATTTAACTTGGTGAAAACAACGAAGTTGTTACTTTTGTGCATATTTCATCGCTGCTTAGGTTATTCTTTGGTGTTCAATTCCGTATTTTTTGAGGCATTTTCTACAGTACCCAGTAATAATAAGAAATATAGTACTTTTCTCCAATATTTTCTTTGAAAATTCATTCATCCTTGACTGCCCCTTTAAAACCAGAAAAGGAAACACTCATTATCACAATGATATCCTAAGGCATTGTAATGTGTTAGAGATGTTGAATGTTGTTGACCCTTGGAATGTGGTTATGTCTGGTCTATCGGATTTGGCTGCTAAAATTACTAGAGGAAATCCACAGAAGATGAAGTGAAATTAGTGCTTGATTTCTACTCATTAATAGTTCTAAACCTGTAATTTCATATATTTTTTGGTGAACCTACTTGGTAGGTCCCTCTATTATAGGAACCAGATCAAATTAGCCCCTCTACTAGTAACTATTCTATTAAAAAGAATCAAATAAGATCAAATTTCAACAGAGTTAACATTTACCGTTTAAATATGTCATTTATTGTTTAACAAAGTTACTATTTTGAAAGCTTTTGAATGGTTTTGCAGATGGAATCTTTTGCTTGGAGTTGAATTGCAAATGAAAAAAAATAGTTTTCATGTCATTTTTAAACAGCAAATGCTAACTCTGTTAGCATTTAGCTTTATTTGATTCTTTTTAATAGTACAAGGATTAAATTAATCCTTTTAATAATAGATGGACTAATTTGATCTAGTCTCTATAATAGAGGGACTTGGCAGGAACTTTCACATTTTTTCCCTATTTGAGCATTTACTTCATTCCCTTTTAAATTGTTCCCTCCCTTCAACAGTCGGCTTCTTTACATGGAAATCCTAATTGTTGTTCTTTGGACTCCTTAGGTTGCAAGCTGGATGATGAATAGTGAACCTTCTGTAATAAACTGGAATTGGATGAACACCGACACTGAGCCTCCCGTCATTAAGTGGGCTACCGGGAGTCTTATGTTTGTAACCGGGTCTACCGAGCTGTCATTTTGGATTCCAGATCTGTCTAAATTGGCAGCATACGTTGGAAGGAAGTAGGGCTCCATCTCGCAATGCTTCGTGCTTATAATCTTGAGTTGTATTTGTAAGCTTCATCGCATTCACCGATATACAATTCCGGTTCAGAGCAAAATTAATAAGGAATGAGTACAGAATAGGATCGTAGTTTGTTTAAATCGTTGATCTGCTCTAAAATTTTAAACAAATATAATCTGAAACGAAAACAATGAAAAACAGATTAGTTGATAAGAAGAAAAATCAAACACAATTTGTTTATGCAAAAACAATTGAAAACAACTCATAACTTTTGATGGGATTTTTGATGTAGCAAGGTATGAGAGACTTTCTTGAAGTAATAATAGAAAAGATAAAAACACGTCCTAGGTGACACTTGCAACTTAAAAGATTGTTAAAGATTTTTACGATTTAAAATATTGTTAAAGCAAATTCTAAAAGAAATTTAAGAGCAATTTTTGAAGAAAAGTTTCAAAGAGAACTATTTTTAAATCAAAAGAACAAACATCTAGTATGTACAATATCAAGGCTTATATATAGGCTAATTAAATAAATCTAAATAAAACTTTTAATTAAATTAGAACTCTAATTAATCTAAATAAGAAATCGTTCTAAATTAAACTTTTTTATTGATATAAAACTCCTAAATAATAATAAAATAATGAGAGCTGATAAATATAATATTGGGCTCATACATAATAAAACTAAGCTTAAAACCCGAACTCAATATGATTTAAACTCGAATTAAAGGTCCGAAACTCGTAATTCCCTTCATAATCACGTCCAGAAATTTTACCCACGCAATATTTATTAAAACGGTCATAACTTGAGCTTCCGAACTCGAAATCGAGTGATTCAAAGTGCGTTTCGAAGCTAAGAGATAGATCTTCAAAATTCATGGAGACATCTCAACCCAGAAATGCCTGGATCTCATCCAAAAAGTCGTCGCAAGTCTGCTGATTTTCTCAACTTGAAAATTGGTAGCTTCGGTCTTTTGGACCAAGATTTCCAAAATTTGAGATCTTGATTTTCTTAATTCTTGAAATTGTTTGGAATGTAGATAGGACCAATATTTGGTTTCTTGATTTTCTTAAAAACAAAAAAGTGAATATTGATTTTTTTTTTCGGCCGTGTACGCATCTAAGGCTTTGGTAACGAAGTCTTGAATGATTCCGTTTAATCCTGCTCGGATTTGTCTGGCCTTCAACCTCTTTATTAAATCTTGAGGAAATTTGAGTCTATCACGTTCATAAACTTGATTTTGAGCCTTGCGACTCGTATAAAAAATGTTTGTATCTCTGTTGCTTCAGTAACAATGAGAGGCCAGCTTCTAGTTTAGGTGTATATTTCAAAACTTCCTTATGTTCTTTCATTTTGTAGTCATCTGGTTGTACAGCTTTTTATTCGGGTAGGTTAAATTATGCTATTAGTTCCTGACTAAATTTAATTTTTGTACTTTTTCGAATTTTAAAATTTTCAGTCAGAAGATAACTATTAAATCTACTCTGTTGTTAGTCTTGTATTATTTGTATGTATATCGTGGATTTAATCCACGTGTTTTAATTTGATCGTTTTTAATCTTTATATTCGATTTTAAAATTTTAGTCTTGATTTAAACGGTAATCGATAAATTCATTAATTAAAATGACATGTTTTTGTTTGCATGTATTATGTGATAATATATTAACAGAATTTAACCTAATAAATTTAACAACTATCACTTAATTAACATTGAAATTTCAAAATTCGAAAAAGTGTAATCTAAAACTGACCAATTGCAACTTATTTATAGTGCGCGGATTCATAATCGAATTTGACTTTTGTATTATGGAATGTTGAATGTTATGATAAAAATTTGTGTTGTTTAAGATTTTATATGTGTTTCATATAGATCCCACAATTTTTAAAATTTAAATTTAAAAATTAATTTCAACTTATTTAATTATAAAATGTTGATAAGTTGAGTTTTCAATTTTTTTA
The DNA here is from genome assembly GCA_039519145.1 of Kokia cookei. Classification (NCBI taxonomy): domain Eukaryota; kingdom Viridiplantae; phylum Streptophyta; class Magnoliopsida; order Malvales; family Malvaceae; genus Kokia; species Kokia cookei. The sequence goes on from CM076903.1 coordinate 42,584,241, forward strand.
AAATAATTTTAAATTAAATTGAAAATTTGAATTTAAAATGATTTAAATAAATTAAGTGTGATTTAAATTTTTAATGATGATTAAAAAAATGGAGATTTAAACTTGAAATAAGGTCAAATAAATTTTTTGAATAGTACGGGCCGTTTCAATTAATGGGTTGGGTAAAAAACCAAAGACAAAGTCCATCATAAAACCACCAGATCAAAACTGATCTGTCAACAAACATAGATGATAACACAAAACAGCAAATAAGAAAAACAGATAAAACCCAAATTCTAGAAGAAAAATAAATTTGATGCAAAGCAAATTCTTTTAATACATTTTTTTATGTTTATTTATGGTTAGTATAAAAATAATGATGATAGTGAAATTAAATATTGTAACGATACTATAGTATGAGATAAAAAAATGAACGAGGTTACTCTTTAGTAAAATTAACCAAGGGTATTTTCTAACACAATTTTTTTAATTATATTTATATATTAAAAAAATAATAAAAAAATATTGGTGGAGGGTTTGAAAATGGTGATACCAAGAGGTAAATTATACGTACAAAATACACGAAAAAAATACTTGACACTGGATGGAGGAACACAGAATGGTAGCACCAAAGGAACGGGATTGAATGGTGGCACCAAGAGGTGTTTTTACCACGTGTCAATCCGTCATGTGCCCATGTGTGTGTGGAGAGGGGCTTTCGGAGACAAACTTATCTTGGGGATTGGGGAAAAATTAATGTAGGATAAAAATTTTGGTAATAAAATAAGATAAGGGGGACTAACGACAGAGAAAGGAAGGAAAGAAAAAAGGAGAGAAAAGTAATTTTATTTAATTTTAAAAATTATTTTATTTTGTGTGTTTATTGTTAATTTTATTTTTAAAATTATTTAATTTGTTAATTAATAGTAGTAGTGATTATTTAGTTTTTAAATTTATTGTTTAATGTGATTAAAAGAGAAAAATGTTAAAAGAAAAGTAAATGTAAATATTTTATTGGTAATTTAAAGTTATATTTTGTTTAGTAATTATTATTTTAAGTTATTTGTTTTGTTTAATTTAATTTTTATTTGATTATTTATTTAATTTTTTTTTATTTAGTTGAGTAAATTAAGAGGAAAGGAAAAAAGATAAGTTTGATTATTTTTAATTTAATTTAATTTTGTTAGAAAGTAATTTTATTTTGTTAGTAGTAAAAAGTAAATAATATAAATTAATTTAAAAATTAAATACCAAAATTGGTTATTTATCAAAATGGTACAAAATAAATATTTAAATATTAAATTGGTAACTCCACCAAATTTTCGTAATTAATGGGATGAGGATACCATTTTGGTATATAAATATTTATTTTGTACTATTTTGGTAAATAATCTATTTTGATATATAATTATTATTTTTATATTATATTGATAAAAAATCATAAAAATCATAAAACTTAATTACTATTAATTAATATTGATTAATCGAGCTAAAAAGAGTTTTTTCAAGGTTTGGAATGGTAATTAAACCATTATAAATTATAATGTACGATGATGAGTGGTTTTAATTGTTTAGGTTAAAAGATTTTAATTAAATAATATTTAAAAAATTAAACATAAAATAAGAAAACAAAACAATACCATCTTTTTCATTTTTCCTCTCCCACCGTATAAGCCACCATGGAAGAAAAATTTGAAAGCTTCAAACACACTTAGCTTTCAACCTTTTGCATAGTATGGAATCTAAACTTGTTTTTAGAAATTTTTACAAAATTTTATTTTTTATGATTTTAAAGAAAATATAAAAAACTTAATGTACAAAATTAAATTTTAAATTTTTAAAGAGTAAACAAACTCTAACGTATTTAAATCAAAAGGTATAATAATAATAATAATAATAATAATAATAATCAAACATCTAATTTTAAAAACTTAAAATAAAACATCCGATGATGTAATATGTTAATAATATTAACTAGAAAAATAAATATTATTATATACAAATTTAATTAATTATGACTACAAAACTCTACTTCTCCCAGGCAAATGGCTGCTAATGATGACGATGATCCTGACAAGTAACTCGTCGTGCACATCGGCCACCGTGAAGGTATACCTCGACAAACACACCATCTAATCATGGATATTAGAGTTGTATCTATTAGTGTTTAATTGTGTACATTTGACTATAGATGAGTTGTGATGACAACTTTTCAATTTAATTTTACATATATTTTAACTTATTAAATCATTTATTTAAATTTCATACTTATATACTGATTTAAATTTCACATATATTTTAACCTAATATTTAACAAGGGTTTGTCTTTGATTTTCTAGTTAAACGATCGAACCCATAAATTCAAAAGGGATCATGCCTTCATTGTCATTGTGCATAAACTAAACCCTAAACCTTAAATCCTAAACTCATAACCCTAAATCTTAAACGATAAAAATCTAATACCCTAAAATATTTAACCTTAAAAATCTTAAACCTTAAATCTAAAACCCTAAAAAACCCAAAACCTTAAAACATTAAACCTTAATTAATCATAAACCTTAAACCATGAACCGTAAAAAATCCACGAAACGAAAACAGAAAAAAAAAACTTAAAAGTCTGATCACATTTGATGGACGGGCCTTTAATCAAACTTAAAAGTCTGTTTTCATTTCATGGACCTTTTAGGGTATTAATACAAAAAAATAAACCCTAAACCAAAATACAAACATAAAAAATATTAATTAAATACAAATTTAAACATAATTAATTTTAAATTCATTCATAAACTTAATTAATTTCAAATGAAAAATATCCAATACAAATAGCTTAAGCCCTACTTAATCTAGAGGACTAACCAATATGATAGGTTCGTTGAGGGCAATTACGCCAAGTATTCCCAGCTAGCCTACACAGTCCACATAGCTTGCCGCCATCTATTTTCTCCATAATGTCCATTTCATTATGGGTTCTGGTGACATGCAGACGACCTTTCGGATTCCTTCGCAAAAATTTGTTCGGGATAAGCTCGAAAGTCGTCGGAGGCACCTCTCATGTGGATAAGTTAGGCAGGACGGGGAACTCATTTTCCCAAATACGTAATGTACGCTCAAGAGTGTAAACGGGGTCGATGAACTGTTCAACATTGAGCAACACTTTAGCACAAGTTGCAATGACATGCGCACAGGGATAACGAAGTGTATCGAACCTCTTGCAATCGTAGTGTTTGTTCTGGAGATCAACCCCGTATGACCTAGGTGGGATACTAGGTCGATGCCTAATGGTCTCCATAACTTGAAATCGTTGAAACTGTCGTGAATATATTTCAACGTTCATCGACCTTGCTCTCTGAAGGTTTGCATCCATTGCATTCCTGACAGCTTCGACAAACATGTGTCCGTCATTAATCTGATCGATTTGTCGCGTCCCCATTACTGGCATCAAGGTAACCAGCCTGTAGAATATAGCCGAGAACACGGATGAAATCAAAATATATCGTATTCTCTTGAACACGCCGTTAACCAACTCTGCCAGGTTGGTCGTCATTTGACCATATCGATACCCGTCATCAAAACTTTGAGACCATTGCCACGACTCCATGGTTCCCAACCACTCTCGTAAAGGCTTGTTCGTTTGACCTTTCATGTGACGCTCGAGTCTGGTCATTCTTTACCGGAATCGATGTGGCTCTAGCTCGTACGTTGTAGGAATATTAAGAAAACATAAGTTACAGTCTCGAATTAAATTATTAAAAAAATAACTTGAAACTAAATTTTTTTACCCATTTTCACAAGTCATCTCTGACAATCTGCGTTCTTATATTCTCGTTAGAAGTTAGCCTCAATGTACCGGTTGCAGTAAACCGATCTCCATGGTACATCGGTACGCTTAATGGTCGCAATAATTCCCTTCCCTCTATCGGAGATGATATAAATATTATCGTTATGAACAACATACCTCCACAGGGTCGTTAAGAAGAATTCTCATGATTCCATGTCTTCTTTGTCCACAATAGCAAATTCTATCGGGAGCACATTTTGGTTTCTGTCTTAAGCCACCGCAATTAGTAGGATCTGTGTATATTTCCCGTATAGCTAGGTCCCATCTACCTGGATAAATGGTTTGCAGTGAGGAAATGCTCGAACGCATGGATCAAACGTCTAAAATATATACTGAAATTTTCTTTTTCCCGTTTGTATGTTGTTATCTGAGCCATAATAAGGCCTTGTCACTAACTCAATCGCAGTCATTGGCATGTACTATCGTATTGCAGCTATCTACCCCTACAGCTCATTATACGATACATCTCAATCACCGAACAACTGTTCTATTGCCATCTGTTTTGCAATCCATGCTTTTCGATATGAAATCCAATAATGGAATCGTGATTGCATCTCGACAATCAGTGTAGAAACTTTGATGGTCGGGTCGTCGTTAACCATTGGCATGATATGTGAGCACATAGTTCTGGAATCGAGTTTCCAGTTATCTTCTGACAAACGTTTTGAAGTGCATGTGTGAGGCCCATCAAATTTTCTTATCTTCCACATTTGCTACTTTTGGATAAATGCAGCTCGCACTCGCCACTTGTAACCTTTCATTGACTTCCAGTACTCCTCGATATACAATGTCGGTTTAGACACCGCGATTTTGTAGTCCGTCGACATATTCATACTATACCGCTTAATGACAAATACGCACTCTTCCTTGGATTCAAATTTTTAGCCGACAGATAACTATTCATGATCTGCTGCTACGACCAATCGGTAAACAAGTAGTATATTAAAGTACTTCGCGAACTCGACATATGTCGTATCGATGTCTATAAGCGACATGTGTGTCCCTGCATGATTATTATGAATCACAAAATGTGTAACTGGATTTTCGACCAGAGACACGTTATAATTTCCATCGTCATTCGTCCTTTCATTGTCGATATCATCCGGGACCTCATCCACATCCGGATCACTATCAATATCGACCTCATGATCAGAAGGAATACTACTATCATATCCAGCATCTTCATCCGCATCATTCTAGGGTGCAGCAACATTAAGATCGATGTCTATCCTGCGTACTATTGATTGATTTTCAATGTACGATATTGGAACCACCATACACGAAGTTGAATCTTCATTTTCTATTGGTTCCACATCAACTAACGTGGCAAACAACTAAACCAGTGCATTTGGGTCACTTTGATTCGAACAATAAAGACCGATCATTGTCTCCATGTCTTCATCGTCTCCACGTCTTCATCGTCTACAAGTTCCATCTCGGTATATTTAATGGGATCTGTCGAGACGTTTAAAATTTTTTGCATTAATCCTTGTTTTCATATCATCAATCGAGACATTTTGATGAAATCTCATTCCTATTTGTTGCCGACACTCAAATATACATTCAACTGATGTTCTCAAAATTACTTCATCGAAATAAATGCATACAAAAAATTAATTATCCATATTCAATAAATCTATTAAAAAATAAATAAAATTTTAATAAAATAAAAATTTAAAAATATATCATACTAAAATAAATTTATAACAAATTAATATCAAACTAAACATTAATTACCTAAACTAAATTATATAAAAATAACAAAAAAAATTACCTTTTTAATTTTCCTCTTTTTTCCTTTTCTCTTATGTTCTTCTTCTTCTTGTTTTTTTTTTTTTTTCACAAACTTAAACAAATTTTAAACAATCCAAAATCCTAATCCCCTTTTATAAGCATTTGGTGCCCATTATTATTATTATTATTATTATTATTATTATTATTATGAAATAAAAATATATAAAAAATTCGAAAACCCCTTGATGTCGTCATCCTAAAGTCCTCCTTCGATGCCATCACTTGCTTCCCCTCCACCCAGTGTCAGGTATTATATCCCATTCTCGTATTTAATTTTATTTTGGTAAATAAATGATTTTTTTATATTATTTTAGTAAAAAACCTTAACAAAAAAATTTAACCGTACATTAATTTTCCCCAACCCCTATAAATTTGCCTCTCAAAGCCCCCAGACACATGAGCACATGGGGGATTGACACGTGACGAAAACACGTCTTGGTGCTGCCATTCAATCTCCTTCCTTTGGTGTCGCCATTCTGTGTTCCTCCACCCAGTGTCAGATATTTTTTTATGTATTTTGTACGTATAATTTACTCCTTGGTGTCGTCATTTTCAAACCCTCCACCAATATTTTATTATCATTATTTTTTATTATATAAGTACCCTTGGTGCCATCATTTTAATCTCCTCCAACCCCACAAAACATACCATTTTAGTAATTAATAGGGTGAAGATATTATTTTAGTAAATAAATAATTTTTTTATATTAAATTAGTAAAAATCCCGTAAGATGTGTATCTTATCAAAATATGAACAAAATATGAACAAATATTTCCATATAATCACGCTAGTATATTAAATATATATATAATATTTGATACATCTAAGTGATTAAATTAAGCATCTATGTAACTTGATGACATGGCACGAAATGATAGGGTGTAAAAAGAAATGAGATAGGATCAGTCCCGCACTAGATAGTTCATTCACCCCACATAAAATAAAGATAAGCATATCCATGAGTTCCTGCTACAATACATGAAAATGGATACCACCATTCTTCATTCCCTTGCTTCAAAATCACCTCCATCAACCACCCCTCTCTTTCTACAACCTCCATCCTCTCCACCATCACAACCACCATGCATCCACCTCTTTTTCCCTCGCCACCGTCCACGGCTGCCCAAACTTCACTGCACCAACAGCAGCACAGATAACAGCAGCACAACAAGTGGCAACGACACACCACCACCACCAGCAGAACCTATTCAAATCCGGTTCAAAAGAGGTTCAAGACGGCGCAGACAGCTCCAAGAAGATGGGTTTGGTGTACAAGGACAAAACATGAAGACCAACAAGGCTGCAATTGAACAACCAGTTCCAAAGAAATGGGAAGAAATGAGCATGACAGAGAAGGCATTGGAGTTGTATGTTGGGGAAAAGGGTTTGCTGTTTTGGCTCAATAAGTTTGCTTATGCTTCCATTTTTATTATTATTGGCGCTTGGATACTTTTCCGGTTTGTTGGACCCGCACTTAATCTTTATCAACTTGATTCCCCTCCTTTGGCTCCTACCTCCATGTTTAAGGGCTCTTGAAATCATACCATAGTACTTTGTCAGCATCTTGTTTTTAGGGAAATGGAACAATAATGAAACATATTTTACTCATTGTCTATATAGCTTCTCTGAGATATAGTCTCATTTGGTTATAAGTGGTGGCCTTTATGTGTTATAAATTGGTGTCTCGTGAAGACCCAACTTTTCAAGGTTCCTGAATGTTTGTTTCAATAGTATTATTTTGAGGGTTCAAATTTAAGTTAGAAGAGATGTAATGTGATTTACTACTCCACTCTACACTTGTTGGTAAAATAACATCTTTCATTGTACTAGAGTTAAATTCATGAGGCAATGGCACAATTAGTGTTGTCAATGATGCAAACACAAGGTAGAACCTTTCATTAAAAAGAGTTCTTATTGTGTTTGTGTGTGTCTCATTCTAAAGGGTTTGAGACATTTTTTTACTAAAACTAAATTCATTAGGCAATGGCAGAAAGGGTGCAAAGACAAGCTAGAACCCTTAAATTGTCTTGCATTTGAAAGAGCTTTTTTGTGTCTCTCATTCGAAAGGGTTTAAGACATTTTTGTAGTAGAGCTAAATTCACTAACCAATGACACAACTAGTGTTGTTAAGGGTGCAAAGTCGAGCTAGAACCCTTATCTTGTCTTGCATTCGAAAGGGTTTTTTTTTTCTGTGTGTCTCTCTCATTCGAAAGGGTTGGAGACATTTTTGTACTAGAGCTAAATTCACTAAGCAATGACAAAACTAGTGTTGTCAAGGATGCAAATACGAGGTAGAACCTTGCATTCAAAAGGGTTTTTTTTGTGTTTGTGTGTGTCTTATCTGAAAGGGTTCGAGATATTTTTGTACTAAAACTAAATTCATTAGGCAATTGCAGAAAGGGCGCAAAGCCAAGCTAGAACCCTTAAATTGTCTTGCATTCGAAAGAGTTTTGTGTGTGTGTGTCATTCGAAAGGGTTTGAGACATTTTAGTAGTAGAGCTAAATTCACTAGGCAATGACACAACTAGTGTTGTTAGGGGTGCAAAGCGGAGCTAAAACCCTTGTATTGTCTTGCATTCGAATTTTTCTGTGTTTGTCTCTCTCATTCGAAAGGATTCGAGACACTTTTGTACTAGAGCTAAATTCACTAGGCAATGGCACGACTAGTGTTGTTAAGGGCGCAGAGCCGAGCTAGAACCTTAATATTGTCTTGCACTAGAAAAGATTTCCTTCTTGTCTCATTCGAAAGGGTTCGAGACATTTTTATGCTAAAGCTAAATTCACTAGGCAATGGCACAACTAATATTGTTAAGGACGCAAAACCAAGGTAGAACCCTGATATTGTTTCGCATTTGAAAGGATTATTTTATTTTATTTTATTTTGTTTCTCATTCGAAATGATTCGAGACGTTTTTGTTGTGTGGTCGGGGTAAGCACGCCTTGTCCCACTCCTTGACAACATTGATGCCAACCTAAACAAGATTCCCTGCCTTTTTTGCAGTCAATGTACATATTATAAGGTAAGGAGGCAAAAACAAAGTTGGCTAACTCATGTAGTGGATTATGCTTGGGACAAAGGCTTGACTCTAGTGGTAATATGACTCAGAAACAAGACACTTCATTTAAATAATTAGTAATAAAGTAGTTTTAAATTACAATAGACCGTCCAAATTTCTCTCTAGATTGTAGCAAAAGCAAACAATAAACAATGACCAACAAGCATTTGTCCCCCTAAGTCTCCATGCCCTGAGTCATTGCCTAGTCTTTCTATTTAATCACAATCCTCATTCATTCTATACTACACTACTTTGCTTCTTTCCTTTGTATTTGATTCTTTTACAGGGCCAAGAACATGAACTCTGCGTGGGCATTATTGGCTTCCATTACCTTGATACGTACCACACTCTACAATTACTTGCCTGAAAAGCTCCGGTTGTACATCTCCGCATGGTTCGAAGAATGGACTCGCCGGTTCACTACTGATGAAACCATGGTGTTCAAAGATTACCAAAGTTCAAAGATGAACCAACTTTTCCAAGCTGCAAATCTTTACCTTGGAGAATCACTTCCCACTATTTCAATCCCTCCTGTGACCGTAGAAAAGACTGAGAACGTAAGGAACCTCACTTTTTCCATGGAGAAAAACACCGAGATGATTGATGTTTATGAAAATATACCAATGAAATGGAAGTACTTCTCTGATTATGGTCAAGGTATGTCTAAAAATGAGATCAGATGGTATGAACTATCATTTCATAAAGAGTACAAAAGCTTGGTCACCAAGTGTTATTTGCCATTATATCCTTGAAAGAGCTAACAAGATCAAAGAAAGGAACAGGGTGGTGCAACTCCATACAGCATCTCATGATTTTTGGACCCCAAAACCACTGATAATTCAACATCCTATGACATTTGAGACCTTAGCCATGAATGGGAATCTCAAGCAGGAGCTTGTGGAAGATTTAGACAGGTTTATGAATAGTAAAGAATATTATCAACAGATTGGAAAAGTATGGAAAAGAGGGTATTTGCTTTATGGTCCTCCAGGGACTGGGAAATCTAGCTTGATTGCTGCTATGGCAAATCATTTAAATTTTGATATCTATAACTTGAATCTCTCAGCTGTTTCTTCAGACTTTGTTTTGCAGAATTTGTTGCTTAGTACTGCCAATCGTTTGATTCTTGTGATTGAAGACATAGATTGTTCTATTAAGTTTGATTCTTGTGATTGAAGACATAGATTGTTCTATTAAGTTGCAGAACAGAGAATCTGGGATAGAACAACCTATAAAGTATCAGCTACGAAACAAGGTTAGTCTGTCATGTAAGCTGTCATGAAATTCTATGGTGATTGCAGAATTTGTTGCTTAGTACTGCCAATCGTTTGATTCTTGTGATTGAAGACATAGATTGTTCTATTAAGTTGCAGAACAGAGAACCTGGGATAGAACAACCTATAAAGTATCAGCAACAAAACAAGGTTAGTCTGTCATGTAAGCTGTCATGAAATTCTATGGTGAACTCATTGAAATTGTGGGTAAAAGTTAATGTTCTTACAGGTAACACTTTCTGGATTGTTGAACTTCTTTGATGGTATTTTATCCCGCTGTGGGGAAGGAAAGATACTGGTTGCTACAACCAATTACAAAGATCGAATCGACCCTGCATTATGGTCGAATGGACATGCATATCTACCTTACTTATTGCACTTTCTCTGCCTTTAAGCAGCTAGCTTTAAAGTACTTGGAGATTTCTGATCATAGTCTTTTTCACCACGTTAAAAAGCTTCTACCAAAGGTTAAAGTTTCCCCTGCTGAGGTTGCTGCTGAACTAATGAAGACTAGGGATCCTAAAGCATCTATTGAGGGCCTGATCAAGCATCTTGAAGAAAAGGTAAATGTATGTATGTATGTATGTATTGGAAAACTGGTAGTTTCACATGGACTTAGTCCCTTCTAGACTTTTTTCATGGTGAGTTACCTTGATTTAGAGTTTGATGATGCCAACTATTGTATCTCCTCATGGAACTTTCTGCAGTTGATTGCAGATGGTAACTCTGAAGTAAGCCCCAAGCACCATTCATCTCTTTCTCAGTCATCAAATTGCCAAGTCCATGAATCTTCAATATCACTTCCTTTGGCATGTAATGGAGCTAGTATGGACAATGCAAAGTCTCCAGGTCCTAAACCAGATGTTTCGGTCAAGTCAAAGTTAACTGAGAATAAACCGGACGGCGAGGGTGACAACAACTTCGAGAAGACGGATTTAGTCCGGGATCAATCTTCAGGCCATAATATCCTACAAGTCATTGAAGACATGGAAAAGGAACTGTTGAGCTACAAAGAAGCAATTATAGCACTGCAAAAGAAATCATGTGGGACACTGAATAAATTGGCTGAGATTAAGGCCACAATATAAATAAACTCACATTCAATTTAGTGAGGGTGAATGAAACCAACCCCATTTTTTTAATAGTGTCAGTAGCTACCAAAACCGTGGCTACCAGTCTGCAACTGCTGATATATATTAGATGTAAATAATGTCCTTTGGTTTCTTAAATCGGGGCTTGAATTTTTATTTTTCCGATTTAAGGTATGTTTGATAAACTGAAAATTCAAGTGTTGAAAAATTAAATATTAGATTTTTACAATTGAATTTTATTAGTGCTAATTTTATATTAATTTTTTTTTGTAAATTAATAAATACAAGTTCGGAATATAATTGTATTGTCTAACAAAAGTGAATGCTTGTTTTAAAAAAGTATTTATTTTTAAATTTTAATCTTATGGAATTTGAATATCTCTTTTTTTTTTAAATAATAATTATTTTAATTTAAAAAAAAAATAAAATCAACTTAATATTCTTTACATTAAGTGATAGTGATAAGTAGCTACCTACTTAATTATCTTATTCAACATTTTTTTACTAAAAATTTTATATTAAGTAAAATACTAAAATGATTATCAAACACATTTAAAATATTAAGTGTTGAACATTTTCTATGGTTTATCAAACACATCCTTAGCCTCTGAACTTGACAATTGTTATTATATTGAGGTTTGAATTTTTTTTTATCCAAGTTAGTCCCTGATATTTCCTTGAAAACCTTAAAGTTCAAGCCTCAATGTGGGAACATTTGTCAATTTCAAGAACCAACTTGAAAAAAGAATTCAAGCACCAGAGATGAAAACAACTGCCTAGTTTAAGTATTTGAAAATCCTAGAGTTCAAGCCTCAATGTAGGAATAATTGTTAAGTTCAGGGATTAACTTGAAAAAAAAGTTTAAGCTCCGATGTAGAAATAATTTTTTAATTTAAGTTTCAATAGAAAAATAATTATCAATTTAAAAAAAAAAAAAAAAAAAAAATCAGAACCCGAGTAACGATTTTAACCCATGGAGGAGACGAGAGCATTAAGTAGGGAATTTTCATTCGAAGGATTATATGAGAGGGGCTAACACAGCAGTAAAGAGAAATGACATGGAGAAAAAACAGTCATTTTATGTCAAAAAGCAACACGACGTAGCTTTAGGATATTTATATTTGATGTACTGACAATCGAAACCTTCTCGACATACCACAAAACGGAAAAGGCAAGGCCGTTGTGTTGTCTGTAACCGGATTCACCGGCTGTGTCATAGTCAACATGTAAATACAACAGTTTGGAACACTGAAAAAGATGGTAGAACCCAGCAGAGGCTGAAACCATACCAGACACTGTGGTGGTATGTCTATCAACATGCTTCCATTTTGCCTGTTGTTGTGGAATATATTATAACCGACCCGAAAAGAGTTCTTTTTTATATGTATATATCTTTAAGGACTCTTAGGAAAGGAATCGTTCATCTAAAGAACCTCCTTTTCCTCATCACAAGAAAACCCCTTTCTTCTTAATCAGGAAGAAGATGAACCAAATCATGCACCAACACCTCTCTCCCTTGGCTGTACTTTGCAGACATTGTTACACCCTCATTTCATCATAGTAATGTGACTCAACTACAAATTATGGTACAATATCGGAGGGAAATTGGAACTTTGAACTTATTTCGCTCTATGAACTCGATTTTAAGGAGTGGCATTTAATTTTTATGTTATTATTTTTGTACAATTAATGCGTAAACACACGAGACATGCATGGAATTGTTGAGTTCAATTTTTTTTTATTTGGTCCAATTTAAAATTTAAATTATATATTTTCAAATTTTAAAATTTGAAATTTACTCTTCATTAAAAACTAAATTACATTTTACTCTTTTACTAAAAAATAATAAAATTTAACAATATATTCATTTTAAGACTCCCGATTTAATTACATACGTATATAAAATATATGTAAATTATCAAAAAAATTAAAAAAAAAAAATATGAACAGAAATCACATCAGATCGAGTTAAAAAACAAAATAATTTTTTAGTATATATACACAAACATTATACGAAAAAGACATTTTTGGTAAAATGGAGAAAGCAAAAGTTACCCATCTCTCAAACATTCCGTGTACCTAAACCAAACAAAATATTATAGCACGAAGAAGAAGACGATACCCAACTTCCCTGGAATTCATTATCTTTCTTCAGTCAAACACCACCCTATTGCTTTTGTTTGAGTACACCATCAGGTTCTCTCTCTTTTTTATCCCCAATCTTCTCTTTCAAGCTCTTTCAAAATCCCAAAACTTGAAAAAAAAAAAGAAGATATTTGGGTTTGTTTTTTTTAAGATAAAATTGTAATTTTTTTCCTTTCAAGTTTGGATCTTTTTCGCGTTTATGTTAATGGGTTAGGGTTTGATTTTTTGTGTTAATATGTTTGGTGTTTGATCAGCAAAAATGGGTATTTAGTATAGGGTTCTTGTTTGTTGTTTTTTTTTTTCCTGGGCTATTTTCATGCCATTGCTGTTTTCTAGGGCTTTTTTAGTTCAGATCGTGGAATTGATCTTTTGATTAAGGTAAAGATGATGAATTTGGGGAAAAATATGGGTTTTTAAATAATATGAAGAATTATGCAAAATTCAATGAATTTGGGGTAAATTTGTGTTTCTTTTTTTTTTTTTTTTTGTGGGCTCAAAGAAAGAACATAAAGGAATTAGGAAAAAAAATTGATGTTGCAAGAGACATGGTAACCATCTCTAAAAAAAAAGTAGTGCTAGCTTGATAATTGTTAGATGTTAATTGTTGTTATGGCATTTTTAGCTAGCATAATTCGAATGAAATGGTTCGACTGAATTCAGATGTTATTGCTTACTAGTCATCGATAATCATACTGGATTTTGTAAATTAGCTGTCTTATAAGAACTATAATCTTGCTCGGGGCGTGTAAAACAGTTGGAAGTGTGGTGGAAATGTCTTTACAATAGTGGAGTGTAGGTTTGGAGTTTTAGCAATCATCTTGTTGCTCTTCATTCCTTAAGAATCTGTTTGTTTTTGTAACAATGATGTATTCCGTTTGTGTTTTGGTTAAGCCTTCGTGTTCTTGTACTTTTTCATAATGTAGGAAAGGGTATGGCAGCCGAGGACAATTTGGACTTGTCGACTCTGCAATCTCAGCTTAGTGAAACTCATGAACTGTGGAAGCAGGAGATTGAAAAACGTCAAGGCCAAGTAGACGTGTTACAAGCCAAAATTATGGAGGTAAAGGCTTCTATACAAGGGTCAGAAGAGGAGTCGAAGAAGGAGTTAGATGTTCTTTGGCGAAGGGTAGAAACTACGGCGACTTTATTGACTTACTTGAAATCAAAAGCAAGAGTAATGGCTGTTCCCGATTTAGCTCATAAATCGTGTGGCATCAAATTATTAGATGGGGTAGGGCTTGTAGATAAAGAAGGTACACCGCTATCTAGCTGGTCAAGGAGTGTTGATCTCTCTTCATTTGATTGTTTGGATGATGAAATGTGGATTGGAATTAGTAGACAACAAGGTTCTTTGGATGAAAAAGATGGAGCTTATATTGGTGAATTAATTAAGTCCGTGCAAATGGTCACGGATGTAATGGAAGGTCTTGTTAAGAGGGTCATTATGGCTGAATCCGAAACTGCTCTCGAGAAAGAAAAGGTAAGTCTAGGTCAGGAAGAAATTAAACGGAAAGCGGTCCAAATCGAGAATATGTCTATGAAGTTAGAAGAGATGGAAAGGTTTGCTCTTGGTACGAATAGTATTCTTAACGAAATGAGACAGAGGGTTGAGGACTTGGTTGAAGAAACTTCAAGACAGAGGCAACGAGCTGCTGAAAACGAACAGGAGCTTACGCGTGTGAAGCAGGATTTTGAGTCCTTGAAATCTTATGTTAGTAGTCTCATTAGTGTAAGAGAAACTCTTCTTTCATCGGAGAAGCAGTTTCAAACCATCGAGCGGCTCTTTGAACGGTCAGTATGATCTTTTAGTTCTTTTTATTTCCCTGATTACGTATGTTCTCAATTCTGAAATGATTGATTTTAGGGCTTACATAATTATAGTTGTGATTTTTATCGTAAGTGCATGATAGTGTCTATTTTCTCAGAATAACTATTAGTATTGTTCTAAATCAGACTAGTTGCAAAGACAACACAGCTCGAGGGCGAGAAAAAGCAGAAAGAGACTGAAGTTCAGAAGCTTATGGAAGAGAATGTGAGGTTGACCGCACTTCTTGACAAGAAAGAAGCTCAACTTTTGGCCATGAATGAACAGTGCAAAGTAATGGCCTTAAGTGCTTCCAATATATGATCAACTATCTCGCCCTACCGCCTATCAGACCGTACCACCCTGCTGGCTAGACAATCAGCCAGAGAACTGTAAGGTGAGACAAGTTGTGCTCTACATAGCCAAATTTGTAATGGAATACTTTCATGAAAGTGTAACACAACGAAGAGTGCAGGGAACTCGAGTTACTGCTTTGCTTTCGAAAAAAAAAACCAAACCATTAAGTGTGTGGATGCATATTGTTGTGCTATTAGAACACAGATTTGGTGTACTAATTGCAGAAATTTAAAAATGTCCATCTTTTCTTTATGGGGTAAAAGTCTCACAATGTTAACGGCTGCCGTAGTCGGACGAACTGCCCGCATTACCTACTGGAGGGCTAACCGGGCAGATGCTTAGCATTGCTCTTAGACCCTCCAATACGGTTGCCACTTCCTTCATCGAGGGCCTCTCTTTGTGTTTAACTCTTAAGCACCCGTTTGCCAACATGGCAACTTGTATCTGTGTAGTGTTTCCCTCAACAAGCACAAGATGGTCGATAAATCTGAATAATTGGTCCTTTTTCAATGTGGAAAAGTAATGCATTGCTAGATTCCGCTCATCTTCCGGCATTCGAAAACAAAATGCTTTTCTCCCTTTTGTAACACCGCAAGGACAACTCTGAAGCTGTACACATTGCTAAAACTGGCTTGATTGAAAGTACTCTGGGTCTAAATAGCGTCCCTTGCACTGATATGGATCGAACGAACTAAACTAGAAGCTCCAAAATCCGAGACTTTTGCAGTGTAATGTTGATCTAAAACAATGTTAGAAGACTTAACATCTCTATGAATAATAGGAGGATAAGCAGCCGAGTGCAGACATGAGAGTGCTCTGGCAGTTTCAGCCGCGATTCTCCACCGACATTTCCATCCAAGACCCGATGACTGCAAGTGTTCATAAAGGGTATGTTGGCTATAAATTCGTAAACCAACAATGGAATTTCCGTCTCTAAACAACATCTGAAACCTTCACAATATTTCTATGGTTAACTTGAGAAAGAACACCGACTTCATTAAGGAACTGTTCGACTTGACTATGATCTGCAGTCATCGATTTTTAAATGGCAACAACATGGTTGTCGCACAATATTCCTTTATAAACTGTCCCGTGGCGACATCAGCCTACGGTATTGCTTTGATTGAAGTTGTTTGTTGCCTTGTTTAGCTCTTCTGATGTGAAAATTTTGACTGCAACAGCTCCATTAAACTTTGAAAGCTGTTGTTGTAAGATAATACCCCCCATTTTGCAAGAAGAATTTTTCTCTTTGTTTGATGAGCCTATTTTTGCCATGGTCCCCAATATATCCACGTAATGGTTAATAACAATACCAGTAGCATTATGCTCCAACTTAGTTTAACATAGAAACATTTTAAACGTTTACAGACTTTCAACACGTTTGCGTTTGGTATTGTCAAGAAGTAGTGGTGATGGGTTCACAAAGTGAAAGCAACTCGTTAAGTACCATAGAACCATACCATATAAGCTATAAGTTAATGGTTTGAGTCTTGCCATGTGCAAACTCTTTGATTTTACAAAACTTCACCTTTTTAGATCTATTGAGGAGCTCCAACTCTATGAACCCATTAGTGCTTTTTAAAGCCGTTTTTTCAGAGTCTATAGGACTAGCCGGTTGGATCAGGAATTGATTCGTAATGATGTTTGAATCGGACGGATGAGACGACATACCGTTCTAGAGAATGATTTTGAAATGGTTTGATTAGGAATCAGTACGAACCGACTAAAAACTGGTTGAATCGAGGTTTTTTTTTTAAATATTTTTGGAATTTTTAATGATTTTTAATCAAACTGGTCGGACCAATCATAACTCGAGGATGTAATTAGAATGATTAACAGTTTACAATTTTACATGAGAGCTGACTTGTCATTTAACATTTAAATTAACGATTTTAGTAATAAAATAACCTAATTGATATAACGTTGATAGTTTAGGGATATGTTTAGAATGGTTTAAAGTTTATGGAGCAATTTAGAATGAGGGTCATAGTTTGGGGATGTTTTGTGCAATTAACTCTTAAATTAACGATTTTAGTAATAGAAGAACTTTATTGATATAACATTGATAGTTTGAAGATGTAATTAGAATGTTTTAAAAGTTTAGGACCAATTTAAAATGAGAGTCATAGTTTGGGGATGTTTAATGAAATTAACTCATTAAATCAACCCAAAGAAAATTGAAATTTGTATTTGGCCCTTTAAAAGGCCATAAAAGGCTTTTATTTTTGGGTTGAATAATGGCAACAAAATTTAATTATTTTAAAGCCCTAAATCCCCAAATTCCAATCTATAAATCCTGATCCTCAATTCAAAGGCCCAAATTCCCAAATTCCAATCTAAAAACCCTAATCTTCAACCCCTCTTACACCTTTTTCACTAAGCTCTCTCTCCCCATCGTCTGCCTCCAAGAGAAGACAGAGAGGTCTCCTCAACCGCCGTAATGGGTCGTGTAATTCGAGCTCAACGTAAGGGTCCCGGTTCGGTCTTCAAGGCCCATACCCACCACCGTAAGGGTCCCGCCCGTTTCCGCAGCCTCGACTTCGGTGAACGGAACGGTTACCTCAAAGGTGTAGTCACCGATGTCATTCACGACCCTGGCCGTGGCGCTCCGTTAGCCCGCGTCGTTTTCTGCCACCCTTTCCGTTACAAGAAGCAGAAGGAATTGTTCGTCGCCGCCGAGGGTATGTACACCGGACAGTTCGTGTATTGTGGTAAGAAAGCTACCCTTATGGTTGGAAATGTGTTGCCTCTTAGATCTATCCCTGAAGGAGCTGTCGTTTGCAACGTTGAGCACCATGTTGGTGACCGTGGGGTTTTCGCTAGAGCTTCTGGGGATTATGCTATTGTTATCAGTCACAACCCAGATAATGATACCACCAGGTATCTCATTTTTAAGCTGTTTTAACTGTGATTTTGATTTGGGTCTGTTTTATTGAATGTGATGAACTGATGATTTTCTATATTGCTTTGATTGTTGGTTAGCGCTATTTTTACACATTTTGCTATAATATTGGGTTTGATGTGGATATTAGTGCTTAATTTTATGCCTAGCTTATGAGGAAGAACTGTAATGCAATTGTTGGATAAAGGTTGCTTGATTCTTAACTCATGTAATGTAAATTGGTGGATAACATGAGCATCTCTTAAGCAAAAGGATTCTGAATTTGATCCATTACTCGGGTTTTAGCATTAAAAAAGGTATTTCTTAAGTTCAAAGTTTCTTATTTCAATCCTACATTTGGGTTTCAGATCGATGTGTAGTGTTGAGTATCACTGGCCTTTATATGTGATAATCTTTGATTGTTAATTGGCCCTATGTATGTATTTTCTATGATCTAAGGCTTATGGTTGATATCTGTGCTTAATTGTATGCCTAGTTTATGAGAAAGTACTGTAATGCAATTAGCGTGAAAGGCTGCTTAAAATGAAAAATGCATTTAGAACGATGTGTAGTGTTGAGTATTACAGGCCTTTATATGTGATGAATTTCTATATTTCTTTGATTGTTGACTAGCTCTATTTATGCATTTTGCTACAATCTAACGCTCATACGGTTGATATATGTGCTTGATCGTATGCCTAGTTTATGAGAAAAGACTGTAATGCAATTAGTAGGTGAAGGTTGCTTAAAATGAAAAATGCATCTCTTAAAGCACATGTTAAATTTCACTTTCTTGTTGGTGCCTGCGTGTTTTGATGATAATTTTTGCTTAATCGTGAAATTAGATTGATAGTGCGATGATTGGCCAAGTTGCAAGGTATGCCTAGTTTATGAGGAAAGACTAATGCAACTAGCAATGACCTTTTGGCTTTTAATCTTTACAGGGTCAAACTTCCATCTGGTGCTAAGAAGATCGTTCCAAGTGGCTGTCGTGCGATGATTGGCCAAGTTGCAGGTGGTGGTAGGACTGAGAAACCTCTCCTCAAGGCTGGTAATGCTTATCACAAATTTAGAGTGAAGAGGAACTGCTGGCCTAAGGTGCGTGGTGTAGCTATGAACCCTGTTGAGCATCCCCATGGAGGTGGTAACCATCAACACATCGGTCATGCTAGTACTGTTAGGCGTGATGCTCCTCCTGGACAGAAAGTTGGTCTTATTGCTGCTAGGAGAACTGGTAGGCTCAGAGGACAAGCTGCTGCTACTGCTGCCAAAGCTGACAAGGCTTAGGCCTAGGATATTACTTGCTGTAATTTTAGTTCTTTTGGCCTTCATATTTTACATTCAAGAGTATTTCAGACCTTTATGCTTGAAAATGTGTTTGAATTATCAGATATTGGTACTGTTTTGAGTTGTTTGGGCAATGATTTTGTTTTCTATCCAGATTTTTACCCATGTTTTGTCAATGTTTCTGATCCTTATTCTCTCTCGAGTTACTTATATGGATCATTTTATGGTCAAAGGCTCGAGTTAGTTCAGTTTGAGTTGTTGACATTCTATGACCAAATTGAGAAATTGGATTGGCTTAGGTTCGTGTTCAAGTTAACAGAGTCAGATTTTCGAGTTGGTGACAAGTCTGGTTGAGCTGAGTTGCTAATTCAGCCAAGTGCCACACCCTGCGAAGCCTTTAATGAAGGCATACTATAGTATCTGTATTCAAAACTTAATGTAAGTACACAAAATAACTAAAATCTCAGAGTGTTAATGGTAAAAGAATAGGCCAATTATGTACGGATGAGACACTTTTAAGTGCACTCTGATTTGTCTTCTATAGATGTTGAACTTTGATTTGTAGGTTCAACTCTTTGATTTGCTGTCGAGTTTGCAGTGGCAACTGTGAATGGCTTGATGGACGATCGAAGAGGTTCTGGCCCCTCCGTGGCAATTCTCTTGCACAATGAATCACAATTGCTAAGGACCTCGGTTAACCTTCCTTTAAGATCCCCAAGGTCCACTTGCAATGTGTGAACTACATGCATTATACAAAGATATAACTACTTGAGATTTTAAAGAGGAATCATCAGATTTTTTGAAATGTTTAGCTATTCGATAGAAAAGACGAATTACCTCCTGAGAAATGTTGAGAAGTCATCTTCATCGTGGAAACTGAGTAATTAAAACGTTGGAGAAGTTTAACTGCCAAAGCATCTGCAACTTCTATTTTGTTTTCTATCTCTTCCTGCAATTAATGAAATGTTCCGAATGTATACATTTGAGCAAAAAAAAAGGGACTGCGTATACTTATTCTTCATAAAATTGAAATAATGGCAAAATCTTCTGCCTTGATCTTAACTTAGATAGAAAATAATGGAACATAGAATAAAAAAACGATCCACAAAATCAGTAATCTACCCTATGATGTTGCAAGTTGCAACAACTGTTCTTGTATTCGTAAATTTATGACAGAGATGGCACACCTGTTTCTTGCTAATCTCTCGAGCCTTCTCCTCCTGCCAATCACAATACATTGAGAAAAGCTCCAGCAACACCTTCGGATTCACAGTACCTATTTTGATGGTCCAAAAGAAATAATGTAAAGCCAGTGTAAAAAGTTACTGACAACCATAGAACAAAATCAGAAAATATTCTGCACTTCAACAGTGTATTCAAGATAATAGTAACCAGTTATACCCCAAATTATCATAATTTCTGAAAAAGTAATTAAGGGTTTTTATTACCCTTCAACATTAATTAACTTTTATCTTGTTCTCTTCCATCTATTTTTAACTTTATGCATATGTGTTTCCCCCCGGAAATACACTTATTTAGGTATATGCATAACAAGGTGATTAGAAAGCAATCTATACCCGATAGACCATTGTTGCAGCCATCATCTCATCCCTAAAACAACACTGAGCAAATAGACAAACAAGTGAATAGAAGCCTTTAATGAATGCAAAGTCAAAAACACATGGATGCAAATCTAATGAGGCTTAAACCGGGAATGACACTCCTAATTGCTATACAACATATACAGTATATAGCTGAATAAAGAATCTGTCTTGTATAAATACGATTGAATCTAATGGATCATTCTGATACCACTCCCTCGGGTAAGCTAGTCTAATTATTCTTAGCTCCTTGGCTTCCTTATGAACTCGATAACTGGTAAAATCTTAGCTCAGCCAAGTACGAAGTTATAAATTCACAATGTTTGATGACTGATATACCGATATCTTACCAGCCAAAACATTCATTAGGCAGAAAAAGTCTCCAATGAGTGAAACTCACATTTCACTATGAATAAAGTAGTAAATAACAGCAGGCTAACGTTAACTAAACGCTTCATATATTGGATTCGAGCCCCTGGTAGGGAGAAAAAGAAAAGGCACAATCCCTAATTCTTTTCAGAAAATTTGGTAACAGAATAATAAATTTCAAGGCTTGTACGAAAATGGCTTCATCTTTCTGGAGTTATCAACCAGAAACACGGATATATGGATATAAAGCAAGCAAAAAGTAATGAATTTCCCAAAAACAACTATGAGATGAAATCACAAGGTTAGATGATTGATATACTGTAATCTTACAAGTAAACACGTTCGTCAGAAAAGAAAAGGCTTCAATGAGTGAAATTCGCATTTCACTATGAATAAAGTCGTAAATCACAGCAGTCTAATGTTATAACCAATTTCTTCATATATAGGATTCGAGCCACTAGTATGGAAGAATAACACAATCCCTAATTCTTCCATAAAATTTGAACCCAATTATAAATTTTACAAAGTACTATCAGTTTCACTTCAAGGCTCAAACAGAAAAGGCTTCATCTTTCTAGGTTTTATCAACCAACAAACCCTAATACACTGATATATACTATAAAGCAAGCAAAACGTAATAAAATCCCTTTTTCACTAATGAAAACATCAGATACAGTAACTGCCAGAGCTTATTAGGGAGTAATTTTCTAAAATTTGTAAGAAAAGTCAAGCGCAAAACCTTGAGCTGAAGATGATGATGGTTTTCTCACTAAAATGTCAGTTAAGCTACCCTCCGTCGGCGGCGCCGTCAGTATCGGAGACGTCTACAAATTGCAAAAGAAACCTTCAAATCCCTTAGCTTTTGACAGTGAAATAATAATTCATAAAACAAAGAATAAAAAAGAACTTACAATTTTAAGGGATTTGAGCTTCTCTAAAACGGGATCGATTGTTTCCGATCGCTTTGAAATTGTAGTGATTTGATCGCTCGAACTCTTCATTGCCCAATAATAATCATCAGTGTTAACAGAAATTAAAGCTATAAGCAAAATCCAGTTGAAGAAAAGCTTCGAAAAATGTCGAGAAAAATTGAAAACTTACCGATGAAGAACCTAGTAGGGCAGATTCAGAGGCACCCATTGATGCAAGCTTCAATTTTTTTTTTTTTTTTACTCTCGGAGTCAGAGGTGCACTTCGATAACTATTTCAACTGAAAATCCACACGGGTAAATTCGTTTTTCACACGAGTCGGGTTAATGGAGGGTAATAGATTGACTTAAAATCTTGTAATTTTTGAAGGGCAAAAGGATTTTTCATTTTTAAGTTTGGCAAGGTAAAAGTATCATGGCCCTGAATTGAGAGTTGGATTGAATCTTCCCTCTCACTTGAAAATTAGGTAAATTAGTCTTTTTTTTTATTATATTAGATCAAAGAGTAAATCGATTATTTTGTTAAAAATTCATGTTTCTATTGTTAAAAACTGGTCAATATACGTTAGCATGAGGCACATATAACCCCCCACACGTCACTATTTAATTAGTAATTTAATTTAATCTTTTAAAAATTATAAAAATATAAACTATTTATTTAAATGATGAAATTATATTTTTACTATCATAAAAATTATAATTTAATTTCTCATCTCTCATTTTTTTTTTTTTTTTTTTTTTAACTTTGTACCCTAAAATCATTTTAGTGAATTGGCCTAGAATAAAGTTACTTAAACATTTATGTTGGTCAAATATGGCGGCAAAAAAATAAAAGATGAAATGTCATTTCTCATTGAAATGTCTGTTTCTCTTGGTTGATTGTGATAAATGAATGTTGATCTCTAATGGGAAAAATTTACATCTTTATAGTAATTTAATTATTCAAATAAATAAAAAAAATCAATAATTTTTATTTAATATTTTATATATCAAATTTTAAATTATTTTAAATATAAAATATTTATTTTTATATCATAAAAATTAAAATAAATTATAAAATAAATTCAGACTTTGCATTAAGAAATTGTATGAAGCTTGAATTGAGGTATGCATGATTTTTTTATTATTAAAATTAAAATCAATAAAACACATTGCACTTTTAAGAAAAAGACTCATATTCGAGTTTTAAAAATGATATTATTAACAGAAATAATCACGAATCTCAAATATAAATCATAAAATGAATATAAAAAATATAAAAAAAAAAATTTGGCGAAGCATGCATGGCTAGCGCATGCGAGACAAGCTATGGGGCCACTATGTTCACGCATTAACTAAAACCTTTGATCAATTCAAATAAATCAAAAAAAATTATTAAAAAATAATCAATCAATTTTGTTTCTTTTCTAAAAATGTGTAATTATTTTAAGTTATTGTTACATGGAGATTCTTTTTATTTTTACCATGTACTTTTTAGTAAAATATTATCGAGACTCGATATTGAGGATCGGGTTACATTTTATTTTTTCTATAAAAAAAGAGTAAATTAGTTTTTTAAATAAATCTAAGAGTAAATTGATCATTTTATTAAAAGTTCAGTTCATTTTTACTGTTAAAAATTGGTCTCTGTATATCTACATAAGATACATGTGGTTGCCACATCTCACTGCCTGATTATTCTGTCAATCACGCCAGTTTTCAACAATATAAATAGATGAAAATTTAAACATTAATCTAATGTATAGGAATAAATTTATCCAATTTTTTAATATAGGAGACAAAATGTAATATAACTTTTAGTATAAGGGCCTCCATGATACTTTTAATGTTTTGTTTTGAAGTTTGAATTGTTTCAATACAACTCATACATTTAATTCAACTTATAAGAATTCTTCGATATCAAACAAAAGATTTCAGGATTGTGCTAATGAGCTCTTAGAATTATCGGTGAAGGCTGAAGTCATAGGACTTTTAAGTATTTAGATTTGAATCCTATTATGCTCAATTGCTATGGGGGGTTTTGTTTGGTTATATTTCGATTCTTTGTGTGTTTATGCATTGTATTGATTTGATTGCTTGAACATGTATTTATAATTATATTTATCTCATTAAATAAAGGCAAATGTAAGGAGACGGACAAAATATTGACCCCCAAAATGATAAAAATGCTCACCCTTAAACAATTATAAAATTATAAATTAAGAATTTATAATTCAATTTTAATTCTATAATATTTTTCTGCCATTGCCTCTGTCATTTAAGATGTTGCTAAAACATATTGTGAATAGAGCTAACACTCAACAAAGGCAGAAGGAGAAGAGGTGGGCAATAACCTTTTCCCCAACATGATAAATTTGCACCTTTAACCTTTTTAAAATTTACAAAAATATAAATATATAATGGTAAAATTATATTTTGACGCATTGAATAATATTATATTTTCTTCGAAATTCATTCCACACTTTCAAAGGTTTATTATTATTATTTTAATTATAAGAAAAAGACAAAATCGTAATAACAACTCGATTAATGTGACCTGAATCCAAATCATATCTGAAGCAATGAACAGCCTTACCATTAATTAGCGATATGAACATTAATAGCTATATTAATACAAATATAATTGCATGCAAATAGGTAGAATGATAGGTTTTCACAACCAAATTTTTACAAAATTTTGAAAATGTATCATTACCCATCAAGCTTTATAATGTACTAAAACGAATGTAAGCACTTTCATTTATCAAATAAGCAGATTCCAATATCTGAACTCAATAACTCATTCAACTTATTCCCTTCTTCTTCATCTCCACCATTATTACTACACTGCAACAACAGCACCGCCATATCTGATATTTCACCATTATTATCAGCTCCAAAGCTCGAACCACCTTCATCACCACCACCGTATCTAATCTCTTGACTCAGCTGAGAAGCTACAAACTTGTCGAGGTCTCTCCAATCAGTCACATCCTTAGTGTTTGGCAGCTTCTTTGTTAATGGCATTGAAGGGCTCTCTAGTTGAGGAAGCTGTAGGAACTGATCATAGTGATCGATGATGTTTAAATTGTTTGCCTCTATTATCCCTTGTTTAAAATTCTGGGTTTGTCTTGAAATGTCAGCTAGTGGATCAAAAATGGCGGAACTGGTAATCCCACTTGGTTCATCGTGGAAAACGGTCGTGTCCCACCCTTGGATGGCCTTGTTTTGGCTACTAGTTCTCTTCTTAAACGCTCGACAAACCACCCATCCTTCCTCCTGCAAGAAGTTTGAAAGTTTATGGACTAAATTGCAAAAATACAAAGAGATTAAGGAGTCGAAGCATATTTCAACCTAAAGTTTTCTTTTTTCACGAAAGGTTAATTGCACTTGGAGTCCCTAAACTATGGAGTAGGTTCTAAATTGGTCCTAGATTGAGTACCCAAGGTATTAGTACAATTTCAATTAAGTTCTTCTATTTGTCTAGTCGTTAGCTTGAGCATTAAACTCTAGTCGAATTTGACATTGAACATATTTAAAATACATGAGACAACTTGTATCTAGGAGGGTTCTGGGCCGGAGATGAACCATAACTTTTTGAGGGGTTAAAAGTGCAATTTTACCATTATGTTAATGTGTGTGTATATATATGTATATGTAAATGCTTACCCAGGGAGGGCCATTCTCATCGGATTCGAGCCTATATTCATGTATGATCCAATCTGTTTTTTGACCGGTGGGAGCCCTTCCCTTGTAGAAAACCAGGGTCTTCCTCATCCCGATCAACCTCGATTTATCGTAAACTGCCTTGTCCCGTCCCGTTGCTTTCCAGAAACCGGCGACAGTAGCTCTATTAGTCCTCGTCCCGGTCGGATACTTCTTGTCCTTGTGGCTGAAAAAATACCACTCCTTCTGCTCCTCGTACCCCATCCGACACCTCTCTACATTCCAACCACCAATATCCAAAATGAAAACCCTAACAGGAAAAATAAAATTGAAGTGTGGGATGGTGTTTTGTACCTTGAAGGTCCCATGGTTCGATCCTATAGAGATCGATGTCTCTTATAACATCGAGATCGATATTCTTCGATGCAATCTTCTTCCTCAGATAGTAGCCGACAAGCTCTTCGTCAGTCGGGTGGAACCGGAACCCGGGTGGGACACATGACTCCATTGATCCACAATATTACCACACCACTCTTTTATAGCTTCTTCACCCCTAAATCATAATTAGAAAAAAAAAGTTGAAGAAAATAATGAAAAGTTTCTCCAAGTTGACAAGCATTATATACATAGTATAATCAATAGTGGTTAACATTAAAACCCTCTTAAAAACAAAACCTATTATTTCATAGATTAAAAAACTAGAAGATGTGAAAATGTATAAAGGCCAAAAAAGAAAAAGAAAAAAAAAAACACATGAGGGGTGTGTTTGTTAAGAGAATACTTGGAAGGGACAACTAGATGTTTGAGCTAATGATGTTGTCTTGTGTTGGTGAATGGTGGAAATGATGTATCAGGAACGGGGTTTTTCCATTACTAAAACTATTATAAAAAATTGGTTAATTTATGATTTTGGTCCCTCCGTTATGCTCAAATTTGAGTCAGAAAGAATTTTTTTAAATAAAAATCCACGTCTCAAAGTGCAATTATAAGCAAGGTAGAAAGGTGTAATGTGACTTAGTATATTACCCCAGAGAAAGTTTTAAACTCAAAAAGGGTTTGAAACAAACAAAAATTATTGTTTGAGAGTAGAATATAAATGAACCAGTTTGGGATTTTTAAGTTGTTCCATTTTCTGATTTGAAAACATTGAATAAAGTGAGGGTTAATATAATTTTTAGCCCCTAAATTTGGTAATTAACTTCCTTATGGTATCTGAACATGACAACTAGGTCTATTTTAATTCATGAACTTGGATGCTATCGGGGGATTTGATGATATGACGCATATCAAAGTGTCAAGTTTAAGGACTAAAACAGACTTAATTGTTAAATTCAGGGACTAGAAATTATAGTAACCCTAGAAAGTTGTATAAATGGAACAAGGTGGATGAGACGTTATCACATTTAAGCACGCGTTAGGTTTGAAGAGAGTCCATAAAAAAATGAAAAGCTTTTTCTCGACAGAACACTGTTTTCCATTGGATCAAAACCTGACAAAAGTGAACCCGCTTTCACTTATCAGTTGCAGAAGTTATTGTCTCATTGCAAATGAAATGCCACTGTCAAGCTTTTATCTGTTTGTCGAGAATTCCCATAACACAAAAACTGACCTAAAATCAGAAAAAATATTTTCTGGGTTTTGCTGTATTTAGCTTTTCATACATTCAAATCCAAAACATGACACTCTGAACTGATTATATTCTGGTTTTTTAAGGTTAGAATGTCAATGGCATTCATGTTTTCAATAGGGAAAATCAGACCAGTTAAGATCTTGTGAGATTTCAGACAAGGGTTTTGCAGCAACTAAGTTACTGAAGCATTATCTTCTGTATATGCTCTAACCAAATGGTGACATGACACGAACACGATACTAAATGAAAGGAATATTTTCATGCAAAAATGTAGAAGCTTACCTTGATTTTATTAATGGCGGTCGTGTTTCGAGTTTGAGAGACAAAGGAGAAATGAAGAAGAAGGGAAAGGAATTGAAGAATAGAGAGACAAAAATGGAAGAGAGAAATGAAGAGAATATATAAAAGGGATGGGAAGGGAAAGGACCACTCTATATTGCGCATGGGGGTTGATTGATCGCACTCCCCATTTGGCTTACGTCAATGCATAGCTAAACTATTTTCTTTTTCTTTTTTTGAATTACAAGAGTGAGGAGGGTAAAATTTTAATAGCAACGCGATTAGCGCGACTCGAATCCAAGTTATATTTGGGACAGTGAACACCCACACGAGGCCAGAATTAAATTGTATATTTTACGATAGTAAAAATGTAATTTTTATCATTTTAATAGCCTATATCTTTATAATTTTTAAAAGATTATATCAAATTTTTATTATTTTTGGAAGGGATCAAAGTACTATTTTACGATTATTGATTCAAAATTTTATAAATTATAAAAAGTCTAAATGAAAATTTTTCCATTTTAAGGCTGTCATGCTAGTCATTTGGCTCCGCCATTGATAGTATCAATTTAGTTTAGGTAAACTGCGGTAGAGCTCACTCAATTATGCTTTTTTCTTTTCTTTTTTAGTTACTTTATCATGAAAAATTACAAAATGATCATCCAACTATCTTAGATTCTTCTTAGCGTTTCCATTTTTACATTAGCTAGTTGGTGATAAAAAAAGAAAACGATAAAATGAAATAGTTAAATGACCATTTCATAACTTTTCATAGTTGACAGCTAAAAAAGGAAAAAAAACCACAATTGGGTGACTACTAATGTAGTTTACCCTATAAAATTTTAGGTTATTTTTTAGTTTAAATTGTTGATATTTTAAGTTCACAAATTATTGACAACACACACTACAGTAAGTAACACTCTTACTATTCATACACAATCAGTGAAATCATATTAAAACACATTATTAATAAATTAAAAAGTAATTTTTAAAATCATTAAAGATAAATAAATTGATTTATTTGTTTTCAATTGACATCTTATGACTCATTAATGGTGTATGAATTTATATATTAAGGCTAAAACCCAAAGTCTTTGGGCACGTAAGTTCAAATAATCTCACCCCAAACGACATCAAAAAGGGTAAGTAGGAGCCTTCACCCACTTAATTTAGTGAAATTACCTTATAAACCCTAGAAAATTGTAATGCTATACATGTGATAAAATGGTAAAACTTATGTTTTGACCTCCCAAAATTTTACAATTCGATTTCAACCCTTCATAATAAAATGTTTGACTTTGCCCCTAAGTCTCATCATTTGTATTTTCCATGTGAGGATTCCTAATCTAAACATGTACATTTGTGCTAAACGAGTTTTATTCGACTCCTTATTTTCTGTATTTTATATCGATTGAATTCTTTATAGTTTTTCCAACTTATCGAAATATTTCAATAAAGTCCCTTTCATTTTCAAACTTTTTGACACACTTGCCACGTTGGCAGTCCTTAACCACAACCTCGGCCACGTATTGCCTCCAAACGACCGCCTGTCCGAGCTGTCTTTTTTCTTCCCTAGCTTGCTGACATGTCGTCTCTTTCTTTAAATTACCAAAAACTCGTTTCAATCCCAAAGCTGTTGCGGATACACTTTGAAGGATATTTCAATCATTTCAAGTAGGATTACGGCCTTCGAATGATTTTTCTCGACAAGTATTTACGAGAAGGTACGTTAAAGAACACAGTGGAAATCCACGTGGCAAAATTCCATTGGTGGATTTACATCGTTCTTTACGTAGAAGACAAACAATGGTGGAATTTACAAAAGTATATCGTTAAAGGACATGTGCCTTTGTTGCTCCCCTAACTTCGGGTTAATTTCACCAACTATCCTCAAACTATAGTCCGTATTCTATATTACTCTCTAAATTTAAAACTATTCTAATTGAGTCCTCAAAGTAGTGGTATTGTATTAACTAGGTCTTTCTATTAGTCTAACTATTAGTTTAGACGCTAAGTTCCAATTCAGATATGACGCCAAATATTTTTAGAACATGTGGATCAAATTGTAAATATATATACTGTATGAATAAATTATGTCTGGCTTGTTAAAAAAGAAATTGTCATTAAAATTTATGAGGCATAATTTTTTTCTGAACCATTTATCTAATGGCTAGTTTAGCAATGCTTTTTAAAAGAGTTTTTAAGCCAAAAAGCATTTTTGAGAAAAAATTAAAAAAAAATTCACCTCTTTTTGGTAAAAAAAAAGCATTTTTGGTGCCAAAAGTATTTTTGAAAAACTCAAAAGCACTTTATTTAGTAATACTTTTATCTCAAAAGTGCTTTTGAGAAGCGATGCTAAATAAAATCTAAGTCTTTTAAGTGGTAAAGAGGGGCAAGTAAGAAATTTTGTTTAGGGTGGCAGAGACAAAAATATAAAATTTCGAGGGGTTAAACAAAGACGACCCCTGATTAAAATTTCCTTTTAAATTAGTAAATATAAAACTGTACCCTCTAAAAATGATAAGATTTTGATTTAATATTTTAAAAATTAAAATTTAATTTCAGCTCCTAAAAATTATTCCTGACTTCACCCCTGAAGCTAAAAAGCAAATTTCTCATTTAGCCAAACCGAGCTATGCCGCTGACTGTAGTAGATACATATGTGTTTGCAAATTAATTTGTGTCTATACCATATCAACATATAATGCACAAATTAATTCAAAGCTGACAAAAGAATATAATTGATATATGACTGATATTTGAAGATCCCGATTAAAACATTTTGAAATTGTAGAACTAATTGAACGTTTAGTTGATAGTTTGGCTACAAGTGTATAGCTTTTGCTAGCCATATGCTAGTGTCACACATGCATGGTTTGATACGATGGTGAAAAGCATAAATTACCATATCCAACAATGAATTGGCTAGGGAAGTGGGGCCGAAGTCCACGTAGGACGGTGGTGGGTCGGCGGTAGTCGCCAATCATGCGGCGGAGGGCATCATTGAGTTCATCAAAACCCCATCCCTTGTGGACCCTCAACCCCACCATCAAAGTTGGGGCGGTGAACCCTTCTCTCACGGTCTTAACAACAACTATAGTAAGTAAAAGGTGAAAATGTACTGTCAAATCCCTGTACTTTGATAAATTTTAAAATTTTATCCCTATACTTCAAAAATTAAATCTCCATACTTTTTTATGTTTACAAACCCTAGTCCAATTATTAAATTTGTCACTATTTTTCATCAAAATGTATTAATTTAGCTCGTTCATTTTATACCGATTATGTCCCACGACATACAATATTAGCAACCTAATCAACATTGCCGATTTAAACAATTTCGACGAAAAAAACACTGCCGATGTTAGTTAATGCGTTATGACGTTTGAATTGAAAAAATAAAAGGGTTTCATTTCTAATTTTTTAAGTACAGTGACAAATCCTTAAATTTCACGGAGGTACAAGAACTGATATCATGCTTGGATCTAAATAAAATTTTTAAAAAGTTTATATCATAAGAGTTAGCGTAACCAGCAAAAGCAGATCCTTGGGAGGGACCTATTCGGATCTTAAACTCCGTTTTGACATAGACCACCCTCCAAACCCTTCCAACTTCTTGTTCTTTTTTTTTTACAAAATATTATTATCCCTTATAGCTTCATTTTCACGTTGGTTGGTGAAGGGAAAAAAACCCGTTTCCCCCAACTTTCCTAGTATGCATATAATATGACTTCTTTTTAGTCCATGTTAGGGTTTAAACTATATAATTGTTCCTTTATTAGTGCGTGAATACGCTTGATGTCTAAGTTAATCTTTTAACTCGACAATTGTACTTCAAAAAAATATTAAAGATTTAACTTGAACAAAAAAAAAAAATATTCAGATCCTAATATAAAAATAATTACCAAATTCAAACTAAAAAATAATTTAACCATATATATATATGTATAGGAAAGGAAAGGTTTTTATCCAAACTCTTGAATTACACTCAAAACACTGTTCACACTCTATTTTATTGTAAGGTGTGAAACATAAGCCTCTTTCGAAGGGGAACATCAAACCATGATTGCACCCCAATCAAATAAAAATATACTACACTTTTTCCTAGAGTCCATAAATAAATATATTTCACCAAGGACACTATGATTCAAACTCCCAAAATATCTAGAAATCTCTTTTTTTTTTTTTTTTTTGTTTTGTTTGTTTGTATTTTACCAGGACCTTGAACGGACCATTTGGTAAAACATGTCCATTTTGTTAAGGTTTGTTTTGGATGGATAATGTGTTTATTCGTAGTTAATATAAAAGTAATAATGATAGTGAAATTAAATACAGTAACGATAATATAATGTGAGATAAAAAAAATTAAATATATCGCATTCCAAAAAAAACTCTTAAACATTTTTCTAGATTTTTGGGATTAGTAAACTAAAGGTACATCTAATATGTGATTCTATAGGAAATTATTATTGACCATCATCATGTGAATTAGAGTGGATATCATCGTAGGGCTAATTCATACATTATTATTATCATCATCGTCATCATATTTGGGACAAATAGAGCTAGTGATTGATTGAAAACTGCACCCAAACTAACACTTCTTCCTCAAATGGTTTGCATAGTAACTAGGGTTTCTGAGATTCGAATTATTGTGATCAGTTCAAAAATATCTACTCAAAGCGAAGTGTCCAAGGTTGGACTTCCCTAGTGGTTTATATATATACGCACACGAGGCAAAAGGGAACAAACAGTTGCCTTGACTCAAAAAAAATTATGATTTATCTATGCCCCTCCTAAAGTAAATTTTAGCTATATTTTACCCACATCACGAGCATACACACTGCTCCAAAGAGAATTACCCAAATAAAAGTTTTCCACTTCAAAACTCGAACCCAAATGAATTCTAGGGCTGAGGAGTTGAAATGCAGCTGTGTTTTACCTTTCACAATGTGTCATATGCTCATTAGTTGGTCGCCTGTAATGTCTTTGAAGAACAGCAGGGATGACAATTTTTATTACAAGGCATACTGATAAAATTCAGACCACATTCCTTGACTGGGAACTCTCCCTCTCTCACAATGGGGCCATGGATACGGAAGGCATTGACGGTCACAGGTGTGAGGGGATGATAGGGTCATTGGAAAAAAGAGGTGGGGGTCATTAGGCCATCGATTATAACGTGTATGATTTGACTTGTTAGATCTTAGTTTTGGGTATGTTTGTGATGGACGTTTGGGGGTTCTAGAGACTGCGTGTTTCGTTTGTCAAAAAGGTGTTCCCTTCACTTCACTCCAATTTTAATAACCTTCTCATAAGATTTAAGACCTCAAACATTAAAAAAAAAAAAAAAAATCCTTTTTTTTACTTACGTAACATTTAAATATCAAAATAGTATTTTAATGTCATTATTTATCAAAATGGTATATTGTAAACATTATCTAACGGTGAAGGGTTCGAAGATGACGACACCACCATTGTTTTGCTGTCCAATCATTAGTATGTTACCAAAAAAAAGTTTTTTTAATGATGGAGGGTTTGGGATAGGTGGCACCGGTATGCTTATACGGGTATTTAGGGAAGCAAATTTTGGTGGGTGGTGGTAGTGGCGAACCCAGGGGATTGGTAGAGGCCTCAACCCCTCCTAAAATAGAAATTTTCTATTTAGGTCCCTTAAAATTTTAAATTTTTAATGATAAAATTGCACTTTGACCCCTCAAAATAAGAAAAATTTGATTTAATCCTTTAAAAATTATAAAGATAAAGACAATTAAAATGATAAAATTGTATTTTTTACTATCGTAAAAATATACAATTTAATTTCAGCCCCCCTCAAAAATTTTCTGATCTCACCTCTAGGTGATGACAATCTAACGATCATAAAATTATTCAAATATATATAACGATAAAATTACATTTTAACTCACATAAAAATATACAAATTACCCTCAACCTAAAAATTTTCCTAATTTTATCACTCTATGTACATATTCCCTAGGATCAATTAAAATGTGATAGCCTATAAGCACAAAACTCATAAAAAAAAAATACAAATGGAAATGAGTATATTTGGATGGTTTAACCCCACGTGTAATTATTTCAAAATTGAGGGCATTAATTATTTGAAGGGCTCCCTTTTTGCAAACTTACTCTTTTAATTACATGATTCCCAACGTGTGGATTGCATCCATTAAAGTCATTTACGTTTCCACTTAAAAAGTAAGTTGAGATTAATCATCCATTTCCAGCCTCATCAATTTCCTCAATTACTACACTACAAGAGTGGGTAAAATTGATAATATTATCAGTTACGGTTGGGAATCGATCCGTATAAGCAATGAATAAATAAAATAAAGAAGATCAAACACACAAATATTTACGTGAAAAACTTTTTCGAAGAGGATAAAAACCACGGGAAAATGAGGTTTTGGCTTTTCACTGAATGAGTAAACAAACAAGAGTACAATATGAAAAAAATAAACTTAAACGAACTAAACGTACAAACCCGAACCCTGAAAACAAAACCCTAACTCGAGAACAAAATGCTCTCCATAGTTACCACGAAACTCTCACCAAAACTCTTATGCGACTACATATTGTCGCCCTCAGGAAAAGCCCTTGCACACTTGCGTCTTAATTTTGGCCTCTCAAAACAATAATACAATGGCTCCTTTAAATACGCTTATATTTTTGGAACTTAATATTTTTTCCATAACCAATTTTGGGTTTAATATTTTTTTACCAAACTTTCCCAAATTTCGGATGAGATTTTAGGCTTTGTATAGGTTTAGTCGATATCGTTAAAATGATGACATTAGTTTTTTTTTTTTTTAAAAACAACTTTAAACATTCGAGTGACATATAAATTTATTATTGATTTAACATGATTAACTAAAATTTCCGCTTGACTTTGATTGTGTGATTGAAAAACAAAAAAAAAAAAATTACGTCAATCACTTTAATGACGACAACAAGCAGTTTTGTAAAAATAGAATGATCAAATTATGCTAAATTAAAGTAGAAAGGTCAAATATGAAAATTTAGTATAATAAAGGGACTAAAACCGTAATTAAACATTGTAGAAATTAACCCATCACATCATTGTGATCTACAAATTTACCTAATACAATTATGAAAGTTAATAGGATCATCATGTAAAAAGAATCATCATTTTTATCCAAAACTTAATCACAATGCATTAGATTTTAAGCATTCGTGCACCTTTGACCCTATTTTAATGAAATTTTCAAAGTTGTTGGTAGAAACAAATTGTTAGTTTCTTTTCTTTTAACCATTTTCATGACCATGTGGAATTCAGAAATATTTTTAGGGCTCGAAATTAAATTGTAATTTTTACGATAGTAAAAATATAATTTCATCATTTTTATAATTTGTATCTTTATAATTTTTAAAATATTAAATCAAAATTTTATCATTTTTAAGAGCCAAGATGTAAATGTACTTTTACTAATTTAAAATTTTAAAAATTTTAAAAGATCTAAATAGAAAATTTTTCATTTTAAAGGGTCAAACCCCTGCCAGCCTCCAGCTACGCCCCTGTTCATGATAGCCATTATTAATTTGCATTGTGTGAAATCTTTGGAAATAATTTTTGTATTATATTTAAATCTATTATCAGGTTGGTTTGGATTAAGTAAATTTAGCTTGAATCGATCGAGTTTTTTTTATGTTATATAGTTTCAGATTCAAGTTATTTTCAATTATTTATTCGAATCATTTTAAGTTCGGATAATTTTCAAATTTTTTTTTATAGATTTGAGTTATTAACTTTTTATCATAAACTAAAATCTAATTGAAAGTTAACAAAGAATAGTTCAAGTTAATGGAAGATAGGGACACTAATTCTTCTAAGCTTGATTAGAAAATTGACTCTGAAATTGTATCGTTTTTATTAAATTAGGTAACTAAAATTTTTTCTAGTTAAAAGTGGTATTTAAACTATCGATTTTATCTATTTCATTTTATTCAAAAAGTGTATGATATGTCATGTTTTTTATGGTTGATATAATGTTTTCATTGTTTTGGAGTAAAATAAGACAATATAAATAGTTTAAGTACCACTTTTGATTAAAAAAGCTTTTAAGTGAGAAAATTGTATAATTTGAGGGTCAATTTTGCATTTAAACCACTAATCTATTTCATGTTTTTTCATTTTTTTGGGTAGAAAAAGGAGTTTATATGCTGGGTTTATTAGGGAAATACATCGTTTTTTAAAAAGTAATTAGGTAATTATGTCGATTTTAAAAAAAATATATCAATTTTGGGGACTTTAGGTGACACGTGACAAAATTGTGTCGTGCTGGACGCGTTTTCCTCACGTGTCACCCATTGTCCCCAAAGCTGATTTTTTAAACATCAAATAAACAATTATTTGTCATCAATTGTGAGTTAGTATCGTGTTGACTTATAACACCAACTTACTTAACAACATTATTAATACATACAACTAGTAGAGATAATAAATTGTACATATTAAAAAATGTTTAAAATTTATTAAAATGAAAAGAATAAAATACTCTTGATAATATGACTCATTTTAATTACAGAAGAACATTTTCATAATTTCTTAATCGAGTTGGTACTTGATTAACTCATGACACCAACACAGTCAAGGATTTTATTAATAGTATAGATATCTAATTGTAGTTTAATTATTTTATTTTTGTTACTAAATCCGGGTTTAGGTTCGGGTCAATCTCGAGTTTGGATTTTTAAAGTTCGAATTTTTGACTTTTTAAAAAATTGGATTCAAAACGAGTTTGGGCTCGGGTTTTTTGGGATGGGTTCTTGGGCTCTAGCCCATTTTGCCACCTCTACTTAAAAGTCAAAACTTGCTAAAATCGAGAAAAAAAAAATCTTAAAATTCAGATTAATATAAAATAAAACCAACCTCGACTAGACCTATTCATGGATTGAGCTACCTACCTAGGCTCGAAGACCTGTCTAAAATTTGGGTGGGTTTGGGCAAAAATATTAGTCCCGAAAAATGAACTTGGGCAAAAAAAAAAAAAAAGGCTTGTTTGAAATATGATTCGAGATTAGGCTTGAACATTTAAGGCCCAAGCTTAACCCGGCCTAATCAATTTTTAATTTTATAAAACTTTATATTATGTTATTTTTATATATAATGTAATTTATAACACATTAAAAGAATAAACCTATAATAAATATATATACCGTAATGTAAACATTAAAATAATGTTAAGATAATTATATAAAAAAATCAATAAATTAAAAATATATAAAATAATTAAATATGAATATTTTTTACTAAAAATTAAAAATTAAATGGGCAGACCTAAAACGAGTTTGGATTAATT
This sequence comes from Kokia cookei, assembly GCA_039519145.1. Classification (NCBI taxonomy): domain Eukaryota; kingdom Viridiplantae; phylum Streptophyta; class Magnoliopsida; order Malvales; family Malvaceae; genus Kokia; species Kokia cookei. The sequence continues at coordinate 42,621,544 of CM076903.1, forward strand.
TTTTGTAAATAGGGATGGGTTTAGGTGAAATTTTAAGCTTATATTTTGAGTTGAACCGAACTTGAACAAACATAAAGTATGTTGATTCCATGCTTAGGTCTTGTCCGAGTTCAATCCAATCGGGCGATGAACACCTTAACCCGACCCATCAAATTAATAAATCTAGTGTCAAATATGCCCATATACTAAACAATGCCCAAACCCAATAGATCATGCAAGCTTTTTCTCCTTTCCATTAAAGGCCTAAACTCAAGCTTTTCGGTTCCTTACTAATGGTCCTCTTGGGATTCAATCCACCTAAAAGCCCAAAGAAGCAAATTTTTGTTTGTTCAAAGGAAAAACCCCGAGCTGACGCCACGTTATTGACACACGTTACTACATTTTTGCCAGCATACTAAGTTTCTGTCCCCCCCACTCATCGACGGCGACTTTCAACTTTTCTTCTTGCCTGTGAAAAAAATGAACTTACTTGGTGTTTTAGTGGAAGCTTTAGCTTCCCAATCAATAAACACCATTAAAACAACCCTTATTTGGCTTCTAAGAACAATATGGATAGTTGGAACCCTTCCCATCCTCATAGCTTCACTCCCTTCTCCATGTCTCAATTCATTTCACACCCTTTTACTAAGCTTTGCTAGAAGGGGTAAGATTATGCCATCTTCATCACACGTAAGAACCCTTTTTTTATCATCTTTTTTCCATAAAGTTTCAATCTTTCAAACAATTAATTTATTTTTCATTCTGGGGTTTTTTTTATGTAGAGATTCACAGTTCCCCAAAGTTTCTTTCTTCACTTTTATTTGTTGGCTGTGATTTGGACAACAACCTTGTTAATGGGTACTTGGTATTTTGCTTACAAAGTTACACCTTTGAGTACCGAGTCATTGAGTTACCTTGCAGCTGCTAATCATTTAACTGGAGGATCACTTGTTTTTTCATTACACAAGTCTCGGTTTAGTTCTGTTGATGACAGGTTCAATGTTTGGAAAGCTGTGTTCTTGTTGTTGTTGATGGAAATCCATGTCTTGAGGCGACTTTATGAGACCTTTCATGTTTTTAATTATAGCCCTTCAGCTCGGATGCATATTTTTGGATACTTGACTGGTATTTAGTGAGTTGCTTAACACATTTTGATATGTTTATGAATTGCTATTGGATGATTTGATTTGATTTCTTTTTGTTGATTGAAGCTTGTACTTGCCAAAAAAAAAATCTGGTATCTAGTGAGTTGATGAACACAATTTGATATGTTTATGGATAGCCATTGATGAATTTATTCGGTTCTTTTGTTGATTTAAAGCATGTGAAAATGAGTGTACATGTAAGAATGTGAAAGCATCTTCGGCTCGAATGAATGTTTTTGGATACTTTTCTCATATCTAGTGAGTTGATGAACACAATTTGATATGTTTATGGATTGCCATTGATGTACATATTCGATTCTTTTGTTGATTTAAAGCATGTGAAAATGAGTGTACTTGTAAGAATGAGAAAGCATTTTCGGCCCCAATGAATGTTTTTTTGATATTTTTCTCATATCTAGTGAGTTGATGAACACAATTTGATATGTTTATGGATTGCCATTGATGAATTTATTCGATTCTTTTGTTGATTTAAAGCATGTGAAAATGAGTGTACTTGTAAGAATGAGAAAGCATTTTCAGTCCGAATGAATGTTTTTGGATACTTTTCTCATATCTAGTGAGTTGATGAACACAATTTGATATGTTTATGAATTGCCATTTGATGAATTTGTTTGGCTCTGATTGTACAATGATTGTATTGGCAGTTTTTATACGGCAGCACCATTGTCGCTCTGTACGTTTTGTGTACTCGAGGCTTTTAACTTTGCAGCTGATCAAGTGGCTGAATTTAAACTCGAAGGCCAAGAAATGGTGTCGTTTACAGATTTTGATTTGTGGGGATATATGAAGCCATTAACAAGGCTCGGTTGGTGCCAATGGGCCGGTGCTGTTATATTTGCTTGGGGATGGTTCCATCAACTTCGTTGTCATGCAATTCTAGTATGTGTTTCCGCCTGTTTAAATCTATCGCTATCTGTATGTACCGTTGTGTGCTGATTTTTGAGGTTTAAATGAATTGTATGTTAGAGAATCGATATCAATGATTCGTGCATTACCCGATTATGATGTATGCTTTTGCTTTTTATACAGGGGTCACTTAGAGAACGCGGAGACCGAACCGACAAATACGTGATTCCACATGGAGATTGGTTCGAAGTTGTCTCAAGTCCACACTATTTATCCGAGATGGTGATTCTCTTTAATGCTTTGGTATATGCATTTGTTGCTGATCAAAGTTATGATCATTACTTGTATCTATACAGATATTATATGCCGGTTTATTGGTTGTGAGCGGAGGAACCGACTTTACAATATGGCTACTTCTCGGATTCGTGGTATTTCATACCGCCTTATATCCACTTTCTCTAACTTGGCCGAAAACTTTGTAATTGTAACTCGTTTCAGGTGGCTAATCTTGCATTTGCGGCGGCAGAAACTCACAGATGGTACCTCCGGAAGTTCGAGAATTATCCACGTAGTCGGTGGGCTGTTCTTCCATTAGTTTATTAGTACAGACAAAAAGATTTTGAAGTATATTGTGTACAATTAGGTTACTGAAATAAGTAGAGAGATGCCTATGTTGTTGAACATTATCATTTGAGCTATATTTATTGTATTACAAACAGGCTTTAGAATCGCAATCGCAATCGATAAGACTCGATCAAAACATAATCAAACAGTCTTATCGGGTTTACGGAAAAAATTTGATAAGATATTTTACGGGAACAAAAAGTAATTTTATGTTGATCATTCTATTTTACATGAAACAAATATCGGAAAAGATTGAAAATATTTTTCCGTAAAAGTTTTCGTTTGAAGGAATTAACCCTAATTAAACAGTGGGGACTTTTGTAAAGATAATGCAATGAAAGCCCATAAAATTTAGCCCAAACCAAGGCCGAGACTCGTTTAATGGTATCCACTAAGAAAATTTATCAATTCTCTCTCCTCTGATCGGTGAAAAGAAAATTTGAAGAAAAAAATCCACCACCGATCTAAGATCCCCCAAATTCTGTTCAAATCGCCGGCGAAATTTTGATCTGAAAATCTTAAAATGTCGTCCACATTCAGCGGCGATGAAACTGCTCCTTTTTTTGGCTTCCTGGGTGCCGCTGCTGCCCTCGTTTTCTCCTGTAAAAAAACCCCTAACCCTAACACTAAAAAATTAATTTTTTGACGGGTTTCTATTTTGTTGAACCGATTGGGTTCTCTTTGTAGGTATGGGAGCTGCGTATGGGACGGCTAAGAGCGGTGTTGGTGTGGCGTCGATGGGAGTAATGAGGCCGGAGCTGGTGATGAAATCGATCGTTCCCGTTGTTATGGCTGGTGTTTTGGGTATTTATGGTTTGATTATTGCGGTTATTATCAGTACTGGGATTAACCCAAAGGCTAAATCTTATTACCTTTTCGATGGCTATGCTCATCTTTCCTCTGGTCTTGCTTGTGGTCTTGCTGGTCTCTCCGCCGGCATGGCTATTGGGATCGTCGGCGATGCTGGTGTTAGGTATTGTGATCTAATTGTTCTTGGAATTATATGTTTTTTTGGCTATTTTTGAATTTAAACTCTTTAGAATTGAAATGTTGTTTGCAGGATTCAAATTCCATTTGCTGTAGTAGTAGGACAAAGAATTGAACTTAGAGAATAGTAAAATATGTAATTTGAGAAAGGGGTAATATACCATTTGGTACCCGAGTTTAGCTTCAATGTTCAATTTGGTACTTGAGTTTGGCTTCCATGTTTAATTTGGTAGCTGAGGTTTTTTCCCCCAATTTGGTACCTGAGATTGGCATCAATGTTCAATTTGGTACCTAGATCAAACGTCATCTTGTTCCCAATGAATGTTTTACACGAATGCTCGAGTAAAAAAAGACTAGCCACATAGATACTTAAATTGGGAGAAAAAGTTTAGGTACCAAAATTAACATTGAAGCTAAACTTAGGTACTTAACTAGGACAAAAGAAAACTAAGTATCCGTTTGAAAAAACATAGGTACCAAATTGAACATTGAAGCCGAACCCAAGTGCCAAATAGTATATTAACTCTTTGAGAAAATTAGTGTTGTATGTTAGGACAAATTTTTTAAAGGGATTTAGTTTTAGGGTTTTGCTACAATTGATGGAACTACATTTGTATAATAAGTGTGATCATATGCTCAATGACCTAGATTAGCTGGAAATTGACTTGTTTCACAAAAAGGTAGTTTAATTCGATTCAATTAAGGTATATAGAAGTTATAAAAGATTAGAGCACTGAAAGCCAACATGTTTCTTTTAAAAATCTTGCTGAATCTTGCCATGAAATTCAGAAACGTTACCTGTGAATACGAACTTCTCGTATTATATGTTCAGTTTTCCATTGTAGCATCCTATAGCTCGGGTTCGGTGACTGGACTGGGATTGGGATTGGGGTGTTACAGTTTCATCCTTTTACTACTGATAATCATTGACCTTTCCTCTTGGTTGTTTCCTTGTATATTTATGTGCATTATCTTTATAGCAATAGGTTTTTGCTTCATTTTGATTGTGAGAACATGCGTTGCTTGTTTTAGTTTCTCTACTCAATTATTTGCAGAGCCAATGCCCAACAGCCAAAGCTTTTTGTTGGAATGATTCTTATCCTCATTTTTGCTGAGGCTTTGGCTCTGTATGGACTCATCGTCGGTATCATCCTCTCCTCTCGTGCCGGTCAATCCCGAGCTGAATAGAGTGCAATATTCCAGGACTGGGGATGTTGCTAGTTGGCATTGCTTGGTTGTTTTGTATCCGATTCTTGCTGCTAGCATGCGGTGTGGAACATTTTTCTTAAAAGTTATTTTGGACTCGTTCATGAATTTCATTTGCTGTTTGTACGAAGAAAGATTAGTACCTTCACACGATCAAAATTGGTACTTAATCGATTATTTAAAGTTTTAATAGTTGAAATTAAAAAAACTCAGAGAAAAATTTAAATTGTGATTCTTAAATGCATGAATAATATGTTTATTATTTTAAAATTTTTTAATTTTTATGAAGAAAGTTCATTTTGAATTAATTGAGAAAAAAGTCACATCCAGTAAGTTAGGATGCAATCATTTCTAATTATTATCTAACAATCTCGTTTTTTTAATTTTAAATAGAGTATTCAATTATATCGATTCAAAAAGAAAATCACATCCAATGGGTTATAGTATGATTCTTTCAAATTTTTTAAATAAAAAATATTGTCTCGATTTTTTAAAACAATTTATGTATTTTTTTAAAAAAAATTAAAATGTCATGCAAAATGAATATGTGCATAATTTACAATTATAATGACAAAATAAATAAAAATACATGAATATAAATAATTAAATGAAGACAATCAAATACAATTAATAATATAATAAAAATATAATTATAGTATTAAATAAAATAACAATATAATCATAGTAATAATGACCATAAATATTAATTAATTAATAATATAATCAACAATAAATGTATATAAAACATAAATATGAGAAAACTTTAAAATAATTAAGTCAAAGATACAATAAGGCATGTAATTAATTTAAAGGCACAAAATATGACATACAAATAAATAACAAATCAATGAATAAATATATGAAATGCAATCACAAAAATTTCTAACATAATTAAAATAAGGATTAATCAACATGTAATTAAATAAAAAGAAAAAAATATGAAAATTAATGATAAATAAATAAATAAACAAACAAGATAATAACAATAAATGCAAATTAAATAAATTATAATAATAAAATAACAAAATGGCATGAAAATAAATAACAAAAAGATAAATAAACAAAAAAAAAAATAAAAATAAAAATTAAATGTTAAAATAAAAATAAAAATAATTGGGATTAAGCATGAAAATAAACGACAAATAAATAAATAAATAAATAATCAATAAATTAAATGCCAAAATAAACAACTAAATCTAAATAATAATAAAAAAGAAGACGAACTTTGATGAACTCTGAACAAACCCGAAGGAAGCCATAGGTCTCATATACTTGGAGAAAACCAAGGACAAATCAACACCAAAAAAAAAAAACTAAATTTATCTTTGTTTTAGTTTCGAAAGAAGAAAAAAATAAGAAATAAAAATACAAATCGATACCTTCAAAATTTTTGTTTTGATTCTATTGATGCGTCTATAAAAAAATCTCTGAATCTTATTCCAAAAAATTCCTCTCTAAACAAATAAGAAAAATCCTCCCTCTTTACATTTGATTTCGTGTTTTTATAACACAAAATTTTCATCTTTTTGTGATTTTTTTTCCTATTTTTGTAGATTCTCCAAGCAAGGGCAGCGGTGGTCAAGCATCCAAAGGCAACTGTTAGGTTTTTTCATATTTATTTTAGGTTTAGTAAAAAAAATTAGATATAAAAACCCGACGAAATTGGGCTATAACAATTATAAGTTCTTTTTACAGTTAAAATGTAATTTTAGTATCATTTTTATAAGGATTAAATCATAATTTTATCATTTTAAAAAAGCAAACTGTAAATTTATCATATATTAACTTATAACTTTACAAATTTAAAAGAGTTCAAAATTTTATTATAAAAATAACCATAATCTTCTGTCTAACTTATAAATTATCAGTTGATAATGATTTTTTTTAAATATATTGGTGTGATTATATGGTAATATTTGTTCATACTTTCTTAACCCTTTGACAACACGCACACATCTGGCACACACAGGTGCTCGAACTCAAGACCCCTAAGATGAACAATATCATCTTTTTTACTGGAGCCACTTGATGAGTTTATTAAAAAGAAAATTATCATCACCACTCTAATAACATTGATTAGTAGTATACTAATAATATTATAAAATTAACTAATTAAATCTCAAATCTCAATCTAATAGAGGGACTAAACCACAATTAAACCTAATTTTGGAGATAGGCTTTACACCCATGGCTTTATTTGAAGCTTTTGTCACTTTGGGATAGGGAAATTTGTATGGAATAAAATGTGGATATCTTTTTTAGAATTTTCGAATGGGCCCAATATATCAACCAATCTTTTCAAATCGATACACTTCATAGTCAATAGTTGTAAAGTTGGGTTTTGGACCAACCTATGAGCCCTAGTCCCTAGGGTGCTACTTAAGCAAGTTGGACCATGTGGTGTGGGTGTGCCCACACCTTTACTTAATAATGCATCCTAATAAATTGATTGAAAATGTCAATCCATACAAAAATGCATAATTGTTTATGAAAATTACATTTTAAGACCATTTATTTAGTTTATGAATGAAAATTTTTATACTCCATTAGTGGACTACATCCCAAGTTTGAGCTTTAGGTCTGAGAAATGATACAATTACATATATGGTTTTAAATTAAGTGTGGGTTCGAATGGACAGTATGTTTATCTACGGTTTGTGTAAAAATAACGGTAGTGGTTTATATACTGTAGTGTGGTACAAAAAGTAAGTTAAACGTATCGCACCGTACCGTCCATCCAAACTCATACTAAGTCAGCTCTGATAAACTTTTTTATTTATTTTAATATAGGCTAATTTTAAGTTCAAATCATTTTAAATTCGAGTTATTTTGAGTTAAAAGGTGAAATCCAAAAATTACATTAGGGAGACTCTTGTTTTGGGGTTAGATAATTCATGTTTTTGGATTAAGCTATTATTCGATTTAGGATTCTAGTCACCTCAAGTTTGAGTCATTTTAAATTTAAATTGTTCTGGGTTTGGGTCTTTTTAAGTTCAAGTTCTAATTCGAGTTGTTGACATTTATTATCAAAAAAATTTGGTCAAAAAAATTTGATTGTATTCGGTTCAACTCATTTAAATCGAGGCTTGAGTTTTTTTCATGTCAAATCATTACAGGTTCGAATCGATTCGAGTCCTAGTCACTTTAAGCTCAGATCATTCTGGGTACAAATTATTATTATTTTGAACATTAATTTCATTATAGGTTTTTATCATATCTACTCATTTTGATATGTTGCCTAGAACTACCCATAGTAATGTGCTTCAGCGCGCTCGAACTCATATCCTCCCACCCTAATAACAATATCGATGCTAATCGAACTAAAACTTAATCGACTGGATACAAATTATTTTAAATTCAAAACATTTTGAATTCAAATCATATTTGATTTCAATTATTAAAAGAATAAATCAAAATTTCGAATTTCTAAAACAAGTAAATTATCACAATCCACCTTTTCCAAATCAATAGACCATGGCCAACACCATGATTCAACAAACAATAAAACCACATTCGTGTCTGGTTATTGATTAGATCGAATTAATAATCATGCATTTTCAGGTACTTTTGCTTGTCTTAATTAGGACAAAAAACTTCTTAGTAAATTAATACAAAGACAATAGAAAATGAAGTAATTTTGTCTGTTTTTTTTGAGGTTTTAAACATAATTACGAGAGTAGATGATATGATAAGAGTCTCTTTTATTTTAATAAGTGATTGAGAGTTTGATCTTCTTCCTAAATATGAAACAATTTTAAAATTCGTAATCAATATCTATCCCTTACCTTATCTACAGAATAAGAAAAATTATTACCGAGCTTGCTGTGATAAATGTATTGAGAAAAAAAAAAAAACCATATCACGAGGTTGAAGAACATGACCTCCAACAAAATTATACTTTGAAAATTTCTTATTTGGACATTATTATAATTCAATTTGACCCTAAAAACTGTACCGTCCAAGAAAACTTTAATATAAAAATGAAAACTATTTTAATATAATGTGAAAATAAAAACCCTTATATTTATTCTCTACATTTTAAGTTACTCCTTATATTTCATAAGGTTTTAATTGAATCTTTAAGGCATTAGTATCGTACGTAAAGGATTGACTTGACGTTGAGCATACCTAAAATATGCATATCAAATAATAAATTCGTGTATATTTATTGCATGGCCAGTAGATAGTAACACAATCTTTTTAGAGTGTTGTAAAAAATAAAAACAATAAATAAGACATGTGGCAACGTTTGGATCATATTTGTGAAATTAAATGTTTTCACGAATAATGTATCAAGTAGTAATCCATGAAATTTAGTTTTTCTTTTAACATATTTAATCTAAGTTGTTTATGCCATAGATATAATTTATAATTTGATTCACGTGTTTTGAATATTTGAGTTGACATTTGGTGCGCAATCTAATGATTAGACTGACAAAATAATTTGATTGATACGATAATAATATTTTGATAACTCAATTAGAACGTGTCGAACTCTTTTTTATACCATGCATGTCCATTTTACGATTTATATTCGAGATTTTTAACTATTCCTCCTAACAATGTTATTTTCAAAATTTAAATTTACGTTATTCTTTACTATCGATTTAAAAATATAATATATCTTCATAATATGAATAAAAAAGAAAGCTAGAAGTAGTAACAGGACCCACCAAAGAGTAACTTAGGGCACTGAGCCATCACCTGCCTGTCAGTTTTTCTCAGTTACGGTGGGACCATGAAATTTTGGGTCTTTGTCTTCTTCTTCCTCACTTTTTTCCCTCCATTGGAGTTGAAAACCATGGAAAATCACAGGGAAAATATTAAAATATTCTGAGGTGAATGTACGATAGAGGTTACTATTTTACGAGTTTAGTTATATTTTATCTTATTTATTTGAAAAATTGGTAAATAATTTTTTTGTTAAAAAGTTTTATCTATTTTTATAATTAAAAATGAATGTTGTTGACACAATAATAAGAGAGACACAAGATATGTCACGTTCTGACATACAAAATCAAGTTTTAACGGTAGTAAATAGAAGAAGTTTTTAATAAAATGATTAATTTGTCCTATGATTTAATGCAGAAAGAGTAATTTTGCCCGTGTTTTTAGTAGAGACGGCAAAATACCATCTAACTCATAGTACAGAAACTTTTATAGTACTTTAACCAACATTTTGCCCTTATTAGGAGTCGAATTGCATTTTACTTATTTTATTTAAAAACAAAAAAAATTAATCTTTTCACATTAGATTAAATAGTAAATTAGTCCTATTATTAAAAGAAATTATTTATTTTTATTGTTAAGTATTAATGTGACTAACAGAACAAGTAAATAAATACAGATAACATGTCACGTATAATTCATGATGATATGAAAAAATTAAATTAAGCAAAATAGATTAAAATTTTAACAGAGGAAATGGATGAAAATTTTAAGACTGCTAAATAGATGGAATTTTGTAGGTAGAGGAACTAATTCAAGCAATCAAACAGTCACTTCACAATAGAACACAAATTGCCAAATAAATTAATGGTGAAAGTACTTTCCAAGTCCCTCTATTATAAAGGTCAAATCAAATTAGTACAATTACTATTAAATAAATCAAATTAATTGTCACAATGTTAAAAAAGAATCAAATAAATCGAATTGTAATAAAATTAATATTTACTATTTAAAAGATAACAAAAAAAATATTATTATTTTCATTTGCAAATTAACTATAAAAAACTTTTAAAATATTACCTCTATTAAATAATAAAGATTAAATTTTAAACAGTAGATGTTAACTTTCATAATATCGAAATTAATTTTTTTTTTAATTTTAATCTCATAATAATTTTTTATCATATTTTCTCTTTTTGATATAATATTCAGAACTATTCATAATCTCAAAAAAAAATAATGTATTTCAATACCATTTAAATTAACAACATCAATATCAATCGAATTAAAATCCGATCAATTAAATTATTTAAAACATAATGGTAAAACACAAGGATTCCATGTGGTATCACGAGAGTCTTAACTATTTTTTAAAATTAAATTAAAGAAAGAAAGAAAGAAAGAAAGAAAGAAAGAAGAAGATGTAATCAGTTTGGTTTTACCCTAAAATCCAATACACCATTATTATTAACTTTAAAAAATTGGTTTTGACAGAGTGAAAGTCTCGGGGCTTACGATATTAACGGCTATATTATTACATAATGCCACGCGTTTGGCGCCAAACTTCCATGTGGGTCCCAACGGCTGTTGTCTGCTGTCAGACATATTGATTTTTCAACTCAGCTTTTTGTCTATTTCGGTTGACTACTTAAAAGTTTGAACCCCTTTTTGGTTAACCTCTGCTTTTAGTCCCTCCACTTTACCATTATTTAAAATTCAAGCTTTTTTTTTTAATTTGATATAATTTGATCCTCTTTTAAAACCTTCGATTGATATGTAGATCTTTTACTAGAGTGCATTGTTCAACTATTTTTTTTTTTCATTCAACTACTAAAAGTTACAAAATAACCACCCACCTCACACATGCTTAGCCCCTCTTAGATGAGATGTAAAAATAATAGTTGTAGTCCATTGTAGTTATGAATTGTTTAATTCAAGTCTTCTTCAAGCAATTTTTTTTTTACTTTTGGCCTTCCGAACTTTTAAAACTTTATTTTGGCCCCAATATCATATTCTTGGCTTTGCCTTACGGTATGTAAGTTTTAATCTGGTGGGCCAATTCTAATTCGAATCATTCCAATTCTTAATTTATTTATGCTTTATATTGATTTGATTCCGTTTTATAAAATGGTATAAGACTGAATCTCAAACTTTAACATAATAGAAGGACCAAAACAAAAATTTAACCTTTTTAAAACTTCACGTTCCTTTTAAGGGCGGAAAAGCATCAATTGAAAAGGAGTAAATTGGCAAAAAGTTGTAAACATAAAGTAACAAAATGATGAAAGCGAAATAAAATAATAAAAATCAGTAATCATAACAATAATAATTCACCCCTACTGTTAATATTTTCTCTGAAACTAAAAAAAATGATTAAAAAATTTTCATGAGGCAGAAAAAAAATAAGTAATAAAGAAAAACAAATTCATATTCTTGTCGGGTTTATGCCGGTGAATGTTGAGAAGTGGGATCAGCTGATGAAGGAATATCAGCTCCGACACGACAACCTTCGAGCATGAACACGATATCCGCCATTGTTGGTCGATCAAGAGGATCTGGTGCCGTACAAAGTAACCCGACTTTAATCCCTAATAGAAACTCTTCCCATTCTGACGATTCTGGGTCAAGTTCAAGTAACCCTGGTTCTAAAAGTTCAACAATTTGACCCCTTTGAAGTTGTTTTTTCACCCATTTTACGATATCTTCGTCTTCGGAGAACGTTACCGGTCTTTTTCCGGTGAGTAGTTCGAGCAATACGATGCCGAAACTGTATACGTCTGATTCTTTGGTGGTTTCGCCGGTTAGAACGGCTTCAGGGGATATGTAACCCAGTGTTCCGACAGGTGCGGAAGTGGAAGCTTCGGGTGCGGAGGGGGTTGTGAGCCGATCGAGGCCGAAATCGGATAAGTGAGCTTCGAAATCGGCGTCGAACAACACGTTTTGAGGCTTGGTGTCTCCATGAACCATGTTGGAAGCGTGTAAGAAAGCTAGACCGCGTGCGATGCCGAGAGCGATTAGGTGACGCATTGGCCAGTTAAGGACGTGACCGTCGTGGTGTGATGCTTCTTGGAGAAGTGTTGCGAGGTTGCCGTTCGGCATGTAGTCGTATACAAGAAGTCTTAAATCGGGTGGTCCTGCATAGTAACCGCGGAGGACGGTTAAGTTTCGGTGTTTCACTTTGCCTAAAAATTCTGCTTCTTTACGAAACATGTTTTCATCGAGTGATCCGTCTGGTAAGCGGCGAATAGAGAGTACCATTCCGTCGTTGTAACAAGCTTTGAAGACTAACCCATATCGGCTTCTACTAAGTACATTCTCTTCGGCAAATTGCCTAGTTGCTTCGATTGTTTCAGCGAGTGTGATCTTGTTATTGAACATAACAAGCTTCAGCCCTACACTGTCGGTGCTGCTCCGACCACCGCTTGCTCCGGAACTAGCCCTAGTTGGGCTTGGTTTCTTCTCCCCAGCAGCTTCCTTGAGCTTCTTCCGCCATCTCAAAAGACTAAAAACATAAAAGCAACAGCACAATGACACGAGACTTGCGGTGCAAGATACCGCAACGATCAAAAGGATCAATCTTCTCCTTCTGTTCTTCTCGGCTACATCCTCGCATCTCCGATACAATGGCTTTCCGCATAAGTCTTGATTATCCGCAAACGTCGATGGATTGTTAAATCTAGAACCAAGACTGACCGGAATTTCCCCGGTTAGGTCATTACTCGAGACATTGAAGTAGACCAACCCGGGTATAAGACTGAGATTAGCCGGAATGTTTCCACTCAAGCTATTATAAGAAAGATCCAGCATTGTAAGATTCGATAACTCAGACAATGAATCCGGTATGCTCCCAGAAAGCCTATTACCATCAAGTAACAAACTGGTCAACGATGAGCACTTGGATATTTCCTCTGGGACTTCTCCAGTTAAGTTGTTACCACCCAAATCGAGCACATTAAGCCTCAAAAGGCCAGATAGATCGGCAGGAATGTGACCTGTCAAAGAATTCGATCCAAGCTCAAGAACTTCAAGCTCAGTGCAGTTCCCAAGCTCAGGAGGGATCGTCCCGGTTATGCGATTATTAGAAAGTGAAAGCACAGCTAATGAATGCAGAAAGCTGAAAGTTTCTGGGATATGACCGGAAAATATATTTGAACTTAGATTCACGTACCGCAAACTCATCAAACTACTAAACCCTTCGGGAACATCGCCGGATAACATATTCTCTTGTAATGCAATGACTTGTAGATTAGGTAAACCCGAAAGCTCGAATGGCAATTCACCTGAAAGATTCAGCTTGCTTAAATCGAGTGTAGTTAGCTTGAACAATGCACCTAAACTCGCCGGTATCTTCCCTGAAAACCTGTTATTGCTTAGATTCAATACAACAACCCGACTCAAGTTCCCAATACTCGTGGGAATCTCACCGGAAAACTTGTTACCACTTAAGTCCAATGTACTCAAATTGCTCAACCCCATTATTTCCTCAGGCACGGTTCCATTCAAGTTATTATGTCCCAAATTCAAGGTTTCGAGCTCGGTAAGGTTCCGAAAACTACTCGGAATCCAACCCGAAAAAAGATTTCCCCCCAGAGATAGAACCTGCAAACCGATCATAGCACTCAAAAAGCCCGGGATTTCACCGGAGAACTGGTTTCCTTCGAGATCAAGAACATGTAATGAACTACATTGCTTGATCTCTATAGGAACCATCCCATAGAATGAATTATTAGCCATTTTCAGCTGTTGCAACTTGGACAAATTCCCAATTTGAACCGGAACTTCACCGGACAATGAATTCCCGGAAACATCCAACATCGTTAACGTCGTTATTTCCGTTAACCATATAGGAAAAACTCCACCAATCTGGTTCCTTGAAAGATCCAAAACCTGTAAAACACTGTGACATTGTTCAAGGGCAACAACATTGTTGAAGAAATTAAACCCCAATTGAACAATCCGAATTGAAGGCGGCTGGACGGTTACATTACAGAACAAAGAAACCGGCACCGTTCCGGTGAGATTATTCCGAGAAACTGAAACAACTTGAAGATAAGGTAAGTTACCAATGGCAGCTGGTATAACCCCACTAAGCTTATTAGCTTCAGCACTAAAATGAACAAGTGAAGAACAATTGGCTAAAGCTGAAGGCAAAGTTCCTTCTAATAAATTATAATCAAGCCATAAATATTGAAGTAGTTGAAGCTCACCAAACCTCGCTGGAATCTCGCCGGAAAACTGATTATACGACAGATTAATAAGTTGAAGCTGAGATAAATTACCAATGCTTTTAGGAATAGAACCGGAAAACAAGTTCGAAGAAAGATCAAGATACTTAATATTCTGTGGAAGAACACCGGAGATTTCACCGGAAAATTGGTTTTGAGCTAAGTTTAAGGTAGTCAAATCGGTGAGGTTACTTATCTCCGACGGGAACCCCCCGGAGAGTGAGTTGCACTGCAAGAAAACAGCGCGTAGGAACCTGCATTGAGAGAGGGTGGACGGAATGGTGCCGTTGAACGAGTTGGAACGGAGACTGAGCTTGGTGAGGAACTTAAGGTCGGAGAGACGGTTACTGAGTCGACCACCGAGTTGCAGGTGAGGTAAACGGAGCTCGGTAACTCGGTTTTTAGTACATGCAACACCACGCCAGTCACATGGAGCTGATGGTGTTGATGGATCCCATCCGTTTAAAGCTCCAAATGGGTCATGAAGATTAAGCTTGAAAGACATTAATGCTTGAATCTCAGCTTGGTGTTGAGCTTGTAACATTAACAATGGCGACCATAGAACCAAGAAAATCCAAAAAATCAAACTTTTAGCCATCAATTTAGCATTTAGCAAACGAAAAAACATTGGGTTTTGGGGGGAAAACAAAGAAAGATCAAATCTTTTTAAGGATTAAAAGATTAAAGGGTGTGAAAATTTATGAACAAAACAAAGAAAGGAGCGTCTGCCATAGCAGAGAACTGAGAGAGGCTTTTACTGGTTAACAATGGGGGTAAGGTGGCTGGGTGCGCTCTGTTTTTCCTTGAGAAACGCCTTGAATAAGCACTTTATTTCCCAGTGGTTGGGTTTTGGAAAAGGTATAACATAACATTTACTCCCAAAATTTAATAGCTTTTCTTAACTTAGTCCTTGAAATTTTTTTGTCCACCTTAGTCTAAAAAGTTAGGTAATGACATGGAAAAGTTATTAAATTGCAAGACTAATATCAATAAAAAGGGCAAATTACACTAAAGGGTCATTAAACTATTAGTAAGTTTATGTTTTGATTATTCAATTTAAAAAGTTTACAAAAGTGATCACTAAATTAATTGAAAATTTTTGTTGAAGTCATCGTTGTTGTATAGCTTTTCCTGTTCGCGTCGTATGCACCAATTAAAGCTCTTATTCCTCTCTTTTCTATAGTTCAGTCTTTTTTATGAAACAACTTTAAATGTCACGAATCTACAAATCAAAATCCAAATAGCGTTGTTTTCTGATCTCCAGTACTGTCATATCAACTTGGACCTAAGGTATGTTATTTTACTCGTCAATGGGTATTGATCTTCTGTATTAATTGTCGAATCGTCGCTTGAAACTCGCTAGCCGGACTTTTACAAAAAAACCTAATAGCCCAATAACTTGAATAAAAACTTCCAAATAGTTCAATAATCATGTTGTAACCTTTTGAAGTTAAATAACCAAAACGTAAACTTAAAAATAATTTAATAACCTTAAATGCAATTTACCCTATAAAAAATTCAAAGATTAAATTAAAAAGATTATCAAATTTAGGGACTATTTTATAATTTTCTTTTAACCCCACAAATGATATGAAATGGGGAGAATGGTTGAGATTCTGTGATGGGGGGATCTTATCTTTGCTTTGTTGTAATCTTTCATTTTGTTTTTCTCTTTTTACTCTGTTTTTGTTTTAAGTATTTTTAAAGTCTTTTTCACTTTCGGCTCCTCAAAGATTTATTAATCCCACCATTTGGGGAAACTTGGTTGAATCAAATAGGAAGATTCTATTTCGGGTTAATATCGACATGCATCCTTAAACTATGGCCTCGATTTTAAATTGATTCCTGAATTTCAAAATGTTCTTATTGAGTCCTCCAAGTATCGATATCATATCAATCATGTACTTCTTTTAGCTTAACTATTTAGCTTGAGCATTATCAGGTCAAATATGAAATGGGGCATAATTAAAAACACGTGGACCGTATTATAAATACATACATACTCACCAAGGACAGTCCCTTAAAATGAAAAAATTAACTTTTGGCCCTTAAAATTTTATAAAATTTTAAGTAAGTATATGGTAAAATTATACTTTGGATCCCAAAATTGATAAAATATGGTGAAATTGCATTTAACTCTTTCCAGCCTCCCTAGAAAAAAAATTTGGCTTCACTTCAAGCCTGAATTCCATTTTACGAAAGGGCTTAATTGATACAATGCTAATATTTTAAGGATTCAATTAGAACATTCTAAAATTCAGGGACCAATTCATAATAAGATAGTTTGTGGACTTTAGATGTAATTATCCCTTATTTAATTTTGGATTGAAAAGAGATGCCTTTGAAGTCTTTTTTACCCTTTCAAAGTCAAATTATCTCTTCTACTTTTTTTCTTCTTATTTGACATTTTGTTGCTATCTTTTTTATTCAAATTTTTATGATTTGGATATCACGTTTCAAACTTTATGGTTTTACTTTTTTTTTTTCTTCTCTTTTTTCCACTATTTGATTCAAAAAGGTCCAAAAGAATGGCATATTTAGTAAGGGGGGATGAAGATGAATATTTGTCACACATTCTTTTCAATTGGATTTATGATGAATTTGGCTTAAAAGTACCCAAAGTGTCCAAATTAAATGTAATTGAGAAAAAAAAGGATGAAAAGAGCAAATAACCCCACCACACAAAAGGCTAGTCAATAATGTGGGCCACAATCATTGGTAGTCCCTACACTAATTCAATCATGCAATGGACCCATTGTTTGAAAAAAATAATAAAGAAAGAAGAATTGAAATAATCCATTTTTTAAAAGGGTAAATTACACTCAAAATCACTAAATTATTAGTAACTTCATGTTTTGATGTGTTTTAAGAGTTTGATACAGCTCGATTTCAAATTCAGTGCAGTTACCAGATACCGAATGATTTTTGAAAGAGAGAGATGTTGAATGATAAATGGATGTGTTGAATTTTGGCATATATTATTCTAGCAAATTTATAAAAAGTTAATTTTGTTAAAGATTGGAGCCTCTTAGTATGATAGAAATTTTGTCTTTTGACTTTGCCGAGAGATCAAACAGATTTATAGAGCGATTTTGATGAAAACCCAAAGTGTTTCATAAAGTGAGATCATCTCACTGGGTGCCTAAGACGTATGGGTGAAGCCAAATTGAATTTTAATTCTTTCATGGGAGTCGAAACACAATTTTATTACTATAAATTAATAATTTTATTATTTTTTAAAATATTAAATCACAATTTATCATTTTGAGACCCTTATTTATATCTATTTCTAATACCACTTCTGTTAACAGAATGTATGTCAGGGTTATGTGACCCGAATCTCGATCTGAAAAGTTCGAGGTGCAGCTCACTTGTTAAAGAAATAAAATAGAGAGGCAAATTCGCAAGTTGAATCCGTATAAGACTGTGTTTTTTCTATTAGATGTTGATTATAAAAAGGTTATTTAACCCTAAAAACATGTGTAGCAAAAAACTCTTGTATTCTTTTTTAAACATTAGTGAATTTCTCTTCTTTTGCCCATGATTTTTCCCGATAAATGCTTTCCACGTAAAATGTACGTGTACTTGATGAATTCAAATTCATGCCCTATAACATAGAAAAGAGGCGTTGGACGGCCTAGAAGCAAAAACCACAACAAAGCCCATTTGTGAGCATATTTTTGGTCTATTGAATTTAACAGCTTTGACATGGAATTAAGCTTTACTCCCTGCTGACAAGGAAAACCCAATGTTTATATAATCACTATATTTAACTCCAACCAATCATTATATGCGTCGGGGTATTTAGGCACTTCATCCTTTATTTATGTGATTAGGGTTTAATCTCCACTTATGAGAATAAAATATGTTTCGTGATCAACGGATTACTTCTTCGAAGACCACCCGCGAGAGTTTAGGGTTTAGCAACCATGTCATTCCATCATTCATGCATGCATGCAGTAGAGAGAGAGAATGATGCAAAGAAGGGTATTTGAAGTGTCAAACATATATTATATATGGTAAATGTTGTGAAAACTGGGAAACATCAGAGAAATTTCTGAGTTTTCTTTTGGAACTTTGCACTTTGTGTCATTTGGGATACCACCAAAGCCTAAATGGGCCCTCTTTTCCTTTTTTTTGGCAACAAATTGACCATAATTCAATATAGATTTGTCTCTCATCTTACACGCTTGTTCTAACACCATTTTTACCATTAACAAAATTGGATATCAAGTTTGGAATTAGATGTGTTCATAGATCGGGTCGAGTCGGTTTGGATCGGGTTTAAATATAATATTAACATATTTTATATTTGTCCAAACTCAATCCTAAAGTTTTGTCCAACCCAATTTAAAATTTTGTTGGAATATTTAATGCTTTTATATATTTTTTATTTATTGAAATTTTTATATAGTCATCTTAACATTGTTTTAATGTTTACATTAAAGTAGTATTATATATTTAGTATAAGTTTATTTTTTTTAGTGTGTTCTAAATTACATAATATATAATATTATAAACTTAAAAGCAGGTCGGGTTGGGCTCGAGCATTGAATGTTCAAGTCCGAGCTCCATTCATATTTTAAATGGGCCTAATTTTTTTTTATTCAAACTTATTTTTCGGGCCTAATATTTTAATTCAAATTCTCTCAAATTTAGAGCAGACCTTGATGAATAACCCGACTCATGAACAGGTGTATTTAGTTATTGTTTATTGTTTTAACTTTGATTTCAATCTGTCATGAGCAGTGCCAAAAACGCGTTACAAAGCAGTATTGTGTAGCACCAAAACTGATGGAATGGCAACATGGAGGAAGAAGCTTTGATGTCTAAATCAAAGCTAAGAAAATTCTTATGAAACCCCTAAATTTTTTGAAAATTTTAATTAAATCCCCTAAAAAAATTTAAAATTTTAAATAGATACCCCAAAACTTAATAGCACATTCCGCCACTGCTAACTCTTAAAATGAGTACATGAATTAGCTAAATTAAACCCGAGTTCCGATTCTTATTGATAGGTAAGTTAAAAAGACACATTCGAAGGGAGCAAAGAGAATTTGCTAGGAAAGTTCCTCACAACTGCTTGAATTTGAATTCAAGAAAATGATTTGTGTTTTATAAATAGACCTCTCAACGCCCCTCTTCTTTCAAGTTCAATGGAGCTTGGTAAGCTTTTACACCTTCAAACATTACACTGAATGAAACAATATGTTAAATTGTTAAACGAATTGCCTCTCCTATATGTCATGTAGGTTGTACAATTACGGTATCGGCATACACTTAATCGAGAATTCATTGATAGACGATTTTGATACTATCATTGAGTCAAGACCAATTAATCCCAAAGACAATCACATATCTTTTCAATGTAGAGATGTTGGGATTGTGAAAGGGAGACTTGAAGATATGGGGATGAAATATGTAACGGCGATAGTTGAAGATGAAGGTAACATGGTTGATCAAGTGTTCTTTCATGACCCCGACGGATACATGATAGAACTTTGTAATTGCGAGAACATTCCGATACTTCCGTTATCGGCTTGCTCATTCAAACGTAGGATGAGTAGTTTTTTCAATAGGGCGGTTTTCGAGCCAGCGAAATGTGGGTTTGTGGAGAATGCGATGATGGAGAGCTTGAGCATGGATATGTTGGACATTTCATTTTGAAATTGCACAAAAATTACACAAGAATCACTTTGTTCTGTTTGGTTTTGATGAAAACAGTTGTATTGGTTATGGTATTTTTCATTAAGGTTGTGAACCCAATGTAACATATATATATATATATATATATATATATATAGGTGAGGCTTGTGAATGTATTAAAAATTGGAAATATGGCCTCTTATATATGGATCAAAAGAATGAAAGAAATGATCTGTATAAGAAGTGAGTGCCATTGTTACTTGTGAAATGTCAATGTTCAAGAAGCTGTTGTATTTTTTTTGGGTTAAATTTTGTTATAAGTTGCTATACTTTTTCAAAAAAAAAAAAATTTAATTTAGATTATGTATTTTTAATTTCAAAAATTTTATTTTTTTGCGTTTTAAATTTCAAAATTCAGTTGCAAAAGCTGT
This sequence comes from Kokia cookei, assembly GCA_039519145.1. Taxonomy (NCBI): domain Eukaryota; kingdom Viridiplantae; phylum Streptophyta; class Magnoliopsida; order Malvales; family Malvaceae; genus Kokia; species Kokia cookei. The sequence goes on from CM076903.1 coordinate 42,642,322, forward strand.
TGCATTTCTTTTCTTCATGGAACGCTTTCTTTAACACTTTTTCATTCCATGAAGATAAGAATGGTAATGGAGCGAAAAAGGACGGATAGGGCGAGGCATTCATGGAATGGATTTAAATATAAATATTAATACACTTTATATATGTTCGAGCTCAATTCAGTCCAAACTATGAGCGTAATTTTTGCCCAAACCAACCTATATTTGTAAATGGTTAACCTAAACTCATTTTAGGGTGACCTATATTTTTTTTTTATTTCTTTTAAGAAATTTATATTGTTTTTAATTTAATATTTTTCACTTATCAACTTAACATTTTTTTAATGTTTATGTTATAATATTATATATTACTATAAATTAGAGATGCTCATTAGTAGGATTGGGTCGGGCCTAAGTATTGTATTAACATGTTTTATGTTTGCTTAAGCCCGATCCGAAATATGAGCCTAAAATTTTGCCCATACTTGCCTACTATATATTACTATAAATTAGAAGTGCTCATGGGTCGGGTTGTGTCGGGCCTAAGTATGATATTAACATACTTTATGTTTGCTTAAGTCCGACCTGAAATATGGGTTTAAAATTTTACCCAAACCTACTCATATTAGCAAAAGATTAACTCAAACTCATTTTATGCTCGTCCATGTTATTTTTTTAATTTTTAAAAATATTTATTTTAATAATTAATATTTTTATATATTTTTTATTTATCGAGAATTTTTATATAGTCTTCTTAACATTATTTTAATGTTTAGTATTATATATTTAGTATAATTTTATTTTTTAAATGTATTCTAAATTACATAATATATAAAAAATAACATAATATAAAGTGTTATAAACTTAAAAATAGATTGGGTCGGGCCGAGCTTGGGTCTTAAATGTTTAAGCCCGAATTCAGCCCATATTCTAAACGGGTCTAATTTTTTTGTCCAAATACATTTTTTAAGTCTAATATTTTTATCCAAACCCTCTTAAATTTTGGATGAATCTTCGAGTTTAAACGGATAACTCGACCCATAAACATGTTTACTATAAATCTAATTTATATATAATAAACTATATTATATTATAAATATAAAAAACGAATCGAATCGAACTCTAATATTAAATGTTAAAATCCAAACAGTGCTAAAATTTAGTTCATTGAATTGTTACAAAGTTGTTTTATCTCGCTAACATAGTATTTTTCATTAGCCCCACCTTATGTCATATACAATGATATAGTAATATGATATAACTATATGATCGATACAATATATGATTGGACTTGCCATTCATTGGCATGCATCCATTTGCTCTAGTTACATGTGCTTGCTTCTTCAAAGAAATAAAGGTTTTTTATTTTATTATTTTTCTTTTTTCAATTTTGTTAAAGGTTTATAATAATAGTCGATTAAATCTTAATTCGATTAGTATTAATATTATTGTCAATATAAAAATATGTGAGTTTGAGTGTGCTAGAACGCATTATCTTCTTATTTATGAGTTGTGGAGGACGATGGGTTTTACTTTAGCGCACTTAAATCTATAGTCTCGTACATTGATAAAAATATATATACCAATCGAATTAATATTCTATCGATAACCTTCTAGAACTATCGGGTTTTTTTTTTTTTTTTTTTGACTAATATGTCTAAATCATCCCACTAAACTCCTGCATCAATTAATTTTAGAAAAAGATTAGACAAGTTGTTAAAAAAAATAATTTATGTCAATTGCTAAGACATCTAATATTAAAATAATGAGAATTATGGGTGTTTTTTAAATAATGGTTGTTGCCACATGCACCCTTTTCATTGCTTGTTAAACCTCATCCCATCGTAGCAAATGCTACGGAGATTATATATTATTATTGGATTAATATATCATTCGGTACCTGAATTTGATTTCGATATTTACTTTGATCCTTAAAGCTCTTTTTTCAATTTAGTACCTAAATTTGGCTTTAATATTTAAGTTGATACACAAACTAAACGGCATATTGTGGCTTAATGAATGTCAAATTGAAAAATCTCAGGTACCCAAATCACAAGAGTGTGGAATAAATTAGGCACAAATTGAAGGGGTTAAATTATAATTTTGGTTCCTCTATTATGTTTAAATTTGAAATTACGGAATATAGTTAATACCCTTTTTCAACTCACTCTCTTCGAATGAACTTTTCTAGGTCGAAAGTCGTTTGATTTTGATTAACTAATAACGTTATAAAAATAAAGAGTTCTATTAAAAAATAGGGAAGAAAGTTAAAATTTAAGTATAGTAGAAGGACCTAAACTATAATTTTACGAATTAAAGAGGATGTCTGTGTGTGAGAGAGAGAAGATGCCTTGTGTGTGGCAAGGCTTTTAAAAAAAATTGGGGTCCATGGCATATATGTGAATGGTAGGTAATGATGTTTTAAAAATTGGATTAGTGTTATACCCAAAAACAATTGAATTAGTGATCGAGAATCCGTTAAATTATAAATTTATTTTTTCGTAATTTTTCCTAAGATCAATACGGAAAAATTATCAATTTTTTATCTCAATTTTTCGTTTATATATAATTTTAAATTCAATCTCTTTGTGAAGATAAATATATTTAATTAATTTAATCCAATTTCAATAAGTCGGCAAAGATTTAACGGCAAGAGAGGTTTTCAACCTAAAAAAACCAAAGGTACTCACTTTGAAAAAACTAGTGGTGTCCATGAAGTGAGCAAAAATACCAAATTGAATAGAATCAAAAGTTGACAAAAATTAAAAATAATTTCTCTCTATCTCATTGTTCTTTTGGGTAATTTCGCTCAAGATCATTGAATTATTTAAAAATTTTCATTTAAATTATTGGATTGTTAAAATTGATGTTGTATGACTTCTCTATTTGCACCATCTGCACTAGTCAAAAGCTTTCCTTCCCATTCTTTTTCACGGTATAATTTTTTTTTTATGAAACAACTTTGAACTAATAAATATGCAAACAAAAATCCAAACAGCTTTAACATTGACCGTTAGATCAACTTAACTCTAAGCTATTTTTTTCTACTCATCGATGGGTATTGACTCACCATATCATTCATTAAATTCTCACTTGAAGCAAAGCTTGCTAGCCAAATTTAAAAAAAAATAAAAATAAAAAATTAACAATTTAATGATTTAAATAAATTTTTTTGAATAATTAAATAATTATTTATAACTTTTTGATGAAAATATAAATTTAATAATAATTTAGTAACATTTGAATTACCCTTTTTTTTATTTTTTAGTTGCCTGCTTATTAGAGCCCCACATCTTTCCCGCATCCTTCTCCAACCTCTTGTTTATATTAAACAATCACCAAAAAAAGAAAAAAAAATCAATCCCAGTCCTTGCCATCATCATCATCATCACTCTCCCCACCCACCAACCTTTCCCAACACAAAAACGAAACAGCTGTTTTTACTAGTTTTGATTGTGAGAGTGAGAGAGGATGAGAGTGAGTGTAAATTATGCGAATCCTTTGTGACGCTTGTGAAAGTGCTCCTGCTGTTGTCTTCTGTGCTGCTGATGAAGCTGCTCTCTGCCATTCTTGTGATGAACAGGTTGCTCCTTTTCTCCTTTTTATTACAATACACACTTTGGGTTGTGTTTTTTCTAGCTGTTTAATTGGTCCCCCATGTTTGATTTTCTACTGCTCTATTGTGTTCTTCTTTGTAGCAACCACAATTCTTTTTTTCTCCAAGATTGATGTTGTATGCTGTCTTTTTTGCTTTTAAAAAAATGGGTATATTTGATTTTTAAGTGTTGTAATCTTGTTGAGAATTTAGATTTCTTACATTGCTCTAGATTGTCCTGGAAAATGGTACTTGTGATGAAAAGGTTGGTCCCTCATGTTTGATTTTCTGGTCTATTGTGTTCTTCTTTGTAGCAAAGCACAATAAAGACCCTTCTTTTCTTCTTCAAGATTGATCTTTTATGCTGTTTTTTTTGTTAAAAAAAAAGTGGGTTTATTTGATTTTTATGCGTTGTAACCTTGTTTAGAATTTAGATTTCTTACATTGTTCTAGATTCTCCTGGAAAAAATGGTAGTACCTCCTGTAAAAGTACCATGGAGTTCCCTTTACTAAGAGTCAGGTTGCATTTTGCCCCCTCTGCTAAAAAAAAAAATGGGCAAATTAGTCTTTGTAAGTTAGTTCAATTCGCAAATTGGTATTTTTTGTTAAAAATGCCAATTATTTGTACTGTTAAAAACTCATGGTGATGTACATGCATCAGTTTTTAACAGTAGAAATGGATGGAATTTTTAATAGTCACCGGTTTGCGCTTTGACTTAACGTACATGGATTAATTTGTCTAATTTTTTAGTAGAGGGTGCAAAATGCAATCCGAGCCCTAGTACAAGGGTTTTTATGGTACTTTTACTCTTTTTTTCTTCTTGTTATTACACACTTTGGGTTGTGCTTTTTTTTCTGGTCTATCATGTTCATCTTCGTAGCAAAGCACTATAAAGACCCATCTTTTATTCTTCAAGATTGATCTGTTAATGCTATCTTTTACTTTTTATGCTTTTTTTCTTACACTATTCTTAGCTTATCCTGGTAAAAATGGTGGTACCTATGATTTTACAGGTCCATATGTGCAATAAGCTTGCTAGCCGTCATGTCCGTGTTGGACTAGCAAATCCAAGCGCTGTTCCTCGTTGTGACATATGTGAAAATGCACCCGGTATGCATACAGCTGTTGTTTACTTTCGTTTTTTAAGCTTTTCTTTTTAGCTTTTATAATCGGATCCGTATGTTCTTATTCGGAAAATTGTTTTCATGTAGCTTTCTTTTATTGCGAGATAGATGGGAGTTCCCTTTGTTTACAATGTGATATGATTGTACATGTTGGTGGTAAAAAAACACATGGAAGATACCTTCTTTTAAGGCAAAGAGTCGAGGTATTGTCATCACTTCTTTTATCTTTGAAAGTGAAACCCAATCATTTTTTTGTTGTTCCTCCTCAGGTTTTTATCAGTTTTTGGTTTCATGTAGTTTCCGGGTGATACGTCAGTTGAACCGAGCGAAAACGGGAGAGGCCAAAATCAACTAACAATAGGAGAGAACCAACAAAATAATAAGGTCTCTCCTTTTAAAACAGATAGTACTAAAATGATAGATTTGAATATGAAGCCTCCTCATCGTATTCACGGACAAGCCTCGAATAATCAGGTTCAGAACCGCTTTTGATGTTTCCCCCTTCTTTTCTTGAAACACGTGATCTTGTTAGGTAAATTTCATTTAGCATGTGAAAATATCATGCTTTTGTCTCGATGTATGAAAAAGACGTAAACCTTACCTTATAGTGCAATATCACGCCTTTGATTCAATGTATGGAAAAGATATAATACCTTATAAGATGATTTTGGTGCTAATGCATTGGTTGTGATTTAAGTTCATTTAGCGCGTGCGATAGCAAGCCTTTGTTCCAATGTATGAAAAATACATAAACCTTACATGATGATTTCAATGCTAATGCATTCGTTTGATTTAAAGTTCATTTTGTTGACATATTACCTTTGATGCCTGTTTTTGATGTCTGAAGGAACAATAATCTGATTTTTCTCGGAAGAGGGTGGTGATGATCATCTCATTAGCTTCGATCTCCTTAGACTAGCTTGTAGCTTTTTATACTAGTTTTCAGACAGCTTTTGAGGATCATGCTGCGAGCAAAAGGATGTAAGCCGTATTCACTGCTAAGCAATGATCTGTGATTTGCCATTTTTTTTGTAAGTTTTTGCTTGTAATGGTTGAAATGGCATCGTAAAAACACCACTTTTTTCATGTGACGGTTGACAGCATTTGGGAATATTTTGATCATGCTTAAGGTTAATGCTTAAATACTAATGTTATGATTATAAGATTATATAGTTATTATAAACACGAAAACTTGACTTGTTTGCCGGCTGATGCCGGTGTTCGTAAGGAGTATGATTAGTGTTCCACTTGCAGGATTTAACAGAAAAGATGACCTTTATAACTTATACATGAATTGTTGTCTTCTTTTATGGGTTTGGTTCAGAACAACCTAGTAAACGTAACCCTTGATGAACATTCCTTGCTTGGCTTCCTCGGACCACCCTTCATCGTGTACTTGCCGAGTTGAGTGAGAGAGTTGGCCTTTTCCCAATCAAGCAGCACATCCTAAGCCTCCTTCACGTTTTTAGGTTCGCCTTCCCATTTCTTTAGGCAAGTATTTTGAAGGGCTCTTGCATATGAGAATGATACATGCCACGAATCCGAAGCAAGGTAGCCTCAATTTCAGACTACCTACCGGACAAAAACTACGAAAACCATGATGGATTAACCGTTAGCTGCTGAGTTTCCTTCGGCCATGGGGGTTATGTTCAGCTAGAGGGATTCTTTGGCGGAGGTGGTTGAGGATGTGATTAGCAATTTGTTCGGGATAGGGGTGTAATTGAGTTGAGCTCGAATACTGCCAAGGTCAAGCTCGAGTTCAACTCGAAATTTTGAGCTTGATCGGATATCTATTTTTAATCTCAAGCCCAGCTCGAGATATAATCAAGCTACTAAAGTTTGAGCTCAATTAATAATATAAAAATATAAAAAGCTCAATAACACTTGCGAGCCATTTGAGTTGAGTATTACTAAGTCGAATTTGACTCGATTGTAGCTCAAGCTTGGCTTGGTAATTACTGAATCAAGTTCGAATTTTTTCCGAGCCGAACTTGAGTAGCTTGCGAGCATTAGTGTCTCATTTACACCATTAGTTCAGGATTAGCTTGATCCTTGCACTCTGCACCAGAAGTGGCCATGCTTGGCTTGAGGAGGATACCTTCGAACATCATATTATTCTGGGCAAGATAGAAGAAAACTTTGCCCGCACCTTTTTGGCAACTTCGGAAGTCCTGCAGATGCCAAAGTCACCATCGAGCAAGATCTCTAGCTCAACAACCGAAACCAATCCGTTGTCCTGCATGACCAAACATAAAAATGCCATCATCCAATGCCACAAAAAACCAATGCAGTACTGTAATAAGATTCCATTTCCTTGTATTTTAACCTGTGAGACGGTAGCATATCATGAGAGCCCCTAAGAATCCGGGACATCGACCTTGATAGGGGCAGGGACTATGTTTTGCTGGATAAGGACATCGACCATCTTCTCGCTGTCGATGGTGGATTGGTATAGAGTTTCCTTAAAAAGGATAGCATCCGAGTTCGAGAGCTGAAAGAAGCATGTTCTATAGGCTTGATGGTTAGCCTCTGTGTTTTCCAGCCCAATCGAGGCTAAACGTCCGCTGCAGATAGCACTGGACTCGTCCATGGCCAAAATTCCACAGCCTGGTGAAGCAATTGTTTCTACAAACATTCCCAACAATCTCAAATAAGCATGGTATCTTCACGAGCTAGCACGCATGTTGAGTCGAGCAATGGGTTGGCACCTTACCATGGAAACTTATACTTGGTGAAAGGTCTGGTCTAACCCTAAAACCCACTTGGACTTGTCTCTAACAGGTGAAGGCTTGAAGAGAGATGCATATACCATTTTTAGTGTTTTTTTTAGTATAATTTTTTGCTATTGAACCTCGTAACTATGTCTACTTTAGTACCTATATGTCTTTTATCTCTTTTGGTCATTAAACCTAACAATTAGATCTATTTTTGTCCTTAGAGATGGAAACAGCCAAAATTTGAGGATATAACCAGCGTTACTGAAACATGGACCAAAATGAATTTAGTTGTCAAGTTCAAAGATCAAAATGAATTTGAGGATATTACTAGTGTTGCTTGGAAACTGCCAAGTTCATGTCCGTTTTATGATTCATAAAGACTAATTCTTTTGGAGTTCATAGCTACCTTTCCGAACAACCTCATCTCCAAAGCTTAAACTTGAATTCTCTTTTTTAGAGTGCATTATGTTTTACCATTGTCAACATCTTTTATATTATTCTATTATTTTTAATTACTCCAAACACTTTAAAACTATTGTCCGAATTTTAAGTTGATCTATGAAGTTTCAAACATTTTAAATTAATCTTCGAAATATTAAAATTGTATAAATGAGTCCGTTTCGTCAACTTAGTTGCTAATATAAACATTAAATACCAATTTAAATATGATAGAGGATATTAAAATACATGAATCAAATTATAATCATGTGTACTTACAATAATGACAATTTAGACTTAATGTATAAAAAAAAGAATGTCAATAAAATTCAAGGTTACTTCTTTTTAAGGTCTTATTTGATAAATTAAAAAAATTAAATATTGACATACTAAATGCTAAAAAATTAAATATTAAATTTAAATATAAAATTTATTTGATATATTGCTTAAAATAAAGTATCCAATATTATTTGATTGTTTGATAAAAGTAAAATTTAAGTTACGAAGATTTTTTATTTTACATTTTATCCTCAATTTTTAAACATTTTATATGATTTTAAATAAAGTCAAAATTTTAATGACTTTAAATATAGATACGAAATATTTGAAATAAATTGCATGCTAATATTGTAAATATAAAAAAACAAATATTGTATCGAAACAATGTCAAATCCAAGTTAAAGGTCTTAAAAAATAATTAATTTAAATGATGCTATTTACTCTCTTAAATTGATCATAAAAATTTAATATGAAAGTTCATGTTTTAGAAAAAAAAAATTGTATAATAGAAAAGAAATAAAATGAACTATTAAGACTTGATATGTACGTACTTATCTACTTAATAAAAAAAATATCAAATGCAATTAAAAAATAAATTCAATAATATATTAATTTGCAATGACAGAGCCAAAGGTTAACAGAACCTGTCTTCTTGCAATGAAAAAAAAAATATTTAAATTCTTAATTATTTATAAAATTTTAAATTAATAATAATATTACACTTTAACTCCTTCAAAGATAATAATAATTTAATTTAATTTTTTAAAAATTATAAAAATATAAACTATTAAAATAATAAAATTATATTTTTATTATAATAAAAAATATAATAAAATTTCGACCCAAAAAATATTTTGGTTTACCACAGTCAATTTGGCTCACATGTTTAAATACTAACATTTAATATATAAATTAATGATTAAACTAGCAAAAAATCTAAATTGATATAATACTAACACTACGAAGATTTAAAAATATTAAAATTTAAAAAACAAATTTAAAATATGAATCATAATTCAAATATGCAAATATTTCGAGGAAAATCACACAAAAGGCGATATAAACATTAAAGTTCAAAATATGAGCAAGTGGCCATTAATTCTACACCTTAAAGAGACCATGTGCATATATTTCTAACAATGACGGTTCTCAATCAAGTCACCATTTCTCTTAATCACTTATCACATCAATGGTCCGATCCCATGGTCAAAAGATCTGGCGAAACTAAAACTATATTTCATCCGTCAATTTTGAGTATCTATATTTAAATTTGACCAACCCAGTTAATTTAATCAAAATAAAAACCAATACAAACTCGAAACAATCCAAGCTTTAAATAATCCAAACAAATAACACGAAATATTAAAAAACTGAATTGATTAAAACTCAAAATCAAATCATAATAACCCAATCCGAAAACTCAAATATCAAATCCAAATGAACCAAATCCAAAAACACTCAAACTAAAATGACCAAATGGTATCCTAACTCATTCAAAAAGAATTCAAGTACTATAAGGATTAGATCAAACTAGTTTATCTAATAATTAAAGGAATAAATTCAATTTTTATATTATTAAAAAGAATTAAATAAATCCAAATTATAACATAATTCTTGAAAATTTATTATTTTTTCAATTCAATTCCAAACAAAAAAATTTTATCAAATAGACTCTATTAACCCGTAATTAATATTTTTTAAACAGTAAATATTGACTATATTTCAATTTAACTTAATTTGATTCTTTTTAATAATATAAAGATTAAATTAAGTAAAGCGCCTCTCAAGTATATTCACCCACTCAAAAGTGTCGTGGACAAAAATTCTCAGAAGTCTGAAACATACTCAACCACTCAAGTAATTTAGTACCCCATCGCACATAATGCAAAGGCAATTTGAGCAAAAGCTTAAATAACAATGTAGTGTTCCACTTTAAGGAAGAATAATTACAGAAGATACATGGTCAATGGTTGCTAAATCACAAATCAACTATACAAATCAATACATTACTGTACAATTATTGTTGCTTTCACCATAAAGAGTGTACAAATTATATTTTGCATCAATGATTGTAAGCATAACGCACCTTTCAGATGTGCAGAGGAACAGCCTATCGGACGAGAGATGGTTTATTATCAGGACTGGAAGAGTGTCACGGTTGCAATATAGCCGTTCTTCATAACCTGCAATTGCAAAGATCGTCATTAGCAATCCTCTAAGCAATCATCTAAAACAAAACATTACCGACATAAGAGTTGTGCCAAATACTAACAAGTAAATCGTGCAACAAATTTTAAGGAAGTTTTACCTCGAATGCAGCATTCTGATAGCCATAAACAAAAGTAGAGCCAAAAGGATTGCTGGTAGAACCTTGTGTTTGAATAGCCGCTCGGCCACAATCGCCAAGGATTTCCTGCAGTAAAATATCACCCTTAGTGACAACCATTATTACCACACAGGACTGCAACAGGATCACTGAAGTCAGCAAGCAAAAGGAGGAAGGTTGATGCTAAGGAAAATTATCGGTTGGTATTTAACCGGTTAAAAAGTTACCTTCACCTGCTCCCATTTGGTGCTTGGAGTAATTCGATTTTTGTAGTTGCTAACATCTGGGAACGACCCTCCAACTGCAGGCAAGGACCAAAAACATAAGATCAATAACCCTCACCAATAACTGTAATGACAAAATGCTGAAACAGGGCTGATTGTGAGAACCTAGGATAACGAAGTTGCACTTTATGTATGAATTGAAATCTGCGTGACCAGGATAGTTCGAGTGTAAAACGAACTTCTTGACTTTATGAGTCTGCAAAATAAAATAAAAAAAGCATTCTATGAATTTCTGACCAACAACATTAATTCCAAGAGTACAATGATCGTATAATGTAGATAACACAGGAATATTAGCCAGAAGATATATCTAAATGCTTTATTAACCATGTCGAAAACCAAAACAGAGAAAAAGTGTACTATGCAAGAAGGTTCTTTCTTTTTCTTTTTCTTTTTCCTTTTGGGTGTTGGGATATATGTTTTGAATACCTGGCCATCAAATAAGATGTCCAAACCACGAGTAAAATAATTGTAGAAATAATCAGCACAAAGAGTTGTCCTCGGTCGAGGATCAGAAGCAGAGTGAATAACCATCTGGTCAACCTGTGGACAAAAAAAAATTTTGATATGACGGACAATTTGTGTATAAGAGGCTGCTTTCTCCTCTTAGGGGATAACTTATAACCGGTGTAAAAACCGCATAGCCCATTTCAAAGTCTATCATTGCTACCTGCTTTTGATGGATTCCACAAGGACGCCCTAATTCAGACCAGACATCCTGCATGAAAGGAAATAGCATAAAATTAATACTACCACACAAGACTATAGAGAGCAGTTGGTGCCCAACAAGGGAAAAGGAAATAATGCTTAATGTCGTGAAACCAATTTGATATTTACCTGTGGTGATGCACCAAAAGGAATATGTTGCCCTCCGACAGTGAAAAACAATTCCTCACCAAGCTGGAAAGATCGAATTCAAAAGATCACTCTCCAGATTAAGAGACTATTCATACTCTAAAAACCACTGAAGCAAACAATTAGGTCAACAAAATATCAAACCCAAAAGGCCTCAACAATTTTGTAGGAAGACCACTTATTTTCAATAGACATAATAAAAAAATTGACTCCAAAAGGTTGGAAAGTAGAAAGGTAGTCAGCTGCTAAAACTAGATGACCTGCCCAAATTAACAAGAAGATTAAGGAAGATAGAAGTCAAACCTTGGCATGCACCTCTTCCATGTAAAGGCTGCCAGTAGGTAATGGAGGTGCTGATGCCCTATCCATTAAGGACCCAACGCCAACTTTTTTGCCTGCAGAACTATCATATATGGATACACGGCAGGTAACAGGAGTTGTGCCATCAGGAAACTCCAAAGGCAATTCCGCTGTCAATTAAAAACGGCATAAATCAATTAGGAGTAGATTGTTTTAAGTGTAGGCATGATGAGTAATCAGGAAAAATGAACAAAAACCTTCCCCATCGTGACAGCAATCTGAATACTGACTTGGAATAGGAAAAGCGAAAGAAAGACCCTGGAAAATACAAGATAAGAAGCTGCACATCTGGAGACAAAGATTTCAAGAAACCAAAATAAAAAGCATTCTAGCAATCAAATAATCAACGCACGTACTGGGTAGAATAGGGTATAAACACCTCTATCCTTGTCATAAGTTCCCGGATAGGTTGGACCAAAAAGTGCATAGACAGCTACAAAGGTAGCAAGAGTAGATGGTCCTCTGTACGCAGAAACCAGGTTCACTATCAAAACATGCAATTATGAAACACACAAATAAATCTTAGTGCTTAAGTTACCCTATCAAAGAAGTGGCATAGCGCATTTGAAGACGTTTGATGTCAAAAATTTCGATAAGGCGCAACCTCTAGTACATTATCCAAATCAAAACAAACAAAACGTACCATAAGGAAATCATGAGGAACAAAAAAAAGGGAAGTATTTAATTGAAATATACACAGACACAGATGTGTATTTGTGCGTATTAATTGAAAATAAAACCTGAGACCAAGGGTCAAAACGGAGATGGAAGCCATGATCTGGAAAACTTATAACAACATCAAGCTTTAATGGCTCCTGCACACCAATGCATAATAAGCCCAATATGAAAGTTAAACTTGTCGGAACGATATAGTTAAATGCAGTATACACCAAACCATGTCTTTAACAGCCAAATCAAAGAAACAATTGCAATTGTAATGGACTGTAAAGGTATTAGGTCAATCTAAATTCCACATTAAAAATTCACCAAATAACTGAAACACAACATGAAAAGAAACACACACACACACACACACACACACATATATTTAATGATTTAGTCCAAACCTCATCATAATACTTCACATGAACAACATCGTAAATTTTAGGCTGTTGTTCAATTTGAGCAAAAGCTTCACATATCGGCATCCCTGAAATAAACAGCACCAATTTCAACTTTTCGAGTAAACAATTACACTGAAAACAATATAAAACCTAGCAACAATCCCTTTCCATGACGTAAAAAACGATTAAAAACGATTCGATTCCGATTGTTTTCATCCATAACGAACTTTTCGAATTTACCAACAAAAATTAGCTCTTGAGATAAACAAAACCTAATAGTTTGATTCAAATATATCGCAATTAACCATCCGATTCAAATTCGCGTCCTATTATACAGTTACAAATATATACATCGCCGATGAAAAATTTTAAAAAAATATCATTGAGAGGGAAACAAACCGATAGTGAACGGTCCGACGCCAAGACCGGGACGGAGGTCGAGAACGATGGCGCCCATAGCGGTGCCTTCACAGCGTCGAGCGGGTCTCTGCAACATATTTTTTCCGGTTTATTTTTTTACCCTTTTTCGGAGAGAGTTTTGGATCGGCTTTTCCTTTCGTTGTCGTTTGGGGTAAGTCTCCGTTACTTTCGTAAACTATCGTGGTGGCGTGGAATGCTTATATTTTCCCACCTCAACAAAACGTTGATACCATTGAGCCTGTAGATTTTTTATAGGTCGGCCCGGGCTTGAGTTTACATTTTTCGAATTGCAATGGTTGGTTTTATTATTTAAATAATTTTTATCAAATTTTAAGTAAAATTTTTATTTTTTTAAATAACTTAAAGGGAAATTTTAAGATTGAGGTCTATAGAACTTTGAAATCCCGTGTTTGAGTATCACATTACGTAAATGCAGGGTAGACCTCTGAATTTTTGAAAATTTTAAATTTTTCATTATGTTCTTAATTCTTTTAAGTTTTAATTAAGCTGTTCTGAATGTTTTTAAAATTTTCATTACTCTCATAGAAAGAATTTAATTAGATTTTAATTTAAAAAAACTATTTAAAATCTTAATTTTTTTGAAATTTTTAATTAGGTCCCAAAATTTAGTTTCAATATCCACCACGGTGTAAATGTATGGGGTCTTTCACTTGATTTATTCTAGTTAATTTAAATTTGAGTTAGTTGTTTTGTTAATCTGAAGGCTTACAAAAAACAGCTATCATCCTAAAGGCAGGTGTCCTAGACCCAGGTAGACACACAACTGTCGTTTTTATGGAGATCGGCCGACCAAAGATTTCGGTAATCTCAAATAGCATGGCAAATAATGGGCCTGGTGCGAATGAAAGAGAGGGGGAAATCATTGGGTTAGTAAGAAATCCTATACTAAAAATGTTGCTTCCCAAAACAAGAAATTAAGTAAAATCATTAAAGATAGGGGTAGTCCTTTCAAAGCAACACCCTTTAAAGTTCCCTTATTTGAATCAGTTATAAATATGGTAGATTTATTGCAAAATCAGATTCAAAAAGGCTTAGTAAAGGAAGTCACTAAAGGTGTAATTGAAAGCTTGAAGGTGCTGACGAATGACTGCAAGTAAAGGTTTTATTCTTTTTTTCCTCATTTATTTTTTTAATGACGTCGAATTTATCCATTTTATCTTGGAATTGTCAAGGGTGCGCCAATGGTAAATTTCCCCGAATCTTTAGGGAGTATAGTATCGAACATAAACTAGATATTGTCAGTCTAATAGAACCAAAGATTAGTAGGAATAAGGCAGACAAGATAATTGCAAAACTAGGTTTCCAACATTCACATAGAGTTGAAGCACAAGGGTTTTCTGGTGGTATTTGGATCGGATGAAAGGATCCAATTCAACTCGAGGTCGTAGAAGACCATCCTCAGTTTATTCTTACAAAAATTTCTCTAGGGACCCCAATGCAAGTTGCTCTAATTGCGTTTGTGTATGGGAGTCCAAATAGCATTAAAAGAAGGCTTTTTGGGGAGGATCTAAAGGAAACCATCCCTGTCAATTCTATTCCTTGGATGGCAGTAGGGGATTTCAATGCTATTCTCTTAGAGAGAGAGAAAAAATGTAGTAAGGTGGGTAAAAGATGCCTTTTTTTTGGGGAGTTTGTCGAAACAAATGATCTATATGACTTAAGATATAGAGGTCCATCTTTTACTTGGAAAGAAGAAGAACGATGGAAAGATTGGATCGAGCATTAGGGAACATGGCTTGGGTTCAAACCTACTCAAAATGTTAAGTAACACATCTTGTTCGAGTTAAATCAGACCATCGACCTTTGCTAATTGACTTTCTTTGGATCTTGTTCTACCAAGAGGCCGACCTTTTCGCTTTTTAGCTGGATGGATACAATATCAAAACTTCTCAAAGGTTATCGGTAGCTTGTGATAGTATAGCAGAGATATGTCGAAAACCTTAGAAGACCTTACGATAGGGTTAAAAAATGGAATAAAGATGTATACGAGCACATTGAGACCCTAAACGAAACTTGCTTCAATCCTTAAGTTAAATTCAAAAAGAAATTGAAAGTCAAGCTTAGACATAAAGATCAAGAAGATGATGGAAATTTGAGAGGACCTTGAAGAGGTACTTGATCAAGAAGAATTACTTTGGAGGCAAAAGTCAAGATGTGATTGGCTACAAATGAGAGATTGGAACACGAAGTATTTTCATAGTCGAACAATGCATAAAAGGAAAATCAATCGAATTACTACCTTAAGAAATAGTAATGAAGTTTGGTTATATGGTCCAAAAGAGGTACAAAACGAAGCAGTAAATTACTTTCAAAAGTTATATAGGGACAAGCGAGAGAGCAATCTCTAATGCAGAAATTAAAACAACATTCCTTGACATGGCACCATTAAAAGCTCCCGGAAGTGATGTGTAACCCGCTTTACCCGGTTCAAAGTATTCGACCGGATCCAGAAGGTTATTTAAGTAATTTCACCCACACACAATTTGGTACTCCGGAATCATTCATAAATATAAATATAATTATAATTATAAAGTCTAAAATTTAAATAAAATAACATAATTAATCTTTCAAAATAAAATACCAAAATCCCCAAAATAATTTGTACTTATAACCCAAAAATAATAACAAATAACAAGGTATATTAAAAACCCAAAATCGAAATAATAATAAGATAAAATATATTAAGTTTATGAAATAAGCCTCCGAGTACCAAGACAACTAAATCCTATATACCTGTAAGGAACTGTAGAGATATGAGCTATAAAGTCGAGTGTCTCTAAAGTACATACAACCTAATATATACATTTACATAACAATTTATAACATAAAAAGGTAACCACAAATCATATTTCAATCGCAAGCACAATGCAATGCACCAATACTAACACACCAATACAGTGAAAAGGTTCCCAAAACCCTTTCCCAACCAATCGTCACCAATCGCAGTGTGGTTTTAGTATCAACCTTGTAAGGAATGATAATCACTTCTTTCACCTTACAATCCCACCTCATAAACACACAATGGTATGATCACATGATTATCATATGTAGTCTCAATCTTAATCTTATTATATTTCTCGTATATCACAATCAGAATAATTATCCATCACATGCTCGATGTATATATATATATATGCATGACATTATCAACATACATTACACGGTTCAGTTTCAATCATACCATATTTTCATCACAATACGATAATCTTAATATCAACATACCTCAACACAGCATGAAATCACATAATCACAACAACATCACATACATTAAGGTGTGTTACAGTTAGAAACACACCTCTAGCAAATAGAACTCTAACGACAAAGAGGTTGTCCGCCACGTACAGATCGAGTACTCGGTCTAACAGATTTAGATCCTACAAATATAACTAAAATTAATATCATCCTAACCATCACTTAAATACAAAACTTAATTAAAATAACCTACGAGCAGCTCTCGAAACCGGTGTAGGAGTAGGTTGCACAGGTGGAGGAGAGGTAAATCATCCGTCTCGGAATCGTGATTACCTAAGCACAAATATCACGTATTAGTATTCTCAATTTGAAACTCTAAATAACTCAAAGTACAAAACTAAAGATAAAACAGTCAAAACGAGGCTTTCGAGTTTGAATTTAGCAAAACAGACAGTAGAATCGAAATCAGGACGTCAAACCATGGCAGGGTAAGGTTTTTCGAAAAAAGTCAATGGGTCAAAGTCAAAGTAAACTATCAACGGTCAACGATCAACGGTCAGCGGTCAACGATCAATGATCAACCGTCAACGATTAATGGGTGGGGTCAAGTTCAACAGGTTCGGGTCGGATCGGTCGAGTATAAGTCGATCGGGTTCGGGACGGATTATTCGGGCTTGGTTCAATTAGTTTGGGTTTTATTTTTTAAGGGTTTTGGTTTAATTGGTTTAGTGATTGGGCTTGAGTAGTTTGGGTTTTCTGGGTTTTAAGCACTTAAGGGCCAACTTCTAAGCACAACCCAAAGGTAAAATTAGGGTTTGCCATCCACTCCCCCTTCAGTGCTGTCAACTCCTCATCATCACTAATGACGTTCGATCGCCGTGAATAACACCCAAACAACTCCAAAATAAAACCACAACCACGATTTACAACTTACCAACACCCAAATCCGATAAAGACACAAAAGAACCACCAATGAGCAAACGATCGAATGGTTTGGCTCTTGAATCACATGAATGGCGACGACTATGAAGGTATAGGGATGTGGGTTTTGCTTGCGAGGAAAAGAGGGTTGCAAAAGGGTGGGCGGTGATGCAAACAGCCAACGGGATGAGCTTGATCGGAGGGGTGATCGAAAAATCGAAGAGGAAAGTGAGGGAAAGAGACGAGTTTCAGCAAAGGGAGAAAAGAGATTGGGAGCTAAGGAGTCAAAGGGAAGGTTTAAGATGCTTAAGTACCTTATGAAATAAGGTCAATTACTTGGAGGTCTCTAAAGTAGTTTAAGGTTTTTAAATTGACCCCACAGTTTCATACTCATTACACTTAAGTCCCAACTTCACAAATTAATAAAATTTACCCAACAGACCCTCAAAATTTCATAATTTCCTAATTTAATCCCTAAGAATTCTAGAGTGTTACATGATGGTTATCATGCAATGTTATTTTAGAGTCAATGGGATAGCATCAGTGACACAGTGTGTGATTGGGTTAAAGGAATTTTCAAAGGCAGACTATAGACCTAGAATTAAATAATACGCTTCTTGTCCTTATCCCTAAGATCCCTCAACTTGAAGAGATATCGCAGTTTCAACCAATTAGTCTTTGCTCGATCCTATATAAACTAGTTATGAAAGTTATTAACCCAATAAGTGGCTCCAATGGAAAAGAGGATGTTGTTCATCCTAGGGGTCCCGGGTTCGAGCACCTATGTGTTCAAGGTGTGTGTGCGTTGTCAAAGGGTTAAGAAAGTATGAACAGATACTACCATATAATCACACCAATATATTCAAAAAAAAAAAGTTATAAAAGTTATAGTTAACAGATTCAAGGTAGTGTTTCCTAAGCTTATTGCACCCAAATAGCGCGTTTTATAGCTGGCAGAGATATCTCTGATAATATTCTTATTGCAGAAGAAGTTATTCATTCTATGTGGGGAAAGAGTAAAAAGTGGATGGCCATCAAAATATATCTAGAAAATGCTTATGACAGGGTTCGGTGGGACTTCATTAACAAATCTATCTAGGCAGCTAGTATACCAGAATTTTTACGAAGGGTGATTATGTCTACAATTACAACTTCAACAATGTAAGGTTTGTGGAATGCAGTTCTTACAGAAAAATTCAAACCAAAAAGAGGAGTTCATCAAAGATGCCCTTTGTCACCCTACCTTTTTGTCTTATGCATGGAATGATTAGGGCATAGTATTAAAGCAGCTATAACTACAAGAGATTGAAATCGCATTAAGCTATCAAGAGCATGGCCCCTCTATCACACCTTTTCTTTGTAGATGATTTGGTAATTTTCTCAAAAGCTGACTTGAAACATGAGTTATTACTAAATAGTATTTTGGATTGCTTCTATAACTTCTTGGGCCATCGAGTCAATGCTCAAAAGACTAGTTTTTTTTCTTCAGAAGAGTGGATAATAGCCTAAGCAATAGTTTGGGTAACCATCTTGGTTTCCATAAGGTTCAAGAGCTAGGCACTTACCTAGGGGTCTCGCTTTTTCATAAGTGAGTTACAAACTCCAGACTAAGATTTGTTGTGGATAAAGTACAAGCCAAGCGATGCAAGTGGGAGGCAAAACAACTGTCCATGGCAAGTAGGTTCACCTTAGCACAATCAGTACTCTTATCCATTCCAAACTACTTCATGCAATCCATAAAGTTCCAGAAGGAGTTTGCAAGGAAATTGAGCCCTTGGCACGACAAATTCATATGGGGTTCTAATAATAGTAAACGAAAGACAATACTCGTGGGCTGGAACTCTGTTTGCCAACCTCGTAAATATGGTGGTCTTGGAATACACCGATTAGAATATCAGAATGCCTTATTTTTTGTTAAAGTTAGGATATAATCTTGCACCAAAACGGAGGCTTTGTGGGTCCAAGTTTTACGTACGAAATACAATATATATGAGAGAATGCAGATGATATTAAAAAAGGAAATTATTCTGTCATTTGGAGAGGGTTTACAAAGGTATGGCCTTTATTAAAGGAAAACTTGCACTAGCATATTGGAATAGGGACTTCTATTAGGTGTTGGGAAGATTCTTGGGTCGTAAAAATAGGATCGTTAAAAGATTATGTTGATTCCACAAGCAGACCAGTCATGGATCGTCTCTCAAAGATATGGTTGCAAAAGATGGAGCATAAAATGTGGAGGTCTTCAAGGAGCGGTTGCCAGAGGATATAGTTAGAAGAATCACTTATATACCGCCCCCACACCCACTAGTTGGCCCTGATAGAGTTCTCTGGAAGCATACAACAAATGGAGGATTTTCGGTGAAAAGCGTCTATCATATGATGAAAGCAAGAACTTAGGATGTAAAAGACGCTAATTGGAAATTTCCGTGGAAATACAAAGAGCCCCATCGGATTCGTTTCTTTTTGTGGCTTGTTTTTAAACAGAGATTGCTTACCAATCAAAAAAGAGTGAGAAGGGGTATCAGACAAAGCTCGACATGCCCCATATGCCACTATGAGAATGAAGATATATTGCATATTCTAAGAGAGTGCCTAAAGACTAGAAGGATTTGGACATACTTTATTCCAAGGAATTTTCAGGCACAATTCTTCACTGGGAACCTTGAAGACTGGATCAAAATGAATTTGGAGAAAATAGGATGGACGCTGGAAAATGGAGTTAATTGGTCCACTCTCTTTGGTTTGTTAGTATGGCGATTATGGAAAAATAGGAATCTCTTTGTATTCCAAGGTATATCTTAGAGTTTCCTTGACGCAATTAATGTTTCAATTAGTTGGGCAAAGCAGTATAATAGAATAAGTAATGGAGAACTATCTAGAGGAATTATTCTCGATTCTAGTATATTAGCTACGTCTAGGGTAAATAGGAACATGGTCGATATTGGCTAAGAAGTCAGTATAGTTAGGAACATGGTCGTTACTTTTATAACTGCTTAAAGGATGTGAATTCAAACACGTTTAAAATCATAAAAAGTCATCTAGTTTAGAGATGGAATGATTATTATAGTTTAATCATTGTATTAAAAATAAAGACCCAAAATTATCTCAACAATTCCGGAATAAAAGGATTTGGGTTTTGAGGTGTTTTTGAGCAAGGTGGTTTCTTTTGAGAATCCTAACTTGAACCGTCCTGAATCATTCTACTATTTAGAAATTATATATCTAATTTTACATCAATATTTATATCTTTATAATTAAATTTAAATATTTTTTATTTTATTGGATAAATTGCACTCGTTATCATTAAATTAATATTAAATTTATGCTAAATTAATATTAAATTTACATTTTGATTACTCAATTTTAAAAATTATAAAACGATGGTTTTATGAATAAAAAAAAAGTGAGCAAAAAGATAACTTTGGAATATAAAGAAAATCTATTATTGTCAATAACTTTGGAAATTGCTTCCAAAATTATGCTTTCTTAATTAATGATCGGCCATGCACGTGCCAAATATGTTATGATAACTTCTATTGTGTCATGTGCGTTTTTTTTAGTCCAATACTTTTTTAGTATTCACAATTTGGTCTAATTAAATTTAAAATGGAGTCCAATTTGATATTTTAATGAGATATTTTACTTATAAAAATAGTAGATTTTTTACTAAACGTCTTAAAAAGATATTGATGTTCACAAGTTACTTTGAACTATTGAAATCTAATTTTTTTTATTTGGTTGTCTAAATTAATAATTATATAATTTTATCGAAAGAAAAGGAAACAAGCAAGCGATCGGGGAAATCTAATAGCCAAGCCAATAGTAGGGTTGAGTAAGAAAATCTGAAAAATTGACTCGAATTTAGATGTTTAGATGATTTATGGAATGTAAGTTCAAAATCTGCAGTTACCCGAAATCGAATTGAATTTTATTTTTTATGATATAAAAATAAATATTTTATAATTAAAAATAGTTAAAATAATCTTGATTTGTTTTTTGAAATATTTATGAAAAAAATGAATTTTTGTTAAATAATATTCAAAAGTCATAAAACAAACCCATTTTGACAAATTAAGTCTAAAATTTCAAAACCAAAATTTAATATGAAAAAATAAGAATCAAACTATACCGAATCGAATTATGATGAACTATTCAAAAAATCTAAAAAAACTCAACCAAATCGAACCAAGATCACCCTTAGCCAATAAGCTTACCCTATACACCTAGTTTTATACTCTGAGTCCTCAAGTGATATAATATTTTAAATCTAAAACTGAGTAAATACAAGTAGGAGAAATCTCCCAAATATAAGGGTCCGCATGACCTAAAGTTACCCATACAAATACATGAGCCGCGTTATTAGAGTTTCCACTTATCCAGTGATATTGATTGATAAATGTTACATCAATAATTTAGACTTTTTTTAAGGAAACTAGTGACCCGTAGATGATGTTGTTAGTGTTATATGAAAATTGAATCAAATTGTGTATAATATTACAAATTGTATCAAAAATTACGTATAATTTGAAATTTATCCCTTAAATATAAGATCGGGTTCTTTTATTAAGGAGTTGCTATTTTTTAGGTTTATTTGTGGTTTTAGTTCATATACTATGATGAAATTTTAGATTTTGTTATACCCTTAGAACTTAAACACAACACAAGAAAGCCACCAAAATCAACCTATCTACTCTTCGTCATCGTGCCCCTTTTACCAAGACATCTTCCTAGGCCAAACAACCCATTCCTCCTCGAAGGTGGCCTTGACCGGCCACTCAACAAGCCACAATGTAAATCACCCGCTTTTTAGATGCAAACCTCTAATAATGAGTGTGAGGACACCTCTAATAATGAGTGGATCCCATTAGAGAATAACAACAACCTCGTACTTTTTGGGATCACTACATCCGCACCTTACATACACTATGCCAGTATGTCCATTGTCCACAATAACAACCTTCCACGTCTCAGTATAGGACAAAAAGACCTTTCTTATAATTATTCTCTCAACAATGAAGAAAGGATTAACCTTTTGTGCCCCAAACTTACTCTAAGCAATCTCCCTCTCCTTCAATAGTTAATCTATTCTCTTGTCCATTTTTGGCTTACCACTTTTCCAAGTGAATCGACTTCCCTAACACCACCACATATTCCTCCTTATATGTTCCATTGCTGAACACTGTATCAACAAGTTCTATTATTTATTTTAATTTGTCATAAATTGATGTTATACTTTTAAAATGTTAGTAGTATTTCTAAATTGGCAACATAATAGTTACTGTCGTTAAAGTGATAATGCACTCTTTTAAAATGCTATTTGATAATACAATTAGAGCTTCATAGAAATTTAATCAATCATATTTAATCAATAATAAATTTACATATCAATCGAATGTTTGAGATTGTCTTAAAAAAATTATATGTTACTCCTTTAACGACAACAACTAGCAACGTTATCAATCTAAACGTACTAATAACATTATAAAAAGCAAACGACTCAATTGTACCAAATTAAAGTAAAGAAGTTAAATTCTCAAATTTAACGCAGTGGGAGGACTAAAACTATAATTAAATCGAGCATGAGAAAATAAAATGAATAATAAAAATAAAAGACTTTATTTATAAATTAACCCCTAAATTATATCTCAATTCCTAAATTGATCATTAAAGTTTTTTAAATCATAAGTGATTCTTAAACTATCAATTTTATCTTGCTTTGTCCAAAAAATTGCACAACATCCATTGCTGTAGCTAGAAGGGGGTTGACAATGACCGTGATCCAAGGTAAAATAACTTTAAAACCCTTTTAAAAATTGTAAGAATAAAGATTTATACAATAATAAAATGTCATTTTACTCCCAAGTGTTTATAATATATTTTTGGCCTCTTAAAAAAAAAAACTTCTCCCTAACGACATCCAATAAGGTCGTATCATGTGTCACATTCTCATTAGCTAATCTGGCCTTTTGGGGGGGGGGTAAACTAGGACAAAATTGACAGCTTAGAAATTACTTTTGACAAAAAAACCTTTAAGGACCAATGTGAAAATTGAAGTGTTGTTTAAGAACTAATTTAGGAATAAAGCCAAAAATAGAAAGAAATAAACCAATTTGGAAAGAGATTTTGAGACAAACAGGTAAATCATGTGTGGAGCATTTGAATGAAAAATGTGTTTCCCAAACTCCACGGTTGTGGGTCCCACTCTTTTTTTTTTCCTTAACTCATTAAACACGTGGTACTTAACATTAAAAGCCAAATAATTTAGCTAATCAAGCACTCGGGTACCAATTCCCGAGTCAATTTGTTCAATCGATACTTTGGTTAGTTCTTATTTCAATTAGTTGGATCTGTTAGTCTGGTTCGAATAACCTTGATTGTAGAATGATAAAATTTAAATCGCTTGATTGATTTTAAATCGATTTGTTTCAAATGAAAGAAGTTTTTTTAAAAAGTGGATGCAGGATGAAGTAAGATATTTTTTTTATTTTGGGAAATAGATATAAAACAATTACAGTAGTTGTTTGCTTCGTTTTATGTATGAAATTATCATTTTATCATTATACATATAACTATTAAAAGAGTGTAAATTTAGTAAAGCTTTATAGAAAAAATTTTACATTTTATGTTTAAATATTTATTTGATTTTGAAAAGATTAAAAATATTAAAGATAAGTAGTAAAATTAAATTGAAGTCGGAGTGAGATGAGACAATTATAAATGTGTCTAATATCTATTGAAATGGTAGTGATTTTTAAAATTATACAATCATAATAGAGCGGGATGGGTGATGGAGCAGAGGATGCAAGGACAAAGGCAAAGGGAGCAGACAATGATTTTTAATGATGAAATTGCATTTTGCTTCCCCTAATAATTTATGATTCATCTTTAGCCTCCTAAAACAATTTTATGACTTCGTCCCTAAGAGTGTGCCAAATGTGGAGTGGTGACGAATTTAGCAACACATGCTCCTATCTCGCTCTATTGCCCTCTTTAAAAAATCGGGTAGATTGAGGTAACTATTTGGGCTAATCATCTATAAATATGAGAGGGTTTAACAAAATTTGGGATTCATATTTTGGACTAAGTTAAATTAAGCTTAGAGAACCATATATACACGTATATTTATTTATTGATACCATGCATAAGTTAAGCATCTATAAAAACGAACTATTATCTATTTATACTTAATGTTAAACTTGTAAATTTAGACATCGATACAAAACTTAACTTAATCATTTCAAATAAAAAATTATCTTATTTCGATCTAACTACAAAAAGTTAATGTTATGAATTTAAATTGATCCAGACCCAAACAAACTCCATAAATGAAATTACTTGAACTTAAAATAAACGTCTAAAAGTGAATAGAATTTGGAATAATATCGACTTGTAATGTCATGCTCAAAAAATCAAGCTTTAGATAAGAATAATCCGAATTCAAAACAACTCAAACTTGAACTCAAAATAATCGAGAATAAACTAACCTAAAATATTTAATGCTCGTATACCAGATCAAATAGACTAAACTCGAAATTTATCTAACCCACCTAATTTACATGTTTATTTAAAAAAAAAATAGTATTTAAACAATTCCAATACACATGTTGTTGAATGTTTTAGAAAGTGTCCTTCAAAATGGTTAGATCATGTATTTATATGATATAGTTACTATTCATGGATAAAACTTCATAGTAGGGGTGAAGCTAAAATTTTTTTTAGGGGTAAGACGAAATTAAATTGTAGTTTTAATTATATTAAAATTATAATTTCATAATTTTGAATAGCTTATATTTTTATAATTTTAAAAGATTAAATAAAAATTTTATCAATTTTAAAAGGTTAAAGTGTAATTTAATTTTTACTAATTTAAATTTTTTAAAAATTTAAAGCTCTAAATGAAAACTTTTCTATTTTAGGAGAGATTGGGGGCCTTCCCAACCTTTCTAGATATGCCACTGCTTCGTAAATAGATCACTATGCATGTCAACATATATTATATTTTAGGGTTAACACGTATTTTTTAAATGTGAATTTACCTTCATGATGGTATGAACTTAGATTATACGATATTGTAAAAAATGTGAATATCTCATGTGAGAACTCAAGGTGCGAATCATGTAAATTACGTGTCAGGACCTAATCGGATAATCGTGTAACGAGTGGGTAATTATTGAATCCAATGACTATTTTATGTTGTGTAAGGATAAGAAAAAAATTGGGTAAATAAAAAATGGATTAAAATTAACTTAAATCGATAGAATTTAATTCAGATCGATTAATTTTTATATTTAAAAATTGAAAATTTAGTGTTGAAAATTATGGAAAAATTCCCATTGACAGAAGACTGCGTTTGGCGGTAAAAAAGGTTAAAAATTTTGAGTAGTGAAAAAATAAATACAACTGTCGCAATGACGGATTTTCCGTTCTCTCAAGTCTTATCTTTGAAATTCAAGAAATTTAAAAAATATTATTTGTTAAGTTAATTAAAAACGTTTTTTCTGCGAAACGATGCCTTGTCACATCCCCTCTTCCCAGTTTCCCAGTGCATTTCGTTGTGCACACAACCCCCCTCAATTCCATCGCTAGGGTTTTCTCTTTTTTTTTTTGTTAATTTTTTTTATTTTCAGAGAAAAAATTAACATAAACGTAAAGTGAAAAAGGATTATTGTGAGGATTTTTTTTTTATATAATCATACTATTTTTAATTTTTTTGTATGGAAAATTGTGAACAAGTAGAATCGGGCACGGCTCTGTGTAAGCGCGATGGTGGTGGTGGTGGTGGTGATGCTGAGAATAGTAGTGATGGTTTGAATCGAGAAGTGGAGCTTATGAACGTCGATCACTGCCGGAAGGTTCCTTTGACGGAAGATTCGAATCTCGTCGATGTTGCGGTTCGTGGAGATGGTGGTGGTATGGGGGAGGTGAAGTTGGGGAATGGAGTCAAAGTCGTTGAGATGAAACGGAGAAGGGGAAGACCGCCGAAGAATCCGGCGGGAATCATGTCTTCGTCGGCGCCGGCGCCGGTAACTAGGAGCAAGAAGGATGAAGAAGATGTTTGCTTTATATGCTTCGATGGCGGGAGTCTCGTGCTTTGTGATCGCCAGTGAGTTTTTTGATTTTTTTTTTGGTTGATCGGAAAATTTAATGAAATGAAATCATTGGCCAATAATAAGCTGAAAGCTAGAGTTATTGTTTTGATTGAACTTAAAGTTTTGTTAAGTTAAGCTGAAGTTGATAGTCCTTTAGCTCAATTGAGCTTATCTGATCTTTTTATTCATGCATATTAATTGCAGTTGGTTTCGGTTTTGCTAAGTTAAGCTGAAAGTTTATCTATGCCGATCTTTCGGTTATTTTATGATACTATTAATTCATATGCTACACTCAATAGTTTACCACATGTATTCATTTGTGCCGTTTACATTGTTAATTGTATGGGATTTTACCTGTCAGTGGCTGTCCTAAGGCATATCATCCGGCTTGCATCAAAAGGGACGAAGCATTCTTTAGATCAAAGGCGAAATGGAACTGTGGTATGTTGGATTTTTATTATTTCTTATAAATCCTCGTCAGTTTTGTTTCAATTTAATTAATGTAAGTGATGGGAAGTGTTGAAGCATGTGTTAGCGTTATCTAGATTCATGTTTCATTTATTCTCTTCGCAGTTAATTAAATGATGTTCTTTCTGTGTGTTACCACGTGCATGTCAAATGATAGCTTTCTATGTCTGTCATCGGTTTGGATTCATTCTGTCATATAATTACCGGATTACTTTATTTATCTCAATTATGATAAGATATCATACCGTTAACGCCTGTCCATTGACTGGTGACTTTTCACGCGTGTCACTGACTTGGATTCTTGCATCGGGATTGGTTGTTAGATTACGTTACTTTCTTTTATCTCAATTATAGGATGTACTTTCTCCACATGCATATTTAACTGTAGCTTCCATGTTTGTCATTGCCTTGTATGTTTGCTACCTGATTAGTTATCATGCATACATTGTTGTCGGTTGTCCCATTATCGGTAAGTTATAATGCTCAAGTTTGTTTCATTAATTTTTTGCTTTTCTATTTGTTGTAAATTTCAGGGTGGCATATATGTAGCACTTGTCAGAAGGCTTCATATTATATGTGCTATACATGTACGTATTCCTTGTGCAAGAATTGCACTAAAGGTGCTGATTACGTGAATGTAAGAGGAAACAAAGGATTTTGTGGATTGTGCTTGAGAACTATAATGCTTATTGAAAACAGCACATCAGGAAATAAAGAAATGGTATGATTAACTATGACTACACCTTATACAATTGATTTCTTTTTGAACATCTCACAGCTTTTTCTTATTTACCATCAGTTGTGCTTCTCGTTTGGTAACTATTGTAATTGGCATGGTTAAATTATTCAAGGGTAGAGAGCCTTAAAGGTCTTTTAATTTATACTGTGCAGGTTCAAGTGGATTTTGATGATAAAACTAGTTGGGAGTTTCTTTTCAAGATGTATTGGGTATTCTTGAGAGAGAAGCTATCTCTAACTTTAGATGAGCTTACTAAAGCTAAAAGTCCATGGAAAGAAAATGCTATCATGGAGAAGCCTTTTGGAGACCTAGGAGCTAGTTTTTCCAAGAGAAGAAAAATGTTGAAGCAACAGGCATTTGTTAACAAAGTTGAATCTGTAGAAGCAGAAAAACCGGGCATTACAAAAGACCATTCGAGATCCACTGATATCATTAGCAAACATTCCGAAGCTGTTGCTACCCAGATGGCTGTTCTTGGGAATGGTGATGGTCCGCCTATAATTGCCAATGATACGAGATGTAAAACCCATGAAAAGGTTGATGAGAAGGGTCAAAAGGCAAATCCAGATGAATTTGCTGCCATTGATGTTCATAATATGAACTTGATCTACTTGAGGCGTAAGTTGATGGAGAACTTAACTGATGATGTTGAAAAATTTAACGACAAAGTTGTTGGTTCCTTTGTAAGGATACGAATTCCTTGTGATCAGAAACAAGATATTTATAGACTTGTCCAAGTAGTAGGTATTGACTTAAATAACCATTGCTCCCTAATTTATTTTAATTTGTTATTGTTGATATTCACTAATGATGTGTTTGTTTGCAGGTACCATCAAGGCAGCTGAACCATATAAAATTGGTGAAAAGACAATTGATGTCATGATTGAGATATTAAATTTAGACAAAAATGAGGTGGTCTCCATTAATGGAATTTCAAATCAGGAATTGTCTGAGGTGCCCCAATATACTTTTTCAATTCATAATATTTACTTTTTTTGTGTGACTTCTTTCTTCGTTTCATTTATTTAAAGGATCCTTCCATTTTCAACCCTGTGTTTTATTAACAAAAGTTCCATGTAAGGAAGTCTAATGTGCATCCACTCCATGATTTTATTGACATATTGATGAAAAAGGGATGAAGAGTTTGGTTTTTGTTGGTTTGAATTTTAGTGAGGGTCATATTTATGATTGAACTAGGGGAAAATGGCTTAATTAGCCAAAAAAGGGGAAGATTCTAATGGCAGTGATGAATGAGAAATTTGAAGCTAATTCATGGCTCATGTGGATTGGTATAGGCTGGGAGAACAAAATTGGAAAGAAAGAAGGAAAGGGAATTTACTGTAAAATATATAAACCATTTCTGTTACATTGTTGAAAAAGTCAATAAGGCCATTGACATGTTTCTCCAACTCTATGGCTATCATTTACGTACATTCTTAATTAGAGGTAACTTTACCTTCTTCGACAAGGTATACAAGTTTCACTCTAATTTTTTACATTTTTGTTATAACTCAGGATGAATGCCAACAACTACGCCAGAGCATAATAAAAAGCGGGCAGATCAAATGGTTTACTGTGGTATGTGTTATGTTCATTTTTAGTTTTCAGCCTTGGCATTTGTAGTGTCATTTGAAAGGAGTTTTATATACTGTTGTAGGGTGAGATTCTGGAGAAAGCAATGGCACTTCAAGCAGTAAGGGTAAATGACGTAAGTTCCCTAACTTCA
The DNA here is from genome assembly GCA_039519145.1 of Kokia cookei. Taxonomy (NCBI): domain Eukaryota; kingdom Viridiplantae; phylum Streptophyta; class Magnoliopsida; order Malvales; family Malvaceae; genus Kokia; species Kokia cookei. Next base: position 42,671,917 of record CM076903.1, read on the forward strand.
GAGTTGCAGCTCATAAATGACTGAGTATATTACTGTGTTATTACTTTGAAGTGATAGGATGTTAGTGTTCAAGTATAGTTACGTGTTTTCTACTTCTCCTTGAACTATGCTGAAGGTGTGTTTTGCACTTGCTCTTATCTTTTTCACCAGTGGCTGGACTCAGAGATTTTGCGGGTTAAAAATCTTTGCAATCAAGCAAGCGAGAAGGGGGACTCAAAAGAATATCCTTTGATGCTTGATATGAGACTGACCTTTAAGCTTAACCCTCCTGTTTTCCTCCTCATATACCCTTCTATCCTCTACTATGATGATATTCTAACATATGCCACCCACATGCAACTAACTATAAACCTAACTGTTGCTTTAAGCCTATCATGCTCATTATCCTTTATTTGGGATCATATTCTTAGCCATATCAGAGATGCAAAGTCCTTTTGGTAATTCTTTTCCTATGCTTTTTTGATCCCTCATTGCCGACGTTTGTTCGATGAAATCAATTTAGCACGTCTCTATGTTTGGTTGAATGTTGGTGCTACACCCTAGCTATTGCCTAATGCATTTATTTCAAGATTGATTTTGTTTACCCTCCAACATCTTGCTAATTTATTGAATTATCAATTTATCTTTCAATGTAAATCTAGTGAAATGGACATCCAAAGGTATAATCTTAGTGGTTCGAGTGTGGTTGAAAAGGGGCAGCTAACAGTCTTATGACTCAAAAATTTCAGAGATGACCAGCAACAAATAGGGCTCAGCCTTTTCAACTCTGATCTTGTCATTTACCATCTCAACGCATTGCTTCTCTTTATGGAAGTGATTTTTTTTTGAACATTTTGTGTTATTCGCTAGTTTGCTGCATTGTACCGTGAAGCGCAATTGGCCTTACAATTCGGCTTTATGTTTTGTTTGGTTGAGAAGCTTTAAGAAAACCAAGGAACTTGGGATCTTGCAACACAAATTCCAAACTTAGTCTCTACATTTTTAAGCTATGCAACTAAAAAAACTTATTTGTGCTAATCATGCTATGAGACTGTGCGACACCATTAGACTTTATATCGGCAGTTGCCTTACTTCTAAGCCTTTCTGTTGGTAAGTAAACACTAACAAGTTTACCAAGTATTCCTTGACCATGTTGCACGCTCAGAGAATGTGAAGAAAAATTGCAGCTTCTGAACTCACCTGATGAACGGCACCGTAGGCTGCATGAAATTCCTGACATACACCGTGATCCAAATAGGAATCTATTTTCTGATGAAGCTTCTGGAGAGTTGGATGAGAAGAAAAAAGGTAGCATGCACTTTTAAACATAAAACATTTTTGAATTGTCGTTTTTCCTATGTTCATCTTTTGGTATAGGCCATATAGATGTGTAAGGGCAGGCAGGTAGGGGAGTACATGTATATGGATTTTTATGTACCTTTGTGCTAATTAGACTGGTTTCTTTTATGTTCCACTGCACTCAACAGGAATGGAGCTATCTGTAAATAGTATTGAGACAGATAAAATATGGCACTATCAAGACCCACTTGGGCATATCCATGGGCCATTCACTATGGCAATGTTACGTGGATGGAGCAGTAGTGGTCATTTTCCTCCTGTTTTGAGAGTATGGAGAGCAAGTGAAAAGCAAGAAAACTCTATTCTTTTAACTGACGCTTTGGTTGGGCAGTACAGCCAAGTGCAACAATTGGTTCAGCACAGCCGCATGCCAACTGAGGATGTAAGTATGGCCACGGAGGATGGATGTCGGAACAGGGATGAAGATGCTAGTGAGAGTAAGGATCAGAAGGTGAACCAGATGGAAAGTGAACAGCCCGAGGGAAGCTTGAACCCGATGCAGAATGATACAACTGGTCATTGTCAAAATAACGACTCTGCGAAGAGCAAAGAATTGGGCTCTCAATCTTCTACTTGTACTGCTCCAGTAGATATTGTCAGTTCTAATGCGGCAGAGACTGGAAATTCTGTACCGCACTGGGATTCTGTGACGAGTGATAATTACTTCCCCGGCCAGCCCCAAGTGAGTAGTTCACTTCCTGCATCTACAATATCCGAGAAACCATGTGAAACAGTGTCTGATCAAGGTAGCGAAGGTCATGGGGTTGAAAGATGGGACTGTGGTTCCATTGACATGAATTTGAATTTAAACAAGACTTCTGAAGGTCAAATCATTGATGGAAATGTGAAGCAAGATGATAACGACGGGAAATCAGTCAAACCTTCTGGGCAATGCTGGAGAGCTCCACCTATGAATGATGGTTCAAATGGATGGAATTCCAATTCTGGTCTTTTGTATCTGGCTAGGGCTCTTGAAGTGTCGGAGCTAAATCAGGATATCGATTTCCCTGATCTTCCTACATCAACATCGAAGTTGAACCACGAAGACTCAAAACGTCAGGATACTAAAAACAAACAGTCTCTTTCTTCGAATGTTCTGCAAGTGGATTCTGGTCCTACCTGGAGCAGTGCTTCTAGTCTAGTGGGTAATGGACCACGGCTTCCTGAAGTAGCTGGTGAATGGGGAGGGTATTCATCCAATTCAACAAGACCTTCCCCGGGGGAATGGAATCCGGATCTTGTTCCCAAGTCTTCTATAAAACCAACCGACTTGGGAAGTGATCATGCTGCTACTCCAACTTCGGGAAGTGGCCAATTGACACATTCTTCTCCTACAAATCCTCCAAATAATGAATCTGGATGGGATTCGATTGTTCCCGAACCTAATGAGTATTCTTTGGGTGATGAATCGGTTTCGGATCTCTTAGCCGAAGTTGAAGCAATGGAATCACTTAATGGCTTGGCTTCACCTACATCAATTTTGCGTTGTGATGGGGACTTGGCTCAAGGTTCTGAACCTGATTGTTTTAGTCCTGTAGGAGGACTGAGCCCTGCACCTGATCCAGGAAAAAGTGATGCTTTAAGCTCAACAAACGATCTATCTCTAGCAGCTTTGACCAACGAGCTATTCGGGATCTCTACTTCTGAAGTTCATGATGCTCAAAAGAGTTCTGGCGGTCATTCTTCCACAAGTGCCGAAATGGATGAAGATACAAGGCCTAGCGATGTCTCGGTTAACCAATACGAAGCTCGTTCAGACATGCGACCTCCTGCACAACCAGTAACAACTTGGGGCATGACCACTGTAGGTACCCCTTGGAGACCAGGACCGGAAACCACGGGTACCAACTGGGGAGCCGTTCAAGGAAATACAAATTTTGATTGGGATGGTTTAGGTCAAGAAACTACAAACCTTAGTTGGGGAACAGGTCACGGAACAGTCCAGGAAAATCGTAGTAGCATCCATTCAGGCACTTCTGCAACAAATCCAGCGTATTTCGGAAACCAACAAAGGTACGTTGATACAAGGGATCAACAAAGGTACGTCGATCCGAGGGACCAACAAAGGTATGTTGATACAAGGGACTGTGATTTTCACAGCAGGGGAAGGTCCTCATGGAATAGGCACTCGTCATATGGTGGTGGTGGTGGTCCTCCTCCAAACAGAGTCGGTTCATTCAGACCTTCTCCCAAAGGGCAACGGGTCTGTAAATTTTATGAAAGCGGGTGTTGCAATCGGGGAGCATCGTGTAGTTACTGGCACCCTTGAATAGGTTTCACCTTTTACCAGTTTATCATAGCAATTGTGTGCATTTAATTCTGTATTCATTATTCGTAATGGTAATTTGCTGTTACTTATCCCAAATTTTAACTTGTAAACTGTAACAGTAACATTCAAGCTGAGGATAAAACATATCTTATTATAATAGTTATCATTCCTACTCCGAATTTATAGCAATGTTCTCCGAATCCGTATATCGGTTCCAGCACAGGGATTGAAACCAGTTGTTTTTTTTTTTTTTTATATAATTTTAAAAATTTTCATTAATTTTTTATGAATGTTAAGTTATTTATTTAATTATTGTTGGATTCACAGTCAAATTGATTGAATCGAGAATTGATATTTTGATTATGAATTGTTAATTCGATTATTAAAACATTGGTAATTGGATAGTGATAAATTAATGGTTAAATTTTACTATTAGTTTTTTTTACTTTGCGAAAGTTGTGGATTTAGTTTTTGCATTTGAATATGGTCATATTCAGTTATTGTATTTTTAAATTTTAAAATTTCAATATTCACCAAATAATTGTTAAATTAATTAAGTTTTGTAAATTTCAAAATATGTTACGGCAAACATATTATCATATGTGTAATGTTATATGAAATTATTATTTTTACATATTACTCACTAAAAATCTAGTTAATGGATTAATGATGGTAATTTACGTCAATATTGAAATTTAAAATTTTGAAAAGTTTAATGATTTAGAATGATCTGATTGTGGAATATAAATTAAATCTAAAACTATGTGTATAGTACAAGATTAGTGATTGAATTTAACCAAACGAATTTAATTGTTATTCTTTGGGTTAGGATTAAAAGTTCAAATTTTGAAAAGTACAAGAATTAAAATTGATCAATTCAAAAAATAAAATAAATTAAAATATAAAGATTACATCTATAATTTTTATGAAGTACTAAGACTAATAACAAAATTTAACCTAAATTAATTACTTTAAAATAATTACATTATTATGTTTATTTTATATGCTGAAATTTGTAATATTGATGAACACGAGATTAATAATTTTAAATAATTTTCATGGATAAAATTACAAATCATTTGAAACAATGTTATTTATTTATTAGGAGTATTAGTATTTGTTTTATTAATAAACATAATTATCAAAATGGAGTAGCTGGTTGAATTAAAAATTGATAGCTCGATAGATTGAACTCGCGATACAAAACTAGACAATATCAAATCGTTGAGTTGATTAAAAAAATTGAAAACTGGAACAAAAAATTTGTAGTTCAACCGGCCAAATCGATTTATAAATTTTTATGATTTTTATTTAATTGTTGTTGAATTGACAATTTAAGTGATTGAAAAAAGATCAATAACCTGACTGATTTAATTATCGATTCAATTTTTTCTACGTCTAATTTCTGTTTATTAGAATTTGAATCAATTTCTATGAATTAAATTATTGGCGTTGCTCCAATTTCAAATAAAAAGTAAAGGGATTAATGAACAAAGGAAAAAGGAGAGGGTAATGTTTTTAGAATTGGGATGGTGATTTAATCGATCAATCCACCAATTTATCGATCGGGCCGATTTGATTAAAAAAATTTAGACATATAAAATTTCGTTTCAATTAATGTTTTATCCAATTTATTAATTTATATTAATTTTCGATATAACTAATTTAATACTATTTTTTAAATTGATACTTTAACTAATTTTCGATATGAATCCGATTTAAACGTATTCGGGAAGAGGCATTGCTAAAAATAAGTGAAGCATCCAAAATGATTAGGGAGCCAAATGCATGTGATTGAACAATCACATCTCACCAATCATTATCACATGGATAAAAGTGATGATGATGTTCAATGAATTTGATTTGATTCTTTAATCTAAAATTAATTATATATTATATGATTATCTTTATTTGAGACTTTGGCAGACAAGCATGAACTATACAAACATCCCAAACATGCAGATCAATGTACAAAACACATGTTGGATTGATTTTGGGAGTTTAACATAGATTAGATTAGTTTAGGTTTTAAAATTTTTGAACAGTTTGATTAGGGTTAATTTCGATTTTAGTTCATTTGAGATTTGGGTCTTTCGAATCACATTATTGACTAAATAAGTTAAATATATCGATTTTTTTAATTGGTTAAATTGGTCGTTCTTTTCAAGATTTAAGAAAATAGATCGATTTTTAAAAGAGTATGTGAAAACGTGTCCAACTGAATAAACTTTCTACTGACATGTTAAGAAAAACGCACCCAATTAAAAACATTTTCTAAAAATTTCAAAAAAAAAAAATGTCGAAGCCCTTTTAAATTTTGAATCAACCTTGAAATATAAATAAATAAATTGCCACCTAACGATTAAGAGATTGGGAGAGGATGACCCTATTATAAAAAATTTCTCTAACTTCTTTCAATATCTCATTATTACATGCAAAAGAAATCAACTAAACCAACATGCAATGTATTGTTCATTATGATTTCTTAGAATCATAGAACGATACCAATTTTAATACATATTATTCAGGGGATGTGAATTCTTTCCGGAAAAATTTGTAAAATGTTATCTGTTTGGATTTATTAGATCTTTCAATAAATGAATATTGTCCTTAGATCGAGTTGAGGCTTTGCTTTTTGACTCTGACTAGAGCTTGAGTGTTTGAGGCCGCGATGTGAACCTATGCCTTGAGCACCCTCTTCAAAAACTCGAGCGAAGAGACAAAACCCTGGTTTGACCCAAGAACAATATTTTGACATGTTGAAAGGTCTCTAACTCCAAATAGACACACTTCATAAATTTCTCTTGAAAAAATTGCCACCCTCCGAACAAAAACAAATTATAAAAAGATTCAATACAATACAATCAAAGTGAGCATGCGTTGTAAGTAATTTATGTATGACATCAATCACTCAACAATACTTTCACTTGTCTAAGGAAAAGAAAAGTCATTAGGGCAATAAGGTACACTGAAAATCTTGCTACGTTCAGGCACCCATCAATTCACCATGCAACTTTCTAAGTCATACATACATGCATACATGCATGCATACATACATACATACATACATACATACATACATACATCGACATGAGTTAGCAGTATAGTAATGAAGAGATGGAGATTAAATACAGTCTTCAATGGGGGGGGCATCCACAGAGACCAGCATCAAGCAAGGCGAAGATCATTGGGTCCATGGTGAAGAACAAGTGGAGGCTGTTGGTCTTGGTAAAGGCGAAGAGCATATAAATTAGAGGCTTCATTTGGTAGTAGTCCCATTGTTGACTCATAATACCCTCCTCCGCTTTCAACTATTCCATCTTGACCATCAAGCTTTGCCTCCTTATAATCAAACCACCAAAAGAATGGGGAAATGAATCAATTCACCACTATCATTCAAGAAAAATAAAAAATTAATACATGATTTGGTACCCGAGCTTGACTTTTTTCTCCTAATGTGGTATTTGTTTTTTATTGGTTGAATGTGACATATGTATTTGACAAAAATTATGATCGTTTCAAGGTTGTTTTGATGAAAATTCATAATTAATGAATTTGGCTTTAATGTTGAAATTAACACATTTGTATTTTTTTGGTTTAAATTGGTATCCAAATTTGGCTTTCGTCACACATTTGACAACCTATTTTTGTAACTCAGTCAAATTTAGATGATGTGGACCAATCATACTTAGACATGTGACACACATGCCACATCATTAGCTGATGTACCTGTTACATGTAACTTGATGTTTGGTCCTCTCCATCCAATTTTAATGAAGTTGCAAAATGAAATTAAAATGTGTGACGAAAGTCAAATTTGGGTACTGATTTGAGTAAAAATAAATATATGTATCAATTTGAACATTGAATCCAAATTCAACTACCAAAAATTATATTTACCCTTAATTAATAATATTAACAATTAGCTTTCATCAATTCAATTCTATAACCCAAAAAAACACAAGCATCGGACTTATTTAACAAATTAAGCACAAAATCAAACAAATTCACAATTAAAATTAAATCTATTTTATTAATAAAATCATGAAAATTCAACACTAATAATATTAATAAATAACTTTCATCAAATTAACCTTAAAACCAAAATTAAACATTAAAAAAAATTATATTGTTACTTTTCAGAACCAAAGTATATAGCTTTACTGAATAAGTGTACCAAATTGAAAAAAAAAAACAAATTTCTATATTAAAAAAGTGCCAAACCTGCTTTACCCTACATTTCATTCAACTATTGCATGATCATAACATTAAGAAAATTACTATGAAATTCAATCCCCAAAGATTCTTACCAAGTCCATGACCAGATTTGCATGTCTTTCCTCCAAATTCCTTACCTGCAACAAGAAAAGGTTTGAAGTTTCTCCAAATTTTGAATCAAATAAAAAACCCAATTTTATTTTAGAAAAAGGTTGATTATTTGAGTTGTTCAATTTACTAACCTTCTTCTTATGTTTGTCTGTTTGAGTTTTGATGACATGGTACTGTGAAGCAATTAATTCATATTCATTAGTTTCATAATTTGATTAGTTTAATTGGAATTTATCGAATTTTTAAACCCACAAATGTAAGGTAAAGTACTTGAAATGAGACACTAATACTCACAATTTATTTGAATTTGATTTAAAAAATTAAATTTTATTTAATAGTTATTGAACCAAATTCAAATTCAAGTAACTTGAGTTATCGTCGAGCCGAATTTGAGCACTATAATATTCGTTTCGAATAACTTGAGATCCTAATCGAACTATTCATTTTAATATATATATATATATAATTACATTTTTACCTTTATTACATAATATGAATGAGCTTAACTAAATCTAAATTTAAATTTAACTATGACAATTGATAAATAAACTTAATTGATTGAATTCGATTAATTCAAACATAAAAATTAGTATTCAATCCAACTCAATTCAAACAGTAGCTTCCTACCATTCACATTCAACTTGGTTCAATCAGACCCTAATTGAAAATGCCAAAAAAAAAAAAAAACCATTAGCCTTGTTTTTACCCCAAAAACATTGTCAAGAGTCTTTTCAATGGAGGCTGAAATGGAGTCAAAATTAGCAGAAGGATGTCTATACAACTATGAAAGCAACAAAAACCCAATATATATAACAATACACACATACACACAACATACCCATATATACCCTTTTGGTACAAAAAAGGAAAAAAAAAGGAAAAAAAAAAAAAAAAGGTCCGATAATTTCAAACCTTTCTCTCACGTATAGCTAGCAAAGAAGAATCCATTTTAGCTTCAAGAGCTTGCAGTTCCTTAATGTTAAGTTCATTCAAATCTCCACCCATTCTCTGCCTGCAAATTAGAAAAAAGAGCATGAACTTTGTTTTTCATTGACAAATAAACCCTACCTATTATACACCATGGGAAAGCGCTATAATTTTCATTATACCTAATCTCACTTCTCAGCTTCTTGTTTATCTCCTTCAACCTCCTGTAATTTTCTTCCATTCTCTGCAAAAAAAAAAAAAAACACAAAAATGGAATAAGCAAAAAAAAAAAAAAGAACCCCACAAAGCTTAAAAACTAAATTGTGAACCTCATAATGGGAGTTCCATAGATCAATCCCTGTGGTCTTTTGGTATAGATCGAAAAACCCTTTTGTCCTGATTCAGAAAGAAACAAAACCCAAATCAATGGATCATTTGTTATATGCGTATATATAAATTCATGGAGAGACAAAGAAAAATGTTTAGGGATTTGAAGGGTATTACGAGATGTTGGGGCTAAGGAACTCATGGAATTTGCCAGTGCTGGAGAACATGATCAATGAAACCTTGGCGTCACAAAGAACAGTGAGCTCTTGTGCTTTCTTGAATAAACCGTTCCTTCGTTTTGAATAAGTGACTTGCCTGTTTGTAGCGTTCTCGATCTTCTTGATCTCGATCTTCCCACGACCCATTGTTGGTTTTTCTCAAGTGAATGATCAAATGAGAGAGAGGGTAGCAGGAAGGGGTTTGCAGCAAAACAAGGTTAAATGAGAAAAATGGTGATGAAAAGGGAATTGAATCCCATATCGGGAAAGAGGGCCTGAAGGGATGGAAAGTATCATTTTTTGATTACTAGAAATAGTTGTTGAAATTCAGTGAAACACTGATACAAGTTTGCTGTGTGAGGGTATCTCGAGGTTAATCATGGCTCACAACGTGTGGGATTGTATCGTTTTTCGGTTCATGAAGATTAATCCGAAATCGTCACACCATGTTTTTAAAATCAGAACTTGAATTCTCTTCTTAGAGTAATATTGATTGTACTCAATATTGAGATTGTATATTTCCATTTTACAGTTAATAATGTCATTTTTTAAGGTACTTTGCTACTCATTCTAATAACGTCTTTTTTGAAATTCGAACACGAATTTTCTTTTTGAGAGTGACATTGCATCCAATATTGGGATTGCATATTTCGGTTTTACAGTTAATGGAGACTAATTCTTTCAAATTTTGTGGTTTTTCATTTCAACAATAACGTCTCTAAAATTAAAACTTGAGTTCTCTTTTTGAGAGTGATACTACACCCGACACTGAGATTGTAAATTTTTTGGTTTTACAGTTAATGGAAGCTAACCCTTTCAAGGTTCGTGATTGTTTATTCCTCTTGGAAGTGACATTGCACTCAACACTTGGATTGTATATTTTTCGATTTTTCATTTCAATAATGTCGCCTTTAAAATTAGAACTTGAGTTCTCTTTTTGAGAGTGACATTGCACCCAATATTGGATTGTATATTTTTTTAGTTTTATAGTTAATGGAGTCTAATCTTTTGGGGTTCGTAACTGTTCATTCCAATAATATCATTTTCAAAATTAGAATGATTTCTCTTTTTGAAAGTAACATTGCATTCAACATTTGTTGGTAAACTATGTTGCTTCTACCACTTAGGTATCTAAAGTTGTTTTTTTTATATCAAAAGTAAGATTGTTGGAACAATCCGTTTTTTGGTGGTGTCGAAAATAGTAGTTTCGAGACCACAAACCCAACGAGAAATTTTTTATATGGGATTCTGAATTGAAGCATTTAAATTATTGAATTAAAAGTTAGTATAAGTGGTTCGGTCCAAAAGTCAAATGGTTTCGGAAAATGAGGTATCGGGACCTCGTTTATGAGATTTAGGGCCGTAAATATTTTTATTAAATATTTATAGAGTTTTATTATATGTGAATTGAAGTTTGATCGGATAATTTTAATAATTAATTATTTAATTGAGGAAAAAGGAGTAAATTGTAAAAGAAGTAAAAGTTAATTGCTATTTATTAAAAATAGTAAAGGGACCAAAATGATAATTACACCATGGTCAAAAAGTGCAAGCGGTGGTGGGTATGATTACATTCCACTAACTTTTGGATTATTTGTTCATTTAGTCCTAATTATTTTAAGGCTAAATTGAAAACAAGTTTGTTTAATTGAAATTTAATATAATTGAAGGACCAATTGTGAAATTGGACCCTCCAAAAATGGTCTAATAATAATGATGTAGAAATCTTTAAATTTTGGTAAATTTCGATTAAATACTAATTAAACGAGGATTTATTAATTAGTTTATTTTTAGTATGGTAGGGAATGATGGTTTCGAGGCCACAAATTCGACGTGTTAGATCGTAAATATTAATTATTTAATATTTGCAACGTCATTAATATCGTATTAAAATTTGATTATGAAATTTTATTGTTTATATAATTAATTAAGTAAAGAGGATTAAATTGAAAAATGTGCAAAAGTTGAATTCTAATAATTAAAGGTATTAGATGCTAATTGAAAGGTAAGTTAAGGTACTTAGATGATAATTATACCATTAAGGAGGTAATTGGACGGTCATGGCTTTAACTTTGTTGAATTTTGAATGAATTAATTAAGGACAAAATTGTAATTTAGTAAATTGGCATATCAAATAAATAAAGTATGACAAAACAAAAAGAAAGTTATCTTATTCACTAAGATTTGGAACCGAAAACCCTAAAGGAGAGGAGAAGTCATTCGACCAAGCTTGTGTTTTCAATTTAAGGAGGTAAACCTCATCCATTTTTAGTAATTTTTATGTTTTTGAGTCCGTATTAACTTAATCTAGCTAACTTAATGACTAATTTGTGATTCTGTCAAATGTTATAAATTTTGACATTGATGAATGAGCCTATTCTTGAAAGTTTATGGAAGTATTTTGAGCTTGGTTGTCAGATTTGATGATTTTGTAAAGTAGTTTTTGATGATTTTAATGTTTAAGGACTAAAATGTTAAAGTGATAAATTTGCTAGGACTTGAGGTTAAATAATGGCAAAAGTGAGCTGTTGAAAGACTCATAAACATTGGGAAAAGCTAAAATTTGAATAAAAATGGTTAATTTGCAAGTTTAAGGCTTAAGGGTTAAATTGAATAAAAGTGAAAAGTTGAGGGTAATTTTGTAATTTTGGAAATTATCCGGTAAGTTCATAATGTTAGATTTTCATTTTAATAGTACATTATTGTATTCTTTGTAATCATTGCAGAACAGGTTATGGTACGTGAAATTGAGAAAGATGAAAAAGAAATGAATGAAAGAGATATCAGGCTTTAAATTGGTGACTTGAAACTGACACGATGGCTGAGGTACCGCATATGTTGCGAGTCCTCAACAGCTTGTGTGAACAACATCGTGAGTCTAGAAATGAGAAATGAATCCAAGAATATATTATAGGCCCTACGATGACTGGGATTTATGCATAAGTGCATATTCTCGACAACTCGTGTGAGCAGCATCGTTAGGGAACAATTATATGCACAGATACCGTATCGATGGCTGAGGTACCACATATGTTGTGAATCCTTGACATCTCATGTGAGCAGCATCGTATACTAGTAACAGAGTTGATACAGACATGAGAATGAAATTCTGGATTATAACATACCGTATCAATGGCTGGGGTACCGTATATGTTGCAAGTCCTGGACAGCTCGTGTGAGCAGCATCTTATACTAGTAACAGAGTTGATATAGACATGAGGATGAAATTCTGGATTATAGATAGTGTGAGCAGCATCTTATCTTTCTTTTTTTTTTTGCTTACTTTCATACATAACCTTTTTTTTTTATCAAATTGATCATTTTTTAACGATTTTATTGACGTGGCCGTTGAGACTAACGGCGCTTTCTAATTGGATGTGTCCATATAAGCATCTGCTGAAGTGGCACTATTTTGTCTTATATGTCACATTAGCAAATGATTTTAAATTTATTTTTTAAAATATAAAAATATTAAAATTAATTTTTAAAATATAAAATTATTAAAATCATCATCATCAAAATTTTCTGAATTCCTTTAAAATATTTTCAATTTCGCTAAGGAAAAACCCTATATAGCTTTACAAGCTTTAACTTTCTCTAAAGAAAATGCAAGAGCAATTGGTTCTGAAGGTGGGATTTCATCTCTTTTGGAGATTTGTCAAGTTGGTACACCTAATTCACAAGTTTTTGCTACTGGGGTTTTGAAAAACTTGGCTTCTTTTAATGAAATTAAAGAGAATTTCATTGAAGAAAATGCCATTTTTGTTTTAATTGGACTTGTTTCTTCAGGGACTGTTTTAGCACAAGAAAACTCAATTAGGTGTTTATGTAATTTGGTTTCTAATGATTCTAAGTTGAAGCTTTTGATTGTCAAGGAAAATGGGATTGATTGTTTGAAAAATTTCTTGGATTTCATTTCTTGGAAGGGGAAAGGGAAAGGGAAGGGAAAGGGAAAGGGAGAAGGGGAATAGAAAAAAAAACCCAGAAAAACTTTACAATTTCAATGGCAATATCAATTAAACCAAGTAAGATTAACCATGTAACTTCTTGAATCTTTGCAAATGTTCTCAAAGCTCAATACAAAAATTCAACTAATGTTTAAAAGTAGTCCTAATTTTCCACAATTTCAAACAACAAAACAAAAGAAAAATCCAAACAGGGAAGATTTGTGTCTAGTCAAACAAGCTGAATCCCATGTCATCATCACTCTCTTCCTTTTCTTCTTCTCCTTAACAGCAGGGGTTGTCGCAGCAGTACCACCGTTGACTGCACCAGAAGCAACAGCAATGACAGTAAGATTCAACACTCAAGTTTGTTGCCTTCACTATTGTAGCAATCTTCTCGGCAGTGATTGAGATAACATCGTCGTGGAGAATCAACGCAGCTTAACTATAGTCGATTTCACCGATGGCCACTGTGCTCGAGATTTTCAACACGAAATATTGGCGCTAGGGTTTGGAATGCTTTGAGATCTAAAAAAAAACTCAGAAAAATTAAGATGATGATGATTTTAATAATTTTATATTTTAAAAATAATTTTAAATAATTTTAAATTTTAAAAAATAATTTTAATAATTTTAAAATCATTTGCTGATGTGGCATATAAGACAAAATAGTGTCATATCAGCAAATGCTTACGTGGATGCGCCCAGCTAGAAAAAAATCACCACATCAGCATCGTTAGTCTCTTAACGGCCACGTCAGCAAGACTGTTAAAAAATGATCAATTTGACCCAAAAAAAAAGGTTATGTATGAAAGTGAGCCAAAAAAAATGATACGGGCCAAAGTGACAAAACACCCAAATGTTAGGGGCTAATTTTGTCATTATGCCATTTATTAAATTCTACGAACTTACTAAGCTATGTAAGCTTGCCTATGAAATTGTTGTTATTCTGTAGATTCTATTTTGCTGCTAGAAGATCGGATCACCTCAAGAAGTCACACTACCTCGAGAGCTTGCTCGATAGTATTTACATTACTTGGTTATATGGCATGTACTAAGATGTTGTTATCTTCAATAGTGCTTGATTTGGATGAGTTGTAAAATGACTTGTTGAATGTTGAGCTTATGTTTTTGTAAGTTGTTGATATTTCAAATAGACATACATGCATAAGATATAATGTCTTGTGAATCCATGAATATTGATATGTTATGCTTCCTTCTCGTGAGAAATTATATATTTTGTGTTGTGCTTTGATGGAAGTTTTGGTATCATTTAGTTGTAAACTTAGAAGATTTAGGTGTATATTTGAAATCTACATACTTGTTTCGGTAGTACTCTTGCATGTTTCGCTAGAAGTACAAGGTATTTGAGACTTTGGATAGTGACTTGCATTGTATCGGTAGCATTATAGTAGTATAGGTAGTTCTGGTCATAGTAGTATCGGTAGTCTGAATGCTTGTTTCGGTAGAAGCTATAGGGTAAAACTTCTTAGCTCTTTGGAGTTTATTGTATCGATAGAAGTGTGGGTTGTATCAGTAGTACCCAAACTTGTACCGGTAGAATTGTCATTTCTACCGGTAGAAAACTGTAGTTATTTTCCAAAGCTTACTGTCTTAACTTCTACTGATACTTATCCAACAGGTACTGGTAGAAGTCCCCCATATTGTGTAAAATGACATTTTTTACCCTTATAAAAATGGAAATGTTATCAAAGCTAAAAACTTATTACATGTATATTCTTGTGATATTGAATTGTTGAGATATGAGAATTTAATCATTGGTAAATGATCTGAAAGATCTCAAAACCTTAATTAGCGACAGTGTCGGGTTTGGGTACTACATAATGATAGTAAGAATGATTGATGTAACTTGGTTGATATTGTGGTATTATGGTTTGATATGAAATATAGATGTCATGATATGTGATATGAGTTTTGATTCTTTCTTACAAATGTATTGATGAGTATGTTTTGGATTATAATTTGGTTGGCTAGTGATGAAAGTTGTGTGTTGAGACACAGGGTCGTGTGACCCCTGTTGGGAAAATTTCTGATTGTGATACTAAGATTTAGTATGATTTGAATTGATCATTGATTGGTTGGAAGAATTGTGAATGAATGTGTAAGATTAAATGAAGCTAGTATTCTGGGTTGCTAGTTTGTAATTGTATAAATTATGATTGAATAGTTTGTATGAAAAAAATTCGTAAAGTTCTGTAAACTCGGAGACCCTAGATCGGAGATAGTTACTGTTTTTAGGTGTTACAATTGTAAATAAGATATTAGTGCTTGCAAGCTATAACTACTCGAATTTGACTCGATAATCATCGAGTTGAGCTTGAACTCGAATAGCTTAAGCTATCAATTGAGCCACATTCGATCTTGGTGCTCGGCTTGAACGACTTGCGAGCCTTATTGAGCACTATGTTTTCAATATAAATTTTAAATATTCTATATTATTAAATTACAATATTTCCATTAATATATGTTATTAATCCTAAGTTTAATTATCAAGCCAAGTTCAAGCTTGAATACATATGAGCTAATTGAGCATGAATATAAAAAATTGATAAACGAGTTTAATCTAGTATATCTTGATCCAAGCTCAAACTTAAAAATAGATGCTCAATTGAGCTCAAGTTTGAATATTGGGTTTCAAATAAGACACAATACTAGCTTGTAAAAATATAACACGTGATACACTTCTATTGAAAAATTTTATTAAATTTAAGTACTTCAATAAAATAATGTATAATTTATTTCAAATACATATCCTATTTTAGTCGTTTACAAAATCATAAACATTTGTTGGGTTGAGTGATAAGGTGCTTGATGCAAGTAAGGTTTTGAGTTTGAGTGTTATGAATAGAAACTCTCGTTTAAGAGTCTAACTTGACTTTACTTCGAATTTAATTGAGGCTTGACGATTATAATCAAACTGGCTCTACGTAGGACGGGGTTAAGAGGTTAGCAAATGCCCTTGCCCCTACATTTTTCAGACTTCATTTTAGCTTATAGCAAAATGTTTAGAAATATGATACTTTATGTTTAGCTCTCTAAATTATTTTAAATTTCATTTTAACCTTTATAGTAAATATCTAAAAATATGATTAAAAAAATATTACTTGCTGAAAGGTCAATCATTTGTCGTTCCCTTAATCGGGCGAAGCCAAAAATTTTACATAGAGAGGCTAGAAGTACATTATAAATATTTTAAGGACTAAAATAAAATTTTATCATCATATTAATTTATATTTTTATAATTTTTAAAAGGATTCTAAAGCAATTTTACTATTTTGGGGTTAAGGTCACCGCCATCCACTCTAATTTTACCATTACTCTTAATAACATTTCTACCTTCAACTCTAGATTAAACCAGGAGGTTGGTAGGGACCTGACCCCTTAAAATGGAAAAAATTTCAATTAGACTTTTTAAAAATTTAAGTTAGTAAAGATAAATTTACACTTTGGCCCCTCTAAAAATATAAAAATTTGATTTAATCATTTAAAAATTATAATGATATAGACTATTAAAATGATGAAATTACATTTTTATTATTGTAAAAATTATAATTTAATTTCAACTCCCTAAATAAATTTCCTAACTTCGTCCCTAGATTAAACCGTCCCGATTGAAAACTATCTATTTAATCGATTTGATCGCAACTTTTTAATCACTCTTAAATTCAGTTTAGTAGTAAATTGTTGTGGTCCTCCTATTATAAATTCTAAAATTAAGTGATAGATATATTACTCTAATGTAAATATTAAAATAATATTAAGATGATTATATAAAAAATTTCAATAAATAAAAAATGTATAAATTTATTAGATATTAAAATAAAATAAAATAAATATTTTAAAAAAATTTAAAAATAATATGGGCGGACCTAAAATGGGCTTGGATTAGTTTTTTTGCAAATATGAGTGAGTTTGGACAAAATTTTAGGTCTAAATTTCAGACTGGGCCGAGCTTGGACAAACATAAAGTATATTAATATCATGATTAGGCCCGACCCAAACCCGGTCCAATTCGGCTCATGAACACCTCTATTTGTTAAGTGATTGGATTTTTTTTTTGAAATTTTTGGTCTCAAACAGTTATATTGAATCTCGGTTAAATTTGGATTTTAAGAAGGGTTAGAGCATTAAACGGGAGCAAGTTGTTCTTAAGCTGTTTTTGTTTTCCATCAACAAGACCCAAACCTATGATCATACTTAAGGGTTATTGAATTACTTACTACTTGATTCAGTAGACATTATAATAAGTGAATCGATCAATCGCACTCAATAGACGTTAATAAGTGAATTAGATTTTATCATCTTTATTTGAAGCAATCACCTAGTGTTATTGGAACCAGATTGACCAATCAGATTGAGAATCAATCGGTATATTGTTCTGGACAAAGGGGTTGAATTGATCTTTGTATGAATCACTTGAAACAAATAAAAAACAGAAACTAAGACACAAAAAAAGGATGATCGAATCAATTTTATAAGTTTTTTTAAATATTTTATAATTCTACAATGATTTATTTAATTATTATTGGACCGATAATTAAGTTGAAATCTTATAACTTGATCGCTTTCACCACGAATCTGGTTTTTGAAAAATAGCAACTATCTTTTAGATCTAAAAAGTGATATCCTAAGCTATCTATTAACCCTAAATACATAGCATGAACAATTTTCTCACCTATAGAAGGTCACTATCATAATTTCGCCTTTAGAAATCATTTAAAACAAATTTATAATTTGATTTGTAAATAAATTAAGTCATAATAAAACAATTAATTTTTTGCGTTTCTAAATAATTTTTCAACTTAAAATTATTAATCAAACACCTTAAACAAATAACCAAAATCTCAACTTAAAATTTAACATTACAATCCCAAAATAATTTAATAAAATAATAGTCCGAATAGTAATAATAAAATATAAAAATGTGAGATCCTCCGAATCCCAAGTCGCCTAAATCCATTGTATCTGAAAAAGAAACTATTGGGGAATGAGCTAAAGAGCCCAGTGTGTCACTAAAGTGTATACATCCACAGTCATTCATAGCATTAAAAGTAACCACACAATATTTAATAGATAAATACTATGAAAACACAAGCATAATGTAATGCACCCATTCTCCAGCACACCAACACAGTGGAGAGGTTCCCCAGAACCCCTCCCCAACCAATCGTCACCAATCGTAGTGTGGTTTTTATATCAGCTGTTTGAAGGGGTGATTACCACATCTTCCACCGTACAATCTCAACCCATGAACACACAATGGCATGATGTCACATTTATCACAGTCTCAATCTTAAACTCATGATACGATATATGTATCTTAGAGCACACAGTATTTTTATTCACAGTATCCAAGTATTCCACAAACTGATAAGTATCAGGCAAAATCATCATGCGATCACATAATACATCACAAGATCATGTCATTTTACATTACAGATTAATATCACCCAATTAATTCAACACAAACAATATCACACAAAGAGATGTAACACAGATAGAAACACACCTCTAAGAAGCTGAACCCTAACGATGAGAAGGTCATCTACCACCCACTGGTTGAGTAACCAGTCTAATGGGATTAAATCCTACAAACACAAACTTAATATTAATATTATTCCCATGCCACCAACTAAATACAACACTGACTAAAATAACTCACGTGTGGCTCTCAGAACTAGTGCAGGAGCAGGTTGCACAAGAGGAGGAGGTAAATCGTCAGCCTCGGAGTTGTGATCACCTAAACACGAATATCTCACATTAGATTTTTGAAATTAAAACTCTAAGTATCTCTAAGTATAAAATTAAGAATAAAACAGTCAAAATGAGGCCTTCGGGTTTGAATTTGACAAAACGGACAGCGGAAACAGACTCAAGATGTTGAAAAATGACAAGGTAGGTTTTTCGAAAAAAAGTCAACGGTCAACCCAAAAAGTAAACGATCAATGGTCAATTGTCAATGGTCAACGGTCAACTATCAACTATCAACTATCAACGGTCAATGGTCAATGGTTGGGTTCAGTCAATGGGTTCGGGTTAAATCGAATTGAGTTTAAGGTTTGAGTGATTTGGTTTTAAGGTTTGGGTATTGGGTTTTTATGGTTTTGGGTTTACACACACTTGGGTAAATGGCTTGGGGTTTAGTTTGGGTTTGTTAGGTAATAAGGATTAAGTTAAAAACCATTGGAAATTGGGTTGCTAAGGTTGGCCTAATTCTCAAACTTTTAGTAACATATTATATTAGGGTTTCAAAATCCCTTGACGGCACCGATCAGAGGCCCGATGAACGGCAGCACACAAGCTAGCCGAAATGACACAAAATGAGAAAAAAATGATCCCTTTCACATACCCACATCAAGATCGGTGGCATGAAGCAAAGCTCGCGGCAAATAGTGACGGAAAAGAGGTGAAACTAATCGATTCTAGCAAATAGCAGCGACAAAGGAGAAGGAGAGGGAAGGATTAGGTTTGCAAGGTGACAAGGAGTCTATCGGCAACGACGGTGTGGTGAACGGACGGCCGTAGGTGGATTGTCGGAACTTGAACGGAAAAAGGGAGAGGGAAGAGATGAGAAAGTTTTTATTTAGAGAGAAAAAGAAGGAAATAAAAGTGGGAGGCTAAAAGGTTTTGAAAATTAGAAAAAGGGGTTAAATACCTATAAAAACGGGTCATTAACACGGAGGGCTCAAAGAATATTAGGGTTTTCGAATAACCCCAAACTTATCCCGTTTTACAAATAAATTCTATAAATCACAATTCGACCACAAAACTTTAATTAATGCTCAATTTCATCCCTAAACTTTATCGAACTTCCAAATTAGACCTCAAAATTTACTAAGATCAAATTTTAGTTCCTAATTTTCACCAAAATTCCAATTTAATCATTTTAATCAAAATTAGGGTGTTACAACCTAGGAACAAGTTCATAGGCCGGTTCAATTAGGTTTGAATCGGATTTATGTATCGTATTCGTATATTTAATGTTTGTTTAAACTCGGTTTGGCCTAAAATATAAATTTTAAAATTTATCTAAATCTAATTATATTTGTAAATGATTAACCTAATTATGTTTGAGGTTTTCTCATACCATTCAAAAAATTTTAAAAATAAATATAAATAGCTTAATATATATATTTTTAATATTTACATGATAGTATTATATACTTATTTGTATATGATATAAGTTACTTAATATATAAAAATAAAATAATATATTACAAAAATTAAAAAAACAAGCCGAATTGGATTTAAGCTTTGAATGTTGAAATATAAACTCAATTTATATTTTAAACGGATCTAATATTTTAATTCAAACCCTCTTAATATCGAGAGAGAATCAAACTTAAACAAATAATTGGACCCATTACCAAGTATCATTTATGCACGGTATTTTTTTATTTAATTAGAAAATATTATAATTTTTTTTTACAATCTCATTATGGGTTCTTGTTAGAGTTGTGTGGTCTAAATCTCGTCATTTGTTAAAAAAATAGGGGATCTGTGGAGGTAAAAGACCGAACAATCCTGATCATATCCACTTTTTTTTTTACGCAATGTCTATAATTACCCATAACTCTTCCCTAACCAACAAATAAAAAGATAATACGTTTTAATGCACTCGAACCCACATACTCCTATCTTGACAATAATACGAGTCAAAACTCAATCGACAGATAAAATTTATATCTAAATCCAAAATCAATGAACTGTTTGAAATAGCCCATCTTTTACACTTAACTAGCAATCAGTGGTCACATTAAATTGGAACAGCGTTAACCGTTTTGAAGAAATGGGGCTACATTTGTTGCGCACATGTAATGTGCCTGCCTAACCCCCAAAAACAAAATGTAAAGTAATTAAAAAATTACATTGGTCTTCCAAATCAATTTTTAAATCCAACCGTCGGATTTGGTTCGATTCAAATAATATTAACATTTTGAATGTAAAAAAAATTCAGATTGAAACCTGAAGATAACATTGTTGGGAAGGGTAGTCATGAATTCCATAAGAATTAATTTTTATAAAACGTAAAATAAATCTGAAAAGTTTATAAACCGGTTCGACTATCGGTTTTTATCTTGATTTTTCTTTTACCAATTTCAAACGATTCGTTCAGAAGCTAATTCGATCCGATTCCGACAACATTGACACTCTCAATGAGAGAACTCAAATTCGAACACCGAAGATGATTGTTAGAAAAGGTAAAACTACAAAGTCCGAAACTTTAAAAACCAATGTGTTAGACGGTACGGGTGGTTGAGTTGCATTGAAGAGCTTTAAAAGAGAAAGATGAGGGATGGGGACAAGGCATTCCAAAGTCTTTTTTAGCCATTATTTAAGGACCTTAATTAACAAGAAAAGGCAAGTTGTCCGCAATGGAAAAAAGCATAGGGGAGCTAAGGGAAACCTTCAAAAATGGAGGAACTAAAAGCATTTCATGGAGGAAGAACCAACTTAAGGCTTTGCTTCAACTCATAAATCAAAACGAAGACTCCATTTTCAGAGCATTGGATCAAGATCTTGGAAAGAGTCCTGTTGAATCTTACAGAGATGAGGTAACTTGCATACATACATACAGAAGCCAGAAATTTTTGGTTGGAATTGAATTATATTCCTTTTTTTTTTGTGAGGTTAAAGGGTAATTTTATCTTGTATTAACTTATAATTTCATCAATTTTGAGAGGATTGAATAGAAATCTTTACTTTTAGAAATCAAAGATTAACTTTTTATATACACACACATACATAAAAGGTCTTTTTGGGGTTGAGATCAAGTTATACATTTTTGTGAGAGCTAAAATGCAATTTCATTATTGTATTGACATGTTTAGAAGGATTAAATCAAAATTTTATCATTTTGGAGGGCCAAACTAAAAATTTATAAATTTTAACAAGACTAGACCAAAATTTCTCATTTTAGAACTAAATAAAAATCTTTTCTTATGGAGACCAGACTGCAACTTTACCATCTTGTAGTATGACTTGCACATCACTAACAGAAGCAAATCGCTATTAACACACAGGAAAGCAATTTTTCCAATTTAAGAGAGCGAAGCCCCTGCTTGCCCCCTCTCTCTATGTACTGATTTTGACTAGAATGTATGTCTCCATGCAGGTTGGGGTCTTGAAGAAATCGGTCACTTACACTTTGAGCTGCTTGGAGAAATGGGTGGCACCTAAAAAGGTTTATTTTAAATGCTATTATTATTAGGATTAAATATAAAATTGATACTTCAACTTGTCTACTTCTTTTAGATCGGTACTTGAGGTTTATTTTCCGGAAAAAATTTGGGTACCAATTTAAAACAAGAAAAAAAAACCCGCAAGTACTAATCAAGGAGTGAATATGTTGGCGTTATTACAGACATTGGTTGGGTTCTTGTTTTGGTTTTAAATACAGGCTGAAGTGCCATTGCTTTTTTTTCCTGCTAAAGCTGAAGTGATGCCTCAACCACTTGGTGTTGTTCTCATTTTCTCATCTTGGAATTTCCCTTTCAGTGAGTTTTCTTAGAGCAGCCTCTTCTTATTTTCATAAAGGATAAATCAACACTTAATCCTTGAACTTAATCACTTTTTCATCTTGGTCCATTTTAGTTTTGGAACTTAGCATGTTTTCTTTTTTTAATTTCGCTCCAAGAACTTGGATTTCATCAAGATGCGATGATGAGACTGCCACATCATTGCTTAATGTTTTTAATAAATATTTTGTATTGTTTTAGATTTTATATAATTTTTTAAGGTGTGGCATAATCTCAAAATGCCACGTTATCACGCCTTAAAAAAATCCAAGTTCATGGATCAAATTGGGAAAACAAAAAAAAAAAGAACCAAAATGAAATAAATTACTAAATTCAAGGACTAAATGTTAATTTATTTATTTTCATAATAATGATTCTCAAATTCTCAAATTGAGTATTTAATCTCTATACTTTAATTTTGTAATTTCTAGTTTTATAATTTTCAAATATTAAAATTCCAATCTTGATCAAATGTTAACCGTTAAATTCATTAGTTATGTTATTTTAAAATTTAGATGCGATAAACATATTATAATATCTAAAATATCATATTATTTTTTTTATTTTAATATATTACTCGTTATTAAAATAATGAAATTACATTTTTAATTATCGTAAATATGTAATTTACTTTTCCGCTCCCTCCCCCCAAATTTTCCATCTCCACCACTGATGAATGCCTTAATTCATTTGTTTCATTTGCTTATATAGCACTGGCATTAGACCCATTGATCGGAGCAATATCTGCCGGCAACACGGTTCTTTTAAAACCATCGGAACTGTCACCGGCATGCATGTCGTTTCTCGTCGAGACCATCCCTAAATACTTGGACAACAAAGCCATTAAGGTCGTCTCCGGTGGAGCAGATCTGGGTGAACGACTGCTCCAGCTAAAATGGGACAAAATATTCTTCACTGGTATATATACACATTTTCGCACCATTTTAAAAAGACCCCAAATGCATAAATGAAATGCAACTTACAATATATGTGTGTGTGTGTGTGTGTGTGTGTGTGTGTATGTATGCATTTTGTTGATGATCTCTTAGGGAGTCCACGAGTGGGTCGCTTGGTTATGGCTGCAGCTGCAAAGCATTTGACGCCGGTTACTCTGGAACTTGGTGGCAAAAGCCCTGCTATTGTGGATACCCTCTCCACTACTCCTTCAAAAGCAAAGGTACTATTCGTTTTTATAATCAGATCGGTGGTTGAACTGATCAAGTTACCGATAGTTCAATTAGCTGATCTGATTCAGTTTCGACGATTTTGGAAAGTATTCGGTAGATCTCTCTATTATATGGATTGGGTTAAATTAATCTCTCTTTTAATGGATTGATTTAGTTCATATATCGAAAAGAATTAAATAATATCAAATTTCAACGCGTTAACATTTGTTACTTCGAAGAAATGTCTTTTGCAAATGAAATATTTTGTTTGGAGTTGAACCGCAAGTGAAAATTAATCATTTTATTAGATTATTTTTAATGATATAGGGATTAAATTAATTTATTTAATAATAAATGGATTAATTTGATTATGTCTATAGATAGGCTTAACAAGTACTTTGACAGTATATTTATATATATACATTTTATATGAGGTTAGCTGCATTAGATGCCCTAAAACCTCGAATTGTTGTAATTGAATTTTTAAAGTATTATTTTTATATCAATTAAGTCTTTTTTGTCAGCTTAATAGTTAATTTGGGCATTAGATGATAGTTTAATATGTGGGTCTTATTTTAAACATGTGTATATCTATTGCATGAATAACTTGAATCTTGCTTGTTGAAAAAGCAGACAGTGGAGTTATTTTTTTTAACACGCCAATTTAATGTTATCCATGCAATACGTACACGTGCTTAAAATTTGATCCGTGTATTTCAAACATGCTTCATTTTAGGTTTGAGTTGGCTTTTAACATCCAAATTAACGATTAGGTTGATGAAATGACCTAATTGATATGAGACTAATATTTTTAAGGACTTGATCAAAACGTTTTGAAGTTTAGTACAACTTATGCAATTAACCCATAAATACATATATTGTTGTATTCCAAGGATTAATGATTAATTTGCTTCTTTCCATGTGGTGTCAAGGTGACTGCTAAAAGAATTGTAGGGGGCAAGTGGGGGTCTTGCACCGGACAAGCTTGCATTGCAATTGATTATCTTCTTGTTGAAGAAAAACTAGCTTCTACTCTGGTATTTTTTCTACGTCACAAGTCGATTAAATATCAATTCAATTATAAAATTATTAAAATATCCTTTTAATACAAAATACATACTATCATTATGAAGTTATTTTTATCTTTTTATATTTTTATACAAAACCAATAAAATTTCAATCACAGCGAGATTTTAACTTATGACACAATGGAATAGAAAACTTGAGTTTCGATTTGAATTCCGTGAATTGTTGGTTTTGGATTTCAGATTGAGTTATTAAAGAAGACAGTCAAAAGGTTTTATGGTGAAAACATCAAAAGCTTGAAAAACATTTCTAGGATTGTTAACAAGCATCAGTTTCAAAGATTGGTTAATCTTTTAAAAGATCCCAATGTTGCAACCTCAATTGTTTATGGTGGTTCAATTGATGAAGAAAAACTGTAATTTCTTCAATTTTATTTGATTCTTTTTAATAATACAATGATTAATTTGATCTGATACTTATAATAGAGGGATCTATTAGAGATTTCCTCCTCTTAATCGCATAATCTTTATTTTTATAACTTCTTGCAGTGTTATTGAGCCAACAATCTTATTAGATCCCCCGCTTGATTCCGAGATCATGAGTGAAGAAATCTTTGGCCCATTACTTCCAATAATTACAGTGAGAGTCCTTCAACTTTTTTTTACCCTTGCAAATGGTCCCCAATGTCTTTTTGTTCTAAAGGAAAGTCACCATTGTTGTATAGTTGAAGAACATTGAAGAAAGCATCGACTTCGTCAACTCGAAGCCAAGCCCTCTCGTTATTTATGCTTTCACCGAGGATGAAACCTTCAAGAAACGAATTTTATCAGAGACATCTTCAGGAACTGTGACATTCAATGATTCTATGATTCAAGTATGTCTCAACATTCTCTTTTATCTATCAGGAAAATGCTAAAGGGTTTTAATTCATCAAAAAGGTCTTCAAACGATTGCCCTTATTCTAAACTGGTCCCTGAACTTCAAAACATTTTGATTGAGTTCTCAAAATATTAATATTGTATCGATTAGGTCATTCATAGAAGGACCTAATTGATAAACATGTGTGTGCTTACTGCATGAACAACTTGATTGATATAGCTCTGATACTTAATGACCTGATTAGAATGTTTTAAAGTCAATAGGCTAATTTAAAAAATAGGTTACCCCAATTCTAAACTATGCAATACAATGACATTGCTTAAATGTGTTACAATGTGTGTGCAGTTTCTATGTGATTCTCTACCATTTGGAGGAGTGGGTCAAAGTGGGTTTGGAAGGTACCATGGGAAGTACTCTTTTGACACTTTTAGTCACGAAAAATCGATCTTGCATAGAGGTTTTTATCTGGAATTGGAATCGAGGTATCCTCCATGGACCAATTTAAAGCTTTTGTTCCTCAAATTAGCTTACAACTTTGACTACTTTGGGTTGATTCTCCTCTTGTTAGGGTTCAAAAGGTCTTAGTTGAATCCCTCCATATGAAAATCTTTGTCTCTACTTTATAATAAGGATGTTTAGTTCTTTTCATTATATGCTTTGTTATATAATAACAATATTAGCTAGGGTTAAAAAGGTGTTAGTTGAATCCCTCCTTCATATGAAAATTGAGAAATTGATCCTTTTATTATAATTTGTTAGAATTTGATCATTGATTTGATGAAAATAAGAAAGTGTGGCCGAGTAACACTATTAAACCTTGTTGTTAACTCGTTGACCTAAGTATCAATAGTTTAGTAATTTATATGTTTATTAAAAATTGGATTAACTTCTTAATTTTTAAAAATTCTTAGCTTTTATAAAATAGAGTTATCAAATTTAAAATTAGTTTTAGGAGCGAGAGATATACTTCAAATCTATGATAGCTTTAGGGGTTTTTTTTTTTCATGTACATTTCTTAAATCATTTATAAATTCTTCATATCTCAATAAATTAAATCAGAAGATATTACGTGCGTAAATGTGCTTGAGCACACAATTTTCAAATTGTTGCAACATCAATGATACCAATTAAACTAGTATTCAATCGGCTATAATTTTTTTTTTTGTTCAAGTATTCTCTAAATCTATTTATTTTTGTATATTTAAAATTTAGTCCCTTTATTTTTATACTAACAATTTAACTTGAAATTAGAAATATGAAAAAATAATTTAACTAATTTACCATTATAACTCAAATGGAATTGGAAATGTAATTGAGATGATAATAAAGCACTAAGCCAACAGTGCTACAATTTGCTCGTAATTTGAGAGAGTACGAGTAAAAATATTAAGTTAAAAAAATAAATATGGGCAAAAAAAAAATAGGTTCAATCAAAATATTAGTTAAGTTTGGGTTTGAATATCCAAGACCTAAACCCAATCCGATCCGTTTTTTAAGTTTTTAATATTTTATATAATAAGTATTTTATAACACATAAAAAATAAATTTATATTACTATAATGTAATGATTAAAAAAAATATATATATAAAATTTTAATAAATAAAAAATATATAAAATTATTAAATTATAAATAGAAATATATTATTTTAATTTTTTTAAAATAATGTGAGCGTGCTTAAATGTGTTTGGGTTAGCGATTTATAAACATGAACGGATTTGGATAAGTATAAAGTGTGTTAATATCATATTTAGGCCAACCTGATCTATGAATACCTCTACTTACAATCAATGCCGGTTAGAATCTATTCAAAATTTAATATTTTCTAGTCATTTCGATTAGGATCAATTTCGAGTTTAAATCATGTACAATTTAAGTCAATTTTAAGTTTTAAAGTTGGAGTTTTCGAATAAAATCGTTACGAGCATTGATCACTTCATATTCAAATAATTTCGAACTACTTATTTAGATCATTTTGAATTTCGATAAACCACACAAGTCAAAATTTCTTATATTATTAATCACTGAATTAGGTGAAATGACAAGAGTTTCTCCTACCTGAAATAATGGTCGAGAGTTCGATTATAATCTTGAGTATGGAACAATTTTAAAATTAATGACCAATATTTATCTCTTAATAAACTTACAAATTACGAAGATTAATTATTGAGCTCCCTTACCTAAATACATTGAGAAATAAAAAAAAAATCCTACATTATTGCAATCAATATAAACATAAAAAAAAAAAAAGGATCTCTCACCCAAAAAAAACCCCAAAAACATTGGCCAACGTTGGTCAATGCCCATTCATTCATATCATCAAATTCCACGAACTTTCCTCAACCAATCGCCGCCAACTAACAAATTAATCAACACCCAACCCCATGTTGGCCATTCAATGACCATCATCAAACACCCAACATCGACCACCCTTGGATTCCTTTCCTCCATCAAAAGCCGTAGATTTCAATACCCACGGCGGCGGTTTCTTCTCGTCGACGGTTCCGTTCGATTCAAACCCATGGCTACGAAGTTGGAAGAGACGACGATAAAGGGTGCCGGCGAAGATAGCAAAAAGGGAGGTAAAGTGGAAGAATCGGGTAAGGGAATACAACCGCCGCCGCCACCACCGGAGAAGCCTGAGCCTGGAGATTGTTGCGGCAGCGGTTGCGTGCGGTGCGTTTGGGATGTGTATTATGAGGAACTTGAGGCTTATAATAAGCTTTACAAATCAGATTCCAACGGATCAAAATCAAATTCATCTTAATTTCATTTTTTTTTCAATTTTCTTGTTGTCTTTTTTTTTTTTTAATATAATGTTTTTTCCTTCGATTTAGTGAATTGTTGTAACCGTTGTCGGGTTTTAATAACATAAAATTTATTGTTTCCCCACTATATTGATTTATTTAATGAAACATAAAGCAATTGGTAACATAAAATTTTCTCTCGATATTTAAATGATATAGATTTAAATTTTATCATTCACTTTCGCATTTTCTTGATATTATAATGATAAAAAAAATTAAAATGATGAAAAAGTTACTATGATGGCCATGAAATAAAAATGTAAAGTAATATTAAAAAAATAAATATATAACAAAACAATTTA
Source organism: Kokia cookei (assembly GCA_039519145.1). NCBI lineage: Eukaryota > Viridiplantae > Streptophyta > Magnoliopsida > Malvales > Malvaceae > Kokia > Kokia cookei. The sequence continues at coordinate 42,700,987 of CM076903.1, forward strand.
CTAAGTTTAATTTATATTAAATAAATTAGATATAAGTATATATATTAATGTTAAATAAGAGTTAAAAGTTAAAAGTTATTAAAATTATGTTTATATTAAAAATTAAATGAACAAAAATTATTTATCGAGTGAGTGATTAGTTTAGGATAGGAAGTTAATATATGTATTAAAGGATTTTAAAAAGTAAATGAGATAGTGGTTAGGCACATTGCACGTAGACTTAAATTTTGAAGATGATATTGTTGAGTGGAGTCACTATAACATTGAACATAAATTATAAAATAAACATGATGAATATTGAGAACCCAATAAATGGCTCTAGTGGTAAAAGAGGATGTTGTTCATCTTAGGAGACTCGGGTTCGAGTATCTGTGTGTGCAAGGTGTGCATGTCTTGTCAAACGGTTAAGAAATAATGAACAGATGCTACTATGTGATCACACTAGTATAATAATAAAAAACATGATGAATATTGAAAAAAATCTAAAAAGAATTTGACTCAAATAATCTTAACAAGATTGAAATTTGAAAACCTCTCAAAACTCATTAATTGTCATTATTTTTGGACAATTTTAATTATAAGTTCTGATTATATTTGCTGTTTTTTTTTTTTATATAATGCTTAGAATTATTCATAACATCTTGTCAACTCATAAATAAAAGGATAATGCGTTTCAACGCACTCGATGTCACGTCCTCCTGCATTAGAAATAATACTTATACCAATCGAACTAAGATCCAATCAAAATTAAAATTTGAATAATCTTGATTCAACGCATTTGAATTCACGTCTTCCTGTATTAACAATAATACTTATATCAATCGTATTAAAACTGAATGAGCATCTCTTTTTACACTAAACCAACAACAATTAATTGATGCAAGCAAAAGTTATGGGTGGAAAGTCCAATGGATGTGACAATTATTAATGGTGTGAAGAAGAGAGGATTATTATAATATTAAAATTGTAATGCAATATGTTGTAAATGGGGTAGCTTAAAGTTTGAACAATGTGAAGGCTTATCCATTAAGCTGTGTCACCTGTAAACAACATATATAGGACCCATAATGCAAGACAAGTTGGAAGATGATGCAAGGGACAAAAGGGGGTTTAGGTTTTTTTGGTCCCATAGAAGAGGCAACCTTGTATGCTATTAATTGTGTGTTGTTTCCATTACCCCCAAAGGCTGATTTTGGGGAAAAAGTGTTTGTGGCAACTCTTTCTTTTTTTTTCTTTTTTTTTTTTAAATATTTGTTTAGAGGTTTGTTTTCTTATTATAAAAGCATTAGTAAACCTAATCCAAATCTATTCTCCAATCATACAATCCTATTGAAACCAAAATTGAAAGGGTTTTATTAGTAAATTGATCCTTAAGTTATGCTCTAATTTTCGCTTTATTACTTAAGTTTTATTTAAACTATCATTTTTGTCTCCATTTATAAAAAAATATTAATAAATAAAGATGGAACATGTGATAGGTTGTTATCAGATGTCGTGCACCTTTTTTTTAGGGTAAATTAATAAAATATTATTTTTTGTTTTTGTTTGTTTTAGATTACATTTTAGTTATTTATGTTTTAAATGTTATGTTTTAATTATTTACATTGTCGTTTTATTACAAAATGGTCACTCTGCTATTAAAATATGTTACCTCCAAACGACAGTCTGACGTGACAATTAAAATAAGTTTAAAATGCCAACGTAAAAGCTGGGATGAGAAAAGTTAAATTTTTTTATAAAAATAAAACACAAATCTTTCATGTTGGACATCTCAAAATTTTATATTCTATTTTCATAAAAAAATTAACTTTTCTCATCCTAATTGGACATCCACGTTGGCATTTAAAACCCATTTTCATTGCCACATTGGACTGTCATTTGGGAGGTAACAGATCTTAACGGCAAAGTGACCATTTTGTAACAAAATGATAACATAAGTGATTAAAACATAACATTTCAAACATAAGTAACTAAAATGTTTCCAGAAGTAAACAAAAGTGACTATTTTAATAGTTTACCTATTTTTCTATTAAAATGGAATAAATAGAAATTGGTTCTAGGTATAGTTTAAGAGTAAATTTACTAATAAAATCAAACTAAAGGGACCCAAAAGTTGAAAACCACAAGAATGAAGTTTCAAACCTTATCATTATTTAGTTTCAATCATAAAAAAGTTCATAATTTGAATACATCCGATTCAAATTTTAACTCATCTGAAACCAAAATGACTTGAATTTTAGTGAATGTACTTGAAATGACTTGAAAAAAGATTTTAAAATGATTTGAACTTAAATGTTAAATCAAAATAAAAAAAAATTCTAATCACGAGAGTTAGATGAGATGATAAGGATCTTTCTTACCTTAACCAGTGGTTAAAGGTTTGATCCTTATATTGGGTATGGAGCAACTTTAAAATTCGTAACAAACATCAACATCTTAATGAGCCTACAAAATATGGATGATCAATTACTAAATTTGTTCCGGTAACAACATAACACTAAATCTAGACAAATTTGCAGCACAACAACATTACCCCTTTTCTTCCCCTTTTTCCCCTTTGAAGAAAACACACACAGAAGCACAGTAATGGCTTTTGTTTTTAAGTTATACACAACACACATACATACATATATATGTGTGTATATATCACTGCAAGTTGAGCAATTGAATAGCCAGTTTTGGGACCACAACAATGAACAATATGTAATCTGTATGCCGACAAATACCCAAAGATTGGCTGATACTGTTGTTTTAGCAGAAGATTTTATCTCACTGCCCTACTGACCACACCCTAGGGTTAACAATTCTCAGTAGTATTTTGGTGACATTTTTGGCTGTTTTATGGGTTTCAGCACAATGCCAAAACTTTTGGATGTGCATAATCATTGTTGTTCTTTCACTTTCTCTTCTGCTAGTCTTTTTGGTATACATGCATCTTATTTTCATTCACTTTACCTCCAAACTATATGCACCCACCATGGCTCTTGGTTCTATGCTTGTTATTTTCACCTCTCTGTGCTCTACAGTTTGTTGAACCAAAGTGGACTGGTGATGTATCAAGTGGTTGGTTTTGAGTCGGATCAATCTAAGTTTAGTTAGTAAAAGTATCATGTAGGTACTACGAATCAGATTGTTCTTTATCTTTTTTACTTAAAAAAAATGAGTAAATCAATCCTTAAATCAAAGAGCAAATGGAATTTTATCGACAAAATAATCAAATAGTTACACGTGAACACTATTCTAATGTATAGGGACAAAACTTTAACAAAAAGATTAGGTTACTTTTTGATTTATACGTATAAAGATTAATTTACTTATCTTTTGAATGGAAGAGACAAAACACAATTCAACTCTTATTACGAGAGCTTTTATGATACTTTTACCTACTTTAGTTCAAAACATTTAAGTTTACCAAATTCTTGGGATTGAATCATATCGATCAAATCATTTCAAATTACTTGTTTAGTTCATTTTAGAATCACGAAAAAAAATAGTTTTGAAATATCTTAAATTTGTTTCATTTGAATTTAGGGTATTTCAAATTTTGCTATTTTTTGAGTTTCTAGTTATTAACCTTTTTTTATAACAAAATTTTGTTAGATTTTGAGTTTAAGATTAAAACCTATGAACATTGTTCTCATTTCAAAAAAAAAAAAAAAAAACATTTTATTCATTCGAGTCGTACCATCTAAAGTCCCGACTCTCCTTAAAATAAAAAATTATTCATTTAAGCTTTTTTAAAATCTTAAAATTTTAAATTAATAAAATAAAATTACACTCTAATCTTTTTAAAATGATAAACTTTTGATTTAATTTTTTAAAAATTATAAAAATATAAACTATTAAAATTACAATTTAATTTTCACCATTCTAAAAAAAATTCTCACTTGCGCCTAATACCACCTAAATCTCTAAATTATTTTTAAATGAAGTATTGAACTAAGCATCAAAATCCTCGAAACGTCAACCTTAGTCAATCAAAATTATTGAAACAAACATGAGCACGTTATGAACCATAAGTCATGGTCAATGCAGTATATAATCCAATGGGTAAAAAAGAACTGAACTTATTCCAATGTTGTTTCTTTCAGACAAGATTGCCGACAGTTATGAGTTGCAGAACAAAAAGACTGTTAATGGAGAATCCATTGAATGAGAATCCGAGAAAAAGTTTTGTTTTTCTTTACCCCATGTTTTTAGAGCTTGGAAGCATGGGGTACATAACATGTATGCATGCATGCATTCATGCATGAACATGATTTTTCATAGCTTGATATGTTCCCATAAAACCCTAAAGTCAAAACATATTTTCAGTTGATCCATTAATGCGCACACACACACACACATATATATATATATATATATATGTTATATACAAATACAACAGACAAAGATGAAACATGATTTAACTATTTTTTTAATGTTATCCTAAGACTTGTAGCGACCTTGTTCCCGTACTTACACACAATGTATTCAATTCAGTCCCTACATGCAAACAACAAATAAAAATTTTTAAAAAAATGTGGTCAATCGAAAAGCCAAATAATTGGGATATGATTAGTAAGAGTTCATCGAAAAAGCTAATCCCATACCCGTGTTAGACACATAACCAACACGGACACTCGAATCCGAATTACCCAGATTCAACCTCTCAAAGCATATCCTAAATCATGTTATACTGCAACGTAGTCTTACAATCGTTACAAATGTTCATATCTGCGGAAAACAAACTCGAGGAAAGCAAGATTTTTACCATCGGCATGAACAACTCTATTTTAAGAATTTCACATCATAAAAAGCGCACCGAAAAAAATAACTGAGATGAACAGTTTTTTTATGTAATTTTTTAAAACTACCCAAACCTCCAAATCAAAGACATTACGTGCAAGCTGAACTGAACTAGTACTCAATCAGCGCGTTAAACCTACACAAACCCTAGCATTCACATAGACTAAAAATGACCTAACATCACTGATCTAAGACCCTAATATCCGTTTGCTGTTTTGTTGATCAGTCTCTCGTAGTTCCACCCATTGCACTTCAACACCATGGTTCCTTTTTGGTTGAAAAAAGCATGCATATCTTGTCAGTTCTGAAAATCTTTTTTTCTATTTTTACAAGATTGTGTGTGGTTTTGAAGTTTCCTCTATCGACTCCATAACTGGTACTATAAGAAAACACTAAAGCCATAAAAAAGGGAGAATATTTTACGCATTTTTGATGTGCAAGTCTCGTGCACTATCAATGAATAATAACACGACACCCCACCCTTAAACTCAAATCCTAAATAAAATATCATGTTATTATTCGTTGATAATACATGAGATATATTCATCGACGACGTATCAAATATTATTCCGAAAAGAAAACAATAAATTTTATACAACTCAAGAGTGTTTATTTTTCTTAAAACACTCGTATCTAACATCAAGATCTATCTCAACAAAATTATTTAAATATATAAAAAATAAATAAACTTTTTAAATAAGAGTTAAAAAGAGAGTTATGGGCTATGGTTTTAATTTGCATTTATGGCATAGCATTAGTATACATAGTAGCTGGCATTTTGTGTTGGCATTAATTGAAACATGCTATATAAAAAGCATGTACGAACAAAAACCCTTCCCAAATCCCAAAAATTCAAATCCTTTATATGAGACCTAAGCAAAGGTTGTATTTTTAGGTTGAAGAAATAATGGAGAGATAACAAGACACTAACAATTTATTTAATAATACATCGAGGTTTTTAAACAATATCATTATAAGTTCGGGTCATATATATATATATATATATTTTTACATAATGACTAGAATTACTCGTAACCTCTCCATAATCCATAAATATGAGGATAATACACTTCAGTGCACTCAAACCTATGTCTTCCTGCATTGACAATACTGTTCATGCCAATCGAACTAATGCATCGATTTTTTTTAATTATTGCTATAACTATATTTTCATTACACTCAACAGTTACTGATATATCACCTTAAAAGTAAAGAAAACAATGCTAAAAGAACTTGCATCAGAAACATGAAACAAGAATTAATCTAACTCGATTTTCGAATAATATGAGTAAGTTAGTTGCATATAGATGGGAAATATTTCCCATTTTATCAACAAAGCAAGTCACATTCAAGCCATGCATGTTTATACTAATGCATGATGATGATGATGATGATGATGATGATGTATGAAAACATGAAACAATGCCATACTCATTGCTCAATCATTCATTCATTCACGGCTAAACCGCCCATACCTTGAGAACCAAAAAGATATGCCCTTTTGTGGTTTTATCCATCCAAAGAAGAAACCCAATATATACATATATATTCGTTTTCCCTTTTTACGATTTAATCCCCAACATCAACGGTAAAATAGATACGAATTTTTTTAAAAAATTAGTGGTTTTTTCACTGAAAAAAAAACAAACAAACATCAACTCCTTAGATCAATGGTGGATGTATCATAAACATAATGTCATGAATAATATATTTTTATTTTGTTTTTTTTAGGGTCTTGGATTTGGGAAGAACTGCGTACCAGCCATGAAATTAGTGTTGAGTGTTGGATATAGAGAAGAAGGGTCTATAAATGGTGTCGTAGATGAAGGAGAAGCACCGCCGCTTACGGTGGTTGCAGCGGTGGTTGCAAAACCACCAGCTGTTGTTGTTGTTACTGCTGCTGCTGCTGCCATGTCGTAGTTAGTTTCAGGGCCTTGATTATAAAGAATTCCCTTGAAAACATGTCCACCAATGTTCACCGCCGTTTGATAAGCATACTGATCGTCGGCATCTTCAATGTTAGTAACCCTTACACATCGGAACACAGCTTCCGAGCTCAATTCCGGCGGAAAATTCCCCAGTTCTAACCCTAAAAACACAAGATCAACCCTTCATCATATAAAATAAATCTGGGTTTTTACTTCAAAAGAAAAACACAAGGAAAAAAACAGTTTCTTCACTGTCGAAACACTCGTTATGGCTACTGAAAAACAGTGTTTCTCAAAAGATGAAAAGGAAATGATACAGTTGTTATTACAGTAACTAAAAAGACATAATTCGAATGTATTTAAGTGTGCTTTTTCTTACCCGTTGGATTCTCTCGATGTCTTTTAGATTGTTCTGCACGAACAAGTTGTTGTTGTTGATGTTGATGTTGTTGTTGCTGCCGTTCACGGCGTCTAGAAGCAGGAACCCAAGTACTTCTAACATGTGTTTGACAATCAAAACCTCGACTTTTACAACATGTTCTACACCTCATATGAGGACAATCCTTTTTAGCTTGGTTACCACAATCTTGGCAACTTATACCGCCAGTATTACTACCACCACCACCACCACCGTCGTTACCACCGCCGCTTGTCATCATCATGAAATTTGATGATCCTCTACTAGGACCACCAACACCTAACCCAGACATGTAAATATGTTGTTGTTCTTGTTGTTGTTGTTGCAATAGTTCAAAACCCTTGTAAGGAGGAACATCTTCATTTCTACACCAAAACCAGTTTTCCGTTTGATCAGTTGGTGGTGAATTGTTGTCTTGTCCTCTTAAAAAAAACCCTGCCATTGTTGTTGTTCTTCTTGTTGTTTCACCTCTGTACAATCCATATCAAACACCTCCTCTCTAACACAATTCTCTTGTGAATTAATTCATGTCGGGTTTTCAAATAACACCCAGAAAAAAGAAACAAGAAGAAGACGATGCCCCTTGTCTTGTGTCTTTTGCTTTTACAACTTAAACTGTGTTTTGTTGCAAGAAAAAGGAGCATTTAAGAAACAAGTAAAGAATTTACACCTTCTTTTTCTTTTTTCTCTGCCAACGCCGCCATGCCCAACCTTCTCTTTCTTCTGCTCAAACCCAAATTTAAGTCCCTTCCCATAAACCCATCTTTCACTGATTTTTTGCAGGTTTCCTTTTTTTATTTTCTTATGAAACAAACAATACCCAGAAAAATATACTAAGGGAATAGTTAATGTTTCGTAGTTGAAAAGAACTGCCTTTGTATCTATAAACAGTTGTTGGGTGTTCTTTGCATCTGTCATCGATTCATGTACTTTTCAAAAATTCAGAATTTAGTCCTTCTATTTATTAATACTGTTTAATTCATATTCACTGCAATTTTATTTTTTTAGTTACCAAAATATTTTTTAAGTGTCAAATTAATAAATTTAAAAAAAATTAAAATAAAAAGATTAAATTCTTAAAAATAAAAGTATAAAATTTAAATTTCAAATTATAAATTTAGCCCGTTTATTTTTTAGATTTCAACATTCAAATCTGATTGTTAATGTCATGATTTTTTTTTTGTTTTTTTGTTAAATTTATTAGTGCGATATTTTGAAATAAAAAATATACTCATTTGATAATTGTGTAATTAAAAAATAATGTTATAATAAATTTGAATTTAATAAAATAATTTTAATAACATTAACCATTAGACTTTAATTTTAAAAAAAAAATAAAAGAATTAAGTTTCCAAAAAAATAAAAGTATAAGGATCAAACTCAAAATTTGTAAAAAATGCATAAAAAAATTTCTCTTTCATTTCACTAGAGGGCAAATGTCATGTCATCTCAAAAAAAAAAAAGAAATCTAATGATCAATATCATCCTGCCATACTTTACATTCCTATCTAACGGATAATATTCAGCCACGTGCCATAACTCCAGCCTTTTTCCCCTAAAACCCGCTACCTTGTCTTTTTCTTTTTTTTGGTTTGAATGAAATTTTCCAAAAATTGAAAGGATAAATCCCGAAAATAATATGGTTAAGAATGACAACAATGAATTTTAAAAGAATTATATTTTTATGAATGTAAAACGAAAATAAATAAATTTTATTATATTTATGTTTTGTAATAAAAAATTCGATATTCCTAATTACGAGAGTTAAGTGAGATAGTAAGATTCTCTCATATCTTATTTAGTGATCAAAAATTCGATTTTTACCCTAAATATAAAGTAGCTTTAAAACTCATAGTTAGTATTTACGCCACTAATGGACCTACAGAATATGAAGGATTAATTATTAAACTCGTTATGATAGATACAAGTTTTAGTGAATGAAAAATAAACTATATTAAGAAAAGTTTCACTTGGCTCGATTCTCTATTTAATCAGGATTCAATGTAAATAATACATGCCCTAACTAAAAATCTTATAAATAATCCATTTTTATTTTTTTCTTAAATTATTATAAAGTTTTATATTTGATATATTAATAATGTATAATTTTATATACGATGAATAAATTAAATGATCACAAATCATTTTTAAATATTTTTAAAAATTATTATTGAATTTAGTTAAAAAGTTATTATAAATATATATTTTTTACTAAATAACAAATGTATTTTTATATTTTTATAAAAATTAGAAATTTTAATTTGGTAATATGAAAAGTTATATTACTATTACCATTATATAATTAATAGTTGCAGCTGTAAAGCAAATTCTCTTCCATTGTTTAATAGGACATTTATCTTTCTTAAGGGCATATCTGTCAATTGAATTACTTTTTTTAAATATTATTAATTAAAATTTGGGATTAGTTTATTTTTTTATTTTTTTGAATAATCTCGTTATATGATTTGATTATATCTATATTTTTGACACTTGAATTATTTATAATCCCTTTCTATATCATAAATAAGAAGATAAATGCGTTTCAGTACACTCGAACTCACATCCCATGCTAATCAAGCTAAGACTCAATTTGTTGGGATTAATTTAAAAAATATTACTAATTAAAATTTGAGATTAATTAGTTTTTTATTTTTTAACAATTTTATTATACATTAGGATCATAATGCTTAAAATTCCTCATAACCCCTTTTCAACTCATAAATAAGAGGATAATGTGCTTCAACGCATTCGAACTCACATCTTCTTACATTAACAACAATATTCATGCTAACTGAGCTAAAAACTTAATCTACTAGGATTAGTTTAAAAAAATATTACTAATTAAAATTTGGGATTAGTTTATTTTTTATTTTTAACAATTTTATTATAGGTTTTGATTACAATATTTAGAATTATTAATAATTCATTCTCAACCCATTAATAATAAAATAATGCGTTTCAGCGCATTCAAACTCACATATTCTTGCCTTGATAATAATATCAATATTAATCGAACTAAAACTCGATCGATAAAAATTAATTTTAATATAAAGAGATTTGGCTTGTGAATAAGAGGGGGATTGAATTGAAGACGGTGTAATATTTATCGATTTCTTAAAAATAAAATAATTAATTTAATTAAAATATAATATTTATTATTATTAATCATCTTTCTGTCAGTCATTTCAGGTATAAATTGTGGTGTTAGAGGGGAACACTGCGCCACCCTGCGTTTGTCCTTTTTTTTCTTAATTATTATTATTATTTTCTTCAATTAATTATAATAATAATTTTCTCCTAATGTAATTTTCTTTTTTTAATACTTCCAATGTAATTTGACTTTTTAGAGTTTTGAAATGAGAAAATTAATTAATTAATTAATTGCAAACCTTTAAATAAAAATATAATATTTATTAATTTTGGGTTAAAAATTAATAATGTGAAAATTAAATAATTTAATTGATTATAGTAGACAAGCCTGACTAATGAAAGTAACTTTTTTTAATCCTTGAATAAAAAAAATACGTGTTTAAACATGTTCAAATCTATACTTTTTTAATTATTATAATTTAAGTTTTTTAAATTTAATTATTTTTTTAATTCGATTCGATTTAATTTAAAATGAAAAATGAGTTATCTTTTACGTGTACATGAGATTGAGAGATTTGATTTATAACCTTGGAAGTGATAAATCACTAGATTTTATTTTTATATTTTAGGTTTGTTCATATGTCAACATTTTGTGATTGGATTCTTAATAATATTTAGCCCCTATTTATGTTTTTTCCCCTCAATTTTAATTTCATAATATTATTTGAAAGAGGGTTCTTGCTTGTAAATTTAATTAATAGGATAAGATACTCTGGAAATATAGGACAAATCCTTCACATGCAAACCCTAATATATATATATATATATATATGCAATCTTAAAATTATATTTTTATATATATATCATTGTAAGATAATGTAGATTGAAGCCAATTGAATATTAGTTCGATTGATATGAGTATTATTATCAATGTGAAAAGATATAGGTTTTGAGTGCGCTGAAAAATTTTATCCTCCTATTTATGAGTTGAGGAGAGGTTATGGGTAATTCTAAGTATTATATTAAAAAAACTCGTATATATTTAAAACCTATAATGAGATTATTTAAAAGAATAATATATATTAAAACCCTAATTTTTATATATTTATTATTGTAAAAGTACAAAAAAACAACTACGAAACGATACAACAAATATGAAAATATAAAAAGAAATTATATAATATAAAGTTGTAAATTAAATGAAAGAAGGAAAAGAAAAGATAGATGATAAGAAAGATCAAGGCTCAACTTGTGTTTAGTGATGTAGTAGTAGTGCTTGTCAATTTAACTGTGCCAAAATAATATTGCAAAATTGACCTCCAATAACTCCATATTTAAGATCAAGTCCTTATCAACATTTCAAAAAGTTTATTTCAAGACTAAAATTCATATAAGTGTGATTCCAGTGGCAGATAGGAACCTTGTCACTCTTCGAAATAGTAATTTTATGGTTAGTTTTTATAAAAATTGTAAAATTTTCGACTTCATCCCTGGATATATGTTAGTTTTGGTTTTAATCTCTTTAACATACTAAATTTTGAGAATTTAATACTCGTTGATAAGAAGAATAACTGTAATATCGAAGATTGTAAAAAAAACATATGCGAAAATGTTTCATAAAAAATAATTGAACTATAAAAAAAAGCGAACGAAAATTTTCAATTATTATAAATGATGCAAACAAAGAAAATTATACATTAACGATAAATATATTGATTTTGAAGAGGAAAAACTCATAAAAAGTCCCTTAGAAAAAGAAAGTTATTAAATTGGGTCCATAGTATGTCGAGAGTGAAGAGTGTGGGAGTCCCAATAATTGAGTAGGTCAGTGACTGACACAGACAGAGACAGAGACACAGAGAGACACCGGTCCTATTCTTTCTCGTTCATTCACTCATTCTCGAGCCCTGTGCTTGTTCCCATGGACAATCGTTGACTGCGCCTTTGCCTGTGCCTGTGCCTGTGCCTGTTATATCTTCTACAGTCTCTCTCATACGAACACTAAAAGCTTTTCGTTATTCATCTCCCATTATTCTTCTTTTGCTTTTCTTTCCAACTTCAAGGTTTTCAGATTTTCTAAGTAATTGGATTCGGATTCATTTTTCTTATTTAAAGTTTTTGTTATTTTAAAAAATAATTGTTTTTTTAATTTTTTATTATCTGTTTTTAATGTTTAAAACTAGTTGTTATATATTAATATTGTTGAAAATATATTATTACAAAAAAAATCGTTAGCGAAACTACATTATATTCAATTTTCAAGTAAGATTAGATGAATCACATACAATCCCACTTAAAACTCAATATTTTAGATAAAATTTTCTTCTCATGTAATTTTACAGAATACTAAAATTTAGAGAATAAAAAAAAATGTTTTTTTCTCTAGTGTTATATGGAAAATAAGTAGAATGAGTTCTTATATATACAGTTTTATTGAAGGATGAAATAGTAAAATAGCCAGTGTCAATTTTCAAAACCAGCAAAGTATTTTCTTTAACCGAATTTTCGAAAATATTTTCTGTAACAATCAAAGAATTTTTCGCAATTGAAAATATTCTTTTGCATTATCAACAGGCATTAGGTACATTGATTATTTCGTCAACCACATTAGTTTTTATTAGTACAAATGGGTTTAATTGTTAACAAAAAGGATTAATTTCTCTTTGATTTTTTTAAGTAAAAAGGACAAAATGTAATATGACTCTTTTACCAACATTTTAATGACCCAAGTTTGAATTTTTTCATATACATTTATTAGTCTTTTGTTAGATTTTTGTACTCGTGATTGTTTGTAAACTCCTGAGAAAAAGGTATTAGAATTTAATTTTGATATTATAATATATTTTATAAATGAATTTATTTTGATGTATTGACAATGTGTAATTTTATGTATGATCAATAAATCAAATGTGATGTATCAACAAAGTGTTTGGTGTCATGATATTGCACATTGTTTTTCCAAAAAGAGAATATGGGTTCGAACCTTGAAGACTATACTCGAATTCATAATTCTTCTCCAACCCATAAATAGGAGAATAATGCGTTTTAACGCACTCGAACTCATATCTAGACGCATTGACAATAATATTCATATCAATAAAATCAAGACTTAATCGATTAAAATTTTTTTTTTTTAAATAGAGAGAATGAAATGAAATTAGAGTCACACCAATAAAAATGCCACAAATCCCAAAGTCAACAAACTCCATTGGAGTGACACTACTTACAACACCAAAAGATTGCAATTGCACATACACATATTAACAAATAGTATATAAATATATATAACCCTTAGTATATTTCTATGTTTATACGCTGGTAGTATCAGTCTGAGCCTCTGAAACATTCACCGGTTAGCTTCCTATAGTTGGTAAATGCCCATTGCCCCATCCTTCCCCCCCCCCCCCATATAGAGAATGGGGGGTTTAACATATGAGCTGAGCTAACCCCCAAAAGAAACTTGCTTGTCTTCTTATTCTTCTCTATGTGCTATGGTTAAGAAACAAAAGAAACAATCACTGTGAGTTCTGCAACATAATGAGGCAATATGGTGAGTCATTGTCAAAAAGGAGTTGATGGGGAAGTAAGGCATGTGATTTGCAGAGAGGGAAAATGGGGGGAGGGGGGGGGGGAATGAAGTCAAAAAATAATGGATAAATTCTACCCAATGTCGCTAAATTATTAGTAGATTTACATTTTGATGATTGAATTATTTAAAAATTTTCAGTTAAATCATTAAATTGTTAAAATCATTATTGTTCGCATCACTCGAAAGTTCTTCTATTCATCGCTTACAACTTACTAACCGAACTTTTTTCTTTTGAAAACAACCTAAGATGAAGTTTACCTAAAAATAATATATGTATCAAAAGATTTGGTTGCCTATTCAATGAAAGGCCCATAAAGTTTGCTCACACCCACATATACATACATTATATTCGCTTTGGATTCCTTGGCTTTCTTTTCTTCTCTTTTTTAAACTTGGAATAGTTGGAGTAGGAGGATTCTATTCTCTTTTGTGTTTGATAATGAAAGAGATCTTCTCCCATTGAGTTGCAACTGTGGTTTAGGGTACCCAATACTACTATTCATAGTTGTTTTTGTTGAAAGCTTTTTTGGTCTTTCTTTGGGTCCTTTCTTAGTATTATTAGGGTTTTGGTCCCATACATTGTCCCTCTCCAACTTGTTTATATGTACATATGCGAAGTGCTGTTTGTAGGAACTCTACATACTTTTATATGGGTTTGTGTTGTTTTCAGTGGTGGGATTTGTATATAGTCTTTGTCCAAAGGTTAAGAGTGATAAAGTGGTTTGAAAAATGGCAGGTTCACAAAGTGAGAGTGCTGTGTTAATTGTCGGAGAAAGTGAACCATGTATAACTCAAGAGACAAAGCTCTTATTGTTGATAATAACGAATTTGTTGAAGAATCCATTGCAGTGTTGTTTGAATTAGATTGGTTGGATCGAAAATCGATCAGGGATTAGTCTGAAAGGTAGCTTTGAACTGGTTAGATCGGGAATCAATATGAACCGTTTGAACTGACTAAAAAATCAATTAAACCAAATTTTGTTTTGAATTTTTAATAATTTTTTAATTGAAGCGTTGAATCGATAGCCTAACTAATTCGATCACCGATCTAATTTAAAAAAAATGATCTGCTAGCTCCGAACAGATGACATTCTGTAGACTTCTTTTAAAGGAGTTAGAAATCTATAGGGTCCTATTAATTACATCAAATGCCACTAATTTATCATATAGATTTTCGATTAGTTCTTAAATTTCAAATATCTAATTGAATTTTCAAAATATCGGTATTGTAACAATCAAATTCTTCTATCAGCTTAACTGTTGATTTATGATTTGACATGTAAAATATTTGAAACACGTTAATCAAATTGTAATCACGCATGTACCTACCGTATAAACAACTTAGATATGACATGTTACAAAAAACAAATAGTGTAAATAAATTCTATGAGGGTTATTTTTTTCAACGCATTCAATTCAAATGGTACATGCAATAGGTACAAATGTGTTTTTGTATATGATCACCATTGTATCTTTCGTGTTTATTTTATAGTTTTTAAAGACCAATATTTTTAAAGTTTGTGATTATCTCAAATAACAATGTCATATTTTTTTATACAAAGTCTACAACTACTCAAAATCTCTCTTCAACTCTTAAATAAAAAGATAATGCGGTTCAACGCAATTAAACCCACATCCTCCTATATCAATAACAATATCGATACAAACTGAACTAAAAATCAATCGGACCTTAATAGTGTTACATTGATGTTGTTGATTTTGGTCATTGCCTTAATAGTGTGATAAGTGTACTTTCGGTTAAAACTTTAATAAAAAAACCTCTCATTGATGAAAAAGAAAAATAAATTTATTTTAATTTATTGACTCTATCTAATAAAATCCAACTTACCTTACCTTTTGGTAAACTATAGTCCCCACCCTATTACCTAGGAGACCCAAAAGATTAATTTGGACCACCATCTTTCCCCCTTTTTTTTATTTGCCTAATTTACTTAATTAATCCCCCTACAATTGGTCTAGATTATTATTTAAAATGAATTACATTAATGGGTCAGAAATTTAGTATTTCTACATTAAAACATTGCATACATTACATGATTTCCTTTAAAATGTGATCATAATCGATTGATTCTTAGCTCGATTGATATTGATATTATTGTTAATACAGTTTAAGTGGATTCAAGTGTGCTGAAGCACATTATCCTTAAGGGTGTATTTAGGGAGGCTGGCAGAGGCTCCAACCCCTCCTAAATTGAAAAAAAATTCCATTTATACCCTTTAAATTTTTTAAAATTTTAAATTAGTAAAGATAAAATTGCACTTTGATTCCCTTAAAAATGATAAAAAAAAATTAATTTAATCCCTTAAAAATTTGAAAAATATAGGCTATTGAAATTGTGTAATTGCATTTTTATTATCGTAAAAGTTACAATTTAATTTTAACCCCCTAAAAAAAATTTATTAGATTATCCTCCTATTTTAAAGGTTAGAGAGGGACTATGCATAATTCTAGATATTGTATAAAAAAATAGATATTATAAGAACTATAATGAGATTAATATTAAAAAATTTGACTATATTATTTAGCAATTTCTTTTGGCAGTTATCTAAGTTGTGTTGATTTCATCAAATTTTTTGTTTTGATTAGGTGTTTATATTTAATGTATTGGCAAATTGGTGAGTTTGATAATGATGTATCATCAAAAAATTAAAAATAATTCACTTGACTTCATTTGTAATGATGGGTTGAAATTGTTTGTTATGGGTGTATTAAATATAAATTCTTTAATTATTCATAATATTTTTGAACAAATAATTAGTGATAATGTTGAATGAAGGAAAGGGGAAGAAAAAAATGGGATAATTTCATGAAAGACCCCTATACTTCGGGGATTATTTTAATGTAGTATATATACTTTTAAAATCTCTATTAAAATGGGCTTTAACTAACATTTGTTAAAGTATTAGGGTTTATATAAAATTAATAAACTTTAACTGTCATCCTTTCTTAACCCATTTACCATTAAAATGTGCTTTGACTAACATTGGCTTGACCCTCTTGTTTTAAGATTGCTTATCAATGGATATATTTCAATTTTTGGAGTTAATTACATCAGAATTATAACTTTCATTCTAAATTATTCCTCAAATTTTAAAATATTCTAATTACATCCTCAACCTATCAAGTTTGTATCAATAAAGTCTTTCAATTATTAAAATCGTTGATTTAACCGTTAAATTAGACGTCATATCTCATATGACATAATTTAAAATGAAAAGTGAATATTGTAAAAATCTTGGTTTTGAGGTTTTTGAAGCGTTAACATAAGCTTTATTATTCACTCGCTCTTTTTCCGATTTCTTATAATTTTTAGTTTTTATTTTTTAAAAATTATGTGATAATGATTTACTTTTATTTTTAAAAAATTTCTTTTTTTAATTCAATCTACTTGTTTTATAATGATGGGTTGAATTTGTTTGCTATAAGTCAGTTGAATTTACATTAATAATATTATTATTATTATTATTATCCTATTATCTTTTCTTAACCCAGTTACCATTAAAGTGTACTTTAACTTACATTTCGATTACATCTTCAATCTATTAAAGTTATATCAATAAAGTACGATAATATGGAAACAATTAGAATAATTTAAAATGAGGGTTATAGTTTTGAGGACGTCCAGTGCAATTAACCCATCTTTAATTAAACATAAAAGGCAAAATAGGGTAATTGCAAAAGTTGATTGAATGAAGAAGAGAGATTCCTTAGAAAAAAGGTTCAATGGGGGGGGGGGTTTCCTATACCCATAATGCCACAGTTGAATGACTTTGGTGGGGGGGCAGTCATCATACCTGCAAAGGCCAATTTGGTCTGGTCTTTCATTAGGGTCATTGACTTTGCTCAACTTGGTGCCTAATTCATTTAATAAAAAAGCTTTATAATGGGCAAATTATGGTGATGGAGACTTCTTGGTTTTCATCAATACATCTATAGATAAGTTGTTGAGGTTTGAAATCAAGATTTATCGACAAAATTTTAAAGAATACAAGTCATAAATAGATTTTGATCATATCTGTTTTTTTTGATATAATGTCTAGTATTATTTATAGCTCCTCCTCAACCCATAAATAGTAGTATAATGCGTTTCGGCGTACTCAAACCCACATTCTCTTATATTGTCAACAAAACACATGTCAATTGAATTAAGACTCAGTCAATAAGGAAAAAAAATTTTATAGTTTGATTATGGGCTAAATTAGTCATATATTTTGTTTTTTCCCCTTAAGATTTAAGGAAATAAATCGATTTTGGAAATAGAGTATGAAAAGCGCATTTAACTCGGTGAGCTTTTCGCACGATTGTTAGAGGATGGATGAATTTTTCCTTACATGTCAACAAAAACTCGTCCAGTTAAACGTACTTTCATACTCTCTCTTCAAAATCGACTTATTTTTTTAAATCTTAAAAAAAAAAAAATCGACATATTTGTTCAATTAACAAAATAAGGGTATATATGACTAATAATTTATTTCGTAGTCCATAGGATCTCCAATAATATTATTATTTGACTTTTAATTTGCATTTTAAATGCATTCATAATATGTATAATAATTATTTGTTTGTTTTATCAAATCAAAGAACTTTTGTCACTTTAGGACATTGAAGTAGTGTACTCTTGTCCTGTCCTTTTTTTTTTTTTTTTGAATGACTAACAAAAAAATCAATATTACTAAGAGTGAATCTGCAGTAAAGATGTGTAAGGGTCCGGTGGTATATATGTCCTTCAAGTCGGTGCGATTTGATTTACTTTAATTTAGATCCAATATTTTAAATATCGATCTATTTTATTATTTAAAAAATAATTTTATATTAACATTTATGTTTTTTAATAATTAAATTTAAATAAATAATATTTTATTATTTTTAATATTAAAACGGGTTATTTGGACAATAGTTTGGACAAATTAATCTTAGACTTCAAAATTTTTCAAATCGAATCTCAGTTCAATCCAACTTGTAATCATTTTTATTATCGAAATAAAATCATACAAAATTTTCAATGAAAAATGTAAAATTTTCAATTACTTTTATTTCGTTTATTTATTTTAACATTATGCTTTAAATATTTTACTTTTAAAAAATAAAAATTACATTTATCAGACTGTCTAACTATATTTCATACTTAATTTTAATTAAGATACCAAACAAGCTTCATTACTTTAATTAAATACTTAAGTTTCCGGTTTATCCTTATAACCATTTTTTAAAACTTTGATATCCTATATTAGTTTAAATTTTATCTCGATCTTTTAAAAAATAAGTTAAAATAGTATTTAATTTTTGAACTTTATAATTTATTTTCTTTTTGATATTTAAATTTTTTTGTCACATTATTTTTTAAGAATTGACGATTTTATTCAAATTAGTCTATAATTTTTTTTTGAATAATCTCATTGTAAATTTTGTTCATATTTATTCTGTTTGACACAATGCTCAAAACTATTCATAATCCCTCCACAACTAATAAATAAGAAAACAATACGTTTTAATATACTCAAATCCATATTTTTTACATTAATAATAATATATCTATATCAAGTAAACTAAAATTTAATCGGTTGGGATTAATTTAAAATGTAATGATACAGAAGAATTTATTTTATAAAAGATATGGGGTTTTCGTGAGGTTGAAGTCAGGTTGATAGGACAAGTAGAGCATAAATACCATAGAATGGAATGAGTGCATGGTGAAAGGAATGCACCGCCCAATATGGTAAATATGGCAACATCATGCTTTTGCATGCTTCACCCCTTTCTTTATTACTATTATTTTATGGGGGGTTTTCTTTAATCATCAAATCAAAACTCCACTTATGAAAGCCTTTTTTCTCGCCATTGATGCTGATTTCTATCATTTCACCCTCTTCCAATTCTTTTTATATTAGTTGTGGTCGATTGAGTCTTAGTTCGATTGATATAAGTATTGTTGTTAATACAGGAGGATATAAGTTTTGAGTGCGTTGAAGCACATTATCCTATTATTTATGGGTTGAGGAGGGGCTATGGATAATTCTAGACGTTATGTCAAAAAGAACAGATATGATCAAAATCTATAATAAAATTATTCAAAACAAAAAAAAAAATCGAGTGACACATGCATTGACTACTTGACCCAAACAATTTGATAAGTCCACTTGATTTAACTGCGCATTGTCTTTTTATTTATAGGTTGGGGAGGGATTATAAATCATTCTGAGCATTATGTCAAAAAATTATAAATATATTATTTGTGGTTCAAATTCCCCATGATTGTTAACCTTTATAGTTCTATCCATCTTGCTCAAGTCTTGTAGGTGTTAGAAGAATTAATCGAGACCTAATGTGATTATCAAGCATTAGCGAATCTCAAACGAGAAAAAAATAGGTTAAATTTTGTTATTAGTCAATGTACTTTGTGGAACTTGTGGGTTTAGTCCCTATATTTTTGAAATTTTAGTTTTGAGCTAAGCAGTTGCGATTAAATCTATTTGGTTAAATTCAATTACTAGTCTTGTACTATACGTACAATTGTAGATTTATTCAATATTCTCCAATTGGATCGTTCTAAGTCTCTATACTTTTTGAATTTTGAAATTTTAGTATTTGCGCAAATGACAGTTATTAATCCATTAACTAGATTTTTTAATGAGTAATATGTGGAAATAACAAGTTAACATGACATTAGACATATAGTAATATGTTTGTCCCATCAGATTTTGGAAAGAACAAAACTCAAATTAATGAATTTAACAATTATCACTTGATGATGATTGAAAATTTAAAATTTAAGAACCCAATGAGTGGCTCCAGTGGTAAAGAAGATGTTTTTCATCTTAGGAGACCTGGGTTCGAGCACCTGTGTGTGCAAAGTGTGTGTGCGTTGTTCAAGGATTAAGAAAGCATGAACAGATACTATAATGTAATCACACTAATATATTAAAAAATTAAAATTTAAAAAATATAAATTGAAAATACCCAAATTAAAGTATAAGATCTAAATCCACGTAAAGTGCAAGAAAAAAGTACCTTAATTTAACCTATAAAGTAAATTTATCAATGTCTAATGTGACTACTAGACACCAAGATATCTCAAATAAAAAGTACTGCAATTTTTATTCAAATTAGAAAATTTTATCCGATTAATTCAAACCTAATCTCAATTTAATCTTAAAAAATTAATAATCCGAACCGAGAGTAATCCAAATCCAAAAACAACTTGAATCATAAATGAATTAAACAAATTCCACAATGAATCAACTCAAAAAAAAACCTAACCTAAAACTTAGATATTCGAACCCAAAAATGATTTGAACTCGAATTAATCTAAATCCAAAATAGTTGGATCTATAAATATAATAATGAAGGGTTATTTCATTGTTTTGAGAAATGAAAATATGTTGCAATTTTTGTGTGAGTCTTGAAGTCAAAAGGACCCAAATGCACAATCCATTTTAGACCAATCAAAAATCCATGGGAGGCTTTAGATTCTTTATTTAAAGTTGGGTTTTTGGTGTATGATTTGATTCACAGATTTGACAAAAAAGAATCATTTGCAAATGTTTGTCCTTGAAAGCAAAGAATTATTCTCTTTTGGTTCTTTTTTAAACAAAGATTTAGAATCCTTAAACCATGTTTGGTTAGTAGCTTTTGGCAGTGTTTTGTTAGGCAAAAATGCTTGAGCTTTTGATGAATATATGTCCTAAGCTTTTTTTTAATGAGAATGATCGATGATTCGATGATTCGATGATCGGTATAGTAGATCAGTACTTATCTATAAGAAGAATAACATATATTAGATCTAAGTCGATCTAACAGTCAGTATTGGAGATCAAAAAAGAAATATATTTGGATTTTTATTTCCAAATTTATGATGTCTAAAGTTGTTTCATGAAAAAAAATTGATTGTATAAGAGAATGGGAACAAGAGCTTTTGATTGGTACGGGCAGTACGAACAGTTCAATACCTATTTTGTGACTTTTTGAAGTGATCAAAACGTAAATTTACTAATAATTTGGTGACATTGAGTATAATTTACCCTTATTTTTTTAGGCTTCTATAGACAAGCAAAGGATAGGTGGTACTTTGTAGGTTTAGGGAGGTAAAGCATTTTCCATGGAACAAAAATGAAACCCTAGTGGCTAACCATTCTTTTCTTTAATTAAAGTATGAAGATTAATTTTTTTGTGGTTCGTGGTTATCAATGGTAGAATATATTATTAAGTTTCGAAAACCTAATTAAAATTTTTTTTAAATCGAGGCTTAATTAAATTTTTCAAAAAAAATTACTGTCTTATTGAGAATTTCCAAAACAAAATTAGGCATTTAATTAAAAATTTAAAAAAAATTCAGAGAAATTCAAAAAATTCCAGAGGATGTAATTAATTTTTTTAAAAATTTTGAGGGTCTAATAACATTTCTTTTTAACAATGTTACTTAGGTTGGGTTTGGATGAGCGGTGAGATGCAGTGCGTTTAGCTTACTTTTTGTCTTACGTTATAATATCATTACAATATCTAATCTCATCGTCACTACTATTTCTACACTAATCGTATGTAAACGCCCCACCCATCCAAACCCACCCACAAAGGTGGGGGATTCACAGTGACTTTGACCCCAAGAAAGAATTTTTCTTTATATAATTCCTTTAATTTCTAAAAAATCACAAGTTAATGTAATACTAAAATTATATTTTGACCGTTCAAAAAAAATTATTCATTTTCTTAAAATAATTTCCGAACTTCGCCTCTTATTTTACTTCAAAAGTTTGAATCCAAATACTCTACATAACGTGTCTTGCCATTACATTTAATCCGGATTATTGCAAACCATTTCATATGCACCATAAATTATAAAGCTGAAACAATCAAGTCAAATGTCAGTGATGAAGCAGTACAACGGCTGTTTTACAGTCCTCTTATTTCTCTTGTAGGGGCCGGTTTTCTAATTCCATGGAGTTGAGCTCATATGAGATCAAGTCGGATTGAGTTCGGACCATTCATGTATAGTATAAATATTTGTTTAAACCTACTCAATTCAAAATATAAAATTTAAATTTTGTTTAAATACGTTTGAGTTGTATTTTGCCCATTTAATAAAAAAAAAATAAAAAAGCTTACGCGTCAATATTCGTCAAAGAGTAATATATGTCAAAATAAGTTAAGCATAGACTCCATGTTATACAGCTAATCACGTCAATTTTTAACAAAAAATATGAATGAAACATAAAATGACTAATTCATCCATTTCTTGAATAAAAAATAAAATAAAATACAATTTAACTCATAATATACTTTTAGTGAAAATATACCGAGTCAAATTCCATATTTTAAACAAATGTTTGACTTAGGTACTCCAAATGCAATCAAAGTGGTTTTGGAAACTTGAACCTCAAGGCACTTTTAGTTAGAAACTGCACATAAAACAATGGCCATGCTAGGAGCTGTTCCAATCATGAACCTTGCGAAGGAGGTTCACCTTTCCCCCGCTCATTCAAACAGAAATCAATCAATCAATCACACCAACAAAGATCATTTTCTCCGGTGCCCGTGTCCAGTTAAAAGCCCGACAGCGCAGGCTAGAAATTTCACCTCACCGATCCGAGCCCAACCCAATAATTTCGAAACCTTTAACCATCTTAATTTACAGGGGTCAATGACCCCGCTTAAACAACTACAACAATGAGCAACACCTTTAACCAAAGCCCTCCATTTGAGAAGCTGTGGCACTAAACTAATCTAACTAAATGCCTATCCTTTGCACTCTATTTTATTTCCTTTCTATTGCTTACAGTTACTTGATGCACAAGTTACGGAATCATTTTGTCACCCTTTCGATTTAATTACCACCCGGCTGTGCTGTTGTTAAAGTCATTGGAGCACAAACAGCTTCAACAGATAGACGTTTTAATACGTTCGGGCATGGATCATGCCCGAAGTTGCTATTGGATATGGTGACGGCGCATTGTTGCTTCCCGACACACCTCTGCAAAACATCAAAATCATAAAACATGGTGAGAATTGCATGCAAGTTGCAGGGATGGCCGTCTTTTCTTTTTTTTTTACAAGGAAGTTGAAATACCTTCTCTAAGATGTCATACGAACTTGGAGCGTGACATGGGCCTTGTTGGTAACTTCCACAAGTTCCTAAAGGAGTTCCGAAGCTAGCGAATTTGATTGAAGAGATAGCTTGTCCGGGACTACAGTGCAAATGAGCCTTTGGCCTGTGGAACTCTTCGGTTTTTCCGTAGCTTTCGATTTGCCAGTTCTTGATATTCGGGTGGTACTCCGATAGCTCAGCACAAACAGTGGACACGGATCTTTTTACGAGTGAGATTTTCGAGGGATCTCCTCCGAACTCCTCAAATAGAACTAATAGATTTTGTGTCAGTTTCAACCAAGACCGAGGAACATGATACCATTTTTGGGTAGGTTGGCCACAACCAAGCTGACACTTCGTTGGTCGAAACGTTCCAGAATAACTACAGCCACTGCAATCACCATGAGCATATGCGGTCCAATATCTACCGATGCTCTGCCCGTTAATCCATATTTGACCTTTTCCCATACTTTCCATGTCCAAAGCCAACGGCTCGTCACCGTCGGGTGCATTGAAATAAGCCTGCAATATCGAAGGGGAAATTTTCGAACTTGTAGAAGCCAATAACTTATACCAGAACTGTATATACTATTCGGTTTTATTTACCTTATGCCATCTTAATGGCTGCTGTGTTTGTGCCGCCAAAAATCCCTCCATCCACTCGACAGACGAAATACCATTCGGTGAGTCGAGATTCATGGCCTCTCCTTTGAGTCCAACCTGTTCAAAGTGGCAATCATGATGAAACCCATTCGCTCATATATACACGCGCACACACAGACACACACACACACACACAAACATAGACCACTACCTGGTATGTCCACTTTTGCCATGATAGGTCCTGTTTTCCTTGGTCAAGTCCATGCAATGCAACTGGACCTAGGATTCCGGTGTTCCATGTCTCAAAGTGGCCACCTACGTTCTTCAATTACCAAAAATGAGCAGTCAGGTTCCCGGTATAAAGCACAATAACCATGCCATTTCAAGGTTTGTTAATTCAACAAGTTGGTGCATAAAAATGTGCCATTTTAGGATATCTTAAATATGTGATCGGCAGTACATAATATTAAAGGTCGGGGAGATCAAACTAACCGGTAATCCAACAGCAACACTCAGCAGCGCGATTTTGTTTGTTCCTGCACGTAGATTGACCTTCCCGGTGAATGTGAATCTCCTATTTTCCCTCGTTCCGAAGGCAGAACCTGTTACCATCGTGATACAATTATTATTTCCGAAAAAAAAGATCGTTCGAAAGGCATAACTATGTAGACGTACCTGAAAGCTGTCCATTGATAAAGATGTGTACTGCATGACCTGTTGATTGAACAATGAGAGTGGGAAGTTCTCCACCGCGAAGGAACGATTCAGATGAACTGATGTCGACACTGTAGCATATAACATACGATTGTTAGACATTTCTGAATTTAAGAAACAGTAAGCATCGTAAAAAGTAAACTAAAAACTAAAAACGAAACTTGCTACATCAGTCTCACCTAGTAATGTACCATAGATAATCACTTGCATCCCTAGTGACATTTATTTGCTCGAGTAAACCATTAGCACTTATGGTTAAGCTATCATCTAATGTGGAAGTATCTTCATCATAAGTTTCCCAAGAGAACATCTTAGCATTCGTAGGCAACATCTGCATTTGTGATGTCTGAACTTCAACCTGAAAATGACAAAAATAACCTTATCATTCATTATTCAAGAAATCCTTGAACTTTTTTAAAAAGACAGGTCATTTCATAAATATTGTACCTTGGCCGTATTGAACACTACATTCCTACAATCGGGAAGGATGCTGATGGACCAAGGAGGTAAGTTATAGTGCATGTTGTTAAATAACACTCTCACGGCAGATTCGGTATCGTAGTTTGATAGGAAAGCCGCACAATCTCCTGATTCTGACGTGTACGTATGAGCCTAGGAAATGTCAAACAATGATTTAGATTCAGTGAACAACTAAAGACCCCGAAATTTCTCGAAGCAGTGGAGTTTACAAAAAGATACAGAAACCTGTTGGAAGTTTCCTAGTGAAGTGACAACGGGATCAGCTGAAACTAAAGCTCGTTCGCACATCTTAACAGCCTTGTGAAGCTCCTTTAGATGACCGTACTTCGGTTGTCTAATGAAACCTGTCAGATTTTCAAGGAAAGTAATTAGTAATACATTAATCCAGCCTACTAAAACACGAGTCCTTCACATAAAACCAGCTGTGATTTTTGTCATCATGAGGCCTTCACAGATAGCTCTTTTTCTCACCATATTCATCAACTGGAGCATCGTAATCATAACTGGTAGTGATGAAAGGACCACCAGCTGTACGACCAAAATTGGTGCCACCATGGTACTGTTCCACATTATAAAACAAGTAACTCGGATTTAAGAGAATCCAGTTTCCATCATATATATTCTTAGAAAATTATTATCAAAAACCAACCATGTAATAATTAACAAAGGATCCTCCTTTTTGAATGAATCGAGCAACAGCAAATGCCAAATCTTCAGCCGGCCGATGATGAAGTGGACCACCAAAGTCCGAGAACCTTTTGAATAAAGATGGCATCAAAATGGTTGGACTCATTTCACTCAAATTAAGGTTATAAATATATATAAACACATAATGAACTTACCATCCACTCCATGCTTCGGTCCATATTGTTGGCTTGTACGGTTTATTCGGTTGGAATGCATCACAATAGAAACCGTTGCACGTGTTTATCTATTACATGTCATCATTTTACAAATACATATCGAGACTTAAAGAATAAATATGACCATAGAGAAAGAAACCCGCGATGCTACAATATAGATTCGAGGTCTAAGTACTTACCACTGGATCCGGGGCATCATCTTCCTTGCACATCACCCAAGGAACCCCGGTTCCTGTTTCTACCGCCATTTTTGCCGCCCATGTAACGTAATTATAACCAGCAGCCCCTAGTAATTTACTTTGTGCCCCATACTCATTCTCGATCTGAACTCGTAAAATTTTTTTAAGGAAAAGGATTCATATTGCCATTGTAAGTACACCATAGATTAACAAAATATATAGTACTGTATATTAGCATAAAAGCAACTAAAATCTGTACCTGAGAAAGAATAATGGGGCCACCCTGGGACTCAAAAAGGTTATGGCTCTTCATCAGTCCAACAATCTTCTCGGTAAACCCTTGCATAGCTCTCTACAAATAATGCATAAACGATCCTTACTTACGGAAACATTGTTCAAACATAGTCAATTTTAGTGTTTTATCATTCTTATGCATGTAGAGGTCACTTTGCTCCCAAAAGAACAACACATAAAGTGTTAGAATGCGGATTGTTCTAGAAAGGGCAGTAAATTTTATAAAATTATAACTTAGTATATGGTAAAATAGCACTTTGACTCCCTTAAAAATGATAAAATTTTATTTTAGTCCTTTAAAAAATTATAAACATATAAGCTAGTAGAATGATAAGTTTGCACTTTAGCTCTCATAAAAATATGTAACTTAATTCCAACCCCCCCCTAAAAATATTCTAGCTTTGCCCCTATGTTTTGTAAATCTTGTAATTTAGGACATAAGGATCAAATGCCATTAGAACCTGTTCTTATATGTGAAATCTTTGATGTACGGGGCATAGATTTTACGAGTCCTTTTACGATACAACAGTTAAAATATCTACTTAACAACTAAAATTTTATTTACCTTCAAGTAATTCAGCTCTAATTTTGCCATGCATTAATAACAAAGGAAAATGTATGTGTGTGTATATATATAATTATACAATGAAGAACACAGCAAAAGGGGATTACCTTGAAAGGCTCATTATCTGTTCTGAAGCTAATGCCTGGCATAAATTTTAACCACACAGGGAACCCTCTGCATATAGTAATAATCTTTAGAACATATACACATACATACATACATGCATGCATGCATAAATACATACATACATACGATAAGAAAAGGGAAATTAAACAGAGATTTAGATCTAACCCAAAGTTCCATTCAGCACAAACATAAGGTCCAACACGAAGATGAGCATAAAGACCTGCTTTTTGTACTGTTTTTATGAATCTCACAAGGTCATATCTTCCTTCAAAATTATACTGCAAAAATTGTAACAAAAATTAGGAAAAAAAAATATAAACTTTATATTATAAAAGAAAATAATGGAAAATAGAGTAATACATTTCCAGGAGATGGTTCATGGACATTCCAAAATACATAAGTCTCAATCACATCAAGTCCACCATCTTTAGCTTTCTGAATCAGATCTCCCCACATCTATATATAAAAAAGAAAAGGAAAAACACAAAAAACCCATTTTTTATATCTTAAAAAAAAGGACCCAAAATGCAAATTTCAATAAAAATGAAACTTTAAAAAGTATATACATCAGGTGTGCTTCTGGGATAATGAATAGAACCAGAGAAAAGGATTCTTCTTTGACCATTGATAACTATAGCTTTCTTATCATAAGTAACACTGGTTTGAACAAGTTGAGGACTTAAATAGAACAAAGCTAAGCAAAATGCAAGTAAAAGCTTTGAAAATGAGGTTCCTTCCATGGCTGAACAGCTCAAAAAACTCAAGCTTTAAGCTTTAATGGAGGAAAAAAGATGGAGTTTTTGAGCTGGTTGTGGTTGTGGTTTAATGAGAGAAAAGTTAAGGAGGAAAAGAACCCATTTTCATACAGAGACAAGTGAGACTATGAGCAGAAACACCTTTATAAATGACAAAAGAAAATGTGTGTACAGGTTTTTAATTCACAGCTCACTGTAAGTGTTTTTCATGGACATTGTTACAAATTCAATAAAGAAAAGAAAACAGTGAAAAAGGGTATCCAATAAAATAAAGATGGAAGCTTTAATACTGTTCTTAAGTCTTTAAAAACAATTACTTCACTTTAAGTGAAGATTTTACCCAAATTTTATATAAAAAATTATTTTTGAGTTAATGTTTGATTTCAAAGTTTAATTTAATATTTTTTTTATAATTTGGTATTAGGGATGGGAGGAGAGAGTAGTTAGTGGAATTATCATCGAAAATGAAAAAATTTTCTTGTAATTTTTTTAACTTTTTAAATATAGTAAGTTAATATAATATTAAAATTGTATTTTAATCTTCTTAAGCGATTTTATCGTTTCACATCTATTTGGTACTTAATTCTTTTGTCTTAATTATGTATCTATGTTTTTTTTACTAACTCACACGTGTCAAATATTTATTGGGCCACATAATATCAATTGTTTTAGGTACCAATTTGAGTTATGAAGCTAAATCGAGGTGCTAAATTGAGAGAAAAAACTCAAGTGCTAATTTAAACTCTAAAAATAAGCTCAAATGTCAAATGGTATATTTTACTTTTTTTATAAATAAAAAAAAACAAGATTAAAAACATATTAAAATTGTTTTACACGATTTCGAATTTTGACTTTTTTTTCTTAAAAATAGATAAATTAATCTTTATATATTGGAGTAAAGAGCAAATTGATCTTTTTATTAAAAATGAAATCAATTTCTACTATTAAAAGTTTGTTCATGTTCGTTGGAATAAGGTATACGTAACACGTCATGTGTAACAATTTAGTTATTATATCAACCATGTCAATTTTTAATCATAAAAATAAATTAAAATTTCATAAAAAAATCACTTTACTATTTGATCTAACGAGTACAAAAAATAATTTACTCGTTTTTAAATAAATAAAATAAAATATAATCTAACTATTATGATGTCTCCTACTTTTACTAACATGTTGAGTTTCCAGTTGTAAATAAATTGCATCACCGTTTTCATTATAATGCTACCAAAGAGACTTACATTCAATACAATTAAATTAATATATTTAATACGATATTTAATTCCAAATTTAACCTATAAATAAACTTACAAAGCCGACCGACAACACCCTTCCTATAGCACTACTGTTTATGGTTTGACTCGTTAATATACCTTTGACTTAGGGGTATTATGGTCATTTGAATTTACCTTCCGTTGCCGCTGCTGCGTGCTACACCTGTTGCCTGCTTTTTTGTCATTGGGGTCCCTCCACTTTCCTTCCATTTTAATTATATTTAGGATTTATTTCACTGAAAGTCCTCAAGTTATAACCTAATTTTAAATTAGTCTTGAACTTCAAAACGTTTAAATCGAGTCATCAAATATCAGTTGCATATCAATTAAGTCCTTATACTAGTGTAGTAATTGATTTAGGTGTTAGCATATCTTTTAACACGTACGTTGCTACACAAAATAACAACTTAGATATGGCATGCTAAAAAAATAATAGTCGTCCATAATTTTATTAAGATCATCTATATTTTTAACACGTCATATCGAAACTATCCATGAGGCAAACACATATGTTTACAATTTGGTATATTTATTTTAACACATTATATTCAAATTTGCATTTAAATCGATGATTAAATTGACAAAAGAATTTGATTAATGTAATATCATTACTTCGAAGTAGATGAATCCAAGAGAGTAAACAAACATTGGCCCTTAAAAATAGAAAAATTATACTTTAAATCCTTCAAAGATAAGCAAATTTATAAATTAATATATAATAAAATTTTCTCAGTTGTATTTTTTTTCTCTCTCTCAGTTCTATTATTGTGACAAAATGACACAAGTTGATATCACCATTGTATTCTTCTCCAAAGTCAAAACAGTCCTTCACTTAGATCCTTTATATATATCAGTTAGATATTTTATAATATTTTATAAATACATGTTTGATATCAGTGACTGGAGTTGTACATGGTCGAGTGTGATCCGATTTGAATGTCCGTTTGAAAAATGAAAAAGTTTTAATAAAAATATAAGTTCGAAAAATGAATTTGAGTAAAAAAAAAAAAAAAAAGTTCATTTTCTCTCGAGTAAGGTTTTTTGGCTTGAGCTTGACCTGACCCGAATTTAAAAAAATTTATTGTTTTCCCACTGTTTTACTGTCATTTCAGTATTATATTACTAGTATTTTGTTGTTATTGTTTGGATATTGTATAGCTCTTATTTAATTGTTAATTTTGCTACTATTCTAGAGACGTTTGCTTGTTAAGTTACATCTATATTAATATTATTTAAATATAATTTTTTAATTTATTTTAATATTTTTACTATTTTTGATGTATTATATTTTTAAAATTTTTTATACGAGCTTAGTGCGAATTTATAACTAGTTTAGCGATGCTTTTTAAAAGTGTTTTTGAGTCAAAAAAACACTTTTAAAAAAAGCTAAAATTTTCTCCACCAAAAAAAGTGCTTTTTCATAAATTAAAAAAACAAAGCATAGATAATGCGATGGAAATGGTTCATAAAAGATTTTCTCCTTAACTAGATATCTAATATGAACAAGATGTTTGTCATTCACACGTCACGTATATTTATTCCCAACATTAAGACTTATCGATGACAAAATATGAATAGACGGACTAATTTACAAATAGTCCAAAAGTATCGACGAGGAGAAAAAGAACCCAAGCTATGTCTTCCTCTCAACCGTCTCCTACTCCGCCCATATTCCTATCACTTTGATTTACTTATAACTCTCCGCCCTTCGAATAAACCGTCACAAACTACTGTTAGTATAAACCGAAGTCAAACCCAGGATTGGTCACATGGATCATGTTTATGAACTATCTTTATGAAACTGCAAAACCAAGTTCAAAGCCCTCAAATCCAGTGGAGTGTAGATTATTTATGAAATCATCCACTGCCGTTATTGCTCATTTACGTCCTCACCTATTCATCAATATAACGTTATTATATTGCCATTTTTTAAAGGAAAGCAAATAAAATTAAGGGAAAATTATAGTTTTGGTCCTTTTACTATACCCAAATTCCAGAAATCTGCATCAATTAAAGGTGATAATTAATTGAAATAGTTGGTGAGATCATAAATGTGGAGGTGTCAAATTATACTAAATTAAAGTATCAAAACTTAAAAAAAAAACAAAAAACAAAATTTTAGTATAATAGAAAAACCAAAAAATCACAATTTAACCCCTAAATTAATGAAAGGAAAAAGTTTCGTTTTAAAGTTTCTCGTTTAAGTTGTAGCTTTTTATTGTTTATAAAGACCCTTTTTCTTTAATCCTTTATATACAAAGTGAAAAGATTGGCTTTGAAAGTTGCCCTACATCCACCTAACACATTTTTAATCTTCACTTCAAGTTAATTTCGGATCGAGTTAATTTGGATATTGTTAGTTTAGATTCTAAAATTTTCTGGTTAATTTTGAATTTGAATCATTTCAAATTTATGTTATTATACATTCAGGTCATTTCAAGTTTAAATTATTTTAAATTCGAATCAATTTGAATCATTTCGAATTCAAACTATTTTAGGCTCAAGATATTTTATATATGAGTTGTTTTTGGTTTAAAACAATTCGATTTGGATAAATTTGAGTTCTAAACCGTCTAGGTTAATACTATTTCAAGTTACATCCTCAATACATTTCAATTCTAACTCATTTAGATTATTTGGGTTAATTTGATTTTTAATCAATTTATGATTGAACTCAAGATGCAATTTTTTTATAAACAAACATTGTTTGGGTTTGAGTCAAACTCGAACCAAAAATCAGATCTATTAATTTTTTATTGAATAATCTCATTATATATTTTGATTATATATTTTTTTTTCTCACATATAGTCCCTCATCAACTCATAAATAATAAGATAATGAGCTCAAACGTATTCAAATTTACGTACCCCTTCATTAATAATAATGTTCATATCAGTCAAACTAATAAATAATTTACAAATTTAATGATGATTTTAGTAAAGAAAAATTTCTAAAACCGTTGAATAAGCAGAAAATAATAATAAAGTTAAATTAATGATTATTACAGCGACAATAAAATATGAACCGTTAATGGAGAGACGTTAGAACAGTCGATTTTGACGGCGATGGTGAAGTGTAAAAGAAAAAAAAAAGCGCCAATGTCAAAGATGATTCCACGTGTCTAATGTATGTGGGTCTTGATTTTGATTGGTTGGAAGTGTGATGGTTACACGTGAATATCAGTAAGTTCGAGGGGCCCAATTTCCTTCATTAATTCTTTTGTCGGTGGACGTGCCGCGCGTGACTTTCATTTTCGCCTTTCTTTTTCCATATTATTTATTTTATTTAAAAAATTAGTGAATTAGTTATTGTATGTTACATTAAAAAGTAAATCAAAGAATAAATCGATTATTTATGTTAAAATTTTTATCTATTTTTACTGTTAAATTTTGACGTGGTTAACGAAATATTTCACATAATGTGCCACGTATACCTTATGCTGACATTAGAGATCGATCTTAAACAGTAAAAATCAATGAAATTTTTCTAAAAATTAATTTGCCCATATTTTTTAGTAAATGAGTAAAGTGCAATCCAGTTCCTAGCATAAAGACATCCATAATACTTTTACCACTTTTATATATAGTTATAAACAAAGGTGTAAATGAATGAGACATAAGCACTCATAAACTACTCAAGTTCAAATTAAGAAATTTTGATTTTGATTTAGTAATTATCAAACTAAGCTTGAACCGTTTCAATTATTGGTCAAGTTGAATTTGATCTTAACAATATTCAGCTTGAATGATTCACATGTTTTATTGAGTTTTTCGTTTTTAATATATATTTTAGATATTTTAATATTCTTAAATTATGTTATTTCCCTCATTGTATTATTAACCCTAAACATAATTATTGACCAGAACTTGAGTTCGAGCTTAAGTATAAAAGTTGACAAACGATTTTAATTGAACTCGAACTCGAGTAGTTAAATTATATCTCGAACTTAAAAATGAATGTTCAATTGAGCTTGAATTGAGCATCAAACTTAAATTTCAAATTGAACTCGAGGTCGAACTTAAAAATAGATGTTGAAGTAAGCTCGAGTTTAATATCTAACTTCAAATTTCAATTCGACACCTCTAAAACAAGGAAAATTATCAAAAAAATATAATTAAAAAGAATTAGCGGAGCTGCGTTAAAAGCCGTTAGTTTTCCCTTCTTGGAACTGTCTTATTACTGTCGGTGGGAATCATTCTGTTATAATGAATTGTCGATTTTGCCCTACCGATTCTCGATTTGGAATATTCGTACGAGGTGTACAGATAGGATTGTCTGCGGTGAAATAAGGAGCAATTGAACAAGTAAAGTTATCTATTGGATTAATTCCACAATAAGCCCTCAAGTTATAGTCTAGATTCTAAATTGATCTAAACTTCATAACATTCTAATTGAATCTTTAAAGTATCGGTAGCGTATCAACTAGGTCCTTTCGTCAGCCTACTCATTAGCTTGGATGTTAAATATTAGCAAATATCTAATGTGAACCATATTTAAAACATGTGGATCAAATTGTAAATACATGTATATTTTTTGCCAAGACTTGCTTGTAGTAATGGTTAGAGCTTCCGTCTAGTACTTAGATGACACGCGTTCAAACCTTGTCATCCCCTTCCCCTCTCCTCGATATTGTAATGATAAAAATATATTGTTCATTTTGTTTAACACGATAATCCATTTGATTTATATAGTAAATAAACTCGTTCTTACAATTTGACTTGCATGCTTTAAATACGTTTCACGTTAGATTCGAGCAAACATTTAAACTTAATTGATACAATATTGATATTTTGAATAATCAATTAAAATATTATAATATTTAGGACCAATTTAGATTTTTTTTTTGAAGGAAGGGACCAAATTAAAATTAATAGTACAGTTTAGAGCTGTTTGGTAAAATTAACCCTACTAGTTTATTTGAAGGAGCGGGTTATATGCCGGATGGCATCACATATTTGCCACCACGTGCTTTAGATTTGATATCTTTTAACTTTTACTTTAACTTTGACCTTTTGGCTTTAAAAAAAAAACTTTGCCCTTTTTATTTTTTTACTTTTGGGTAAACTACACCCTAGTAGCAAGTTTATGTTTTTGCCACTCAATTTTAAAAAGTTACAAAATAGTCATTGAACTATTCGAAAGTTTTCATTTAAGTCACTAGGCTATTAAAATTGTTGTTGTATGGCCTTTTTTATTCGCACAACCTACACTATCTCATTCACCTTCGCTTCTACAGTTCCATTTTTTTATGAAACGGTTTTGGACATAACGAATTTGTGAACCAAAATCCGAATAGTTTTTTTCTTTGATCTTTGACTGTTAGATCGACTTATGTTCTTTTACTTGTGGATGAGTATTAATTCACTGTACAAATAATTGAATCGTCACTTGAAGCTCGCTAGCCAGAGTTTAAAAAAACCCTAACAGTCTAGTGACTTGAATAAAAACTTTCGAATAGTTCAATGATTAAATGAAAACTTTCAAATAGTTCAATGACAATTTTGTATCTTATTAAAATTGAGTGACCAAAACGTAAACGTATTAATAGTTTAGTGACCTTGAGTGGAATTTACCCTTTACTTTTTTAAGTTTGAGAGTATATATAATTAAGGATGCCATTCGAATTATGAATTAAAACATTTGCATATATTCGATTTTTTTTTAAGTATTTGGATAAGCGAATGCAAATAGAAATTTTTGGATGTATTTAAATTTGCATTGCTTATTCAGATAATAAACTTAGATATCCAAATCTGCATCAAGATTGTAGATTTTGGTTCGAATATTTGACGGATGTAAAAAGGAATAAATATAAAAACTATACATGAATTTTTCTCCAATGAGTAATGTTATACACGAATTTTAATTTTGTGCGATTATACACGTGAAATTTGAATTGCAACTCATATGTATAAATAAAACTTCGATTTTGGTTCAGTTGTACACATTTGAAAAAATGAATACATACAATTATTATCATTTCAGATTAATATAATTGTTTGTTTATACAATATATTAACGTAAAATTGTGCTAATTCGATAATATCGTTAGTGATTTGTGAAAACTAAATCAAATCAAAATTTTATTTATATAATCGCACAAAATCATTGCACATCTGATCAAAATTCCTGTATAATTTTAATATTTATCCCAGTTTTTATAACTATATACTTCTATATTTTACAATAAGTGTTTTTTTTTTTTAGAAGCAAGGCCCCAACTTCACTCAACCATAATTATTTTGTCCAATGGCTAAAATCATTCCGGCCTATTTATAAAATTATTTATTGAAGAGCTTTTATAGAAGTATTCTTTAAGATGAATCAATATATATTTTATTTATAATAGCTAGAAACTTTTTATTACTCACCTTGGCGAAACTTTTTTCAATTTATTATTTTAAAAGAAATAATAGATTAATGTTACGGTGCTTGGTGACTGGCTACCCAATTATTCGATTGGGTTTCGATCTGTAGTTTGTTTGGTTCGTATTTTGAGTTCACACGTGAGGTGTTCGCATCTTTTTATGAGTTCGTGTGGGGTGGGTTCGCACCACCATGCAAACGAACCCACACGTAAAATATATATGTTAATCTTAGAATAAAGTACGTTGGCATATTAATCTTTGAATTTCTCAAGAGGATATCCGGAAATTTCTTGTTGGTCAATTGTCCAATCATGTCCATTGTGTTCTCATTAACCTTGCAAACATTGTTGTTAAGAGTCTTTTCTAACAAAATCGTTAACCATGAGCTACTCGTTGTCTCAGGTGACTAACAAATTGGTCAACAGTTGTTCTAACTAAATGCTCATGGTTTTATGAGCTTGGACTAAGAATGGTAAAAAAATCTAAACCCGATGGGTTTTGACCTAACCCGATTTGAGAGGGTTATTATTAGATTTCGGGATAGATCTAATTTTTCAATTAATCGAATCGAGGTTGAGTTTAGAAAACACCTGCTCCATTTATAATCACCAAAATACCCTATATATAAAATATTAGTTTGAATATATATGATAATAAAATTTATATTAATACAATTATACTTAAAAAACTAATAGTATATTAAAAATAAAAAATGTCATACTGATAAAAATATAAAAAATTAAAATTTGTAACATGTTTGTATAGTTTTTGGGTTAGGTTAGATTTGAAGTATCCGGGGATGTCTTATATATATTAAGATTATATTAAATATATATTATATTAAAAAGATGAGCATTCAAACCTATTTATTTCTCTATTTAAATAAAATAAAATAAAAAGAAAATAGGTGAATAGGATCTCAAATAACGAGAGATATATAAAAAGAAGGTTCGATCACATCCATTCTTAATCCTAAATGAAATGTAACAACGTAGAGATCTATATGTAAACATAGTATCTATTTAGACATAATCGAATGATCTTCTCTCATAATGAGAATACATATAGCCTTATTCTGATCTGATCCAATATGAAATAAATTTATAATCTTGGAACCAACTCAATCATCAGGTGGGTAAATTAATATTTGATTTCGAGTCAAGTTGGGATCGAGTAATGTTGGGGTGTATCAGATTAGAGTCGGACGAGCAGAGAACCACTCTGCCTCGCCCGATTGCCATCTCTAGCTTGGACTTTCTTTGAGCTAAGCCCAAAGAGAAACAAAGTTAGGATTTGTATTGAAAGCCCATTGAAATCCCTCATTGTGTCCTTTGTTCGCGATCTATTAAAAAACTGGGTTTTGGGCTTTTGGGGCTGGTTTCATTTTAGCTTCATAATCACACAGAGCTGTGGTAAATTCTCATTTCTTGCATTAAAGATCCTTTAATCACACAGTCTAAAACCCAATGCTTTTCAAGCCGAAATCAGTTCGAACCCACTTTTCTGGGTTAATTTTCTTCCAAAATTATCAACGAAATCTCTGGGTAAAACCCAAGCATCGTTATGGCAAATACAATGAAGAAGACGATGATGATAAAGACCCAAAGCTTCGAAACACGAAAGAGAACCAGTTAGACCATTTTTATTTGTATAAGAGCAAAGGCCAACATTTGCTCACTAATGCACGGATTCTCGACGCTATTGTTCGAAGATCGAACGTAAAGCCTACTGATACCGTCTTGGAAATCGGACCCGGGACCGGAAATCTTACTGTCAAGCTACTGGAAGCTGCCGAAAAGGTTGTCGCCGTTGAAATTGATAAGAGGATGGTGGATGTTCTTCAAAAACGCGTTGCTGAGATTGGGTTGCAAGAGAGGCTCAATGTAAGTTTTGAAAAAAGAAAAAAAAATGTTAGGTGTTTGATGAAATGCCTAAGAGAAAGTTTGAAGTTTTAATTTTGTTTAGGAAGTAGTCTTAAGCTTTGTTAGGTGCTTATTTTGCTTTTACTAATTGCACCAAATGTCCCAAATTATTGGCTAGATTTGAACGGTCTCTAAAATTTTCATTGAATATGATGTGGAACATGACAAGTGTATGTAATTATCGTAAGAACAACATGAACTGCTTGAATTTGACTTTGGCGTGGTAGATATTAATTTTGAAATGACATGAAACATGACACTTATGTAACTATCGTATGATGTCCGTGTACCGCTTGAATCCGACCTGCTAGTGACCTGATAGCGGTAAGATGTTATTAATAATTTAGCTTGTGTTTGGATGGACGGTGCGGTGCGGTGTGTTTAGTTTATTTTTTTGTCTCACGCTACAGTATCGTTATAGTATTTAATCTCAGCATCACCGATGTTTTTACACTAACCGTGGGTAAACGCATCGCCCATCCAAACCCAACCCTAGATTCGATGTAGAACATGACAAGTGTATCTAACTATCATTAGAACCGCATGAACTGCTTGCTTGAATTTGACTTGTTAGGTGATAATCTGGATATGATGTGGAACAAGACATATATGTTACTATAGTGTATACTGCATGAACGGCTTGAATCTAATGTGTTAATGGTCAGATGTTATTAGTAATTGTTTTTATTACATGTAAAAGAAAAATCTTTGTTTACAGGTTATATGCAAAGATGCAATGAAGGCTGAGTTTCCTCAGTTCGATCTTGTTGTGGCCAACATTCCTTATGGAATATCTTCCCCTCTCATAGCTAAATTGGTTTATGGAAGGAACCCTTTTAGGAGTGCAACATTGCTTCTTCAAAAGGAGTTTGCACGTCGGTTACTTGCTGAGCCCGGGGACTCAGAGTTCAATCGATTGGCCGTGAATGTGAACTTGGTAGCCGATGTAGAATTCGTAATGGACGTAAGCAAAAGGGAGTTCCTTCCTTGCCCGAAAGTTGATTCCTCTGTTGTAATAATCCGACCGAAACCTGAACTTCCTGATGTTAATCTTAACGAGTGGAGAGCTTTCACAAGGACTTGTTTTGGCAAAAAGAACAAGACCCTTGGTGCGACCTTTAAGCAGAAGAAGAAGGTGATGCAGCTACTGAAATTGGCTAAAACAACGAGCTTGAATAAAGAAAATCCTCCGACGGGGAATAACTACGAATGTGATGAGTATTACGATGGCAAATACGAAGATGAAGATACCGATGGTGAAGAATGTTTTGCATCCTCTACCTCTGATCTTGAAATGAACTTGTTTAAGGAGAAAATTGTTGGGATTTTGAGAAAAAGTGGGTTTGAAGATAAAAGGCCTTCAAAGGTGAGTAATGAGGACTTGTTACATTTACTCTCTTTGTTTAATCAAGCTGGAATATATTTTCATGATCATGTTAAACCAAATGATTTAGGTAATGCAAATGCTGCTTATCTTTCATAGCAGCTTCATCATTCTTATATTCTTTGTCTTGTTTGTGTTTCTATCTCTTTAGTGTTTCACCAAGGGAGAGCAAAACTCGGGTCAAACTGACTAAATCGACTGAACTAGTCGGTTTCAGTTTTGTCAGGTTAGTTTATTTGGTTGCAGTTTTAGGTTGGTTGTAAAGGTTGGGTAAAACGATTTAGTCAGTTTGATTTTCAAAACCGAGTTACCTGAATTAATCGAATTTAAAATATTTAAACCTAACCCATATCCAAACATATCATTTAAACCTAAACCCAATACCAAAAATAATATGATAATGTAGGTTAAGTCGGTTAACTGACCAACCGATTCGGTTTATTCTGCTTCAGTTTCTAAAAAAATGAAGTCAAATTTTTTGAACCAAATCCACCGAAGCGTCCGATTATTCACCCTTAATTTGTTCAATCGCTGCTTAAATGATTACGAGTTTTTAAAACACGAATCCTGATGGTATGGGAAAGTCGTGAAATAAGAGTAGTTAATATGTTTAATAGTTGTCGTTTTGTAGTTAAAATTTGAGAAGTATAAATATTAAAATGATGAAATGAGAAAAAATAAATTAAATCTATAATTTTAAGCAAAATACATAATTAATAGTAAAATTTAATTGAACGAATTTAACTAAATGTGTTCATGGCCAAGCGACTTACCCTACTCAATTAAAATTAATCAAATTAAAATATAAAGATTAAATTCACAATTTATACTCATAATATAAGGACTTATTTCAAAATTTGACCTATTAGAAACATCAACTACCATTGTGAGCTCCACCATATCTAAGAAGCACACACAAATTGGCTAAATTAGTATTGAAAAGGATTGCACAAATTGGATTCAAATTGCATGTGAATCTTTCTCAGATTCATTTGAAAGTTCAATGTTGCGGTTATATTCTGCTATTAGTCCCTCTAATTTACAAAAGTTATGATTTAGTTTCTGTACTTTAACTTGGTCATTTTCAATTCCTATACTTTTCAAATTTTAAGATTTCAATCCTCACTAAACGATAATTATTATATCTATTAAGTTAAATTCTACTATTTCCACAACTTGATGCAGCAAATATATTAATATTCGTGTAATGTTATATCAACTCGTTATTTCAACATATTACTCACTAAAAATCTAACTAATAGTATAGCTACCATTTGTATTAAAACTAAAATTTGAAAATTTGAAAAACATGGGGACTTAAATAATCAAATGGATGGATATGGACTAAATCTACAATTGTACATATAGTACATGACTAGTAATCAAATTTAACCAAATGAATTTAATTGCTACTGTTCGGGTAACAACTAAAATTTTAAAATTTTAAAAATAAAGGAAATGAAATTAAAACACAGGGAGTTAAAATCCAAAATTTTTATAAAATACAACAACTAATAACAAAATTTAATCATTTTTAATGAATTCAACCAACAAATTCTAGCTACAATGGTTAAACGTATTACAATATAACTATAAATTGACAAGAAGGTGCCTTGCCCCTTTGCCCCAAATGGTAAAATTGCTTTGGACTCTCTTTAATATTTTAAAATCATAAATTAATGTAATGGTAAATTTATACGTTAACCCCACACCGTGCTAAATTTTCAGTTTAACCTTATCGAAAAACTTAAATAATATGTTAATACAATAATAAAATTATACTTTAACCCCTTAAAAAATATAATTTAATCTCGACTCCCTTGATCAATCAACCACTCGATTCATTTTTTCTCTGTGTTTTTCAGGCAAGATACCCTATTTACGAGGTGATGAGAAACGTGTCCGGAACCGTATTTTAAACCAGTCCCAGAGACGAAAGCATTATTGGAAGAGGACAGTACCACAAATGTTACTCTCACAAAAACCAGAAGAAAAATATGATCCATTGAAGCAAATGGGGGGCGGATCCCCACTTTGCATTCAATATTGAAGGACCAAAAAACTGGGTCCCTAAAAAAGGACCTACGGTGCAATTAGAAAAAAAAGGGATGGTGACATAAGAACTAACACCATAATACACAAAGAGTCCTATCCCCACCACCTTTCTAAAAGATCATTGCTTAGATATGTAGTTGTACAAACCCCCATTCTCGATAGCTCCTTTTCGGTGTGGGGATAAAACTTCCAAAGTTTGTGTTTGGTTATATCTATCCATTTGAGACTATACAAGAGATATTCATGTGTATGGTGTTCCCATGGGGATGGGCCAACACTATTGGTAGTTGCATAAAGGGGTGACCTTGATTGCTAGCTTCTTCTTCATCTTAACTGTTGGAAAGTAGACAATTTCATCCTCTTGTGCAACCCATCTGCATGTACACAAAAGAAGTTAAAATAAGGGGCTGTGTTTTAAGTTCTGATAGATTGTAAGGGATGATTGTTGAAGGGAGGTCGACTCTTTCGGGACAAGTTTGCTAAGTGTTGATTTAATGAATCGGTTTTGTTTTCAATGGAGGGGGTTGTCCCCTAATTCCATTGAAAGTGGATTCATAGAGCAGGAACAACTCGCCGAGACGCCTAATAAGATGAATCATGCACTACGGTTACTCACCATGAAGATATCATTTTGCACTTGATGAGATTGGAAGCTATGTCCTATTATTGGATGGATAGTAGCATTCTTATCCAGCAATGCTCTCTACGCTATAGATCATGAGTTCAGATCTCATCAAAAGTAAATATGAGATTTCATTAGTGGGTAACCATCCAACTCGCACTGCCCGTCTTGGTACCACCCAAACAAAGTATTCACTTTTTGTGAAGCCACCTCTTCAAGCACTCGGGATTTCGAGAAAGTTGAGAGACAAAACCCTTTGTTGAGCGATCAATTAGCTATTGATGGACAACACTTAACAAACTTTTCTTGACAGAATCGACCTCCCCTCGACCTGGGTACATCGATGGCTTCCAATGACACCTATCTAGCAAGGACAAAGGTGATTGGTGACCGGATGCAAAAAATTCACCTGTAAGTGGTGACAAGATGGTGAAGGAAAATTGAAATTTCTAGCCTTGATAGTTCTAAACCAGGGCAAAGCCTTTGACCACCTCCAAATGGTGTGAAACTATTGTTAATAGCAGCAGCTCCAATTTTCTGCAAAAAATAAATTAAATATAAAAAATGAAAGATGGAATTAAATAGGTAGAACTAATTTTTAAAGCTAACCTCCCATCTCCATGGTTCAAAAAGATATGGGTTTTCATAATTTTCCTCATCCATATGAACTGAAATGAAAGAGGCCAACACACACCATCCCTTTGGTATTAAATAACCTGTGTAAGTAAGAATGACAAAACCCGAATCGCTCGATGGGACAGAATTAGTAATGGAATACAACATATCAACTGTAGAGTAACGGTGAATTTGACAATATTTTTCCAACTTGTTCCGCTGCATTACGATTCCTACTTTGAAAGAAATAAAACTACATACCTTTGATATCTATATCCTTGAGTGCTTTCCTCCAAACCCCATTGATGATATTTGCCATTCTAAGAGTTTCACTTATTACCTACCAAATAGAAAAATACATATCAAATTCATTCATATATATATGTATATATATATATATATTTCTGCAAAAGGAAAGGTTAAGAGACTATTTGAGACTCACATTTTGAGTGAAAGGCAAAGACAAGTAGTCAGTCCAACTATAATCTTCACCAGATTCCTTCTTTTGCTTTTTTAATTCCATGTTCTCCTCCTTG
Source organism: Kokia cookei (assembly GCA_039519145.1). NCBI lineage: Eukaryota > Viridiplantae > Streptophyta > Magnoliopsida > Malvales > Malvaceae > Kokia > Kokia cookei. The sequence continues at coordinate 42,744,256 of CM076903.1, forward strand.
TACAAAACCGACATAAAAATTTACACATTAAAAATATATATTATTTGTCGATTAAGTCTTAATTTGATTGGCACGAATATTATTATCAATATAAAAGAATATGAGTTCGATTGCGTTGAAATGTATTATCATTTATGAATTGGAGAGGAACTATGGTTAGTTTTAATTATTATGTCAAAAAAAAATAAGTATTATCAGAATCTATAACGAGATTATTCAAAAAAAATAAAAAAAAAAATATATATATATATATATATTTTTTATTCTAAAAAATAAAACCCAAAAATAAAAACTTGCTTTTTCAATGAAAAAAGCCAAAACTAATGCTATTTGGTCACTTTTCCTATATTGTATAAGTAAAAAGGGCAGTGTACAGACTTCAGAACTGTCACCCACCCATATCTTTAGTTCTTTTAGAAAAAAAAAATTCTTACATTTTTCCTTAAACATATAAAATTTCCATTAAATTCAAATTTCTGATTTCTTTTTATATAAAAATTAATGTGGTTCTCAAGTTATTTGCTTTGGGATGATCAAAGTTTTTCAGTTCAGAAATTAGGATTCCAAAAGCACAAATATTAATGTCAAAACTCAAAAAAGACGAAGATTAAGTTTTAGCTCGATTGATATTGATATTGTTGTCCGTATAAAAAGATGTGAGTTCGAAAGTACCGAATCGTATTATCCTCCTATTTAAGAGTTAAAAGGGGTTATAAATAATTTTGAGCATTGTATAAAAACTAACAGATACGATAAGAAACTATCATGAGATTAATGTTCAAAAAAAAAAAAACTCAAAAGAAGGGTTCATTGAAAATTTTGACAAAGGAAAGAAGTATTGATTTTTTTTAAGTACCATAAAAACCTTGTATTAGGGATTGAATAGCAATGTACTCTCTTTACTTAAAAATTTGAGAAGATTAATCTTTTTACGTTAATTTAAAGAGTAAATTAGTTTTATTGAAAATTTCATCTATTTTTATTGTTAAAAATTGATCTTGGTACTTCCAAATGAAATACATGTGGTACACCATGTGTCACTGTCTGATTATTCTATATTAATTTTTTACAATACAAATGGATGAAATTTTTATTAGAAAAGATCAATTTACTCTTGAACTAATGTAAAAAGACTAATTTACTTCATTCAAATCAATTTGCTATTTGAACTAATATATAAAGACTTTATCTATTTTTTGAGTAGAAAAAAAAAATAGTGGTGAAATTAGGAGACTGGTAGGGCCTCAACCTCTCAATTTTTCATTTAAATCCCTTTATAATTTATAAAATTTTAAATTAATAATGATAAAATCACATTTTAATCCCCAAAAATTATAAAAAATAATTTGATCTTTTAAAATTATAAAAATATAAGCTATTAAAATGGTGAAATTTCATTTTTAGTATCGTAAAAATATACAATTTAATTTCATCTCAAAAAACTTTTCCTGACTTTGCTCATAAAACAAAATGCAATCTAATTCCTAATATAAAAACATTGATAATACTATTATCCTAAACTTAATAACTAGATTCATTTTAATTGCTGAACTTATATCCATCAAAATTTGATGACATGGTACATAGGGTGTCACATCATCAAATAATTACTAAATTAAGGGACTAAAAATTATATTAACCCAAAAAAAGTTGCAGCGTACTCTCTCACTCTCTCTCACTCCCAAGTATGGTCTATTTTTGATGACAGAACTTGGGTCCCCCCACACGTACAATCTGTCCTACACGTGCAGTACTCGTATCTATTATCTAATGGGAAAATTAGTTTAAAAAGTCGAATAGTAAGCTTTTGAAAATTATCCTAGCCGTTGGATGAAAAGAAAAAAAGGTGATAATGTTTTTTTAATGATACGTACCATCAACTTCTGTAGAGCAACAGGGCAGTCACTGAGGAATTTGACAGCCAAGGTCATAGCCATAGGAACAGTCTCTTCACCAGGGATCATCATCTCTATAATGTTCCCACTGATGAAATCCAACGGCAGGGATTGCTTGATCTGATCACTTGATGGTTCTTCACTACTGTCACGTAACAGCAAGTCAACCGCATCCTTGGCCATACCCTTTTCGTCTGGTTCTTCCTCCATAGCTAATTTCCTCTCTTCCACTATCTTTTTCACCATTTTCAGTAACCTTTCTTTCGCCTAAAAAAAGGCAATTTCGTTAATATATTTTTTAGTACTTGAATTTGATTTCAATATTAAATTTGATATTCGAATAAATAAAATTATTTGACTTAATAAATGTTTAACAAATATTCTATAATAAAAAATACAAGTACTTAATTGAAAAAATTGAGGTCAAATTCAAGTAATTATCTAAAACAAAAAATGGGGTAATATGCGACTTAGTACTTGAGTTTGGTTTCAATGTTAATTTTAATACCTGATTTTTTTTCCAATTTGATAATACTTGAGCTTATTTCCTTTCCTAGTTAAGTACTTGAATTTGATTAATATTCAATTTGGTATCTAAGCTTTTTTTGTCCCAATTAAGTAACCGTGTTGTTTTAACTAGAGCACGACATGCTAAACGTTTATTGGATCACATGATGCCATTTGATTTGGGTACCAAATTAAACATTAACAAACTTATGCACCAAATTGGGGAAAAAAAACTCACGTACTCAATTACAAAATGGTTTATTAACCCAAAAAAAAAAAATCAAGTATCGAATTGAAAAAACTTAAATATAGGGACAAAGCCAAAAAATACCGAAATTAAATTGTAAATTTTAAAATTAAAAGATTAAATCAAAATTTTATCATTTTTAAGAGGGCCAAAATATAATTTTACTTTTACTAATTTAAAATTTTAAAACCTTTAAAGGATCTAAATAGGAAATTTCCATTTTAGGGGGTCAAGACCTCTGCCAGGCCCCTAGATTCGCCCCTGCTGCTTAGATACCGAAAAAAAATCAGATATCAAATCTAGCATTAAAACCAAGCTTAAGTACCAAATAGTATGATTAAACCGCTAAATGGTAGACACATATATATTCTCACCTTGAGAGATTTATACAGTCTAGTCCCTGGCAATTTGATAGGTAAGCAAATCAAGCCTTTGATGAATTCCTCAAATTCTCTCTTCAAAAACTCCAAATCTTCACCCGGACCAACACTCATCAACACTTTCACCAAGACCTCGAATGTTATCTGACATAAATTTCCATCAACCACAGTCACATACATACATGCATGCATAATGGAAAAAATTGGGATTTGAATGCCACCTTTTTGGTTTCTTCTTGAACAAGTAACACCTGCATGTGTTGCCAAGAAGCCAGCGTTGACACCACTGAGCTTTCAATGTGAGCTGTGATCCGGGTTTTAAATTGTGGGGATCTTAAGAAACCTGCAATAAGTGCATGGAGTCGTTTTTGAAGATTACCGTTCATTTGAAGGATGGAGTGTTCACCAAGTAACTCAGTAATGGATTTAGGGTAAGCAGGGATGAAGGTGTTGCCATGGTTCTGCATCACCACCTTGTTTACATCGGGATCTGTGGAAACAATGATGGGTGTTCCCAATAAATGTGTTTTGAATACCTTCCCATGCCTGCAAAACAAAAAAAGGGTTTATTTTGATTTGGCTTTTATAGCTTCATTGATTGAAAAACACAGGGTCGAAAAGTGGAAATAAAATGGTGGGTGGAAAGGTGAAAAAGAAAGGGTTAATATGACTATTAGTCCTTGAACTTCACAATCAGTTCAAGTTTGGTACATGTACTCTTTTTGTCTACTTTGGTACCCAAAATTGAAAACTAGGTCTATCTTGGTCCTTGATGGCGTGCCACAAATTTTTATATTTGTCAAGTTCAGGGAGAGCACTAAAGTGAACAAAAAGGTATAAATATCAAAATTGACCTAATTATCAAGTTTAGGGACTAAAAACTATATTAACCCCAATAATCTAGGTTCATTTTGGTGCATGTACTTTTTTTTTCCATTTTGGTACCTAAACTTGGCAATCGTGTCCATTTTGATCCTTAAACTTGAATTTCGTCAAAATCAAAAACTAGAATAGACCTAATTGTTAAGTTCAAGTGCTAAAGTGGACCTAATTATCAGATTCAAGGACTAAAACTGATATTAACCCAAAAAAAATGAAGAATAGGAGCCAAGGATCAATGCCTGCAACAAGCAATGGAGCATCAACCGGTATGGCAATTGCCCATATAGTTCGTACTTACAAGCTTTAATGGCTTTTGTCTTAATTCAATATTATTTTTTTTTAAATATTTATAAAAAGACCCTCCAACTTTTTAGACCATGTCACCTTCCTTTTTGAAGCCATGGGAAGTAATTGCAGCAGGTATCTGTCATTGCTCATTAATGGAGAATTTCTTTTTGGGACATATATCATTTATTGTTAAACAAAATATATTGTGCTGGCTATGATGTTTCATTTCTTTAGGTTAAAAAATGTAAAAAAATACTTTTTTGTCAAAATTTACTAATTTGAGGATTAAATCTCAAATTCTATAAATGTATAGGGACTAATGGCATATTTTACCTTTTTTAATAAGTAATATTTGGGGCCTAGTCATTGAACCAATGTTTCCAAATATATTTATATCTTTTAATAAGTAATAAATTTTTTAAAATCACAATTATTTATACCTTATATATATTTTATTTCAAAAAAAAAAAAATCAATAAAAAACTTTTAGAAGAAGAAATCAAAGAAAAGGTAGATTTTTCCTTTCCTTGGACTATGTAAAAATTTAGAAACCTACTCATACAAAAATGTCAAAAAATAGATGATAATAATAAAATAATAAAATAATAACTTTAATTTAAATTATTTACCCCACAAATTTATATATATATTTTTTATTTTTTAAAGATATTTATCAAAACGATTTCTGTAATTAATAATTCGCATTCTGTAAATTTATTGAATAGATAAATACTAACTACGAATTTTAAAACTGTTCTATACTCATAACGAAAATTAAATCCTCGATTATTGATTAAAAATAATAAAAATTATTATCATCTCCCCTAACTATCCGTAAATATATTATAATAATCTTACAGAGATTTCTAATAACTGTTATAGCCATGCATGTCATTATATATATATATTTCTATATAAAATAACTAAGAAATATGAATAATTTACATTTATTTAAACCATAAAATAACAAAAAGTAATAATGATGATGGCATGATGATGGGGTTATGATTTTGTATATCTGTCTAGGGTTTCTAATCATCAATGAATATGTAAATATAAATATAATTTATACAAATATAGAAAATAAGTAAAAAATCAAATAAAAACACTTCAATTTTAATTTAATTTAATTTTTAATGTTTTAAAAAATAAAAATAAAAATTTCTACTCTAAATTTAATCGAAATTCGATAAAAATGAATTTTGATAATAAAATAAAATAAAAAGAAATTAGGAAAGAAAGAAAATTAAAAAAAAAAAAAAGGTGAAGGAAAAAAAAACTTACAAAAGCTTGCGTTTGTCCATGAAACTGACAGGTTGAGAACTATAACCAGAAGCAATGAAAGGAAGGGTCTCACCAATGAAAGGCCAACCCAAGTTCCCTTTTGGCACTACACCACCGCCACTGCCACCACTCTTGTTGGTTCCTATATCTTCTTTTCTCTTCATCTTGTACCAAAACCAAACAACACCCATAAAGCTAATGATGATGATCAACAATCCCATATCCTCTTTTGATTCAAAACCTTAGCTCTCAACTATGTATAAAAGCCATGTGAGACTATATATACATACATGATGATGATGATGATGATGATGATGATGATGATGGAGGAGGAGGAGGAGGAGGAGGAGGAGGAGGTTTTTGAAGAGAGAGAGTATATTTTGGCAAGTCAATATAATATAGGGGGATGAAAACAAAAATTGAAAAATGTTTTTGTACTTGTAGGAGGGGAAATGAATAAGGGTGAAATTTTTGGGAGATCCTTGTCTTTTAATGACTATATCAAATTAGTCTAAGATCAAATTGAAATAGAGTTAATATTTTTTAATATAATTAATATTTTTAAAGCTTTAATGAAACTTTTGGTTTAGAATTAAACTGTAATTGAAAAAAAATAAAACTCAAGATATCTTTATAAAATAAATGTTAACTCTATTATAATATGGATTTATTAATTCGATTCTTTTTTATAATATAGATTGATCTGTTTAATCATAAAGAGATTGATTTCATACAGTTCTTATAATACAGGGATCTCTCGAGTAATTTAACCTCGATGGGGATTGAGAGATTTGAAAGATCTAGAGGGGGTGCAAGTATCATTAAATGAGCTGGCCGTATTGGGTGGCACCAAAATTGCTCCACGCTTGTTCATTGTCTTCTCTTCATTTTGTATATATATAGCCCCATGCTTTTGCTCACATAATAGATGGGAAATTTGTTTAATTATAAATTCAATCCCTCTATTTCATAAAAGTTGATAAATTAATTTTTTATAGAAAAATCAACTTTAATTGCTTTTTTTTTCTTTCTAATTATTTAATGGAAAGATTTAATAGCCGTTACCGATTAGATTAATTTCTCAATTTTAATCAAAATTTCGTAACTTTTTTTTATAACATAAAATGATGAACTTTCTTTTTTTATTGTCCTTTTTTATGTAATATAATTAATATTTTAATTATTTCAAAATCCATAATTGGATACACAAATATTATTTCCTTTTTTTACTGAATTTTCATTTATAATCATTAAATTCATGTTTATCTTCTTCTCAAAATGGAGCCACATGGACCATGAAAAGTGAAAAGTTTTCCATGGTTGACACTTGTTACCGACATGTTCAAAAGTTGGAAGACAAAAAAAAAAAGGTTAAATGAAAGCCCATTGGGCCTATAGTAGGTGTTCGTTCTCGACGGTTTAATTATGGTTTTAGTCCCTCTATTTTGTTGATATTTAAGATTTAATATTTTTACTTTAGTTTGATAGAATTTGATCATCTATAAGTGACATTAAAAAGGGTGGAGTTTGGTTTAATTTGATTGTCTTTTATTATTTTCCGAATTTTTTGTGATAATTCGATTCTTGATTCTTTTATAATAGTTTGGGGTTTTAGGTTTTTGAATTTTATTTGATAAAAGGACTTTTCTGATATTATTTGATAAAATTTAAAGTCTATTTTTATAATTTTAAAGAAAACTCGATTAAATAAAAATAACCAATAACTCTTAAATAGTTTTTTTGGAAATTAATTTTTAATTTATATAGTATTTTAAAGTTATTTTTCATTATTTGAAATCTATAAAAAAAAATTAAAATTAATTACGAATTAAATAAAAATAGGATTTTGATCGATTCGAGTAGTCAGGATTTTTGAACTTATGAATCAATATTCTCACCACCCACCCACTGGTTCTATCTCTCGCCCTCTTGTTTTTCAGGCAACCTCATATAAATTATAATGAGAATATATAAATATACACACTATACTTTTAGGGAAACTATTAAGGTTTGAGCATCTGTGTGTGCGTTGTCAAAGGATTAAGAAAGTATGAACAGATATTATCATATAATTACATCAGTATATTAAAAAAAAATTATTAAGGGTGTTTTTCGATGGGCGATGAATGTGGTACAGTAAAATCTTTTATCTCATAGTTACAGTAATTAATTTCATTGTCGTTATTGTTTTTAATCTTATTAAAAATAAACATACCGTCCATCCAAAAACACCGTAAAATTTTTACGACACCCAAGAATGAAAATTGAAATGTGTTTTGCCTTTGGTTTTGTCAATGGATGGCTGCCATTTTGCCATGGTTATGAAAACCTTTAATTAAAAGTCAAAATAAAAAAGGTGGTCCGTTGTGATGCATGTGAACCATGTGGGGGTGGTGGTGGGGGTGGGGGTGGGGGTTGCAGCTGCAATGGAGGTTGGCTATAAGGGGAGAACGTGCGGAGGTGTGGTTCCATCCACTTAATCACTACATATATTGTTAACATATTATCTTTAAAATAAACAATGTTTAAGAATTTCCGTGATTGGCCATGTGGTTAAGGACGGTTCACTCGTAAATTTTATTTCAATTCAGGGGCGAATGCAGATACTCTTTTAATAATGGTCAAAATTTAATCATAATTTTTTCTTGAATAAAAATATAATTTTATTATGTACCAATTTATTATTGCATTGTTTTTGAAGGGAATAAAAACATTTTTTTAAGGGGCTCCCTTTATATACAATGTGTGTAATATATGTATGTTAATATTAACCCTCTAATTATACAATGTAAAAAATATATATCTTATGAGAGGCCGACAATCATTCTATACCTTTTTATTTATAATTTTTTTTATGTTTATTTTACAATTTATATTATGGGTTTGTGGTTACTTTTTTTCAATAACGTGGTCTCTAAAATTCGAACATACATTTTTTTATCGAACATACAATTTATCTTACCATTGCACTCAATAATGATTGGTACTTATAATTTAGATCTTAAGTTAGTTTCTTTCTTAGAATTCTCGAAATATTGTAATGGTATTAATAATATATTTTTTGTTAATTTAACTATTAGTTCAAGTGTTAAAATCCCAAGTCATATTTGAAATGGAGTATACTTAAAATATGTGGGTCAAATTACAAATATGTGTGTGTTAATGGTATGGTCGAGGGGGCTGTTAATACGATGATACTGACACCTATATAATTTGATTACATGTAGTTATATATGAGATAAAGTAACATTTAGTCTTTGAATTTGATATTTTTTCTCACATTAATCCTTAAACTTTTTTATCCACTTTAGTAAAAAAATTGGTAAATTTTCTCAACTTGATCCCTGAACTTAAATTTTGTTAATGTATAATGACGTGGCACTATGAGATTGTGTTATATCATCACACTTTAATAAAATCCAAATTAAAGAATCAAATTGAGAAAATTTGTCGAACTCCGAATCTAACATGGACCAAAAAAAGCTTAAGGACTGAAATGAAAAAAATACCAAATACAAGGACAAAATAATAATCTTATATGTATAAATTGAGATGTCAACATCAATTTTTATGATGATTTTGTGGTATGGCAGACGAGTTAGATAGATGTCATCTCATCTTTCAAGATAAAAACAACAGCTACCATAGCAATAGCCATAGTCAAGATAGGGGCCTATGAATATCCTTTTCTACTTTCTACTACCATACGTTAGCCCTTGGTATCCGGGGACCAATTCAGGAATATTCTATCAAGAGTCGGAATATACTTACAAAAATTTCGGGAGACAAAGATAAAAACTTGATGTTAAAATGGTTTAAATTGAAATTATGATTTTTAAAGGAGACCAAAAACACAAATTTTTATTTAATTGAGTGAGTAAAATGGACTCAATTGAAGTTTTATGTTCTACGAGGGGCTAAAAGTGAAATAAGGCCATTTTCTGTTTATATGAATGCGGTTAAGGAACAAAAGGAAAAGAGCAGGAAAATCCGCAGCCATGATTTGCTTTTTATTCCTTTCTTGTTATTGACATATTAAAAAAGTTTAATTACGGTTTTAGTCCCTCCACTGAACTTGAATTTGGGTTTTAGTCCTTTTATTTTAATTTGTCATAGTTTGATTTCTTTACTTTTATAATGTTATTAGTAGGTCTAAATTGATAACAACTTTAGTTCTTGCTATTCAAATGATTGACATGGTTGATTGAATTTTTTGAGACCTTAACCATGATGGTTAAAATCGAAATAGATCGCCCGTTGAACCAATTGAACTAGGAACAGGTGGTCCAATCCGTATTGTAAAATTGGAGGGGTGAATTGGTGAAAAATCGATTGAATCAAAAAAAAAGTTGTGTGAAGCGGATTTAAGTTAGTTTTTGAATATTTAATTTTGTTGTTATAATTTATAAAATAAATAATTATATTTATATTATTTTTTTCCTTATTATTTCTAACTTTTTCTAATATTTTTAATTTTTAGATTTTTTTAAATTTTTTTATTTTTAATGATTGAATCAAGAATGAATAATTTAACTGATTCGATTATTAATTCGATTCTTACAACATTAAAACAAATTATGTGATTGAACAATAGTATAATAAAAACTCACTTAATCACTTTAATTATAGCAATTAACAATATTATAAAAATAGAGAATTAAAGTATACCAAATTAAAAGCATAAAGATTAAATATTAAATTTCGATATAATAAAGGGATTAAAACTAAATTAGCCCAAAAAGGAAATACAAAGAAAAGCTCCAAATAACAGAGTTCAGAGCCTACTCTTAGTATGTTTCTTTTTCCATTGGTTGGACCAACCTAAGCATAACAATTTAGTATAAAGTGAATAGCTTGCAAAGTCTATTAATCCTATAAAAGAAAATAACATTTCGGATTTAGGTTAATTTGGGTTTAGATTATTTAAATTAAAGATTTGGAATTTTCGGGTTAAATTATTACGGGTTTTGATAATTTAAGGTTACTTAGTTGCTTCATTTCGGGTTTGATTTGTTTGGATTTTGATTCAGGATTCTTATAATTTTTTATTTAGGTATGTTTGAGTTTGGATCAATTTAAATTTGGATTAATTGATTTTTTATGATCAAATTGTATTGAAACGAGTTTAAATTCGAATTAATTGAATAAAATTTTCGAATTCAGATAAGAATTAACACGTTTTACAAAAGTTGTTGCATAAGTGGTGTTTTCAAATTATCAAAACTAATGAATTTGTATTGCAGATTGCCAATTATTTCTCAATAGGACAATGTGAACTCTCTAACATGCGATCTTCCTAAAGCTTGGACATAGACTCATAAATTTTGATATGAAAAGTTGATTTGATTAATTTAAAATTTTATTAATTTGAATTTAAAACTACTAAAATTCGAAATAAATTGAACTATAAGTGATCAACTTTTAAAATATTCGAACATATGATGACGAACTTGAAAACCAAGGCCCAAATTCAAAAGATTTAAACTCGAAACAAATTGAATCCGAAGGTCAAGAACTCAAAATAATTTTTTTAGAACTTGATTTGACTTAATACAAATTGAAGCAACTCGAAATCAACCTAACTCGCCAAATTTGTTGGCATACTTGGAACTGAAGGGTCACAACATAATATTTTAATCTCATCAAAGTTGAAGTCTTGAAGATACTATTGACCCATAAGGGATAAATCAAACTCATGAATCAAAACTTGAACACGAACTATGAATTGCACATGTTAAAACCAATGTTTTTAGATTTGGGCTGCTGGTTTAATTGATTGGACCAACGATTCCCAATTCGATTAGTCCACGGTTAAAAAAAGAAAAAGAAAAAGTATATCTTAAAAAAATTATAAACGCATTTAAATAACAATAATGACACAAACATCAAATACCCATTATAAATTCAATTAAAAAGTTAAAAGATGAATGTATCTAAGAGGTCCCTGTATTATAGGAACCTAATCAAATTAATCCATTTATTATTAAATGGATCAATTTAGTTTTTGTACTATTAAAAAAATTAAATGAGACCAAATTAGAAAAGAGTTAACTTTTTTTTTTTTAAAAATATTATTTACGGTTTAACAGAGTTAATATTTTTAAAGTTTTTATCGTTTTATAAATGAAATATTTTGTTTCGAATTGAACTGCAATTGAAAAGAATAATTTTGAAGACATTTTTTATATAATAAATGTTAACTTTGTTACAATTTGAATTTATCTGATTCTTTTTAATAGTATAATGACTAATTTGATGTAATTCCTATAATATAATGACCTCTTAAGTACTTTAACCTGTTACAAAACTATGTTTTTTTTAGATTTGGGTTGTGTTTGGACCAGTTCGTTAGTGGGTTTAAGGTTGGACTTTTTCCCCGATTTGGCCCAAAAACATAAAAAAGTCGGTTTGCAATTTAATCACTTCAATCCCTTTTTTCGGATCAACATATCAATTGATTCAATTAATTCAATTTAAACAACCAGAGTTAAAACAACATTATCGATGTATTCAAAACAAATAATTCAAACTTCTAGCAACCTTAAATAAAAAAAATACTTGAAAAACTATATTATTAGTCACCTAATTATTAGCGAATTTTTTTTGTCATCCAACTATGAAAAGTTATAAAATGGTCACTCAAGTATTAGTAATTTTTTTTTTGGTTATTTAACTATGAAAAATTACAAAATAATCACTCACCTATTCAATTTTATATTTTTTTCACCCAACTATATTAGATTTTTGCTATTTCTATTTTTATGTTAGCCAACTGGTGACAAAAAAAATGTAACACTCAAATCCCATACACCGTCGTCGGTTAGGATTTCGGTGTCTACTATTCATTTTATATCGTTCATCTTTTACAAATATCCAACCATTTGAATCTTTATTCAATACAACTATCAATTCTCACAATTTAAAACAATATCTAAACATAACACAATTTTATCAAGGGTAAAAATGATATTTCCAACATTTTAGGGGACTTCTATCGGTACCTGATGGTCAAGTATCGGTAGTAGTCAATTCAATGAGCAATTTAGAACTGTGCAAATTTCTACCAATACCTTTACAAATTCTACCGATACAAATACAATTTCTACTGATACAAGCCATGCAACTATCGATACCAAAAACTCTAGAGAGCAAAAATCCACACCCTGCAACTTCTACCGATACAAGCTTACATACTACTGATACATCAGTAACATGAACTATCGATACTTGCATTTCAACTACCGGTACAATCCAAGTTAGTGTACAACCTCTCTCCTACTTTGCACTTCTGCCGAAACATACATGAACTCTACCGAAACAAGTATGCAGAATTCAATAAATCATACTTAAACTCTAGTTTATCAACCATTCATCATTTCATAACTTCAAAATACAACATGCTATTACATTGCCCATACTTTTAAAATACAACATGCTATTACATTGTCCATACTTTTAAGACATCTCATTAAACTAGCATACAAAATTATGGTCAACATTCAACTAAAATTCATATTAAGGAATTTCATATTCTCATACAAGTAGTGCAAAAGACAGTTTCCCTAGTACATGCCATATTAACCGAGTGATGTAAAAGACTACCGAACAACTCCGAGATAGTGTGATGCTTCAAGATGATCCGATCCTCGAACAACAAAAAAATGAATCTACAAAACAAATGCAAATACACAGGTAAACACTTTAAGGCTTAGTAAGTACATAAAGTTAAATAGATTTAACGAACTTCAAAAGTTGTAAAAATCTAATTAACCAAATGAAACATGTTTACATCTGGGGTAGGTTTCATTCGCATTTGTGACTCACGATGACACAAAGTCATCGAACCCTTGTTCCGCATTGGAACTCATTTCATTTAATACTCACGATGACATATAGTCACCGGACCCCTTTGTTCCGTATAGGAATTCATATACTCACGATGACACTGAGTCATTGGACCTTTAATTCATCATGGATTCATTTACTCATGATGACACTCAGTCAACAGACCTTTAATTCGTCATGGATTCATTTACTCACGATGACACTTAGTCATCGGACCTTTAATCCGTAAAGAATTCATTTACTCACGATGACATTACTCACGATGACACTTAGTCATCGGACCTTTAATCCGTAAAGGATTCATTTACTCACGATAACACTTAGTCATTGGACTCTTTCGTTTATAGCTCGAACCCATTTATCTTCAGTATTTCATTCATACTCGTCTTCCACAATTTCGATTATCATTTCATCTCACTGCAATAGTCATATTACAAGAATAAGCAATTTAAGTTAGAATTTAACCATACGAACTTCCCGAACTAGATTGCGATTGTGAATGGATTCCAGGGATTACTCCACTAATTTTCCTTTTCCCCTATCCGTGGCACGATCGTAGTCTACATTCACAAATCATTCCATTTCTTACATTAAATCACCACACCAATTCATTTAACACAATATAATCCTTTTTGGTAAAATTACGGTTCTACCTCTAATTCCTTTTATTCAATCTGGTCCTTTCAACACAAAACATGCAAAATAACCATTCTCACACACAACTAACCATAATCGAATTCTCTTAAGTATCTATTCAACCCATTCGCACATTTATTTTTACTTCAATACATGTAATTTCAACATTTTCACACTTTAGTCCTTAAATCCTAATTTTATCAAAAATCACTTTACAAAAATATTTAACCCAAGTATCAAACAGTCAAATATATCAAAAGCTTTCAAGAACAAGCAATTTCAACAATGACAAGTTTTCTAACATTTGACAGATTCACAAATTAGTCCTTGCATAAGCTAGATTAAGCTGATACAGACTCAAAAACATAAAAATTACTAAAAATGATCAAGATTTGCTTACCTAAATCAAAGCTCAAAGATTGGAAATGAAAACCCTAGGTTTTTCCCCCTTAGTGTCGTGTGAAGAAGAAGAAAGAAAGAAATTGGAATGAAATTCTCAATTTCTTTCTCTTAATTTCATATATATAAATGACAATTTTATAATTATTGAGACTTTCATGATTAAGCTTTAATTAAGTATTTTTAACCTTTATTAAATATATTTACTCTTAATTTAACCCATACCAATCCACTAACTTATATTCCTTGGTTAATTTACTTAATTAAGTCCTAATTTAACAACTATACCTTTATCCTTTTTTTTATAATTTAGTCCTTTCTATTCAATTAACTATCTAATCAATGATTCGAATCATAATTCATACGATGCATATATCACAAAAAATATTTAAAATGAATAATTTTACGACTCGACTTGTCGGAGTTGTGGTCCCGAAACCTCTGTTTCCGACACCACTGAAAATCAGGTTGTTACAAAAAAAGACAAATTTGAATAGTTAGGTGACCATTTTGTAACTTTTCATAGTTGGATGATCAAAAAAGAAATTTACTAATAATAAAGTGACCATTTTGTAATTTTTCATAATTGGATGATTAAAAAATAAATTTATTAATAGTTAGGTGACTACTAGTGTATAAAGATTCTCATGGGTCGGGCCGGGTTGAGCCAAAGTATAATATTTACATACTTTATGTTTGCTCAAGTCTGACCCGGTCCGAAATATGTGCTTAAAATTTTGTCCAAACTTATTCATATTTGCAAAAGATTAACTTAAGCCTATTTTAAGCCCACTCATATTATTTTTTATTTTTTTAAAAATATTTATATTATATTATATTAATATTTAATAATTTTACACATTTTTTATTTATTGAAATATTTATGTACTCATTTTAATATTTACATTAAAGTAATATTATATGTTTAGTATACTTTTATTTTTTAAAGTGTTCTAAAATACATAATATATAAAACAAAATATAATATAAAGTATCATAAACATAAAAACGAGTTGGGTCAGGCTCGGGCCTTAAATATTAAAGCCCAAGCCTGGCCCATATTTAAACGAGCTTAATATTTTTATTCAAATCCTCTCAAATTTCGAATGAACATTCGGGTCTGAACGGATAATCCGACTCATGAACAAGTCTACTAACGTAGCTCACCCTTCAAAATAACTCTGATTCTCAAATATGAATGATCAAATCCAAAATAATCCAAACCCGAAATGGAATCCATAAAGGAACCGACGCCGTTCCATTATTGTTGAAGAAGGAGCGAAGAGAAAGGTCAATGCCTCATAAATTCGTGGGCTCTTCTTTCTCTCTTTCGTCAAATTAGAAAGAAAAATAGTCACTCCCTTTCTCTTTTTTTCTCAAAAAATTCTCTCATAAATTTATAATTTTTTTTGAAAGAAAAAGCCGAGAAAAATCAAATACCCAAAGCTCCCAATTAAACTATGAGCAGCTCATCTACATCCTCTCTCAAGGTTCCTATTTATTCCTTATTTTTCTCACTTTTAATTTTTAGGGTTTGAATGAATTTTTCTGGGAATTTGATTTTGTTTGTTTGTTTGTTTTTGGGGTTTGAATTAATTTTCTGGGAATTTAATTTGTTGTTTAGGCGCTGAGTAAAATAGCCTGTAATCGGCTGCAAAAAGAGCTTGTAGAATGGCAGTCCAACCCTCCTTCTGGTTTAAAACATAAAGTCACAGATAATCTTCAAAGGTATAATTTTTAATTTTCATTCATATTTATATATTTGTTTAGATCTTTTAATTCATAAAAATTTAAAAAAATTGATCCTTTTTTATTTTTATTTTTTGAAAAAAAAAAAGATGGGTAATTGAAGTGAATGGAGCTCCGGGTACTTTATATGCCAATGAAACTTATCAGCTTCAAGTTGATTTCCCTGAACATTACCCCATGGAAGCACCCCAGGTTTAATTTTCATTTGAAACCCTTTTTTTATTATAAATTTTATGGATAAATATCAAAACTATACATGAACTTTGTTCCAATGTGTAATGTCATACATGAAATTTTGATTTGATGCGATTTTCACAAATCACTAACAGCATTATTGAACTAGCACCATTTTATGTTAATATATTGCATACATAGACAATTATATTGATTCCATATGAAAATAAATATATGTATTCATTTATTTAAATGTGTACAATTGAATCAAAATCAAAGTTTCATCTATACATATGAATCACAATTCAAATTTCATGTGTATAATTGCACCAAATTAAAGTTCATGTATCAAATTGCACATTAGACCAAAGTTCATTTATAAATTTGATATTTATCCCTAAATTTTAAACTCCTTAATTTTAAAACAAAAATGCAAGCTTTTATTTTTTGGTGGCAGGTTATATTTCTTCATCCAGCACCTCTCCATCCACATATTTATAGCAATGGACATATTTGTTTAGGTAATTGTTGATGGTTTTTATAATTTTAAGAATTCCTCTCTGGTCTTTCACTGATTTTCATCTTTATATAATATATATTATGTATGTATAAGTGTTTTGTTATTTCTATATCATGAGCTTGCTTTCATCTTAGTTTTTATCTATTTTTTATATGAAAGTGATGGTTTATATGTATTTTGTTGTCTCTATTCTGATTTGTTGTTACCTTCAATGCTTTCTCTTTTTCCTTTTTTACATTCTTAAAAGGATCCTTGATTGTGTTATGTGAGGTTATTTTCACTGATATTTGGATATATACTATTGTATCTATCTCCATTTATCCATTTTGCTATATGTATGGGGAAAAGAAATTAGCAATTTAATTGCTATATGTATGGGAAATACTGTATTATAATTGAGAAAAGAATTGTTTGCCAAGGCATGTTTGGTTTCATGTGCATATGCACGTGCTTATTATGGCACACCCACGATGTGGTGAAAAGAATTACCTAAAAAAGCAAATTAGGGTTTGGTTGAATTGGTAAAGTTGAGGCTTTGGAAACCATGGTGTCCTATAGGTTCGAGTCCTACCATGTGTTGATTTGAATTGATTTTATATGAAATATAAAGACAAAAAAACCCTTTGTAGTAGTATTTATTACTTTGTAAAAGATAGTGGGTTTTATTCATTTACCAACTGAGTTGGTGTTTTATTAACTTGTGACACCAACTTGGATACATTATATGTAGTATAGACATTCCTCCTTTTCACACGTTTATGTGCCTTGCCAATGTTATAGATGCAAGTAAAGTATTATGGAGGCCCTTATATTAAGAGCAAATTGGTCCTTTTGTGAAAAATCGTATCCATTTGTATAGTTAAAAATTGGTCCATGTACGTCAACATGATGTACATGTGGCATGCCATGTCATGTGTTACTAACAAACGGTGACTAATTTGCCTATTTTACGAGAAGAGGGGATAAAAATGCTATTTGACTCCTACTATATGTCTCCATGGTACTTTTACCTATATTTACATAATTTATAAGTAAACAAACATATATAATACATGATTGTTTGATTGTGTTTTGTAGATATATTGTATGATTCATGGTCACCTGCAATGACTGTTAGTTCTATCTGTATCAGCATTCTCTCCATGCTATCGAGCGCGACTGCCAAGGTTAGAACTTCAAATATGATAAGACTTTTCTTGTTGCTTTTCTTGCTTGTTCAGATATTTCAAAACTGGAAATGAACACGATACGCCATGTCCTAAATGATATACTTTTTTCTCCGTGATGTTGCAGCAATGTCCCGAAGACAACGACAGGTATGTAAAGAACTGTAGGAACGGCCGATCTCCGAAGCAGACACGGTGGTGGTTCCATGATGATAAAGTTTAATTGAAGGGAAGATCATGCCCTGCATCAATTTGTTTTTAATGACTTTTTTCATGAAAGTGATGCTAGATGCCATGTAAGCACATGAATGAGAAAACTATATATCTTTATGAGACTTTTTTTCTGGAACAATATAGAGATTTATGATTGAAACATATAGCTAAAGATAAGAATGGGTTTCAAATCCAAAGATGAAATTTGGGGTTTTTTTTTTAAAATTTTTAGAGCATTATAGATGCTATATTCACGAGTGTGTGTGTATATTATTATTATTATTATTAAAGCAACTTTGGCATATACTCATAGTGTTCATGTAACGAGGTGAATATTGGATATATTGTTACAAATTGCTCTTTCAAATTCATAAGAGCAAGAAAAATTGATGAACTGAAAATCGATCTAAAAGGAGATATTGCAATATTTTGTTTAACCGGACCGGTTGGATATCAATCTGGACAAAGTTCATTAGATCGAACCGATTGTCGAAATTTTTATTTTTTATATTTTTAATAATTTATTTATTTGAAATGTATAGGCTAATTGAATCAACTGAACAATTAATGGAATACAAGTTTAATTTACTATTATTTGAATTTGATGAAAGTTTATTTTTTAATTTATTATGATGTAAAAGTTTATATTTAAAATAGTGAAATTAATTTAAATTTTTATATAAAAGATTATTTGTTTAAAAATTAGAAAACAAACTGCAGAAGGAAAGACAAAGATGACTTCATTTCTAGAACACCAATGCACAAAAGTCAATGGAGGAGTAAAGTAGTTTCAAGTCATTTACGTGTTAGGCTTATTTGAAAAAGTCCATGGAAAGAACAATTTAATTACTAATATTTTAATTTTGTAAGAAATTGTATAAACATTTCCTCTCGGAAATTTCTGTTGAAAACAAAAACATGTAGGGACCAAAATGAAGGAATTTCTATAGTTGTATGTCAATGGAAGCTATCTAGGAAACTGCATATAATACACCAATATCTACGTTTACAACTAAACATTACAGCTATTTGCAGAGTTATTTTCATCAAGAAAGAGAGATGGCAGACTTAGCTGTTTCCCTAGTTGTGGAAAAGCTTACAAACTTACTTGCGCAACAAGCATCGTACATGGACGGTGTTAGTCGAAAAATCGTCCAACTAAGAAACGAGTTACGATGGATGCAAAGTTTCATTAAAGATGCAGACATGAAACAGGAAGACAATGATTTGATGCAACAATGGGTGAATGATGTAAGAGATGTAGCTTACGAGACAGAAGAAGTTATAGAGAAATATGTTTTGAAGGCAGCAGCTCGGAGCATGTTTGATTTGGTTACCAAACCGTTTTACTTGTACAAGGTGGGGAAGGAGATTGAAAGTATTCGAATGAGGATTCGGGAAATATCCGGAAGACGAGATGCGTACGGTGTTGAGAGGAACAGTAGAGGTGAAGGGCATGGTGTGAATGAAAGGCTGAGATGGTGGAGACAACCATCGCCTCATGTCGAGGAAGATGATATTATCGAGCTGG
Source organism: Kokia cookei (assembly GCA_039519145.1). Lineage (NCBI taxonomy): Eukaryota > Viridiplantae > Streptophyta > Magnoliopsida > Malvales > Malvaceae > Kokia > Kokia cookei. The sequence continues at coordinate 42,763,972 of CM076903.1, forward strand.
TTGAAGACACGAAAGCTTTGCTTACGCAACTGACTAGCATGGAATCAAGACGCCGGGTGATTTCGGTTGTTGGTATGGGTGGTTTAGGGAAAACGACACTTGCGAAGCGATTGTATAATCACAATGATGTTAAGAATCATTTCAATTGTAGAGCATGGATATATGTATCTAAAGAATTCAGAAGAAGAGATATCTTACAAGGTATTGTTACAGATGTGAACGCGTTAAACCGAGTCGAAATGGAAGTTTTGGAGAAGTTAAAAGAGGAAGATTTGTTGAAGAAATTGCATGAATTTTTAGAAGAACGAAGGTATTTAGTAGTTCTCGATGATGTGTGGAGTATGGAAGTTTGGGATTGTTTAGAAAAAGCTTTCCCTAGTGGGAAAACCGGAAGCAAAGTGATGCTTACGACCCGGAACAAGGAGGTCGCTTTGCATGCCGACGGAGAGGGTATTCCACATGAACCAAGGATTTTAACGGAAGATGAAAGCTTACAATTGTTCTGCAAGAAAGCATTTCATGGAATAAATAGTCTTCCCCATGAATTGAACAAGCTTGGAAAAGATATGGTCGTAAGATGTGGTGGTTTACCTTTGGCTGTCGTAGTGCTCGGAGGATTGCTATCCCGGAAAAGCAAGTCGACCGAAGAATGGCACCGTGTTTTTCGTAACATCACTTGGCATTTAACCAAAGGGCAAGATCGGATAGCTGCAATTTTATCACTAAGCTACAATGATCTCCCATCCCACTTGAAATCTTGTTTCCTCTATCTAGGACTATTCCCAGAGGATGTATCGGTCCAGACTAAAAAACTGATCCATCTTTGGGTCGCGGAAGGGTTTCTACTGCAAGAAGGTGAAGAAACGGCTGAAGGTGTTGCCGAGAAATGCTTAAATGAGTTGATTGATCGGTGTATGATTCAAGTAGGAAGATTGAGTTCACTCGGGAGAGTCAAAACGGTCCGTATTCATGATCTTCTACGAGACCTTGCTATATCCCAGGGAAGGGAGGAAATTTTCCTTGAAATTCATCATGGAAACAAGGCAGAGCAATCGGAAACTAGCTCAACAAAGTCCCGAAGGCATGCTATCCATTCTCGGTATGATCGGTACGTTTTCCTAAAAAACTTCGCTCCGCATTTACGATCCCTTCTATTTTTCAATCGAGAGTATAATGTAGATGTGGAGAGGAAGAGGATGAAAATCGGTTTCATCGAGAAGAAGTTAAATATTATTTTCAAGAACTTTAAATTGTTACGGGTCTTGGATATGGAAGGTGTTCGTGTTGTTAGTCTACCTGATACAATCGGAAGCTTAATTCAACTACGATATCTTGGATTACGGAAAACTAATCTAGAAGAAAAGCTTCCTCTATCTATAGGGAACCTACAGAATCTACAAACATTAGATTTACGGTATAGTTGTTTTCTTAAAAGGATACCGAATGTTATATGGAAAATGGTACATCTACGGCATTTGCTCCTATATACTCCGTTCGATTCCCCGGATAGCAGCCATTTGAGGATGGACACCTTGTGCAATCTCCAAAGCCTACCATATATCGAAGCAGGAAATTGGATAAATAATGGTGGCTTAGCTAACATGACAAGTCTTCGACAACTCGGCATCGATGGATTGTCAAGAGAGCAGGTTGCTTCAGTCATTTCTACGATGGAAAGATTGCAGGACATTCAATCTTTGTCACTGTTGCTTACCGAACAAGAAATGTTTCCGGTACTCACCGGATTGTCTTACTGTCAGCATCTTCAGAAACTGTGTTTCTATGGGAGAATCGAGAAGTTACCCGACCCACAAGAATTCCCACCCAACCTGATTAAGCTAACACTTCACAATTCCGAGCTTCAGAGAGATTCGATTACCAAACTGGAAAGACTACCGAACCTCGAAATGCTTGTTTTAGGTGATGGATCATATAATTGGAGAGAGATGGTTTTTTCATCGGAAAGTTTTCCTAAACTCGAGATCCTGAGACTTCATCTATTGAAAGAATTGGAAGACTGGATAGTTGAAGAAAAGGCAATGCCGAAGCTCAAGCATTTGGTGATAAATCGTTGCGAGAAACTAAAACAAATTCCAGATGGATTGAAGCTAGCAACTACCCTCAAAGAACTCGAAATTGTTGGAATGCCGGTTGAGTTCGAATACAGACTCAGAACAAAAGATTTCTTTGAGTTCAAACACACACTGTCAATCAAATCGACCACAGACATGTTGGCAATCGGTAACCTAATCCCCCGAGTCTATATTTTCTTACCTACTTTCTACTAAAGCAACAAATATAGATCATTTATAAAAAAATAAAGAATTCAACAATTAGATTAAGCATGAATTAAAACCTTACTTTCTATATCCGCATCTCGATTTTGCAGGTCTCAGCAGTCACCAAAATGTTGGTTGGCCAGAAGCACAATTCGGTTGACCAAACACTTTTCGAATATTACGAAGTAATAGCTCGGAGATCTCTACCTGTAAGACAAGTATATGTTAGCTCAAAGATTATCAGATGATGTGTAGCTATTTCACCATTCAATGTAAAATTTCTAGTTATTGATATCTTATATATGGTGAACAATGTAAAGAAAACTTAGGACAGCATCAAATTTCTTTTTCCAATCATTACTTTTCGTCGATTTTAAGAATTTGAGTACATTCTCATAAACAATAAATGTTATTGAAGAAGCAGGCACATGTCTCAGAAGGTTTGGGTTGATGCCCTTGTAAAATCCGTGAAAACCCTCAAACCTGCACACGTCCTCAGAAACAAATAAGATCAGCATGCAGAGGGAGGAAATAACAATTAATAACATTCTCGGTGTTTAACACTAAGTAAATGAACATGAATTTGGGTTCGAATATGATCTCACCGTGCAGTTTCCTTCACAACATGCCGACTATTCGTGTATCTTGAAATTCCTTCATTACTAGGTTGTTGCTACAAAAGATAAGAGATCAAATTACAGACTGATAAAATATAGTACTTTGCATTTGTAAATGACAGGATTTAACTTCTCATTCACCTGTGATCGAGTTCGAATAACTTGAAAAAACAATTTCTGCACACCTCATAAGGCACCATGACCAGCCAACGAGAGAAAATGAGGTTATACAGAGACTTCACACCAATTATAAGGATGCATACCTGAAATGGATATGTAACAAGAATGGCAGCAATTTTAGAAGATTCACCCAGCACGGCATAGTCAAATGAATTTTGTACATAAACTGGTCACGAGCTAGATTATTGACAATTGACAAGCACATAATACATGTAGACAATTGCAGGCATGCTACCAGTCACGAGCTTGTACATCAACCCTATCAACATTTAGCATAAAGTAAAACCAAAGTTCAAATAAACAGGAGCTTCATTTACTTACCAACAAATTACTAGCACCTTTGGGTTTCTTCTTTCTTTCTTTATAATCAACCATTATCCTACGAAGTTCTTCATATGCAGTGAACTGAATGGCTCCATGGGAGACTTGCTGTAAGTCAAAAAAGCAATAACTATAGGGAATATGATAGCTATACCAATACCTAAAAAACTCGGTATTATTTAGCTCTGAGAAATCCAAATGTTGCAAAACCGAAATACAGTGATTTAAAAAGCAGGAGCAGAAATACAATCGAAACTTTCAGCAAACCACCGTCAATAGGCCAGGACCAAGTTTTTTATATAGTGCAGTCTATCCTTCCTCTCTTAGCATGGTTCTTAGAGCATCTGAAATAATCAAGAGTCAAGACATATAACAAAATTTTGGGGTTAGCAGCGATACAGGAGGACATTAAATGCACTGGAGAACCAGTTTCTGTGATTGAAGTTCCAGGTGAAAAGAATGAAGGAAAATCATTTCGGTTTGGTAGAGTTGAATCATCTATAAAAATATTAACCAGCAGAAGAAATCTACATATAAAAGGGTGTAACATCTAAAACTTCATGTATGAGGTTTCAACTGGAGGCTGGTCTCGACCCTAATTGCTTGCTAATACTTAGAATCAAAGTTAATATGATACACCAGGGGATATTGATATCTTGGTGAATATTATTATATTACTAACAAATTAATATAAGATAAAAAGCAGAGACCATAAACACCGGAATAAGGTCGACTTTGAAGCTCCAATCTTGTTCTAATAAGCCAAATAGGAATCGTGCATATAGAAACCCGAAACAGTCATGAGATTGAAAACCTTAACAGAATATAAACTGTAACATATCTTAATTAACTTCAAACCAATTAGAGACAAATCCAACTTAGCATGAACCTATTACCATAAACTCAAATCTCTATTACCATAAACTGCTATCTCTCTAGAGATTTTCGAATTGGAACATATGTTTCAAAACAGGAAACCATAGTGATCCAATTCAGTAAAACTAACATTCCCACTAGCCTATACAAAATTCACAAACTTCAGAATTTATATATTTAGAATCATGTATTTATATCAACACAAAAGCAATACATATAAGTTCAAAAAACCGTATTTTACGAACCAGAGAAGACTACCCCTAACGAATTACATTGTATAGAAGTAGCTAATCGCGATTTAATTTTCATTCCTAGTACCGGACCGATCTGTGTTTTAGGTAAAATAAGTTCAAATACTCACCAAAGCTCCAGCTTCCGCAGCAGAGGCGAGATGAAGACTAGGACTTAGCTTCTCCTCTGTTTCTAGAATACCTTCGTTTAGCTCTGCCATAGCTACACACACACACATACAGACACACAGGCACATTGTATTTATAAGTAATGAATTCACTTACTAAAACACATTAAAGCAGAAGGGAAAGCTGAAAAATTTTATAGTGATACTTATAAGAAGAAATCTAAACCCCATGAAACTGAAGAAGCTAAAACTGAAGGAAAGAAGCCTGCAAAAAGCCCTTTCATACCCTTTTTGAGAAACCAATTAAACTGTTAGCATAATCCAAAGAAAATAAAGTGAAAAAAGACCTCAGCTTTTCATGCAAAGAAAACAAAAAGAGAGAGAAAGGGTGCAATCCTCTAAGCGAGTAATGGTGAAAATGGCGTGGGCAGTGTTCTTGTACGTCGGGTAATTAGTAACTCGACCATCGTTAATTGTTTTAGAACTAAATCCAATTAACACCAAAAGGAAAACATTTTTTTCTCTTTAACTCTGTGTGAGTATAGAAATGGAAGAGAGGGGGGACCTTGGAATCTCGTACGGACGACGTCAAGTGGGTACATGGCGGTGACAGTGGCAAGCCCGCCACGACACCGGCGGTTGCTTCTTCCCATTGCCACTCTGATGATTGTGATTTATTCTTTTGTTGAAAGAAGCAAGGCATCGGTGATTTTGGGATCAATTGGAACTAGAGAAGCGGCAGCAGCAAAATGAAGACGAAATCGTCGACGGCCGACCGCATCGCGCGCATCCGTTATTGTCTGGTTTTTTTATTACAACATTGTCGTCGTTGGCTGTCAGTTTCACTTGAATTGGTTGGGCTAAGTGGCCCATTTTTTACGTTTTTAAAGTTGGTTTTTGGCAAATTCATTTGGGCTCTTTATTAAAGGTTAGTTTAGTATTATTTTTGAAAAGTGTTTTTAAAAATTAGTTTTAAAAAAGTGATTTTGAAAAATATTTTTTAAAAATTTGATTTAAAATTTAAGTATTTAGTATAATTGTCAAAAAACACTTTTAAGAAAGAAAATGTCTATTTTAAAAATATGTTATAAAGTAATAAATAAACATTTAAATAATGTTCAAATTAATTAATATTATAAAATTTTAATAAGAATATAAAAAATAAGTTATTATATTTTGTTATTAATATTTTAATATATAAAATATAAATTTTAAATATTTTTTAAGCAATTAATCAAGGAAGAGAAAGTACCATGTGTTGGAAGGGTGAAAACGTAATTGAACTGTCAAAAGTGTTTTTGGGATGAAAAAGCTAAAAATTTTAACCTCCATCTGAAGAAAAATACTTTTGAAAAGTCAAAAATTTCTTTCAAAAGTTACTTATATAACATTGTTTTTTGTTCAAAAATACTTTTTATATCAAAAATGTTTTTAAAAAGCTCTAATAAACAAAGTGTAAGTCCGAAATCTACTCGCAGTAATTGATAAGCTCGAGTTCGAAATTCAAAGCTTGATATTTACTTCTAGTTTAATCAAATATTAATTTTTATGCTCAAAATTTAATTAAATTATTCAAACTCGAACTCATTTAGATTTGTTTATCAATTTTTATATTAGAATTCAATTAAATTTGTTCGTATTTAAACTTAAACATATTGGTATTTAAATTCTTTCTATCTAATTAAGATATAATATAATTTTATAAAAAAATATATCAAAACGAAAAATTCAATAAAATTCACAAAATTAATTCAATCGATAGCTTTACTAAATCAAAAATTTTTTTAGTTAACTTATGAACATCTAAGTTCCATTTACACTCCTAAAATCAATTCTGATGGCTAATTCAATTTTCAGCCGTTATAATAGGTATATGTGTTTTATTTCTATTACTTTAAAGGAAATAAAAGAAAAAAATTATTTAAAAGAAAGTTGAATTTAATCAATTGATGTTAAATAAGTTTAATTAATTCAATTGATTAATCGCATAAAATAAATTAATTTTTTAATCGAATCGATTGAATATATTAATAAAAAATTAACCAACAATATCATAATTTTTGTTGTGATAAATGCTTTATACCCCAATAGATTTTTTTTATCATAATCAAAGAATCCACTATCGGCAGGAGTGATTAATTCCCTAACTGCAAGTACTCAACGAAAAAACCAACAACTGATTGTTATGTTCATGCGCTAAGATCGAACCCCATCACATATTCAAAAGATAAAATCAGCAATAACCAGATCACATGGTTACCCCATCCGGCTTTTAAAATCACTATATTGCTTACCCCTTTCACATTTTATGTATCTTATACATGTATAATAAACTAAAGAATTGTTTATGTACCAAACTTATGTTCATGAATAAATTTAAATAATTATAAATTTATAATATTAAATTAAAAAATCATTAATAAAAAAAGTGCGATAAAGTGACATGAAAGGCCACTGTCATCCACGTAAACTCAGGACAAAGATAAATGAGGCAATCCTCGTCTTGCTCCATTACCATCCCTGCCTCTCTTTTCTTTTTTGCTGTTTTCTTACCATTTAGATATTAATGCAAGTTATTTACTGTCTCAACAACTCAAAGCAAATATTTCTTCTAAAGCTGTACAAATGTTAATATTTTCATGAGTTAGGAGGAATTTCTAAATGCTACATTGGATATAACTACAATTATGTTTAAACTAGTATATATAATAGACGACACAAAATTGATTATACCTCTCCTATCGATACCTGTGATTCGTCCGAAGAAATTTAGCTTTTTTCTTAAGGGAAGGACTGCGAAGTTTACATCGAACCATATTTGCTTTCGTTCGGTGATGGTGTCCATGTTCCTTGAGTACCACTGGACGGGCGCTCCCACGAGACTTCATTGGTAAAGCTGGTGTTAACTTCCTCAACTCGTGAGTAGCCTTGCCCTGCTCCGCTTACCTGTTGTCGACAATTTGCACATTAACGGACATATATATATATACACACAGAACTGAAGTTGTCGAATTTATCTATGCTGCCTACTTTGCAAGTTCGCAAGGTTGAAATGAATGTTGTAATTTCGGTATGGCAAATCAAAAAAGAAAAGAGAAAACTAATTAGGTTAAAATATGCCACATAAGTCCCTGTACTCTTAGTTGGAATTTAGTCTTTCTAATACTTTTCAATTTTCAAAATTTAGGTCCACCTGTTAATAGTCTCAAAAATATTTTGTTAAATCTAGAGTATTTTTTTTTTATTTCAAAATGTCTCACCAATCAATTTAACAAAAAAATATTAACAGTGTTAACAACTAGACCTAAATTTTGAAATCTAAAAAGTAGATGGACTAAATTCCTAGAAATAAAAGTACAATAACTAAATTCCAACTAACAGTACAAGGACTTATGACATATTTTAGCCAAATAATTAAAGAAGCCAATGATGACTTGTCAGTCGAGAAGTATGCAAGTTTACAATCAGGACTAGTTTGAATTCTCTGAGGTGGCTATTGAAAAATGTTCGAAAGTTCAGATAAATATTATTTGCCATAAAAGTTGCATAAACTTACAGTCTCTAAACAGGCAGAAAGCAGCGTCATGCCTGGCAGAGCATCAATCCCATGCTGCATCCAAGACGCCCCAATTAAGATATACAAGTTATTTTAAACTATCACAAATTCTAAACTATAGAATCTTCTGCCAAAAAAAGATATAGTCTAAGCAGCTCACCCGGCTTTCCATTTGTGTCTTGTAAATAAACCCTCCACAGCAAAATAGAGTCGATGAAACCATTAATCTGCTCAAGACGAACTCGTTTTAAATTTCAGAACCAACGTAAAAGATTCAATTTTTGTCAATCTTCAGTAACAGACACGGATATACAAACTCTTGGTGGAAACTTGTGCAAAACACTGCACCCGGTGCAGATGACATTTTAATCACTTGATTTTGCATAGCTTAACACGTGTAGGACAAACGGGGGAAGAATGGAAGAAGGAGAAACGTACATGCATGAAATTATTCCGAATATTGCCCACCCTCTTGTGAAGTCTTCTTCCTGATTTTGTGTAGAGTCTGAAAATATGGGGGGAAAAAGAACTTTGAAGTAGCTGATACAAGCTCTATGGCAGATGCATCATGATTACAAGAAAGATACTCAAAAGGATTCCAGAAAAACAACAGTTGATAAAAGCTAGCATTGAAGAAAACAAAATCAGGGAGCTTACCACACATCTTCGTTAGAACAAACTCAATTGATTCATAACCTTCCACTGGAATAGTGATCTTAACTTCATACGGGGTATCACGGGCCTTTACACCTGAAGGACAAAAGTGGAAGAAGAACGGATTAGAAATGGTAATTCAGGAGGTTATAATAGAAAATAACATCAACCTGCTTAAGAAAATGTTGTATATACATCTCCAATCTAAAAGCAAAGTCGATGGTAATAAAGTTGTAGGTGGATTCCCTGTTGCAGCAGTCCCTGATAACTTAACCTCCAGTCCGTTTTCCGGAAAGACCTGAGAAGGCCCCCATGCAAAAATGATAAGGTGATAAGCATATTCATTCAATAATCACAGTTTTCTAAAGAGTACCTTGACATGAGGGTTTTTTACGAGGTTAGATTGGGATGCAATAGCAGTCAAATAAAGGGTAACATGAGGCTGTTCAGTGCTGAAACTGTTCACCAAAACTTTAAAAATTATTCATGAAATGTCGATACACAAATAGTTGAACTCAATGAATCAAATTATTTAACTATATTTGAGAGAATGGATACCATACCTAAAATCAAGGTGAGCTTTTTCAAAACCTAACTGAGTCAGACCATTGTAAACCTTACAATCGATAAAAGGGAACCTTTTTAATTAAATAGTTTTGACATATAAATCAAAGTAGCCCAGATAGAATGTTACCGTCTTACAATTTGCCATGATCGCGGTTGAAATCCAACAGTGAAGCCCTCGAATACCCGTGGACCAGGATTCTCACATGGAATGGCCAGTTCAACAATGACTCTGAGAAAAATGAAAATTTCGAAGTTTAGATATGTACCGTAAAATGAATTTCAATTAGTACTTTGCGCAAACTGTATAGTAAAACAATTAATCCTGTGGTTTGGCATCAGGAATAGTGGTCTTTAAAACATAATGATTTCCCTCTACACTGCACCAAACTTGAAAAGAAACGTTTAGAGAAAAGCAACATAAAAAAGAAAAAGAAGTCATAGTTCTGCTTAAAATACCTGCAAGTGGATTCATAAGAGACATTGCATATGCATCCATGTTGGCCTGAGATTAAAACCAAAGATAACGAGAAAAGTGTTAAAGGTTGATATGGAACACAGCACTGGCAGTTAAGACAAAACAAGTATAGGCCCATAACAAAATCATCAAAATCAATAAAGCCTTCCCTAATAATTCGGGGTAAGAAATGAAGATTTTAAAAAGTTTGGCAATTGATATGGAAGCAAAAATTGAAGAGAACTGAAATGAAAGAAATTTAATGAAGATAAATGTCAAAGAAACTAAGTTATCGTAGCCTTCATGTTTTAATTTTACATAATTGGCTCAGCCTCTTTTGATGCATGCTTGAATGTCATTTATTCACAAAGCAAGGTCTGAGTAAAGGTTATGTGATAGCAGCATAAAATTGAGAGTTGATTGTCACCACAAAATGCAAATTACTTCCTAGGCATGTCACTAGTTGAAAAAAGTTAGTAGCGATATGAAAGGTGTCACACATTAACCAGTTGAGCAGAGGAAATATTCTAGAATAAATAGCATGGATAGTCATTTTAACCCATTGTATAAGGACATGGGGAATATAAATTCATAGTATATACGGGGAATAAGCTCTTGAAGACTGAATATGAAAAGTTTACACACCTTTACATTGCCCATTTAAACACTTTCCACATATAATATTTACCTGAAATACAATCAAGGAGATTCATTAATGCATAAACAAATGCCATGAAGAAGTTTAATGTTCCAATTGATATAATTAATGAGCACAGAACAAAATTATAACTTATAAGACCAGTAATGTCAAACAATTTCCACCAAATTTTGAGAAAGAAATAGTGGCCAACAGACCAACCTGTGCAGTGCGTCCCATTTTGTCAAAGGTGTGCTCACAATTCAGCAGGTCGCCATTGTAAAACTCCTATACATGCAGAGAAAATATATTTAAAAGGTTCCATATATCTATGAATCAATATTACAAGAGTCAAAACTTAAACAGGATTTTTGGTATAATGCAACATATTGCATTAAACTGGGAACAGATTTTTTTTTCCAATCTCAGAAATCTTCACAAATACAAGGATTTTCAAATAAAAGTAATAAATTGAATTTAAGGGCCAGAATCTTCTCATAAATTTATTTCTTCTTTCACCACCAGTAACAACCAAAAAGTGCCTACACTAACATTATATCAATCATTCATTCCCATCGAGCAAGGAGAGTTAACAACATACCCCTTCCCTTTTTATAGTTATAATTAACAAGTTCAAACCAGACTTACTTGAACAAGGTCAACATGCCCTGAACCAGCAACAAAGTAGTTAAACTTATCATATCGACCAAAATCTACATATCCCTGCACAATTAGCATTAAAAGTGATGTGAGTTATATTCAGAATACTAGCAGGCAAGTGCATATTGGTACTTTCAGCTAATAAAATAAATTTCTAAAGCTATTTCCTTATCTAAACTTCCTCATAAAAGAATACCATATAAGAACATTAATTTAGTACTTAAGAACATGAATTCATGGAGTACCATTTGTGATCTACTCTCCACATCTTTGCAAAAGCGGACAACCAAGTCAGTATCCTGTATTAAGAGAAATACAAATACTTAATACGCTCTGGGCATAAATATTTATAAACATTAAACAAAGCATCAAAGACTTTCTATATTTGAAATCAAGCAAGGATGTTACCTTCCCCTCGTACACAAAAGGACTACCGATCCAATCACTCTAATCAATAGCTTAAGAGAAAACATTTCACTAGATACCAAAACTCTAGTTCATTATAAATGCTTATTTAGAACCAACCGATGTTCAGATTTATGATAACCAAAAAGGAAGTAACAAAAGGATACGAAATCAAGAAGATGGCTAGAATTATCAAACGCGTAGCAAGTGGATTTAGGGACAACAACTGATGTAACGGTAAGTGCTTGTGAAAGAATAGCTGCAAAAGGAAATAGATTCACTAGCATCGACAAAAAGTTATAAAAAATAGTTAACAAAACACTACTTTCACGAACAAAATCAAATTAAGTCACCTGCAACAGCTATGATTATGAAACTAGGATTTAAACAGCATTTTACACTCCGCATTGTTTCGTGTATTCAATTCAAAGCATGTCCTGCGAGAGAGAGAGAGAGATTCAACGATTTCCAGCTCAATTTTATCATCGGAAATTTAAAAATTTCTCTCGAAAACTGTAAAATTCGAGCAAGATTTGTTTGAAACAAATGAATGTTTAAGATTGAGATCTCAAATAAATGAAAATGAATGGAAATTTAAAGCAAATATTAGTTGATTGAGATTTCAAACGGGGGAAAAACACATATATACAGTAAATCAAGGTGAAATAGCAGAGGAAATACCTGAAGAGCTTGGCCGGAGTGTCGATGCTGAAGTCTCTGAAGCTTAAGAGACGCACAGAGACGCTATTTCGACGGTAATTCCAATAAAATAGAAGAGTAGAATCAATTTTATTAAAAAATAAATAAATATTGGGTAAAAAAAGAGAGGGTAAACTACATTCGTAGTGCCCAACTATGTTAATTTTTTATAGCTCAATTATCAATAGTTAAAAAATATCACCCAATTATTAATATTTTTTGTCACCCAATAATTTAATTTTATCTTTTTTAACTTAATTTTTTTTGGATTTTTAGGTATTTTTATTTTCTCATTAGCTAGATAATGACAAATATATATAAAATTGAATAATTTGATGATCATTTTATAATTTTTTATAGTCGAGTGATCAAAATAAATTAATAATAGTTGGATAATCATTTTGTAATTTTTCATAGATGACTGTCCATACAGTTTATCCAAAAAAATATTGGGGTTTTCTTTTATAAGAGTAAGTAAAATTAGAAGAATATACCAATTATAATTTTTAATTAGGGGTTTACGTCGGTTTTAATTAGAGGTGTTTTCGAACCGTCAAAAAACTAAAACCATAAATACCCTCTCCATTTCATTTTTTTTCAATCAACTCTCTCAAATACATAACCAATTTTTTTTTTATTTTCGATATTTTGATTATTTTCGATATTTTCAAACACACAACCAATTTTTTAACTCGATTTTAAAAAATGGCCGCTCCTGCTCTTGCTCCTGCTTTTGTACTCCGATCCAAAATTCCGCATATTTTTTATACGAAAATTTAAATTTCGTTAATTTAAATATTATTAAACTTATTTTTTTTATTTTAATATATATATTTGTAAAGAGGCCGATGATCGTATTTTGAAGGGTTTCATTCATAATATATGAAAAGCCTCTGATCCTTTAAATTCGTGGCTACTTGCAAGCGGCTAGATTTTTACATGCGTCTCGCATGTCTGGGGTTGCAAACTCGATGACCAACTAATCAGCGCGTTGGTGGAGAGATATAGGCTCGAAACACACACTTTCCACCTTCCAATGCGACAAGTGTACAATCACACTTGAGGACGTAGCGCTGCAGCTCGGTCTGTCGATGGACGGCCAAGTCGTCACGGGAGCATCCATCGTTGCCGATAAAGTGTTCCTCTACCAGAATCTGTTAGGGAAGATCCCGAACCGGTTCGATGGTGGTCAGATCTTGATGAACTGATTGAAGAAAAATCTCGACTTGCTTCCTGAAGATGCAACAGAGGAGGTCATACAATAATACGCCCGAGTGTACCTTCTGAGGTTAATTAGAGGCATTTTAATTCCCAACAAATCTCGTAATTTGGTGCACATAAGGTGACTTCTACATATGGTGTACTTCGAAGAGTGTGATAAATTCAGTTAGGGATTTATCTTACTGGTGACGTTATATCGAGAGATGTATCAGGCCACAGCTCCGTACGCTACATCGATCGGTGGTTGTCTGCTACTGCTGTAGTCGTGGGTATGGTGGTGACTATCGTTTCTACGTCCTAAGGTGACCGACCTATACATTTTTCCGTTGGTAACGAGGTAAACATCATTTCTTAATAAATACGTAGTATGTAAAGTATTTTTTATATGTTTCGACTAACAAATCGCTTGTACAAGTGGAACCATGGGCCGAGCTATGTGGAAGTGCCCGATGAGTTGGAATATATTAGGTTGTTGTTAAATCAACGTTTGGAACACGAGGTTAGTTACTTATTCTTTTGAACTTATATTGATTATTTTATGATTGGTTACAAAAATTTATACATAACGATATTTATAAATTTGCTTTTCAGTTTGAAAGGATGTTTTATGTCGACATCGATGACATTTATTGCATACTGTTGGAAATGTTAGCCAACAAGCGAATGTGGACATGAAGATGTGGATGGTAGTATATGCAACTATAGAAATGCACGAATCGAACTGTGTTGTAGTAGTTCGGGTGGAAGCAACGAATTCTACCACCATCGCAATACCTGAAGGACCTACACGAGATTGACATGCGGGGGAAGGACAACATCGACTAGTCGCAACGACACCGACAATAGTACATTGAGGCGTGGGATCGTAAGATGCAATCCTTATCACCACGTGAAGAATTCTACTTAGCAGACACTACAATAGATGATGAGTACATGCCATGGTTCAGAATCGTCGACAAGCCGTATATGTTAACATCGGAGACGAGGAGTCAAAAAAATTCGACATAAGAGGCAATGTCGACCGCCACAGCATCGTAGGGAGGGACGTGGTCGCACGATTGGTTCGACATCTGCTCCGATAGAAGATGCGTTGCATGTGTCCACAGCATATCTTGCTCCGAGTCAGTTCCCTCCACTTATTATTGTTCAATTAACTAACCCCATGTATTTTTGACAAGCACCAGTGCACTATGGAGCACCGTTGCATGTGGCTGGCTTTTCAGTTCATGCAGGTACCTATTTCTTGCCACAAATGTCCCTCGCATACTACACCTCAATGCAGATGCCGATGTCGATGTCGGGACAGATGCCGACTTATGCACAGTCACAAATGATGATACTGATGCAGATACCGACCCAACAGTCGATGACAAGTACCTTTTTGACATACCTAGTACCTCATGATTACAACCCTATAGTGGGTCAAACACCGCTCGTGTCGTTATTTTACATTGGTGGATCATTGTCGCAACAATCGGACGAGGGAGTGACAAATACAAGATGGTAATGAGGACGACGACTCAATCGACGGACGAAACAGATAATGACACTGCTCAGAGGTCCAAGGTAAGGCCGTATTCAATTGATGACTACGACGAGGAGGAGGAAGTCTTCAGGTCCGCACTTTCGATGCACCTTCAAATGCACCTTCGATTCCACCTCTAGATTACCCCGCAGTTGTACGGCTCGTGGTATGTAGAAATCCTCCACGCGACTGTTGTCCACCGCCTTGCGGCACACATTCTCCTCGACAACCCAATTGATTCGAGCTGATTGATTGATGTATTTTTTAATTTTGTGATGTAAAAAAATATTTTATTAATAAATAAATTGATGTTTTTCATTCATACAATACTTTTGCATTTATAAATTTTACGATGTAAATAAGTAAGTAAGTAAATAAATAAAATAAATAACTAACTAGCTAACTAAATAAATAAATAATCAAATAACTAAATAATTTTTTTTAATATACTGGTGTGATTACATGGTAATATATGTTCATACTTCCTTAACTCTTTAACAACGCACACACACCTTGCATACACAGGTGCTCGAACCCGAGTCTCCTAGAATGAACAACATCCTCTTAACCACTGGAAATAAATAAATATATAAATAAATAAAATATTTTTTAATTTTACGAAAAGCTTGTCCAGCTAAATGAGTTTTTCCCAAAATGACTTATTCCCCTAAATATTTTTAAAACTAGCGAAACCCCTAATTAAAAATTAAAATCGACATATTCTTCTAATTTTACCAAGATAACTATTTACAAAAATAGGTTTAGTTTTCGATTATTCACAAAATTGAGATAATTTTTTCCTCACACCAGTCCAACTCAACTTGAATAATAGCAAACTCAAGTTTGAGCGTAATACTCAGTTTGAGTTTTATCGATCATCTATTTTTAAGTTCAAGCTTGATTAAGCTCACCTATCTTTGTCAATTTTTATACTCAACTTTGAGCTGAGTTTGATTAAGTTTGTACTTATTCAAGTTCGAGCTTGAGTTTAGCATGATAATTATGCTTAGGACTAATAATACATATTAAGAGCATTAACGTAATTTAAAAACATTTAAAATATATGTGAAAAGTTTGATAAGGATCGTGAGCTGTTCAAGATGGGAATTATTAAGCTTTTCGACTCTATAAAATAGATTAATAATTATTGAATTGAGTTCGATTTTTGTTGAGTCAAAATCGAATAGGTTGCAAGTACCAATGTCTCATTTACACCTATAGAAATCTCACAAATTAAAATTATGCACAATTAAATGAAGACATTAACATAATGATTAATTTAATTGTCATCAATTGGTCACATTAAAAATTAATAGAAATTAAATTATTTCACTTAGACTTGTTCATGGGTCGGATTATCTGTCCAAACTCAAAGGCTTGATTGAAATTTGAGAGGGTTTAGACAAAAATATTAAGCCTGAAAATTAACTTTGGTAAAAAAAAATAGACTCGTTTAAAATATGAGTCAGCCTTGGGCTTGAACATTCATAATTCATACCTGTTTTTTTTTAATTTATAATGTATTATATCATGTTATTTTTATATTTTATGTAATTCACAACACATAAAACTTAATTTTATATACTAGTATAAGTAAACATTAAAAAATATTAAAATAATTATATAATATTTTAATAAATAAAAATATAGGAATTTATTTAATATTAAACTAAAAACAAAATAAGTATATTTTTTAAATTTAAAAAAATATTGACAAGCTTATAATAGACTTAAATTAACCATTTACGAACATGAATGAATTTAATCAAAATTTTAAAAATATATTTTAGACCTAACTAAACTTAAACAAAAATAAATTATATTAATATTATGCATAAATCCAGCTCGCGACCCAACCATTAACCTCTATTTGATATCAACTAAATATGTTTATAAATCAAGTCAGATTGGGCTGAATTCTAATAAAATTATAGACTCGTTTAATAGGTCTGGGCCTAGCCCAGAAAATGGGCCTAAGTTTTTGTCCAAGTTTAGCTTGGCCAATATTATTTTTTTAATTTTTATATAAAAAATTAAAGAATAAAATACATCAAAAGCACAAAAAATTAAAATAAATATTTTCCAACAAATTAAAAATAAATTAAAAAAATTTTATACTTAAATAATACTAAGACATGTCAATTTAACAAACAAATATCTTTAAAATAATATCAAAATTAACAATAAAATAAGACTTGTATAATATCCAAATAATAACAACAAAATAATAAAAATATAATAATGAAATAGCAGCAAAATAGTAAAAAAAAACAATAAAACAATAACTTTTTTTATAAATTCGAGTGGAACTAAATCAGAAAAAAAAAATTACCTAAGGCCTAACCTATATTTTAAACAAACTTTATTTTTTTTCTAAATTCATTCCAACATATATTTTTATCAAAATCTTCTATTTTTTTTTAGTGAATCTTCCAACCATGCTGGGTGTACCAACCACTGTGACTTAACCGTAATCAGCCCAAACCGCCATCGAAAATTGAAATAATTTCATTTCTTTTTCTCAGGGAAAAAAGTTAAAATTATCCCTCACTGACACTGTCACAGTCTTCGAACACGAGAAACCAGTAAAAATAATCCGAGTAAAAAAAACAGAAAAGAAAATTCGTAAAGAAGGAATCGAAATCCAAAGCCAAAAACCTTCTTCCAAGTGTTCCATCGTACACCGCCAAATGTACACCTTCAGCTACTTCTCAATTTCGCCAATAAACAACAATCCTTTCAAATGCCAAAGGTAATTGCATCATTACTCGATCTCGTAACCCTAGACCGAACCGAAAGAGACGATGGCGAAGCATACCGCCGCTGGCTGGGGTCATCACCACTACCATCACTTACAGAATCGTTGGCTTTTGGCTCTTCTCTTAATGCTTTCGGTTTCGACGGTGATCGCTTTTTTCATGAGAAGCGCTTTCGATTCGTGTGATCGGACTGTTTCAGCTGCTGTTGACGGTATTGGTTCGACTCGGCATGTTATTCAAGTCGCTGAGAAGCGCACCACGCCGATCGCGGCTGTGAAGCCGAGTCCGCTTAGCTTTATGAAGTCGAAGGTTGTTCTGCTGGTTTCGCACGAGCTCTCGCTTTCTGGTACTGTTTTATTTATTTTTCTCTTGTTAATAGCTGTCTCCAGTGAGTTTCAGTCGTTTCTTTTTGTTGAATTTTAATGTACAGGAATTTGATTTGTTTGCCTACCGTTTAGTGTGAAGTGACTTGTTAGGGTTTATTTACTGTATAATTGTTTTGATTGAAGTATAAGTTTATGCTCAGTAGCTTTGAGGTAGCCTTCTGCATAATCTATGAGCTGTCTTGGCACTAATGTGTTTGATCCGTGGACACACACACACACACATATACACGAGGTTTATTATTGTATAGAGGAACTAAAAGAGGAATGTGCATGGATTCTTCCTGTGAATATGCTAGCCATGCCAAGAATTCTAAAAGCCATTACTGCTGGTTTATTTGGATTCAAGTAATTGATAGATATATTTGCATCTGCATTAATTACTATTCGTGGAATGTCATTTAATGTTATGGTTATCACGGTAAGCATATCATTGGCTATAAGTTTCTTTAGTTTTCCGTGAGGATATCTGCACATTCTCTTATCATGTTGAAATTCATACAAAATTATGAAAAACACCAAATGTGCATTATAGCCCTTTGCATCTTAATCCCGTTGTAAAATTTTCTACTTTTGATGATCAGTAAAAAGCATTCCACCGGTGTGCTAATATCTTCGAGGTTTAATTACTTTCTGAGGATATGTTGACATTCTTGTAATGATCCATCCTTTATATCCCAGAGATGAAAATAATTGCATAATAATAAATTCTGAAATTTTTTTTGACTGCTGACTCCTAAGTACTCTGCATGTATATTTTAGGATATAGTTTTGGCTTGTTGCTGACACATGCTATAAATGGTTTGTGCATATATAGCATCTGTCTTTTCGTGGTATAATGTGAATTCGTCATTGTCGTTACTTAGTGAGAAATTGTTGTTTCAGAATCATCTGACTTTTTGCTTATAAAGTAATGTCGGTTGTGTCCAGCTGTCAATGAATGCTCACCATGTCTAAGTATTTGATTGTGGTTTTGCTACTTCATCATAAACTAGATTTCTTTTTCATAAACGACCCTTTGCTGGAAAATATATTGTCAGAAGAAATTTTATTATTTATGACATTTGTGATCATCATCTTTCCTTGTGAAGATGCTTTTTAGAATTCATTTATTTTATCATATTTCATTATATAATTCCTTTTCCTGTTTCTCTAGGTGGACCATTGTTGCTGATGGAGCTGGCATTCCTATTAAGAAGTGTTGGTGCTGAAGTTTATTGGATTACAATTATGAAACCATCTGAAACAGATGAAGTAACATATAGTTTAGAACATAAGATGTTGGACAGAGGAGTACAGGTAGTCCAACTATTTCACTTTGGTTACATATTCATTTATGGTGCTTTTACCACATAATAGTGTACTCTATATTAGTATTGTATCTGAGAAGGCTTAGATGATTGTTTTGTTAATATTTCTCTTACTTCTAGTTAGGCTTTTACACATCTTTTCAGGTTGTCTCAGCTAAGGGGAAAGAAGCTTTATATACTGCTCTAAGAGCTGATTTGGTTGTATTGAACACTGCGGTTGCTGGGAAATGGCTGGATATTGTTCTTAAGGGAGATGTTCATCGTGTTCTGCCTAATGTGTTGTGGTGGATCCATGAAATGCGTGGCCATTACTTTAAATTAGACTATGTAAAGCATCTTCCTTTTGTAGCAGGTGCCATGATTGATTCCCATGTTACAACAGAATACTGGAAGAATAGGACTCAAGAACGTTTGAAGTAACTTTCTAAAATCCTCATGTCTACAATCTCGGTGTATTTATTGTTGCTTTTAAAGTATTAATGTTCATTTTGTTGCATTGCAACACAAATCTGACAAGCTTTTTGTGTATCTAGTTCCTTACTTAATCTATATGTTTCATGTATCTTATGTTTGGTTACACATTTGAGTCTTATTTTTCTTTTTTCATTCATTTGCGTTTTGCAGGATTAAAATGCCCGATACATATGTTGTTCACCTTGGAAATAGCAAGGAACTGATGCAAGTTGCAGAAGACACTGTAGCTAAATGGGTTCTGCGTGAACATGTTCGTGAATCTCTTGGAGTGCTCAATGAGGATTTACTCTTTGCCTTAATAAACAGTATGATTTTCAGTTTTCATCTTGAATAGATTTTTCTCTTCTTCAGTTTCCTCCAATTAATGCACCTAGTTTTATTTTCGTTGAGTTATGCCATGAAACCAAAAGAGGTCCTCATTTCAGTTTGGTAAAAGGAGATTTGTCAGTATTGGCTTTGTCAATTGCATAATTATTTTAACTGGGAATTCCATTTAGGCTGTTTCATTGTGCACTCAATTGTTTTGGTGAGATGTTGTCTTTTCGAGGAAAATTGGAACTCTTGTAGCTTCTTCAATTGTTATGTATTGAAACTCTTGCATTTTGAGTTCTGTCAAACAGAATGTTTTGGCAACTAGCAAGAACCATAGTTTGGTTCTATAGATCACCTTTTCCTAGATTTTCCATTTGTCCCTTCAGTTACCATTGTATTATTTTCAATTAACCACCAAATCACTATAATGTATCCTTCCCTTGAATTTTTTTTAGTTCTTTGAGGCATATAAAAGAAGGTAGAAAAGAGAGGAAAATATTTAAACTAAAAGGTGTATGCTTTTCTGTTATTCATCACTAATTAGCACCAAATTCCTTCGACTGCAGGTGTTTCACGAGGAAAAGGGCAGGATCTCTTTTTACGATCCTTCTATGAGGCCTTGCAACTGATCAAGGAAAAGAAAATGCAGATACCACCACTGCATGCAGTAATTGTGGGAAGTGACATGAATGCTCAGACAAAATTTGAAATGGAATTACGAGATTATGTAGTGCAGAAGAAAATTCAAGATCGTGTTCATTTTGTGAACAAAACTCTGACAGTTGCCCCATATTTAGCTGCCATTGATGTTCTTGTTCAGAATTCCCAGGTAATTTATGTGGTTCAAAGAATTTTCTGTTTCAAATATTATGTTTACCTCAATCTGTGCAATTCATCTAATTTGCTGTCTTGTTGATTGCTCCTTCAGTTGTTTGTGTAGTAATTTTATAAAGAAGCTATTGCCGTTTTCTATATCACGACATATAGGACAGAGTCAGAAAGATATCTGAAGGTCCTTTTACAATTAGCATTTGCTGATCTGACCAATACCTTACCATAACTAGACATAGCCAGTAGTTAACTTAGCGACATTGATAATTGATTTGATGGCATTGGTTTTCTATTGTTTAGTAGGCCCAGCACTTCTGACATAATAATGATAATTTTTGTTAGGTTTTACGTTCATTTTCCAATTTGTTGTTCTTAGACATGTCCGAGTTACATAATGCCACAATCACCGAGTTACCAAGATTCTGAAGGCATAAAAAATGAACAAACTTGTAAATAACACCACGGAGGTTATAGTTTCCTTTCTTTTAATGCATATGATGGTTTTGAATTTTTCCGACCTCTTTATACGCTTGTTATGTTATTACTAATTTTGTTCCCCCTTTCAATTATTTTCTCCATGATTACCATTTCATTATAAACCGCGAACACCTTCTTCTCTACTTCAACATTACTTTAAATAGAAAGGAATCACAAAAGTTTTTCCTTGTAGGCGCGAGGAGAATGCTTTGGACGGATAACAATTGAAGCCATGGCTTTCCAGCTACCTGTACTGGTAATCTATTAACTTTACGTCTTTACCCAATTTTCTTTTAATGGTGTTTGGTTTTTACTGATACCTAAGAACTTATGGTAAATAATTGGAGCTGGTTTTTGATACTGACACTATTTCATACTCAAAAACAGGGAACAGCTGCAGGAGGTACCACGGAAATAGTAGTGAACGGGACTACAGGTTTATTACACCCAGTTGGAAAATCTGGGGTTACACCTCTTTCTAAAAACATCGTCAAACTCGCCACTCATGTAGAGAGGAGGCTTACAATGGGAAAAAGAGGGTACGAAAGGGTCAAAAAGAGATTCCTAGAACAACACATGGCCGAGAGAATCGCCGGAGTACTTAAAGAAGTATTGAGGAAATCCAAAAACAAATCAAGCAGACACATCGGTTGAAAGCCCACCATAAACAATGAGGTTAGAACCGGTTTTGATCAGAGCAGCGCTGGTTGGTCCAAGGTACAGGCTTAAAATAGGATGAATGCTTTTTTCTTTGTCTCACTAATGGAATGACATATCTTTAGCTTTCATGTCTTATTACCATCCAGTTTCCCTTTTTTTTAGGGATGTAAATTATGTATGTGCTAAGACATTTCTAGCTTGTTTATATAGTTGAGAAGTTCTTTTCAAGGTAGCATTGGTTTCTTCATATCTTAGGACCGTGTGAAATGTGGACTAACAGGTCTTTTTTTGGATAAAAGTAGGAGGCTCTTATACTAGTTGTTGTTGTATTTTGCTTCCTTTACTAAAAAAATGGACAATTAATCAAAGATGTTAAAATTTTATTCATTTCCGTTAAAAATTGGTTTTGTTAGACAAAATAACCTGGCAGGCTTGTAGTTAAGGATTATTTATCATTTTTTGGGGTAGGGTTATCACACGCAAGCTGGTGGGTAATGAATACTGATTCACAGTTTGAAAATGGTAGGATAAAATAATATTTAGTTTTTGAATTTGATAATTTTTTTTATAATTTGAACTTTTAAATTTATTTAGTTCACATGTTTGTAATTTAGTTTTTTATATTTTGAATTTGGATTTTGTTAAGGTTTAATGATGTGGTACATTTTCATCAATTGAAATTTTTCTAAAAAAAATGACATACTTCAAATTTCAAGAGATAATTTTGCATAATTTCATAGTATCTGTGTTATTATACATTAATAGTATTAAATTAAAAAAGTAATACTAAATTTTGAGATAAAAAAGAATTAGTGATTTGGTAAGAGATTAAATATTTACTTGATTTTGAATCCTATGTATTGATTTGATGGTCAAGAGTGTTTATCGCTTCAAGTGTGATTTGAATTCGAATCACGTTAATCGTTATTTGTAATTCACAAAAAATAAGAACATATTTACTTGATTCTAAATAATGGGAAGGCGGATTCCTATATGCCATGTGCACATGGATGATACAATAGTGGATGTTTCAAGTTTGAGAACATGTGGAAGATATTAAAAAAGCTAAAGCACGAACTGTGATTCCTGCAAGAGGATGGTGCTGGAATACTACGTGCGATAAGAATTGCCGCCCGGTTAGGCTTCATTTTCTCAAAAATCTATCTTGTTTGATGGAAATGAACCACATGATGGCATATGGTTCTGCAGAAGCATCTGTGGAAATTTGGACTCAGAGAACTACTTTTGCCAATTCAGGCTGCCTATTTTGTTCGCAGGCGTGATAAGAGATCTAATATGCTCTTGCCATTGTCTTCTGGCACCTAACAGACCATGCCACAGTAGTTTATGGGTGCACTTTCAAACAAACCTAGAGATCCTTTGGTTGTTGCTGCATTTAGCCTTGCTGGTGGAGATATAAATATTGCCAAGAACATCAACAAATCACATGATAGTAGCTTTCATGAGCTATCTGACATTAGTAAATGAGGTTATGGATCTTGCTGCATGTGTTAAAAGCACTTTGAGTGAGATGACGGATGAGCATTTTTGTCTCTCAGGCAATGTCAGCATATCCTCAAGCCCCATTTTCAATGCCCATTGGCATTGTATTTGAATGTTTGCAAGGTCTTTGCCATTCCTGATATGCAGGGGGGCAGTTTGGTTCATGGAATGATCAAAAAGGCTTTCTGGATGACATAAGTTTCAGCATTCACCTGTCAGTTAGGCCGGACTACATTGTAATAAGAGGGAAGTGTGAGATCCTAGGCTTCATTCTATCCGGGTTTTTAATCATTGGTTCGGCCTCCACTCCTTGTTGCTAATTTTGTGGGCATTAACCCCTGCCACTCCCCCCCTCTTATTCTGTTGGGTTTTTAATTAATGAGGTACCCCTGCGCGGTCTCTCTCTTCCCCTCCCACTCCCTTATTTGGTTATTGCTTCATAGTGCATATACGTAGAGGTGGAGCTAGAAACTTTTGGATTCCAGCATTTCTGAATTTGCATAAATGGTACACCTTTCCCACAAATTCTCTACAATACCCATAAATTTCATCCCAAAACAACTCTCCAAATACGTTCCCCAACAAATCCCATCCCAGACAACCCCTCCATTCATCCCTTTCTCTCAACTTCAAAACCAACGCTCCCTTTTAGAATCTCAACTCATTTCAGCTCTCAACTGCTGCACTTCCCTTACCCAAATCCAACAAATCCATGCTCGTATCCTCCGTAAAGGTTTTGAACAATGCTGCTATGTTCACACCAAGCTAATACGTATCCTCACCAAAATGGAAATCCCAATGGATAGTTATGCTAAGCTTGTTTTTAATCAGATTAAGAACCCAAACCCATTTCTTTGTACTGCTCTTATTCGTGGGTATTGTTTACAAGGTCTTGTTAAGGAATCTGTTTTTGTGTACAGTGAAATGAGAAAAAAAAGTGTTTCGCCTATTTCGTTTACGTTTTCGGCTCTTTTTAAAGCTTGTGGTGTTGCTAATGATGTGGATTTGGGTACGCAAATTCATGGTCAGACGATTTTGATTGGTGGGTTTGGGTTTGATTTGTTTGTTAGGAACAGTTTGATTGAAATGTATGTTAAGTTAGGGGTTTTAGGATGTGGGAGGAAGGTGTTTGATGAATTGCCTGAAAGGGATTTGATTTCTTGGACGGAGTTGATTGTTGGGTATGTGAAAGCTGGGGATATGGAATCTGCAGGGGAATTGTTTAGTGAATTGCCTAAGAAGGATATGGTGGTGTGGACGGCAATGGTTACGGGGTATGCTCAGAATGCTAAGCCTAGAGAAGCATTGGAGTTTTTCGAGAGGATGCTAAATGAAGGGGTTGAAACGGATGAGGTTACTTTGGTTGGGGTTATTTCTGCTTGTGCACAACTAGGTGCTGCAAAGTATGCGAACTGGATTCTGGATATTGTTGAGAATTTGGGGTTTAGTCCTACTCGTTGTGTTGTACTGGGATCGGCTTTGATTGATATGTACTCGAAGTGTGGGAGTGTTGAGGACGCATATAAGGCTTTTAAGGTAATGGAAGAAAAGAATGTGTTTTCGTACAGTTCGATGATTGCAGGGTTTGCTATGCACGGTTATGCTTATGCGGCATTGGAATTGTTCCATGAAATGGTGAAAATTGGGATCAAACCAAATAAAGTTACATTTATTGGAGTGCTTACAGCTTGTACCCATTCAAGAATGGTAGAACAAGGTCGTCAAATATTCGAATCCATGGAGGAGAAATTCGGGATTTCTCCAGGCGCTGATCATTATTCTTGTATGGTTGATCTTCTTGGTCGAGCTGGATGTCTAGAAGAAGCACTTAACCTTGCTGAAACAATGCCATTAGAGCCTGATGCAGCTGTTTGGGGGGCATTGCTAGGAGCATGTCGGACTTATTCTAATCCTGATATCGCTCAGATTGCCGCTAACCATTTATTTGAGTTAGAACCTAATGCTATCGGAAACTACATCTTGCTTTCTAACATATACGCTTCAGCAGGGCGGTGGAATGATGTCTCAATGGTAAGGAAAATGATGAGAGAGAAAGGTCTAAGAAAAAATCCTGGATGTAGCTGGTTGGAAACCAAGAAGGGTGTAATTCAAGAGTTCTTTGCCGGAGACATGTCGCATCCAAGGTACAGTGAGATGAAGCAAGTGATCGAGGATCTTCTAAATAGCTTAAAGGCTATGGGGTACCAGCCAAACATGAATTCTATTGCTTACGATGTGAGTGATGAAGAAAAGAGACGAATACTAATCACTCATAGCGAGAAGCTAGCTCTGGCATTCGGGCTGCTCGATATAAATACCGATTTCCCCATAAGGATTATGAAGAACATAAGAATGTGTGAAGATTGCCACTCATTTATTTGTGGTGTATCTCAAATCACAAGAACGATAATTATTGTAAGGGATAACTTGAGATTCCATCATTTCCATGATGGGAAGTGCTCTTGTGGTAACTTCTGGTGATCGAGGTGAAAGCCGAATATTTTTCAAGGTGCAATACCGATACATTTGGATCTTGTACACACATATTGAATCTTATCTATCGTAGACGGTGAGATAGGATTTTGTATGCCATCATATTTTGAAAATTTGCATCAATAACAATGTGTTGCATGTTAATAACCAAAAGCTGTTGGTAAAAATGCCTCTTCAATCCCTTTCAATTTTAAAATTGAGCAATATATCCACAAATAAGAACAGTACAAAGAAATGGGTTTAGGTTCTTAGCCTGATTAAAAACAAGCTTAGCATAACTATCCATGGGGATTTCCATTTTAGTGAGAACATAGCAGCATTGTAGTTGATGTATTTGAAGTAAATGTAACTAAAATATATGCATGTATTACACGTTACACTTCCAAATTCTGCCATAAATAACCCAAAGCTAATAAACAAGAGTGTCAAAGGTAAACAAAATCTTGGTATGATTGCCAAGCTCCAAGGCATACAACTCTCAATAGTGTTCTTCTAGGTCATACAATAAAAGCGGTTCCTGAAAGCATAATGTAACACAGCCGTAGAACCGAGCATCAATAAAACGATATCATCTAAGCATTTGCAGAAAGAACCTCGGGATGGTAGTGAAGCATCTCGATCCACACCATCTCTCGAATCATGTGTTCTCCCATGTTCTCATCTATATCGAGATTGATCGGTACTTGTGCAGGTGGATTGCGTCTTGGATCATATAATCCTGACATATAAGGATGTAGCAGTGCTTCCATGACAGTAATCCTCTTAGAAGGATCGAAAACGAGCATCCTTTGTAACAAATCTATGGCTAATGGATCAGCATGAGGGTATAAGTGAGAAAAATGGATGCCCCTCGAATACGGAAGTGACTTGATATACCTTCTGGCTTTCTGGTTATCGATAAATGCAAGATCAGCCTCCTGTTGGCTTCCGAGGACATTAATGATTAGCTTAAGCTGGTTGAGGCATTCCGTCCCGGGGAAGATAGGTTTCCGACCAAGAATCTCAGCGAAAATGCATCCGACCGACCAAACATCAATGGAAGTCCCGTAATTATCACAACAGAGTAGGAGCTCCGGAGCACGGTACCAACGAGTGACAACATACTCGGTCATAAATTGTTCGTTGCCTCTACTGGTTCGTGCCAGCCCAAAATCGCATATCTTCAAGTCACAATTAGCATTAACAAGGAGGTTCCCGGGCTTCAAGTCTCGATGAAGGATGTTCGCCGAGTGCAGGTACTTCAGCCCTCGTAGTAACTAAAACACGCACCAAAGGTTAGACAGATATTAGTGCTGAAACACAATATTATTAACAACCAACACGAGAAAACCAAGACGGTAACCGTGTTTAACAAAGCAATTATGTCGACAACCCGAAAAAAGAAATAAAAACCCGAAGCTGTACTAGCATTTATCTAACACGGGTATAAGCTCAAATTTCATTTCAAAGCTTTTCCGAATACTTTCGTACCCTAATCCGGATATGGATATACTTCATTTCAAAGCTCCATTGTTGTCATCTTGTGCTTTAATGAATCCATTTAACAAGTTTCCACTAGTACAAGTTGTTTATAATGAGCCTAACAACTCATTTAGCCCTTTGAACGTAAATGCAAAATGGGACCATATGAGCATGAAATGTCATCAAAACCCCCCAAAATTGCCATTTAGACCCTTTAAGTTTTGTGAAATTACAAGTTAATTTAAAGGCAAAACTATTCTTTGGTCCCCTAAATCAATTTTATAGCTGCGCACCCGCATATACCATCAAATGAACATAAAAAAGAGAGCTATTTAACACTAATTAGAAACTTTAGCAGTATAAAAACCTTGCAAAAAGGGGAATTATATCAATCGTTTCAATCAGTAAGGGAAGGTGGCACTAGGGAACAGGCAGGGACCTAATCCCCCAAAA
The DNA here is from genome assembly GCA_039519145.1 of Kokia cookei. Classification (NCBI taxonomy): domain Eukaryota; kingdom Viridiplantae; phylum Streptophyta; class Magnoliopsida; order Malvales; family Malvaceae; genus Kokia; species Kokia cookei. Next base: position 42,792,097 of record CM076903.1, read on the forward strand.
AAGGAAAATTTCCTTATAGTCCCTTTAAAGTTTTGTAAGATTTTAAACAAGGACAATAGTAACATTACACTAAACCACATATTTACACATAGTAAACAATAACATAGTAAGATTTAGAAATTAGACCCTAAACCGGCCCCCTCAAAATAGAAATTTTCCTTATAGTCCCTTTAGAAATTGTAAGATTCTAAACAAGGACAATGGTAAAATTACACTGAACCACACATTTACACACAGTAAGACTTAGAACTTAGTCACTAATGCCTAAACCCTAAACTGAACCCCAAAATGGAAATTTCCTTAAGAATCCCTTTAGAAGCCATAAGATTTTAAACAAGGACAATAATAAAATTTCATTGAACCACACATTACTTGAAAACCGAAATTTTAAAGTTCCAAAGTCCTCAACCTCACCATTGAGCTAAAGCCTCTTAGGTTGTCTTTGGATGAGCGGTGTGGTTATTTCCGATAAGATTAAAAACAGCGATGCTGTGAGGTAAAAGATTCCATCGCACCAAACCCTCCCCCATCCAAAGAATTTAAGTGCTTTGCTAACATAGATGACACCAATTTCACAATCAAACCAATAAAATTTTTACTTAAAAAAAAAAACCAAAAAGGAAGGGCTAATTTGTTACCTGGAAAATGAAATACTTGCAATGATCATTAGCAAGAGGTTGAGGAGACTTAATAATCTGATGCAAATCAGTATCCATCAACTCATACACCAAATAAACATCATTAAAACTAGCTCTATGAATAGGCATCATCGCATCTTTCAAAGCAATCACATTCTCATGGTGGATATGTCTTAAAAGCTTCAATTCCCTCAATGTTCTCAATGCATCAACACGACTCTCAAACACATTATGGATCTTTTTTATGGCTACTTTCTCATTGGTTTCTCTATTGATGGATGAACAAACTATGCCATATGCACCTCTCCCTATTGGTTTGATTGGTACATACTTTGTATCAATCTCAAAAAGGGTTTGCCACATTGAATAGTAATGTTTACCTCTAGGTTTCACCCCATTCGGTGGCTCCACAAGCGTTGCCATATTTTCTCTCTGAAAATTTTCTAGGAAAATGGAAAGGAAAAGATATAGAAAGCGGTTTGGAATCAATTCTTACTTGCACCTTTGATCTTTCATTAAAAAATCTCACTTTTTTGGATACCCTTTTCTTCAATCTATCATAACACTGTAAAATCACAAACTTTCACCTCCATTTCTCTCCTCCAAAACAACCCAATTTTCTTCAACCTCTAAACACAACCCCACTGAAAAAGAGAAAAAAGAAAGACCCTTTATTTGTGTTCCAAATATAAAAATTGGGTCTTTAAGCAAAGCTCTTATCTACAACAAAAGATTTGATGTTGATCTGATTCAAAGTTTATGGTCAGACCACAGAAAAAAGAAAAAGATATATATAGATAGAGATGATGTAAAGGGAAAGTGAAGGGGCGATTTCCCATAAGGTGAAAACGACGACTACGTACTGTTTTGGTCTTTGGGGTCTTAAGAGAGATGTGTATATATAATATTATAATATTATATCTTCATGGACAACTAATCTTTGAAAAAGAAGGAAAATTTGCAGGTTGGGTTGCTTTGCCACACACTAACTTGAAAAGTTGAAGCTTCTATCTTTATGTTATTTACATTTTCTGTAATTAAGGGGGGAAAGTTGAAGGCTTTACTTCTTGTTTACAAATACTATAATGAAAATGACAATGGAAGGTACTATATTGGGATTATTCTTTTGGAAGCTTAGAATTTTAGTAATGAAATTTGGTAATTGAGTATTTCTTCGGACCGAACGGTGCGTTTAGTTTACTTTTTATCTTACGTTAAAATATTAGATTGATAGTAAGTAAATGCATCGTCCATTTAAATCCACATCGAGTCTAATGGTAAAAAGGAGCTCAATGCTAAAGAATTGTATAAAATCTTTGATAGTTACCTTTGATTCCGATGTTTAATTTAGTATTTAAACTTGATTTCTTTTATTTTAATTAGGTACTTGAATTTGATTTCAATGTTTAATTTGATACTCAAATCGAATAACATCATGTAACTCAATAAATGTTTGACATATGTGCTCTAATAAAATAAATATACGTACTTAATTGGAACAAAAAAAACTTTAAAAAACTTAAGTATAAAAGTGAATATTAAAATCAAATTCAAGACTCAAATGCCAAATAATATATAATCCTAAAGTTTATATCCACCGTCATTTTAGAAAAACATAATTAAAAAACTCATTACAAATTTTGATCATATCTACTTTTCTTTTCCAACCCAAAGATGAGAAGATAATACGTTTCAGTGCATTCGATCTCACATATTTTTATATCGACAACAATATTAATATCAATCAAGTTAAAATTCAATTTACATATTAGATTAGAGTTAAATATTGTAATTTCTACTTATGTCCATGAAAAGAACGAAAAATATAATATTTTAATATTTAATATTATTATGAAAAATTATTAAAATTTAGAATAATAAAAATTACAAACATAGCTGCAATTTTTGACCACTTAATTATTCTCACCAGTCACAATGTTTTGAAAATGAAAAAAAAAAAGCTAAAAAATAATTAATTATTTTAATTTTAAAATATATAATTTCCCTTTGCTTTTCCTTCAATCATATATATATCTCAATTAAAACCCAATTTTTTATTCACCAACAACTTCAATTCCCAAGCAAATACGGCGCTGCCACGTGTACTCGCCGTATTAGGCCGGCAGCTGTCTTGCTTTCATTTGCGGGAAATTCTATACTTATATTTTTTAAAAAATATTATACAAATTTGGGGTTTTTCAAAATTGATCCCAAAAAAATAATTAATTACGAAAATAACTTAAGAGCAAAATCTTGTACGAGAATGTCTAGTTTTTTACAGTGTTTGTCGCAGTCGCCAGATAAAATGGTGACATAAAAAAAATCAATCATCGGCTAATGATGAGGGGGCATTGCCAGTCAGTATAGCGGCATCGACAGACATTATAAAAAACGGATCATTCTCGTATAAAATTTTGTTCATAGATCGTTTTCGCAAATAATTATTTTTTTGAGTCAATTTCGAAAAAAACCTAAAAATTTGTGTTAATATAAAAAAGAAACTCGTCGAATTATGAGTACTGTTTTCGATTTAAATATGCATCGAATATAAATATCGACCATATGCAAAATATTTCCAAATGATTTCACAGTCACAAAAACAAATCATTTTTTGAAAAGAGAAAATGTAAGCATGAATCTGTATAAGACATGCATTATCATTTTATATTATTGTTTTGTCGTATCTAATTAATAATTTAAAAAACACAAGAAGCATATAATATTTAGGTGTGGATCATATGCCTTTTTATTATTTAAAAATAGATGCATGGCTCATATAAAATGTGGAGGACTTAGGGGGTAATTTTCATATTTTTATATTTCAGCAAGGTTTTCCAAGAAATTTTACATTTTAATATTTAAATGTAAACCGTAGAAGCTGCTGCAACCCTGACAAAAACCAAGAAGCTTTGTGGGAAGCTTCCGCCATGACAGCAACTGCAATACCTCAAAATTTTAATATACATACATATATACTGATACACATACACATGCACAAATACATATACATATGCATATACATGTACATGTACATGTATGTTAACATATACTTAATATATATATATATTGCAAATATTAATAAATCTTGGGTGCAATAGAAAGATACATTACATTTTTAATGAGATAATGTAAATTCGAATTGATATTATTAAAATAAATAATCATGAATTCCGAACATGTATCATAAAACGGATATAAAAAATACAACAACAAAATTAAAAGCATAAAACGGACATTAAAAATACAACAATAAAAATATAAACATATTGGAAGTTTAGCTGACAAAAGAAAAGCAAAAACAAAACATTCTAATGTGGCTGCTGGGATTCGAGCCCAGGTCTCCACGGCCACAACGTGGAATTCTTACCACTAAACTACAGCCACTTTGTTGTCCAGATTTTGAGAGTAATAATTTAATAGTAAAATTAAATTTAGGCATAAAGGAGTTAAAATTAAAATTTAAACCATTTTATCTATCACGCAAAAAGAAAAAGAAAAAAAAGGAAGAAAAATGGTGGGGTAGTGGGACTAGTCGATGTCGGAAGGGCCTATACAGGTATTATTGTTAAAAGATTACAGTATAAGGATTAAATCTTAAACATAATAGAGAGACTAAAATTGAAATTTAACCATTTTATTTATCATGCAAAAAAAAAAAAAAAAAAATGGTGGGTGTAGTGGGACACTTATCAATGTACACTAACTCTTTATACATCTTGTATATTTGGAATTTAGTTTACTTACTTTTATTTTTAAGAATTTATTTTTTTACTTTTCGGATTTAAAAATTTATTTTTAAATTATATATAACTAAGTAACAATTTAATTGAAAAGTCAATGTTATTAACTATTTGGACTAGTTAATAATATTATAAAAATATAGAGACCAATTTGTGTTAGAAATTATAGTATAATAATTAAATTTCAAATATAAACATAATAGATAGACCAAAATTGAAATTTAACCATCGAATTATTTGAGTTTGAAGCTCAAGTATTTTGGGTGGGTCTACATGTCGTATCATTTCTATTTCTCTGCCCATCTCATTTTAGGTTATTTGTTTCGATGATTTCATATTTAAATCAATTCAAGTTTGATCTAAATGAGTTAAAGGTGGTTGACTTTTTTAAGATCAAATCAAGTTGAATTGGATTTAAATTCGGATTAATTACAAAGGTGGATTGAGAGCAAGGAAGGATCTAGGCCCTCAATGGAAAATTTTCTATTTAAACCCTTTGTAAATGAAGAAATTAGAAGCTAATATACCATTAATTTACACTTTGACCAACTCTTTTTAAATACAATTCCTACTAATACTAGTACCCATAACTCCCAAACTCTTGAAGGATAGTACGGGATTAAATACGTTACAACCCACACTTTTCTTATTGTTCCAATGGTAACGTTGTTAACTGAACTAAAATTCAATCGATTAAGAAATCATAAGTTAATACATAATAAAAATACATTTTAATTTTTCAAAACTTTATAATTTCATTTCAATCCCTAAAAAAATTTCTAGCTTCATCTCTGTGCCAATTTTTTGGGTTTGGGTTTTTTTTTTTTGGGGCTGAATTACAAGAACAAGACAAAGTCTGAACAACAAACACAATTAACGTGGCTCGAACTCAGACCACACCTGAAACGGTGAATATCTTGACCATCATACCATCGCATGGAATACAGTTTGAGTCTAATTTCAATTGTCTTGCATGGGGTAGAAATAAAAGCATGGTCCCTAATACCAGGAATTTTCTGTTCCACTTGCTAAACAAAAGCCAACATATATTCTTCTAGGATTTATAAACATCCTTGTCTTTTCTTTAAACATCTTTTAATTCTCCCAACTTTACAGTTTACTCCCCCTCTTTTTAAGGATCTTTGTCACTTTCCAGTTTCACCTGCTTTTTTCTTACATTATTGGTTAAATTTTGCTATTAGTCCCTATACTTTACAAAAGTTATGGATACAGACATTGTCCTCATACTTTAATTTGGTCATCTTAAGTCCTTGTACTTTTTGAATTTTAAAATTTCAGTCCTCATGTTAAATTCATTAAGTTATGTTATTTTCAAAATACGATGCAGCAAACTTATTATCATGCGTGTGATGCCATGTCAACTTGTAATTTTCATATTGTTCTCTTTGAAAATCCTGCTAATGGATCAATAACTGTCATTTGCGTCAAGATAGAAATTTCAAAATTTGAATTCAAATTGAGAATATGAACTAAATCTACAACTATATGCATATTACGAGATTAGTAATTATATTTAGCCAAATGAAATTAACTGTACAAAAATTTCAAAAATAAAAAAGGTACAAGGACTAAACTTGATTAATTAAAAAAACACAAAGACAAAATTCACAACTTCTGGATTAATGGTAAAATTTAACCTGCATTATTCAACTCAGTACAGAAAGACAAAAAAGGGTATAAAGTTAAACCCTAAAATATTACAAAATTTTCATTGAGATCCCACAGTATTCTGGTGTATATTATGATCTGCAGAGAAGTGGGAATTAAATGAATTCTTTAAGCATGTATTAGACTACATACAATGACTGTAAAAGTATAATGATACATATAGTATATATGCGTGTGTGTATATATATAGTAGAAGAAAGATTATTGTATTTTATGCCCTTAAAACTTTTTTTTTTTTTTTTGCATATAATGGAACGTGGATTCCAATTGCAGGCCTATGCATTGCAAGTGGATAAGACAGTCTCTAGGAGCTCTTTTTCTCACTTTGAATTTAATATTAACATTTAACAAGTTTTGCCATCTTGGTATCCCAATTTCATCCAATAATTATATAGTTTTTAGCCCTTACATATATATACATATACACATACACATACACATACACATACATATGAGCATAGATATACATATACATACAGTGAAACTATGCGTGAAGATTGGTTTGATGTTGTGGATGATGGACAACTTCAGCCTAGAAAGGAAAGTAGAAGAGAAAGCAAACAACAAATATGCAATCTTGCCCATATTGCGTTTCATTATATATATATAGTATATATAGGTTTCTTTCTGGTGAAAGAGCACTTTAAGTTTTGTTCAATACCAGCTAGTAGTTTTTAATATTAACCATAAATACAGCCTGCTTATAACCAATGTCTTGATGTTATTACGGTCAATTACGATGAATATCGGCTATAAATAAACCCGAAAACGACGAAACAACGAGAGTAACATCACAGTTGCAGCGTGTACTTACAACCGTACCGGAGTCTGGTCACATACATTCATGCATATACAGAGTAAAAAAAAAGTACCATTTGTAATGGATGTGCTATCAAGTACAAAGATTGTAGCTATAAACTACTAAAGCATATTCATACATACATACATATATATATGTATCGTTCAAAAAGAAAAAAGAAAGTAGAACTTTATTATATACTTGGCCTGCACTGGTGAAATGGTGGCTAATGATTTTTAACTTTAAAATGATAACCCTACAATATGCCTATATATATTATATAATACAAGGTCTTAAAAGAGCTCTTTCAAACAGAATTTTACTCTTTCAGAGTTTAGTCCCTTCATTTGAGTATCTTACTGCAATTTCATCCATGTGATGGTGAAGACAAAAATAGAAGCTTAAAATCCAATATTACATACACTCTATATATAACAGCTATAGGGTACTTCACTAGCAAGCTAAAGCTGCTTAAAGTTCCTTGTGCAACCTCAAGTGAAAGAGAATTTTTGCAGTTGCAGGGAAAGGAAAATCGAAGGAGCAAGCAAAGCGGTCGAAGGATAAACCAGTTTACCAAATATTACTTTCGGGTGACAAGTTTTTGAAGCCACTATGGAGTATACAAATCTCCATTCTCAACCTAAGGTTGAAGAACAGTATGTTGAGTATACTTCTCTATTAACTCAAACCGGTCATCGAGTATCCACCGTGGATGAATGGAAGCCCGACCTGTTACCGTAAGTTCTAAGCTACCTCGAAAAATTATATGTAATGTGTTCATATGATTATGTATCATTTTTAGTTGTGCAAACTTGTAACTTTTTTTCATGCAGGAATATTGGTAGCAGATACCATAGGAATCCGGTTCAAACCGTCCTGAAATCGAAGGATCTATGGCCCTTGATGAATGAGGGTAGTTCCTTCAACCAACAATCTGCGGCCAATGAGTTTCTACTCACGAATGTCAAAGATGAGATGTCAGATTCGTTCCCCAAACTGAGTGAGATGATGTACTGCAACAGTAGCACAGAGGACTCATATTTACTATCTAAAAAACCAGAACTCCGTGGTCAAGATCTAGGAGGAAACCTATGGTACAGCAACATGACCGAACGGCAGCACTCAACTAGAGACTTGTACACTAATGCTAATGATCACTCCCTATGTGATTTCAATCATATCTTTCCAAGTACAAATATTTCTACCTCGGGTATGTGTTCAACATTGTTTTCGAGCTCATTGGACTTGAACTTGAAATCATTCGATCTTTTGGCCTCAACATATGGTGGTGGGAGTTGCTGCAATCAAACCAGAAATGCACTTATAGGCCATAATCACAGAACAGAAAGCAATAACGGTCCATCCACAAGCTCAAAAGTATGTGCCTATATATATATATATATATATATCTTATTCATATTTCCATCGATCACTTTCAAGATTCTTATCTGCTTAATCACCATAAAAGGTATCAATCACAAGCACAAAGAGACCTGTTAACTTTTCTGATACAAAGGAACCCCATATAGATGCTAAGAAGCACCGGTCCTCGACGGCACAATCCCCATGCCCTACATTAAAGGTTAGAAAAGAGAAACTAGGAGACAGGGTTGCAGCACTTCAAAAGTTAGTGGCACCATTTGGCAAGGTACATCACCTTCCCCACTATGACTTTAAAAAAAATATATAAAACAAAAAATATTCATTGAACCATACTTGTATATATAAATTTCATGTATGTGAATGACTACCAGACAGATACAGCCTCTGTGTTAACAGAAGCCATTGGATACATACAGTTCTTACATGATCAAGTTGAGGTACTTCTTTTTTACCTCTTTGGGTCACTTTATAATTTGCTTTTTGGTCCCTGTATAGTTTTTTCACTTCAATTTACATTGCAGACATTGAGTGTACCATTCATGAAATCATCACAAAGCAAGCTTTATAGAACAATGCAAATGGTATGAAATAAATAACAGAGTTGCTACGAAAAAAATTATCGAGAATTGCAACTTACGGCTTTTTCTTCTCACCAGCAGGGCTTGAAAGAAGAAGAGCAGAAGCCTGATCTTAGAAGTAGAGGATTATGCCTCGTGCCGGAGTCTTTCGCGGAATATTTTATTAATTGTTGCTTTAATGGAATTTAGAGATATGCAGTTGTATGCTAAAAGATACTTTTGTATGCTTCTCATTATAGAACATTGAAATATGAAGCTCCAGAAGAGATATTATAGATAATTTGAATGCATTCATTTCTTTCAAATAATAGTATGTATATATATAAATGTATGTATGTACATTGACATATAACAGATCAATTTAAATCATGTATATATAATCAAAACTTTTTTGCATTGCACATTCTATGAGTGGAAATGTTAAGACTAGAGTGCACTTTGTGGGTTTGCGTTATAAACCAAACTGCTCCACCACCAGTTTTCCAAGCATCTGTTAGTGTTCGGCTTTTTCTTTCTTCACCAGAAGTACTGAAAATATGAGAAAAGCGAATATCAGACTCGAATGCATAACTTTCATGTGAATAATATTGCTCATAAGAGCTATGGAACTCTTTATAGCTTACCAAAACCCTCCTCTTCCTCTTCTTCTTTTTCTCAATATACGCCAAGAGCTCCTGCTGTTGAGCAACCGCATCTTCGAGAGCCTAACAAAGCACGGGAATGACAATTTCGATCACTTTGATATAGAATACTTTTGAAAACCAAAGCTTTATCAAAACCAGCAATGTTTACCTTCTTAGTTGCCATAAGCTCTTGCTCCAAGGAAGCGGCTCGGTTTACTGCAGAATTCAACAATTCCTCCTTCTCAGGAGGCATCGTTGTAGGTTTTGCGTTCATAACGGTTATTCTCTCTTCCAACTCGGCTATACGTTTCATGACCGTCATCATCTCAGCAGGTGAGATGGATGACGGTGGTGGTAAGTTAGCAGCCGAAGGTTCTTGGTTCTTAACCCCCGTTCCAACACGATTAACAGCATTCGAGTCATCGCTGACTTTCTGTGACATGGTGCGTGTCACTTTCATCATGGTAGCAATGCCCATAACGAAGGTCATTACACCGGTGAATATCGGAGAACTGAAACCATCAGGATCCTTGTGTTGCATAGGATAAACATCTGCCTTTGCAACAATGGAAACCTTAGCAGCTATTACGATTTAACTGTGTGCAAGTAAGTAAACACTCAATTTACCTTTCGATCGTACAGGAACTATCTCGTTGTGCACACCAGTTTTCGGAGCTAAACTCACAGTTCTATCAGCCATTGGCACAAATTTATTGTTTTGGCTCGTTTGGACCTGTGGGATTTATCAGAAAAAGGAAAACCAAGGGGAAAAATCGTAACTTTTAATGCAAGAAACGAACTTGTTGGTAATACTAGATGCTATTGCTGACAACATCGAGCAAAGAAAGGCTGCTATACTTACATTTTCATAAACAGGAGAGAGTTTTGGGGAAATGTTTTGTTTGTTTCCTGCATCTGGGACCGCCTCAGCTTCCGAGACGCTAGCTTGGTTCGACTGTGAAACAAACTACAAAGTCAATCAATGAAAAAAATGGAAATAAAGCCCATGTGTTAAGCAAAAAAGAACCTCTGAGAACACGACCCCATCATTGCAAACCGTCTTGTCTTCTGCACTTTGAGGCTGAGACTTCTTCGTGCATTTATGTTCACCATTTTGAACCATCTGCAAGCGGAAGAATTGGTTAAGCGCTACTGAAGAGCTACCATACAGAATATTGGAGCCAAAAGAAAGTTTGGGTTCACCTTCAAGATCTCCGGGTCCTTCCATGGGCCCCTATCAGAAAGCATGCAGCCTCCTTGATCAGCACAGGTGCAATTACCTCCCAAAAACTCCGGTAACTCACTGATATAAAGCCACATACAAAATGAAAATGTTCGATCACAATACAAAAGAGGCAAACTAAGCTCATGTAGTCAAAACTACTTACCTTTCATCAATTATTTCAAGCAACCTGCTTTGAAATTTGTTTCCAAGAACCTGATACACGATAAATATTTATCGATTAACTTTTTAAGCAATAAAACAAGAAAACTCAACACGAGGAATCTGATACACTTACATTAATCTTGGCTGTGGTCTTAGGATCAAGGAAAGACTTAACAGAGTTCCACAACATTCTAAATCCTGAACCGGCATTAATAATGAACATCCGGTTCAATGTCTGCACAAAAAAAAAAAAAAAGACCCAACATCATATAATGTTAAAAAATCAAAACTGAAACAAAAGTCGAGTGCAAACTGGTACCTCGGGATAATTGTCACCATCGGTCTTTTGAAGACGAGTGATGAGTTCCCTTGCAGCTTTGGTGAAGCTTTTAAGACCCTGTATCGTTAAAACACGAAATTAAACCATGCTGCAATCTCATACGTGATCTATATGTATATATACATATATATTACCATTCACTTACCACTCCTTGTACATCCAAGATGGTGGTGCTTTGATCAATGTGCTTCTTGGCAGCAATAGAACAAGCCGGGAACTTAATATTGAATGTTTTTTCAAACTCTTGTACATGGTATTGGATATACCGGTCCATAGTCGTAACTTGCAAGAGCTTATTAGCATCTACTAAGCCTATTCTCTCTATATATACCGGCCGTCCATCTTTATCTACTCCATGGTACCCTTGTGGATAATATTTCAACACATCCTCACGCTCCTTGAACTCGAAATCCTTAAACCAAAAAGGAAAATATGAAAATGCAACTCAGTCACAAAGATTAATTTTGTTTTATTCCTTTTCTAGAAAAGATTTTACCTCCAAAATCGTGTCGGTACCGAATTCCTTCCTCCATTGAAGCATATCACCCCACATTTGCTTTGTTTTATCAATATCAAACTTTCTAGCCTTCAAGAACCTTCATAAACACACACATTTTAGAGCTTAAAACAGCAACAACAACATTGTCCTAAAAAGAACAAAACAAGATGGAAAACAAAACAACCTTAGCAACTTGTGATAATCGTCGTGTTTCTCGGGCAATAGTTCTTCCAATATAAGCGCTTGTCGCAAGGCATCGACAGCCTGCAACTCATCGGCATTGTGCTCGTCTTCGATCTCAATAGACATTACTTTACTACTCCTCCTACCTTTCTTTGAAAATGAATTCCTAAACTTACTTGAAGCACTAAGTGCAGCTTTTTTCAATGAACCCATTGCATTCTTTTTTTCTTCAGATACATCAACAACAAATGCTGTAAAAAAAAAAAAACAAACCCATCATCAAACCCTAAACATTACTTAACCCCCCCCCCCAAATTTACCATGATTCCGCAGAAAATTCATGCAAATCACTATAATATCAATAAAATAAAATAAAACAAAATAAAACAAAACCTCTTTTGGACAATTGGGTTTTCCTTATTTCTTCCAAAAAACATCAAAACATGCAAATGGGGTCCTAAAAACAGATAAAAAAGGGGTAATTAGTGAAAAAATAAAAAAAAAATGAAAGACCTTGGTTTTGAATATCAGACATGATTTGAGGCTGGGCAAATTTTCTTGATAACAATCCCCAGGACTCAAATGTCTGCACATTGATATCATATACAATGTATTATATCATCAAACATTCAAATATTCATATATAAATATAATTTAAAAAGTTCAAAAACAATGTACCTCTTCAAAGGGGAAAGGGGAAGGTGGATAAGAGGGAGAATAATATAAGAGAAACCCCAAATTTCATCTTTTGCTTCAATGGGTTTTTTAGGGTGCTTCGAAAATGGTGGTGGAGTCAACCACACAAGAAATTATAGTAATGTTTTTGTTATTACAATTTTTTCTTGTAATAAAAAGAAAGGAAATGGGTTTGTTTTTGTATTCTTTGATTTATTTGAGATTTGCTTTTTTGACCAAGTCTTGATTTTTAAAACAACAATAGCTATGGCTTTGAAATGACATTTCTAAAGAAAATTGAATGCTAAAGGTAAGGCCTTTCCGTTGATTTCTTTCCCCCCTGATTTAACTGAAATTTTCTTTTCTGGGAAAGGGGAAAAAAAACTGAAATTTTCTTTTGAACCAAACGGCATTTTTCCTGTTTTCGCGGCAAAATTTCGTACGGAATTTGGGTTTGGATTTCTTAAGGCCAATATATGTTTGTTGGAGAGGCCAATATGGGCTCCTAATGAATTCTTTTAGAAAATATATAATGAAAAATTTAATCCCCAAGGGTCAGGTAGCTCGCCGAGTCTATATCGATTTGGATTGTGGTTAGACAATAATTTTTACACTACGAATAAATTAAATTTAAATGATAAAAATATTTTAAAATAAAAATTTATAAAACAATAACTAAAAATATTTTTCAATTTTTAAATATTAAAATGAGCTTTTTGGCAGCTCGATCCGACTTAAAAATGGACTTGGGTTTGAAAAATATTTTGGAATTAAATATTAGTCCGATCTAATTCGGTTCATGAACACTTTTACTAATGTTTACCTTTTTTTTTTGTGTCATTTTGATTACAATTTTCTAGTCACTTTGGCCCTTAAAATTTAAATTTTAGTCAAAAAAAAATTACTTCATTTTACCAAAAAATTGACTAAATTGTTAAAGTTTTAACAACACATATATGATAGTTTGTATGGTAATTCACGTGTATTTAATTGTTAATATAGATAATTAATCTAAAACGAAGAGTGGGTGAAAATCATACTAATATGTATAATAATATCAAAAGCTGATGTGTTGTTGATGAGTCATGACTCTTCCCATAAAGAAAACTTCCGGAAATTGACATTTCCAAGTGAATAACTTAAGTTGTTTTTATTAAGGTGTTAATCAAAATTTTTAGAGCTAAACGGTGGTGGAATTAATTAGGTTAATAGTTTATTAAATAGATTATTAAAAATTTATAATAATAAAAATTAATTTAATCATCCAATTCAATTAATTTATATTGATTCTCGAATTAATCGGTCTAAAGTTTCTTTTCCCGAATCAGTTCTTGATCTAAGCAAGCCGATTCAAACAACTATGATACACATGTCAAATATTCATTCAATAATACAATGCTATTTGATTTAGATGCTAAATTAAACATTAAAATTAACTATGGGAGTTAGGTGAGATGAAAAGGGGTCTCTTTCAGAGGTGTTCATGAGTTGGGTTCGGGCATGATATTAATACACTTATGCTTGCTCAAGTTCGGTTTGACTCGAAATCTGAGCTTAAAATTTTACCAACACCTATCCATATTTACAAAAGACTCTAAGTCCATTTTAAGCCCCACCATATTATTTTTTTTATTTTTTAAAAATATATTTATTTTATTTTATTCTAATATTTAATAATTTTATATATTTTTTATTTATTAAATTTTTTTGTACAGAACATTATTTTAATGTTTACATTAGAGTAATATTAAATATATAATATATGTTTATTTTTTAATGTGTTAAAAAAACATAATAAAAAGTATTATAAACTTAAAACAGGTTAGGCTCGAGTGTTGAATATTCAAGTTTAAGCCTGACTATTATTTTAAATGGACTTATTTTTTTACCCAAGCCTATTTTTCGATTCTAATAATTTTATTCAAATCTTTCCAAATTTTGGTTAGGCTCTCTGGCTTGAGCAAAAAGCTCGACCCATAAACAAGACTAATCTCTTCTACTTTAATCAGTGATTGAGGGTTCGATCTTCACGGTAAATATGAAACAACTTTAAAACTTATTACCAACCTCTCCTTCATAACAAATCTATAGAATGCACCGAACCTTAAAAAGCCAAAATAGTGACAAAGAGCAGACTCAGGGGCACGCTTACTTTACCTTTGGTGTTTTTCTAAACGCCAAAAAAGCCGTGAAAATGAGTCAGCTAAAGTGAACGTGGTTCCACCCCCTACGCACCCATTTCTTAACACCTGTACATATACACCACCACTCTATGCTATAAAGTCATTGGCTTGGGGATAGGTGCTTCAGAGCCTGCACATGGGATGTGTACCCTTTTTGGCTTTTGCTATCACCCATTACCCAATGAGCAATATTACATGTGTGAAGGATTTGACCTAGAAAGTGAGAGATAAGAAGTGTGATTTCTTCTTAGGTAAGTTTTTTCGATTTGAGCTTGAGGATGAAGACAATATTGTTAGGTCAATTTGTTTTTTTTCGAGGGTTTAACTCCCACTCGATATTGAATTTAGTGAAATTTGATACGACTATTGAATATCGAGGAGTCTCATATGCATAAGTCGAGTTATTGGTAGTGTTAGCAAAAACTTAAATTATAAAATCTTGAATGTTTGGGTTCTCTTCTTGGATTTATTTCGATTTTTAATTTAATTGTAATGTTAATTTTAATTATAGTTGATTAAATATATGTGTACTATTATTAAAAGTTTGATTAAGTTGATGACACCCATCAACTTAATCCTAACCCAATTGTTAAATTATCAAAAATAATTTTCTTTACTATGAAACAAATATTTATTTCCAAGTAAATTTACAAACACACCCCTACACTAAAAAGTTTATATAAATAGAGTTTCCCTCAACAAAAGGAACCTTAAATAGACCCACTTTGTGCAAAGCAAATTTTATGTATGTGAAAATGGAAATGGTGGATCTGTTTTTTTTTTTTTTCCTTGAACCAGAGGTAACCTTTTAAGGGCTATTTTTTTTTTTTTTTTATAAACTTTCCCCAAATTTCTTTGAATATCATCATCACTTTGTAACTTGCCTGCAAATTTTTAAAATTTAAAATTTACACCATGTTTTCAACCAAAGAAATGCCATCACCATCATCATTGTTCTCGGCCTATGCTTCCATGACAGCTTCCATCATGCTCTTTCGATCCATGGTGAACGATATCATCCCTTACCCAATCCAAAACTATCTCGTTTCGAGTTTGGGTTACTTGTTCAAGCCACGATCTCGACTGCTGACTTTGGTCATGGAAGAATCTAATGGCATGGTTAAAAATCAAGTTTACTATGCGTCCGAGGTTTACTTGTGCACCAAGATAAGTCCCGACACAGAAAGGCTTAGAGTTAGTAAGACCCCGAGAGAAAACAACCTTACTATAAGGCTCGAGAAAGGTGAGAAAATCATTGATTTTTTCGAGGGTGTTGAGCTTAAATGGAGATTTGTCTGTGCCGAAGCAGAGAAAGGGAATAACCTGAACGATCAAGGCGTTGCGAGAACTGAGAAACGATCGTTCGAGCTCAGTTTCGATAAAAAATACAAAGGGTTGGTTTTGGGGTCTTATGTGCCTTTTGTATTGGAAAAAGCAAAGGCAATTAGCGATCAACAAAGAGTTTTGAAGATGTATACACTTAGTACGCAAGGTTATATGCGAGTGATGTGGGATTCGATTAATCTCGAGCATCCGGCAACATTTGAGACGTTGGCGATGGACCCGAAGTTGAAAAACAACGTTCTGGAGGATTTAGATAGGTTTGTTAAGAGGAAAGAGTTTTATAAAAAGGTTGGAAAAGCGTGGAAAAGGGGTTACTTGTTATATGGACCTCCCGGGACCGGGAAATCTAGCTTGGTTGCTGCCATGGCTAATCATTTGAAGTTCGATGTGTATGATCTTCAGCTTGCGAATATAATGGGAGACTTTGACTTGAGACGATTGCTACTATCAACGGGGAATCGGTCCATACTTGTCATCGAAGACATTGATTGCAGCATAGATTTGCCGGACCGACGGCATGCCCCCGATGGACGAAAACAACCTGAACATCATATACAGGTTTGGCATATTTTAAGTACCATCATTTGAAAGCAACGAGTTCCCACTTTTTCACATTGGGAAATTGTAGGAAAAGATCATTGGGGTAAAAGTACTATGCAGCCCCTTTTACTAGGAGTTAAGATTGCATTCCATCTCTTTTTTACTCAGAAAATAGGTAAAATAGTCCCTATACATTATATCAAAAAGTAAATTGATCTTTTTTGTTAAAAACTTCATCCATTCCTATCGTCAAAAATTAGCTTGACTGATGACACGTGACATATCATGTGTACCTCATGCTAACATATATAGGAATTAATTTACCTATTTTTTGAGTAGAAGAGATAAAATACAATCTAACTTATAATACAAAGACTTTCATGATACTTTTACGACTATGATAAATTACATGTCATTTCGAGACATGTCTTTTTTGTCTTGTCCCATGGTTCATTGAACAATTACATGTTTTGTTGTATCAAAATCCCCCACCACATGGTTCATTTTGCAGTTGACACTATCAGGGCTGCTCAATTTCATAGATGGATTATGGTCAAGCTGTGGAGATGAGAGGATCATTATATTCACCACTAACCATAAGGACCGATTAGACCCAGCTCTACTCCGACCAGGCCGAATGGACATGCACATTCACATGTCATATTGCAACCCTCAAGGTTTCAAGCTTTTGGCCTCGAATTACTTGGGAATCCATGGCTACCACCACCTTTTCGGAGAGATTGAAGGCTTGTTGCAGGACACCGAGGTCAGTCCCGCACAAGTTGCCGAAGAGTTGATGAAGAGCGAAGATCCCGACATTGCACTCGGAGGACTCGTCAAGCTGCTCAAACGGAAGAAGCTGGAAGGTGACGGACCGATCGGTGAAGACGGTAAGACGGTCGGAATTCGAGAAGTTAAAAGGCAGAAAGTTGAGACCAAAGATAAGCCTATTAGGATGAGTAGAAGGAAGGTGACTAGGAGAAGGAACATATGATTACTAGCTATTATATATATAAAATGTCACACACATTTTTTACTCCAACTTAAAATCTCAAAGTTTTTAAAATTCCGATCTCGTTCTTGGTTTTTCATCCGATTAACTTCAAGTGTGTTAAATCACTTTCTATTAACATTTTATAATAATAAATAATAGAAACTTAGGTTAAAAAGTGAGGATTTGGTTAAGTTCAGACGTATACATCATGCTGCTATGAGTTCAAATTGTACCATGTGTGGGTAAATTTCTAGATTTATTCTAGTTATATTTATATATTTATATGAAAAATATTAAAAAATAATATTCATTACTTTGTAAAACGAACGAGTTTTCAATCATTTTTTAATTAAATTACTATTCGATTGACTCGTGACTCTAATTCAATCATAAATATAAATATAGTGTGCATTTAGATCCAATAGTCTAATATAATTTTATAAAATTAAATTTAATATATTATATTGTGGGTTAGGATGGATTATTTTACAATATTTGTGAGAATGAACTTTTTTTTTTTAATATATTATGTGTCACGCATAAAATTAATCCGTGCATTATACAAAAATAAAAATTAATTGATATAATATATTATATTAAATTATTTAACTAAATTCAGACAAATCCACATGATCAAAATATTTATATACATATAATTTTTTTATAAAATTTATATTCATTTCGTTAAACATAAATAAATAATACATATAATGTAATTTTTTTTATAATTGTATACTATAAACAATCTTATATAATTAAGTCCAATTAATCAATGTAAGAGTATGTGAGTTTGAGTCTGCTAAAACGCATTATCTTTTTTATTTATAAGTTAAAAAGAGAGGGATTATGAATAATTTTAAATATTACGTCCAAAAGAGCAGAAAAAATTAAAATGATAAAAAAATCATCCATATAAGTCAAATATCTTAACATTCTGTCCCAATTCATTAATTAATTTGTATTATCACATTTATTTCAAATCTTGTTTAATTATAAAGAATATTTGAGCAATAAATAGAATATTTTTCTTGACTTACAAGAAAGCTTTTATGAAATGGGTAAATTTCCTTATTATTGAGATGTTTTTCTTCAGCCACAAGTAAGCTTTTAGGGCTATTTATATGTTTGCTTCTTTTACTTAGAGTTGCTTGAATGTCATTTTCTCTTGGCTCAATGAAATTTAAAATTGTTAGATTTGGGTGACTAGAATTCTTGTTAAAATAAAATAAAAGAAGTCTAGTTCTATTTGAATTTTATTTTGATTTGAATGAGGTGCTTTGAATTTTTCTTTGCGATATTTCGTTTAATTTTAACAAAAATTCTAACCATGTTTTTGATCAAAAAGATGCAGATGCCATCTCTACCATCATTGTTCTCGACCTACACTCCCATGGCTACTTCCATTATGCTTTTTCGAATCAGAAATGATTTCTTCCTATACTTGAAAGACTTGTTTAAATGTCGTTTCAAACTATTCACTTTGATCATCAACGAAACCAATGGCATGGAGGGAAACGAAGTCTACGATTCATCCGAGATTTACTTGTGCAACAAAATAGATCTCGGCACCGAGATGCTCCAAATAAGCAAATCCCCAAAAGACAATAACCTCGCAATAAAGTTCGCGAAATGTGAGACAATGGTCGATTGTTTCCAAGGCATCGAGCTTAAATGGACCTATGTAGGTAACGAAGTACAAAAGAGCAATAACCAAAAGGATCCATCCGCTAAACGGTCGTTTGTGCCTGGTTTCCATAAGAAACATAAAGACTTGGTTTTGAGTTCTTACGTGCCTTACATACTAGAAAAAGCAAAGGCAATAAGAGATGAACAAAGGGTTTTGAAGATGTACACTCTCAACAAGCTCGGCTATAACCCAAAGATGTGGGATTCCATTAACTTCAAACATCCCGCGACGTTCGAGACATTAACGATGGATGCCGAGTTGAAAAATGCTGTCATGGAGGATCTAAATAGGTTTATTAGTAGGAAAGAGTTTTATAAAAAGGTTGGGAGAGCATGGAAAAGGGGTTACTTGTTAGATGGACCACCAGGGACTGGTAAATCAAGCTTGGTTGCAGCTATGGCTAATTATCTTAAGTTCGATGTGTATGATCTTCAGCTCATGAATATATATCGGGACTCCGATTTGAGACAGTTGCTGCTATTGACGGGGAACCGGTCAATACTTTTGATTGAAGATATTGATTGCAGTGTCAATCTTCCAAGCCGGCAACCTGCCGATAAACCTATAAATCTGAAAAAGGAAGTACAGGTTTGGCTTCTCTACAGTTTACACATGTAGATATATTATCTAAGCTAAGTTCTTAAGATATATTTGTAAAACTTATGCAGTTAACACTATCAGGGCTACTCAATTTCATTGATGGATTATGGTCAAGCTGTGGAGATGAGAGGATCATTATACTCACCACCAACCATAAGGACCGGTTAGACCCAGCTCTACTCTGACCGGGCCGAATGGACATGCACATTCACATGTCCTACTGCAACCCTCAAGGTTTCAAGCTTTTGGCCTCAAATTACTTGGGAATCCATGGCTACCACCACCTTTTTGGTGAGATTGAAGACTTGTTGCTGGACACCGAGGTCACTCCTGCACAAGTTGCCGAAGAGTTGATGATGAGTGATGATCCCTTGCGTTAAGCGGACTCGTCAAGCTACTCAAATGGAAGAAGCTGGAAGGCAATGATGCTAACGCGTTCGATATTCAAGATGTTAAAAGACAAAAGGGTAAGTGTTATTCGATAATCCAACTGTACTAATCGTACTTAACTCGATTGACGCTGTTGATATTTCTGCAGAAGCCGTGGTCCAATTTAACCTGGCAACAGACTTGCCTATCAAGCTACAAGGCAATGTATACTTCGCAACGTGGAAAGCTCAATTAGTGATGCTCCTCAACGGACATCAATCAATCGGTCATCTCGATGGCTCAATATCAGCTCCGCCAACGGCAATCACTCGAAATAACAAAAAAATCCCAAACCCGAAATATCAAATTTGGTTCAGTCAAGATCGGTTCATTCAACAAGCAATGATGGCGTCGGTTGATATCACTATCGCCCCCAGCGTAGCCACTGCTTCAACGGCTCAAAAAGCATGGGAGCTTCTTCATACATTTTATGCTAATAAGACTTGAGTAAATAAAGCTCAGAATTAGAAATAGTAATAGATTATCGGATATTAGAAAGCAAAACTTATATATAATATAGGCATATTAGTCATTCATTTAGGCCGAATGAGTAACATAAAAACAGTGTATGATTTTTTTTCTTTAGATATTCGTGTCCGATTCTCGAGATCCTTAAATTTTGGTTTTCTTTGAGGATTCATCCTTCTTGAGATATTTGTGTTCGATTTTCATTTCTTGGGATTCTTTAACCCCGGCTTTGTCCTTCTCAAGATACTTGTGTTCGATTTTCAGTCCTCGAGATTCTTTAACCTCGGCTTTCTTTGAGGCCTCATCCTTCTCGAGTTCCTCCTCTTCCATTTTCTTCTGCTTTAGGAAAGTCAAAAACCCTTCAACCGCAACATCAACATCTTCATCTTTCATCAACTCTTCAGCAACTTGTGCAGGGGTGACCTTGGTAGCTCCCAGCAACACCTCGATTTCCCCGAAAAGCTGGTGCTCGCCTTCGATCCCCAAGTAATTCGCAGCCAAAACCCTGAAAGCATGCATACCGCAATATGACAAGTGAATGTGCAAGTCCATCCTTCCGGGTGATTCGTCGTTAGCACGATGATCCTCTCGTCTCCGCAACTAGACCATAGACCATCGACAAAGTTCAATAGCCCCGAAAGCGTCAACTGCATAGATTTCAACACAATCAAACACATTTAACGCATCAAAAACACAAGGTTAAATTCTTCTATTAGTCCCTGTAATTTGTGAAAGTTATTGATTTAGTACATGTACTTTAATTTGATCAATTTTAGTCTCTGTATTTTCCGAATTTTGAAAATTTAGTCCTAACCCAAATAGTAGCAATTAAATATGTCTGGTTAAATTCAATTATTAATCTTGTACTATGCGTACAATTATAAATTTTGTTCGTATTCTTCAATTGGATCATTTCAAATTCAATCTTGACATAAATGACAATCGTTAATCCATTAATTGAATTTTTAGTGAATAATAAGTGAAAATAACATGTTGAATATGTTTGCCACATCAAATTTTAGAAATAGGAAGATTTAATGAATTTAACAGTTATCATTTAGTGAAGATTAAAATTTTAAAATTCAAAAAGTATAGGGACTAATTACAAATTTAACCAAAACACAAACATAAGAACTAACCTGTTTGTCTAGACCATGACGACTATGTCCACGATCAGGCAAATTAACAGTACAATCAATATCTTCAATCACAAGAATCGATCTATTCCCAATATCAAGCAACAATCTCCTCAAATCCGAATCACTTTTTATATTCTCAAGCTGCAAATCATAAATATCAAACTTCAAATAATTAGCCATAGCAGCAACCAAGCTTGATTTACCAGTCCCAGGTGGTCCATACAACAAATAACCCCTCTTCCATGATAGACCCACTTTTTTATATAACTCTTTCCTTCTAATAAACCTGTTTAAATCATCAACAATCATGGTTTTCAATTCTGGGTCAAGTGTTACAGTCTCAAATGTCGATGGGTGTTCAAGCTTAATCGATTCCCATATGAATATAAAACCGTAATGAACAGTCCCCAATGTATGTATCTTCAAAACCCTCATTTCATTTTCAATCATTTCAGCAGATTTCAACACAAATGGCAAAAAAGAATTCATCACTAAATCCCCATTTTTTTTTCTTGAATCTTAGCTCGAAATATCGTTTTTCAGTAACGTTACCATTTTTCTCCACTTCGTAGCAAACATGTCTCCATTTAAGCTCGACCCCGTTGAAGGAATCTGTGATTCTTTGACCTCTATCGAGCTTAAAGGATAATCCCTTGTCTTTTGGTATTTGGGTTGACTTTGGTGCTTAAATAAAGCTCGGTAGCGTTGAAAACGTGGTTCGGTTCGATACCGTCGAATTGGTCGATGATGATGGTTTGTTTGCCGGAGAAGAAACGGAATAAAGAACTGGTAGCTGACAATATGTGTCTTCGAAGTGGGTATGGGATGAGATCGTTGAACATGGATCGTAAAACCATTAATGAAGCACTTATTGAAGCGTATGTAGTGAAAGCTGATGTTGCAGATGGGAAAATGGTGGAAAAGGATTTGGGGAATTTGCTGAATGGTGATGAAGATGAGTGGTTGCTTGGTTTGCAGTAAAGCATGGTGAGAAAATTTTGTCTTCTCTTTTGCTCTTTGATTTTCTGGGTTTTTTTCTTTATGTTGAATGTGGTCTCAATGGTTTTCTTTTATAGGAGATAAATTAAACTTATTTGGGTTGATGGAATTCAATTCAAATTTGAGTATTATAATATTTGAATGCAACTATTTGTGTCTAATTGAATTTTTTTAATTTATTTATTATTATGAAATTTTATATTTACTTTTATTATATATTAGAAAACTTAAAGCTTAAATTTAAATTAATTTAATCGAATTTGAGTTTAAAATTTGATATTTTAAGTTATCTTAAATTGAATATCGAATCTCAAATTTCAAATTGAACTAAGATTTATCATTATTTGAATTTAACTCAATTCATCGATGCTTTAAAAGTCAATTAATCTCAAAAACATCCAAATAATCATGAGTTGATCATGTTACACCGATGTCTGATACTACAATTGGATATTCATCAATCAAAGACAATGATTAGGTTAACCAACAATTGAATATAAACTCGAGTATCAAATATCGGATATGTTATGTCTTAATATGTTTTTGTTAAGAAGGACAATCATAAATCTTAAAAAAAATTAACTTTCATTAACGATAAAATAGATATGAAAGGTGCTTCGGTTCGTAGTTAACTTTTTATTCAAGGGTTAATTACACTAAACATCTTCAAATTATAGCATAAATTATAAATTGATTTCAAATTTTAAAAAGTTTAAATTGAGCCCTCAAAGTTAACTATTATATCAATCATGTTTTTCTTCAACATAACTATTAATTTAAGCATCAAATGTCAATCTGAATCTGACATAAAACAAATTCAAAATTTATGGATCAAATTGTAAATATATATATACTTATCACAGGAATAATTTGAATATGACGAGAATTCGACTATCATATTTTAGAATTTTTAATCATTTTAAAATCTTGATAATAATTAATGAACCCTTTAAATAATTTAAAATCTCCTAGTTAACTACGCCCAATAATATAATGATTTAACATGAATTACCCTATAACTGTTCATCAAAAAAGTTATTATAATTACAAAAACAGGTTCAACATTTTTTAATAAAAGGAATTTGGAATTTCCACACAAAACATTAAATATAGAACTGGTTAGTTCATGACATTGACAATTGAATGAAATCCACTGCATATAAAACAAAAAAGAAGGCAACTATGGTCTATGAATAAAAAATAAAAGTCATTCTGTAATAATAAAACATTGTATTATAATATTTATATGATAGAAACAAAGTAACTAAGAAATTAGTTTGTAATTTTTTAAAATCGAAACTCGATTCAATTTTATTCGAGCATTGAGAGGTAAAAAAGATATTGTTAGAATTTCATAAAAATTTCATGCAACTAACTTTAAAACATTAGAAAAATCTTCATTAAGCCTCGTCATTAGTCCTTGATAAAATTTTGGGTTAGTTACTGTATTTTATAAGTTAAAAATTAAACTTTACTTTTGGGCGTCTATATTTTTTTTTATCACCCAATTATGAAAAATTATAAAATAATCCTCTAATTATTCAGTTTTATCTTTTTGATCACAAATTGATTAACATAAAATTGAAAACACTCAAAAATCTAAAATAATAGTATGGCAAAAAAAAAAAAAACTGAATAACTAGATGACAAAAAAAAGAAATTTACTAATAGTTGGATCATCATTTTGTAACTTTTCATAATTGGATGATAAAAAAAACAAAATTTACCCTTTACATTTTCATTTATAAATTCCCGTCAAATCATTAATATTGTTATTATTTTCGATCAAGATTTATCAATTTAACAAATTTTCCATTAAGATTTTTCATAATTACATTTTAATTCTCTTAAATATATACAACCTCCAAAAATCTTCAACAACATCGGAGTTAACAAAGCTACTACTTATTATTAAATTATAATCATAATCATATGATAAGACAAAAATTCATTGGGTAACATTAACAAAGACCTATGAATTTGATAATTTCATGTCCTCCCAGATAGCTGGGGAAGAAAACAACTCAAAAAAATTATATTGATTGCACTATACATTCCTCAAGATCAGATCTCATGGAAGAAACTAAAGCAAGGATGAGATACTGCAATTATTAGTATTCACAAAGGGAGAAAAGAATGTATTTGCGTCTTATTCTGTAGCTACGATGACCGACACTGACAGACAGATTATCACAAGCTCTATTCTAGAACTGCATGGTTAATAATGGCTTAATTATTTACTTAGCTGTTGGATTATCAGGATCTGGACCTTTTGCAATGCTAGCAGAAGATGATGCTTTTCCTGTTGGGAGGTAAGACCATGTCAAGGCTGCTGCCCCGAGGGTAATTGCAGTGGCAACCGAACCCCAGACCCATCTTTGTTTCCGTTTCTTACGTTGTCTTTCACGCCGTGCCATCTCTGAATGAAACAAACATTAAAATTTGAATCTGGTAAATGTTAGGGAAGAAGGATTAAGAATGGGGTACAAAATCCTTACCTACAGCCTCTTGGTTCCTCTGAGACATTTCCCGATTCACAGCCTCATAGTAGTGCAGCCGGTCCAATAGTCGAGCAATTTCAAAGTTCTTCGATTCGATTTGAGCTTCCATCTCTGTCTCAAGCTCAGCTTTTGCGATGCCCCTTCCCATGGACAATGATACGAACCGTGCAATACCCATTTGCTGCCGCAGTTCTTCAGCTGGATTCACTAGTTCATCCTCTGTCACAACAAGAGGATCCACAGGCAGTGACAATCCCACATCACCAAACTCTTGCCCGATTCTTCGCCATTTGGATTGCATCTTGTTTAGAGCTTCTTCTGCCTGCTTCCTTTTTTCTATCTCCGTGAGTAAACTCAATCTTATTTCCCGCAGTTCAGCTTCAATATCATGGGGACTAGACTGTGGCAAACTCTCAGAAGATAATTCTGGACGAAACAAGAAATCTAAGTAAACCAAAACGACCACAATTAATAAATTAAGCCAGCATTTGTCACGCTCCTAATAAATACATATCAGGTTTTGAAAATAAAATGACAGTCATGCAAGAAAAACGTTTTACAGCTAAAAGGAAAAGATTGTGTTGTGTGCATCTATATAGGAATATCACATACAGGCTAAATTAACACTCTTCTACATACCATCCCATGCATCGAAAAATTCTACTCCCAGTGTAGCAAACCGTGCAGCACTTTCTGCTGCAGCATCATCTCCTCCCCCAGTATTACTTGCAGCGCTCATTGATTCATTGGGATCAAAGAAATCTTCACTATCTCCACCTTTTTCCAAGTTTAATGCTCCAGGCTTCAGCACAGAAGCATCTATGGCTAAACGGTTATTCATTTGGCTGCTTCCAACTTTACCGTCATGGAAACCATTCATGTGCTCCTCCTTAATGGAACCATCACGGACACTATTTACCTGCTCTACACTGATAGGACCATCATGAGCACCATTCTCATGTTCCTCTTCATTAGGTTCATGAATGCTAAAAGTAACAGAACAATCCTTAAGTAGATCAGCAGAATTGCCTTCTGCCAACTTTGGATTCCCATTAACCTCATCTTCTTCAAGGGCTTTTTCCCAAGATGATACATTGTCCTCGGAAAAGCTCTTCAAAAGGCGAGGACCACGACGCTTGTGATTGATGATGTAAGGAGAAGGAGGGAAAGAAGATGGTGAATCAGGCAGTGGGGTTGCCACAGGAGTAGCATATAGGGCTGGTGATATTTGCGGGCGATTAACCTTACTTGTTACTGATGTTCTGCTGCTCCTCTTCATCTTTGGCTTTGGGTTCGGGATAGGTGGTTTTGAATTAGGACCAGAGTTGTTGACAGATCTGGAAGGTCCAGGTTCTATCAACCTATCCAAAGCTATTGCAGTGAACGTCGGCATGGCTCTGCATGATCAAACAACAAAAAGCTTAAGTCACTAAACTACAGGATGAGAAAACCCAATCAATTAAGCTTAAAGTTGTTAACTTTTAGGTGTAAAACTAAGCCACAACTTTTGTATGATAACAAGGAAAATAATGGATAATCCAAAATTCAAAAATTAATACTTGTAAAGGCAATGAAGAAAAACTCATTGTTGCTACATTTGAGAACATTCTTTCCATGAACTTGAGAAAATTCATTCAATTAAGCTTGAAGTTGCTAACTTTTAGTTGTAACAGCTAGGCCACAACTAATGCATGATAACAAGGAAAATAACGGATAATTAAAAATTCAAACATTAATACTTGCAAAAACTTGTAAAGGCAACAAAGAAAATCTCATTGTTACTGGAACTACGTCCTCCAACTCTTCATTTTCAGTGTCCGACACCTTTGTCCATCACATGATATAGCAGAAATGACCTCCAACAATCCTCCAAATACATGTAAAAACTTAAAAAACTCTGACCATCACCATACCCCGTGAGAGATACTCACATCTGTGTCTGAGTAACATAGTTTGAGAACACTTTACTTTCCATGAACTTGAAAAAATTCAATCAATTAAGCTTAAAGTTGTTAACTTCTTGTTTTAGCAACTAAGCCACAATTATTGTATGATAACAAGGAAAATAATGATTAATCTCAAAATTTCAAACATTAATACATGTAAATAGTTTGTTCATCTTCAATCAGAAATCATATAGCTAAATAAATCTCAACTGCATAAATGAAAAATAAATCCTCTACACTAGCATGAAACTTTTGAAGAAGTGAAGCCAAAATTAATGCTGTTAGATGCAGCAAACCGAAACTCATGAGAATTCCTCTTGATTTCAAAAGCAGCCACGCAGAACAGAATTTTTTTTAATTTAAACATAAAATATATGTCTATATTAATTAATTCAAAACAGATCGGAAAATCAAAGAAATAAATACATACACACATACACACATACATACATACATACATTAAAACAAACAATAATAATACACTTCTATGTTAAACAAGTTCCAAAAGAATGAAAAAAAAACTAAAAATTACAAACCGAGAAATAATAACACGAGCAGTCGAGCACCAATATGAAATTAAAAAAAGGAAAAAAAATCGTAAAGATAATTTCCTATTTTACTTAACAATAAATTTTAAAATAAAATAAAGACCTCGAACGATTCGAAACTGCAATTTTCTTCTCAAAAAAAGCAACTGATCGGTTATAATAAAGAGCTATTAGGATCAGCTAATTCAAAACCTGGAGAAAATATCCAAATAACGAAAAAAGAAAAAAAAGAATCTAAACATAAATGAAAAGGCTTCCATATATTTATACAAATGAAAAAAAGGAGGAGATTCATTACCTTAAATGCAAATAAAGAGAAGAAACGCCTTGGCGTGAGCGGCGGCGATAGTGGCGGAGTACACGGTGGCGCGTCGAGAGAGAATTTAAAGAAGAAAAAAATGAAAATTGAAAGACCACCTTCGTTTCCTTACCGCAAATATTTTAAACGCTAGAATATTTTTTCTTTTTCTATTTATAGCTATAAGCTGATTATTAAGGGAATGTCAAATTTAGCCTTGATTGGTGTGGAATGCAACGGTTAGTTGAGGAGGGATAGTTTGGGTAATATGTCTGTACGGATTCTGAATCTCCAAAATGCATGGAAGAACGGGGAATGTCGAGTTACCGTTTTGTGAATTATACGATGTCGTTTGGAAGGATGGAAAGGAACGGACACGCGGCAAAATTAAGCGAAAGCATGAAGCACATTTGTTGTAAATTGTAATAAATATTTGGTTGGTTTCTAACTAAATTTGGTTCCTTGTATATACATCCATGGCATGTATTTTAAGGTTAAAAAAATAAATTTTAAAACTACACATATTTTAATTTAATATATAATTATTCACATTAAATTTTAATTACTGTCTAAATATATATTTTATTTTAATTCAATTGTATATACTTAAAAAAAATACAATATTTTATTAAAAATAAATATAATATTTTATTTCTATATTAAATAAATAAATTTATTTCTATATTAAATAAATAAATTTATTTATGCATATAATATAAATACGTAAACTGGTACTATAATGATAATTATGTTGGTAAATTGTAGAAATTTAATGAACTGACATAACATTTGATTTTTTTCTTATCCAATGTGATACTTGTATTCGACAAAAAATTTATACACTTAAAATTAAAGGTAATTATGTTAATTTTTCAGTGTTTAATTCAAATTTTAGAATTATTTTGATAAAAAATTCATAATTAACTAATAATATTAACAATTAACTTTTATCAAATCAATCCTAAAACCAAATATTGTATTTGATAAATTAAATGCAAAATTAAACAAATTCATAATTAATATTTAATTTATTCTATTAATAAAATCATGAAAAAATTCAAACATAATAATCTTAACAATTAACTTTCATCAAATAACCCTAAAATCTGCATTAAACATTTAAAAAGATAAACATTGATATCTTTGGGTACCAAAACATATATTTTATCAAATACAAATACTAGATTGGACCAAAACATAACACAAGTACAAGATTAGACCAAATAATAACACAAATACCATATTAAAAAAATGTCGAACTCGAGTATCAAATGATATATCCAAAATAGATCGGGCCGAACATTGAGTTCGTGTTCCATAACCTATTAACTAAAAATGTTTGCATCTATTTCTTTGGGCTTATAAATAGTTGAATTACACACAATTACATTCTGTAGAAATATAGAATAGACAAAAAGAGGATCATTTACTATGCTAACAGTGTAAAATTTACAGCAATATAGTTTAATTGTAATGAAGCAATTCGCACCTGTAATAAAAAATAATAAGAAGAAGAAGATTGCATTTTACCGCTCTTCTGAATTGAATTTGTTCCAAGCTTCCTGAAAATGAAAAAGGCAAACAAGAAGTTAAGTCTTTATATAACATACATCAGTAATCGGGTCGGTTCCATTGAATTCTAAATCCCCAATCACTTATCAATGGCATGGACCGAGTTCGCAGGTAAGTTGGTAACTGACCTTTAGAAGATCGAAGACCTTTTCGCAAATGTATTTCTGATGAATGCTTGCACCTCGTTGCTGTAATTTGTCGGGATGGACGCAAAGAGTGGCTTTTCTGTATGCTTTCTTAACGGCAGCTGAAGTTATAACTTCGGTTAACGGAATTGGCTGCCAACCACTCTCTGGGCCAAGGATCTGTCAAATGAAGAAAGCTCGGGTTTAACTTGTTGTAAGGGTATCAAAGTACATTAGCAATGAGAAATTTTGATATTATTCCGAATGATGGAAGATTAAGCATTAAGTCAATTAAACGACCTAGTAAACAAAGGAAATGATTATAAAAGCTTGAGTGGAGAGAATTTGGATAATAGTGCATACATATTGCAAAGTTGAAAGCAATGCACGAAGGTTCCCTTCTTTCCCACTTGACCACCTCTTGACATCGGCATCAAGAGATTCTGCTAATCTCTGCAATGAGAAAAGAAACAAGATTGTCGGTGAAAAATGCAAAGACAGTGTAATCGTGAAATATCTTCATAGGTGAGAAAACCCAAAGAATACATTTCTTTCAGCTTGCTCTCTTTGAGCAAGAAGATCACGCATGTTCTTTTCTTCGAGAGCTTTAGTCTGCAAAAATCCAAGAAATGTTATTTCGATATGCATTAAAAAAGTTGCCGGTTTTGTAGGAAGAGGAAGAAATCATACTGCACGTTCAGCTGTTCGTTGATATCTCTCCAATCTGGCTTTACACCTCTGAGCTGATTCACCTTCAACCCCTTCAAGTACGAAAGGAACTTTGTTTTCAGTAGCAGAAAGCAAAGAAGTATTAAAATGATATAGTTGGTGCTTCACAAAATAACCTACCATTATAAGCGGAGGCATACGGATATCTTAAACCACCAAAAGAATTGGTGCTCTGAAAATGCTGATCCTTCAGATCCTGAGAACTAAGATCCATTAAAATGCTGATGGAACCAATGAATTTCATAAAAAACAGAAACTAAGGACACACTTACAGAGGATGAATAGCTGCTTCTCATTCCACTGTTTCTAGAAGAAGTCGAAAATTTATCTGACATAGACCGTTCTACTCGCTCTCTCGCCTCAGAAGCAGCCCTTTCAGCCATTATTTTCTCCACCGCACGCTCCCGAGCCTCAGCAGTTGCTCTCTCCACAGCAGCACGCTCTGCTCTGAACCTGGCTTCCATAGAAGACTTCTCCCTAGCTTCTGCACATGCCTTCTCTAATCTCTCACGTGCGTCTGCCATTGCTCTTTGACGAGCTTCAGTAGTTGCTCTTTCTAGAGTAGCCTTCTCTGCCCTCTCCTGGGCTTCAGCATATCCCCTTTCACGAGCTTCAAGAACTGTGATGTCAACGGCCATCCTATCCTTTTCCCTTTCTCTCTCCCTCTCTATTTCTTCTTCTATCTTTCTAAGGCGTTCAAATTCCAGTTCTCTTTCTCTTTTTAGCCTTTCAGCCTCCTTATCTTCAGGTGTAAGGCTCTCACTAATATTCTGGTCTTTCCTCTCCATATTCTGACTTACCTTAACCTGGTGAACTGTTCTCTGAGAGCTTCCTTTCCTGTCCACTACAGATGCCTTAGCAGCTTCTGCTTTCCTTCCAGTTTCAACAGACTCTTTCACCGATTGAGCTGACACATACTTATCCTTGTTTTCTTCAAGAGATGTGGAAACCTGAGCCTCCTTGATATTCCTTGCTCTTTCCCTCCATTCATAAGCAGATTTCAAACTTTGCTTGTCATTATTAGAGTCCATTTCCAAGACGCTGTTAATGTTCTCAGCATTTGTTTGTCCAATGCCAATTACAGCTTCATCGGCTTTCTTCAAACCCTCATTTTGATGATGCAAGACTGAGTTATCATCCTTTCTTAACTGGTTAGCTTTAACTTCTAAGTCACATGGCAACGTTCTGGATGCATTAAACTTTCCATCAATGCCCCCTTGCCCCATTGCTTCTGTTCTCCTTTCACAGTCTCTAAATTCGGCCTCCATCTTTCCATTTTCTTCAAGAACCAACTCGTCAGTTTCTTCCAGCTCATCAAAGTTTTGATCATGATTTCCAACCAATTGATTTTCTTTATGATTATTGATATGAGCCTGTTTGTTTACGTTATTAGATATCACAGGATCCTCTCCCTCCCCATGCCGATGAGGTTGTTTGGAAATTTTCTGTTTCTGCCCGTTTTCACCCCTTGCAGTTTGCTGGTATACATAGTTTACTCCCTCCAATTCTTCAGTTACTTCCTGCTCAACTACTTTTTGGTTGACTTCATCTTCTGTATCTTGGACTGCTTTCACTGGTTTGCTGTAATCATTTTGCTCAACTGCCTCCTCTAGCATTCTCTGTCTCCTCTCATTTTCTTCCTGCAGACGTGCTTGTTTTAATCTTTTCTCATTCTCTATCTGTTCAAGGGCCAGTCTCCATATCTTTTCACTTTCTTCTAGTTCACGTGCCTCCTTCTCTTTCTTCTCTTTCTCTTTTCGTTCACGTACCTCCTTCTCTTCCTTCTCTTTCTCTTCTCGTTCACGTGCCTCCTTCTCTTTCTCTTCTCGTTCACAAGCTTCCTTTAATCTCTTCTCATTCTCTTCTCGTTCACAAGCTTCCTTTAATCTCTTCTCATTCTCTTCTCGTTCACAAGCTTCCTTCAATTTCTTCTCTTTCTCTTCTCGTTCATGTGCCTCCTTCTCTTCCTTCTCTTTCTCTTCTCGTTCACGAGCTTCCTTCTCTTCCTTCTCAATCTCTTCTCGTTCACCAATTTCCTTCAATCTCTTCTCATTCTCTTCTCGTTCACGAATTTCCTTCAATCTCCTCTCATTCTCTTCTCTTTCACGAGCTTCCTTCAATTCCTTCTCTTTCTCTTCTCGTTCATGTGCCTCCTTCTCTTTCTTCTCTTTCTCTTCTTGCTCACGAGCCTCCCTCAATCTCTTCTCATTATCTTCTCGTTCACGAGCTTCCTTCAAGTTCTTCTCTTTCTCTTCTCGTTCTCGAGCCTCCATCAATCTCTTCTCATTCTCTTCTCGTTCACGAGCCTCCCTCAATCTCTTCTCATTCTCTTCCCGTTCACGAGCTTCCTTCAATTTCTTCTCTTTCTCTTCTAGTTCACGTGCCTCCTCTTTCTTCCTTCTCTCTTCTCGTTCATGAGCTTCCTTCAATTTTTTCTCTTTCTCTTCCTGCTCAACAGCCTCTCTCAGCATTGTCTCATTCTCAGCTTGTACAAGAACCCGCTCAAGTATTATATCATTTTCTTCCTGCTTAGAAACTTCCCTCCAACTTTTTTCCTCATCTTCTCTTTCTTGACACCCCTCGACTCTCTTTGGATTTTCAATACTTTTACTAATTTCTTTCTCCTGCTGTGCTCTCTCTTTCTGTTCCATTGCCCGCCGAACTTCAACTTTATCTTCCTTTTCTTGAGCATTTACTCGCTTCTCACGTATTCCCAGTTCATCGGCTCCATTCGGTTTCTTACCATTTCCCGAAAGTTTCCGTGCTGTTATAGATTGCCCATTCTCCTCAGCACCAACCTCTTGAGCTGACTTTACCTTTTTCTCATGCCCTTTATGCCTACGGGCCTCTTTAGCTTCTTTTGCCATTTTCATGTCTCTCTCGACTTTCTCCAGTTCATGGTCTTCCCTAACAGCTTCAACTTTCATGTCACTTTCCAGTTGCTCCACTGCTCCGATGCTTGCCTTTTGAGATTTATACTGAGACTCATTAAACTTCATGCTCTGGACAAAAACTTTATCAGTGTTTGTGTGCTGAAAACCCACTCTTGATTTATCAGTTCGAACCAATTCAAAAAATTGAGTTTCCTCCTGCCATTCATCAGCTCCATCAACTTCAC
This sequence comes from Kokia cookei, assembly GCA_039519145.1. Lineage (NCBI taxonomy): Eukaryota > Viridiplantae > Streptophyta > Magnoliopsida > Malvales > Malvaceae > Kokia > Kokia cookei. Next base: position 42,825,851 of record CM076903.1, read on the forward strand.
TGCACTCTTGAATAGACCGGGATTCCTTCCCATGCTTCTCAACTACAAAATATTTGGACAAGTTAAAAAGCTTTTCACCTTCCATTGAATCCGGTGCCACGGTTTTCACAGCCTTTTGCCTCTCCTCTCTAACAGATATTTTCGTTCCATTTTCTTCTTTTCCCTTCATGCCCTTGTCATCTTTTATATCACTGGACCCATCGATAGCCTTACTGGTCCTTTCCTTCTTACCTTTCCCATCAGACTTTGAACTCGGTTTAGTAGAGTTTTCAATTCCTTCCCTCTTCCTCTCGAGTAGTTCTTTCGCACTCTTCAGCTGTGCTTGAGCTTTGTCCATTGCTTCTTTCATAGCTGCAGCAGAGGCCACAGCAGCTGAGATTGCATCTATCTCAACATCAAAGAAAGGAGGTGAACTATCACCCATTCTCTCTCCAGAAACAGCATGTTGAACACTTTGATGGTCTCCATTATTGACACGGACATGTGGCGGAGGTCTAGCAGGAGGTGGGACATGAGATGGCTGAGTCCTTAAGTTGATTTCGGAAATTGTTATGAATGACTCATTTGAACATGAGTCATTTCCCTGGTATCGTCTTTGACTGGAATCATTTGCAAATGTTTGCTTACCAGCAGTCCCATTCAAAGGATGCGACACAGTTTTCCGAAGATGTTTTTTCTTTGCAACTCCTCCAGTGAACTCAAGATTGATATCATCCGTCGTATGCAATATTCGATTCTTGTTTTCTGTCTTTCCCAATGAAGTTTCAATTGTATAAGCATATTCAGGTTCAGCATGCAGCTCAGCAACATGCGTAACCGCATTTGACATATCTCTGTTGCTTCTAACATTGGCTTTATGACACGATATATTGAACTCCATACTGCTATCGATTGTTTCATAATAATCTCCATTTGAGAAGTACTGATAATTTCCAGAATGGTCCGACCCTTCTGACAGAAACTCGGTTTCATCCTGCATCCTATAATAGGCAACAAATAAATTCACCAACCAAAATCGTACCCCTTAGTGATCACTAAATTAAAAATAAACCCAGAAAGGTGGACACCTCGAAACATAACATACATACAACTTTTACATAGAAGCTATAACGTTAATCTGAATCAGTTCTTCAAAATAATATTAACTCAAAACACCAAAAGTAAATGTAAATAAAGCAATCCTTACATGCATTTTCATTACAATGAAGAAGCAAAGACCTAGAATCCAATAATATATATATATCATCGCCCCCTATAAGAATGAATGAGTACATCAAAACATAAAAGTTGATCGAAATATCAGTCTTTGCCATTAGCTCTCTTAGATTCCCCAAAGAACAGGTAATTTTCCAGTAACTATCATGTTAAAACTTTGGATTAGAGCAAATATCATGTTAACACTACCTCAAAAATTAGGTCGAATTATGGTTCTGGTCCCTCTATTCTGCTAAACTTTAGGAGGTAGTCCCTATACTTCAATTTGGCGTAATATGGTCCTCTTACTTTCATAATCTATTAGTTAGTCCAATTTGTTAACACGTTAACTATTCCAAGAGTTCATGTGAAATTTTTAAAAAAATTTTGAACTAACTAATAAGTAGGATATCAAATTAAGCCAAACTAAAGCATATTGACTAAATTCCAACTTCTACCATAGTATAGGGACCAAAAACAAAATTTGACCTAAAAGCCTAAAACTAGCATATAGCTCAATGTAAAAACTACAGAAATAAAAAAGAAGGAAATGAGCATACCAAGCTTCATCGGATGAACCACCATCATAATCATGACGATCACCACCGTCGGCTTGTCTGATCAGCTCCTCGTACGTAACAGCAAAGTCCGACCCGTCGAATCCACCAAAAACCTCGGCGTAGTTAAACCTAGGGTTCCGTACATCAAACATCGGCCCGTTGCTGCTGTCTATCAACGGGAGATCCAGCACCGGAATCGACGCGCCTCGGGAAGCGTGAAATCCGCCGAAAATCTCGCTGTAATCCTCTGGCCTCGGCGACAAAGTCGGACCACCACCGGTACCGAACCTCTGCACACCACCGAAAACGTCGTCGTACACGGTTCTGCCTGAGAAGTTGTTGGTGCCATTGCTAGTTGCCGTTCGCTTGTTGAGTGTCGCAGCAGCTTGAGAAACGACCCTGTTTGGTTTCCGAGAATGTGAAAGATTTTCCATGAAAATGAAAGGTTCCCAGGACTCTAAACTGAGAGAGTTTTTATTTTTATTTTTATTTTTATTTTCAAAATATTATTATTTATAATATTCGTTTGTCTGTGTGTGTGTGTGTGTGTTTTTTTTTTTTTTGCTGCTTTTACAATGAGTCTCTGGCGCTCTGCCTCTGGCATTACTGAAAAGAAAGAAAGAGAGAGAGAGAGCGAGAGCGAGAGAGAGAGAGAGAGTCAGAGGAGGAGGACGAAAATAAATTAAATTAATAAAATAATAATCAGGAAATTACAGAAAAGGGCTTGTAATTTATTATTCTTTATTAAAATTTTTTAATTATGCGGTTACGATTTAAGGGAAAAAGTAAGGGACAATTAACATTTAGTCCCTGAATTTGGTATCTTTTTCTAATTTGATCCCTAAACATTTTTTGTCCACGTTAGTTTCAAAACTTGACAACTTTTTTTCCAATTCAATTTAACTTGGATTTCATTAAAGTGCGATAATATGACACTTTAAGATTATACTACACCATCACCTACAATTTTAAAAAATTATATCAAATCTTAAAAATAAAAAATATATATTAAATTATTAAAAATCATGAAGAAATTATAAAATGTTTAAAATTTTTAGGTGATGATGTATCACAATCTCAAAATGTCATGTTACCATACCTTAAACGAAATCCTAAGTTTAGGATCAAATTGGGAAACTTTGGCAAGTTGAGGGATTAAGGTGGACTAGAAAAAAGTTTAGGGACAAGATGGGAAATTTTATCAAGTTTCGGAGAGTGCCGATGTACCGTATGTTGAGATATAGGGACCAATTGTTAACGGTAGAAATAAATGAAATTTTCAACAGAAATGATCAATTTTTTTTAATATACTAGTGTGATTACATTGTAATATATGTTTATACTTTCTTAACTCTTTGACAACGCACACACGCCTTGCACACACAGGTGCTCAAACTCGGGTCTCCTAGGATGAACAACATTCTCTTTTCCACTAGAGTCGCTCGTTGGGTTCCAAAAATGATCAATTTACTCTTTGATCTAACATGTAATGATTAATTTTCCCATTTTTAAGGAAAAAATGAAATCTAACTCTTAATAAAAGGTCTTCATACTAATTTTACCAAAAAAAGCTAGAAAATGGATTTAGCGATTCTCACTTTTCATTAAAAAAAAAAAGCTACAATTTTATGTATAATACACAGTTAATAGTAGAATTTAACCGAACATATTTAATTATTATCTTTCGGATTTGGTCAAATTAAATTATAGAGGCTAAATCCATAATTTATAAGTATTGATAATAGAATTTAACCAAAAAATGATAAAAATATGTAATATTATATTTGAGTCGTTAGGCATTTCATAAAATTGAGAATGGATTTACATTTTACTACAACATTTTAAATTATTTATTTAAGTTGGTTGTTAATATTTTTTTGAACAATTTCATTACAAATTTTTTAGTGCATTTGAACTTGTATTTTCTTGCATTGATAATAATGTCTATATCAATGGATAATTTATTAATAATTTTTAATTGTAAATCAATTTAATTTTGTTAATAAATATTTTCATGTGCTATCTAATCGGTTTTCACATATTTATATTAAATTCATTATTATATAAAATATAATATAATAACATATTTATGTCATATTAATATTATTTTTAATATAATATTTATTTTGTATGCCTATTTTCGGAGGCATTGTTTTTTTTTAGGCTTGAAATTTGATATATTTTTGTTCTAAATTTGAAATTGATTTATTTGGAAACTTTTAAAAAATGATGTCTTCGTTTTGTAATTTTCCATTTTGTAAATAATTGTTCTATTTTTAATATGTTGTATTAAATATGGGCATCTTTGGGCTCATCTTAAAATCTAATATTTTTTCTATTTATTTATTTTTAGGTTAAGATATAATAATCTTAATTTAGATTGTGTAGGAAGATGGAGAAGAAAAAAATTGATCTGATGGGTATTAATTTTGAAAATGATGTATTTTTTGTGAAATTATTTTATAAATATTTCTCGTCATATTATTTATTATTTTTTAATTATTTAATAATATTTTAATAATTTTTTATATTAATGATAAATAATTTTGATAATTTTTTATTTTGATTATCGATTTCATAATTTAGAACTTTGAAGTTAAATTTTAAATCTCGAGTTCAAAGCTCAAGATTTGGGTTTGAGATTCATGGTTAAAGATTCGATTTTGAGGTTCATAGTTTGAAGTTTGATATTTGAAATTCAAGGTCAGGTTTTGTGTTCGAGGTTCGAAATTTATGATTCATGATTTGAAATTTAAAGTTTATAATTCAAGGTTCAAGGTAAAAAAATTATAAAAATTATATGTCAATGACAATAATTTTTTTTTGAAATATAATTAAATAATTAAAAAGAATCATAAATAATGTGATGAGAACGGTGCATAAAATAATTTATCTTAGTAAAATGATGTATTTAATGTATATAATATAATATAATAAATTTAGACACTTTTCATATATAAATTATACTCCTAATTTATAATTTTGTTATAATTAATTAACTAATACTACAAAAAAACCAGTAAAGGTTTGATTTTGCTGTGGCCTCTTTACTATTTAAACTTTTGAATTTTAATTATTTTATTTTTAGTTTCAATAATTTAATTTTTTATTTGTATGATTTTAAAAATTAAAGTTGAACAGAGTTGCTGACTGTTTGGCTAAAGAAATCTCAAGAAGTTTGAAACAACTGATCATCCTTAATGAATTTTCGATTTATGTGCGACGTCTATTAAAATCTAATATTTATACATTTTATCACTTTAACTTTAATTTTTATCACTTTAACTATCAACTTTCAAATTTTAATCAAATTGTTCTATTTTGGATAGAAAATTTAACTGAATTATTAAAATTTTAGAGATACTAATCCAACAACCCGCATGATAATTTATGTGTTTTTCTTTATTGACATGAATAATTTTTTAAAAAAATTTATTAATATTTATGAATTACATGTAATCTATCACACGAATGACCATGTTAACATTATTAAAATTTTCATGGATTAATCAACTTTTTCATCCTAAAATTATAAATTTACTAAATTGTGAAAATCAACTACCAAAGTATAAAAAAATTAGAATAAAAAAACATTAATATTAATAATTAAATTCATCATTATACTAAAAATTAAAATTCAATTACTTATTCATATTCAAAATTAACATAAATCAATTAAATTATTTAGCAGTAATAATGAAAGTTGAATTTTAGATTTAAGTGTGAGTTTGGATGAACGATCCGTTGTGTTTAATTTACTTTTTGTTTAACGCTATAATATTATTATAATATTTAATTACCGTTATCATTATTTTTATACCAATCGCATGTAAACGCTACAATATCTTATCCAAACATAATTATATTTGTCCCCAGCATAATTAATTAATTAATTGATTTAATAAGATTATTTTAATAATTTGATTTTTTCAAAACTTCCAGCTGTCTTTTAAGCCCTTAATCATTAAACCCTCCCTTTGCATTTCTCTTTCTTAGCTGCTTTATCTATTTTCTTTGCCACTAATCATTATTCATAATTTCCCTACATTTTCAACTATCAATATAATATAAATTCCATCATTTTAGGAATTAAATCATTAAAATGTAACACAAAAATAAAAAACAAATTGTGTTTAAGTTAATTTATGGTTTTCATCCTTTACTATGCTCAAATTTTAAATTTAATTTCTTTATTTTAATTTGATATAATTTAGTTTATTTGCTGTTATAATAACATTAATTAATTAAAATATGAACACTATCAACTATTTCAATTAATTAACCATCTTGACAATTCGAATTAACTAATAATGTTATAAAAATTGAATGAATATATTTATGTAAAATTAAAATTTTAAAATTAAATTTCAAATTTAAACATAATAGAAGGATCAATATCGTAATTTGACCATAAATTTAAACATTGAAGCATAGTACAAGTTGTCAAAATAACATACCAAATTTCTTAAAAGTGAATTAATTAATTATAAAGAGGAAAATTTGAATTTTTTTTAAAAGGCAAACAAATGAGTGAAGTAGAAGATTAGGTTGGGAATATAAATGAGAATCCAAATAGAGGTGAGAGCCTGAGGCTAATCATTGGACCTAAACAGAAAAAAGGAAAAATAATTAATAATTTATGAAAATTAGTTATGATGAGGACCAATATAAATTAGGTATGGGGGATGGCATTAAATTCTTTGAAAATAAGAGGGTCTATAAAAGCAAAGTAGGATAAACATGCAAAACCACCAGCCTTTCTTTGGTAAGGTTTCTGATAGTGATGGATGATTTTTGCATATTGGAATTGCATAAGAAAAACGTTTATTTATAATTTAGCCCTTGAATTATATTTCAATTATAAATTTGGTATTTATAGTTTTTTTTTTTTGTGAATATGTTATTTAAGCTATCAATTTTATCCGAGTTTATCATCAAAAAAACAATACCAACCAAGAATGTGACACGTGATATATGGTATATTTTTATTGGATGACGTGATTTTTTTTTTAATAAAATGGGATAAAAATGATAATTTAGGTACCTACAATTTAAAAATTTTAAGGACCACTCTGATAATTGAGGTATAACACAAGGGCTAATTCATGAATAAAAGCCAATAAAATGAAGGAAGCTACTAATAACAACAATAAATAATAATGTTATAAAATTGGACCTACTAACAACATTATAAAAACATAGAGATTAAATTATGTTGAATTAAAATAGAGGAATTAAATCTCGATATAATAGAAAGACTAAAAGCATAGGTATATTGCTTTTGTTCCTGATTTAGCTGGAGTCAAAATCGATACATTGAATTTTCGAACCTTCAACATTACCATTTCAACCAAAGATTCATTTAATTTTTAGTAAGCATGACATAATTTATATACGTGTTGTTCAAATTGTACTTGATTTTTATATGAACCACAAGATATCTCAGAACTTAAAAGAAAAACGAATTATTTGAGTTTGCTTATTTGAACTTATTAACTAGTTCATTTTCATCGCGGAACTGATTGATTGTCCTTCACTACAATAAATGAACATTTTCTTGTAGGAAAGACTATTTGATATTTTTTAAAAGGAAAATTATTATTAAACATAATAAAATATTGAACCCAACAAGTGGTTTTAGTGGAAAAGAGGATGATGTTCATCTTAAGAGACCTGGGTTTGAGCACATGTGTGTGCATTGTCAAAGGGTTAAGAAAGTATGAACAGATACTACCTTGTAATCACACCAGTATATTAAAAAAAATATTTATTTTTTTCAAAATTATGTATCCTTCAACAGATTAATTACAAGTCTCATTCGAATTTGGTTGAAAATCAAAATTGGGCAAACCCTCTCTTCGAGCTTGACCAATTACCAATTTATGGAAAAAAAAGTCAAATTAAAGTTTGCACAAGTAGATAAAATGGGTTTTACACTTTTTATTCGATTGATCAATTTAGTATTGCTTCAAGAACACTGATCACATCATCAAATTTTGACGGAATCCAAATTCAGTAATAAAAAATAGATCTAATTGTCAAGTTCAAGTACCAAAACGACCAAAACAAAAAAATCAAAATAGACCTAATTGCTAAGTTCAAGGACTAACAAATATGTTATCCCTTGATTTTCTTTTCCAATTTTATTAGGTAGCTAGTGTGGGTGGTTTTGTCAAATGGTGAAAATTTGAAGAGAAAAAGTTAAATTAAAGAAATCCCAAGTTGGGTCCCTTGTATTATCTCATGACTTTTTACCAAAACCATAAAAGAAGGCTAAAATTGGGCCCTCATGTTTCCCACTTTTTGTCATTCACACTATGCAAAGCTCAAAAAAAAAAAAAAAATCATTATTTTTGTTTTGTTTAATCAATACACATTATATCACATAAATAATTATTAAATTCAAACTTAATTTTTTCTCGGGTTTTGAGTACTCATATTCGAATTTTATTATCTGTATTTATACATAAATAGATTTTCGACATAAATTTTAGTTTAGTTTAAATCTTAATATGCACGTATTGTGTCCGAATATATTTTAAAAATCAATTTATTCATTTGTACATATACTAGTTTAATTCTTATTTATTCAAAAAATAGTTTATTTTTTATCGTAATTAGGGGTAATAGATTTTTTTTCATTTAAAATTTTTAAAATATTAAATTAATAAAAATAAAATTACACATTGACCTTTTAAAAATAATAAAAAAATTAATTTAATCCTTTAAAAATTATAAAGATACATGTTATTAAAATGATGAAATTATAATTTTACTATCGTAAAAATTACAATTTACTTTCTATCTTAAAATTTTTTTTGACTCCCCCCCTAATCATAATTATACAAATATCTTACCATATTGATTACAATTGTTAAATATGATTGTAGCTATAAATATTACATGTATTGTGATTTCTAGTTTTCCTTTAAAAAAACCCCAACTTTCCTCGGACATTCTTATTAGCAGTTTTTTTTTTTTTCCTTTAAAATTTTGAACTCAAAATTTCACTTATTTTTTTACTAAAAAATGGATAAATTAGTTTAAATAACAAATTAGTCATTTTTGTTAAAAATTTCATCCATTTGTACTGCTAAAAATGGGTATGACTAATAAAATAACTAGATTGTGATAGTTGGCTTGTCACCTGTACCTCATCTTAATGTGCAATGACCAATTTTTAACAATAAAAATAAGTAGAATTTTTAACATAAAGATCAATTTATTATTTGATCTAATGTACATGAATTAATTTAATAATTTCTTAAATAAAAGAAACAAAATACAATCCAAATTTAATACAAAAACCTCCAATATACTTTTGTTCGATTAAACATATTCAAATACCAAATATTGATTAGAGAGAAAGAGTTTAAGAGTAGAGGGCGATTATATTATTATACAGATGGATATTATTAATTAAATCCCATGCTGTATTAAAATGGTCAAGTGAGAATCATTTTTGCTTGGTAAAGAAACAACACACACACACACACATATATATATATATATATATATATAGTAAATGTTTGGTCCTACAAATCAAAGTTGATGAGTGGTTCAACATGTTTTCATATTAAATTGATTTTGAAAATTTTAATTTGATTGGTATAGATATTGTTGTCCATGTAGGTTTGAGTGTGTTGAAACGTATTATCCTCTTATTTATGAGTTGAGGAGAGAATATGAGTAGTTTTAGATATTGTTACAAAAAAAAAAGCAAATATAATCAGAACTTATAATGAAATTGTTCAAAAAAAAAGTGTCATATTGGATTTTACAATAGAAATTGTATTAAAAGTCAGATCGAATTTTATTTTTTAAATTAAAAATAGATAAATTAATTTTTGTATGTTGAATTAAGGAGTAAATTGATCATTTTATTAAAATTTTTATCTATTTTTACTATTAAATATGACTATATGGTTATTTTGTCAGTAATATCAATTTTTTAATAGTACAAATAAATAAATAAAAATTAACAAAAAAAAAATGGATTTATTCTTTGATTTAATATATAAAGATTAATTTATCTATTTTTTGAATAAAAAAATAAAATACAATCTAACTCTTAATACATAAATCTTTTTAATACTTTTACCCAGTAAAATTTAAATGATATAAATGTTACTTAAAAACTTTTAGAGTACAGATTCAAGAGAAATTTTCTTTTAATAAGAGAATAAAAAGTGTAAAAAAATAATGTGAGTTAGATGAAATGATAAAGATATTTTTTATCTTAAGAAGATTTGATCTTTGTTTTGAGTATAAAATAATTTTAAATTTATAATTAATAATTATATTTTAATAAATTTAAAAAATACGAAAAATTAATTATTATCAGAAAAAAAATTCAAAGGAATTGGACATTTGGTCAAACGACAACCACTAGAAAATTTAGCCTGAAATTGCGGATTTGTTTAAAGGAAAAGCAAAAAAGGATTAAAAAAAAGAGGTAAACAAGCACGACCAAAGACAGATTGTGAGATTAGGCTTACTGTTTATTTGATTTTGTGCTGGAATTAATAGGGAAGGAAGTTCAATATTAACTGCTTATTTAATTTAATTTAATTTTAACTGTTAATATAATTGTAATTTAAAATATTTTATTTAAAAATTTTAGTAGGCTTTAGAGAGAAATGACATATGAATTGCGTTAGATGAATTGATTTTAGATCGGATCAAATTAGGTTAAGTCATCATGAGTTATAAATATTTTAAAGTTGTGAAATTTAGATTTATGAATCGAATTTTCTGAATTCAAATATTTTAGATTATTTTAAATTCGTATAATTTTGGATTTAATTTATTTTAAGTTTAAATTATTTTTATATTTAAAGTTCGATATGTTGTAATTATTAACTGTTTTAATCAAATCAGATTTTTAAGTTGAGGTCCTTAACCCGACCCAAGGCAAGCCACCCACATTAAAGACTATGGGTTTACAGTTTAGAACCAGTTGGCAATGCCTCCAGTCCACCGGGCAACCTAGCCGGTCTCCTCCTTATTTTTTCTTCCCAGTTCAAGAGCTATTGGGATGAGATGGGGTAAAAGTATTATAGATATATTAATCTTGTCGGATTGTATTTTATTTTTTTAATTTAAAAATAGATATATCAATATTGTATGTTAGATTAAAGAACAAATGGATCATTTTGTTAATTCCACTCATTACTATCTGGTTGTTTAAATTAATTCTTCCACACCAAAAACTCCATCTACTTTGCTTCAATTAATCTCTTTGCATTTAAAAAAATTCCATCCATTCCACTATCTATTAAAAATTTCATCAATTTTACTTAAGTTAATCCCTTCGTGTCAACATGAGATACATGTGACATATCAAGTGTCATTATCTGATTCCTCTATCAATCACATCAATGCTTAACAGTAAAAACGGATATATTTTTAACCAAAAAAAAAACCAATTTGCTTGTTAGTGTTATATATCAGGATTAATTTACTCATTTTTTCATGATACATTTACCATCCTCGATCACTTTAGCAAACATGAGAGAAAAAAAATTTCGGGCACTTGTCTTCTTCAGCAAGGACCATGGGAAATAAACATTTGGTTCAAAACTGTTGAAAGGAATTAAACATTCATTATGAACTTGCGTGCATCGTACTGTCAGCACATAGTTTTTTTTTTATTGCCAGTATATTTATTTCTTTGCCAGTTTGTCTTTGCCAGTTTAGCAACTATGAGGTGACGATAGCTGTAGCCAAAATGCCGGAGTCGGCACCATGATTCAACTTTTAAGATCTCGGCGAGGCCATACCCCAAAATTATTGGAACTGAAAAAGCAGCCATTCTCTGTATATCCGCAGATCATAACAAAATATCCGGTAACATTGAATTTCAAGAGAATTAACCTAGAAAGGCATTATTGAGTATCAACGCCTAAGCGGTTTTGGGGACTTTATTGGGGAGAACATTATCGGGGAGGATAAGCTCGGGAGGTGTCTCACGAACAACACCGAGCATTGAATCGTATTCCTCATCCCGACGAGCAAATTTCTTTCGCAGCATCTTCTCGAATTCGATTTCATCGAAGCTCTTTGCATTTTCTGCAGCATGAACTAGAGCTAAATTGGAATAATTTAAGGCTGACTGGGAAATGAAGGCCATCTCTTCTTCCGTTAGCTTCCTTAGGAACTTGGCCGGGTTACCTCCCCAAACCTGTAAATTACAAAGGAGAAAATCCGTTAATCTTAACTCAATGACAGGCACGGCAAAGCAGGAAGCTAATAGCTGCTTCAAAGCTTCTTATCGAGGTTTCCTCAAAGGAATGTAGCAGGTGAGATCTACATTTTTTGAATTATCTGAATCCGTAAATCTGCCTAAAGATATCCTATAGTCCGCAAAAAAGCCAATTTCAAAATTTTCAAATATCAAAATCTGAAAAAATTTCGAATTCAATTCCATTAAAATTCTTTTATATAAAAATCAAAATTATAAGCAACTAGTGGATTCGGATATCCAAATCCACATTCATTATCTAAAAAAGCAATGTGGATTCAGATAATGTACGTCAGGGGTATCTATCTGCAGTCTCAGCAGATAGTAATTTTAAAATCTAAATCCGATATTATCCGAATCCGCAATCCGAATTGCCATTAATTCCTCTCCTTCCAAAACACTTAAAAATATGTAACATTCATACCAACTGATACTAGAAATGCAAGTTGAATCGACTTCCATTAGAAAGCAGTACAGTCAACCAACTACAACAGCAATCTACAGCATTTTGCCCATCTATCACTACATGTCATCTACACATGGAGTACTAAACTACTAAGTACTGTGTCTAATTCAGAGTCCAAGGGTGCCTATTCAACAAATAACGTAAATACACATTTCATGTATATCTCTAAACCAAAAAAAAAAACCCAGCGAACTTAACAAAACAATAACAAAGTTATGAAGTTAAATAGAATCTATAGGATTTAAAGCAAGATTAACACCCAAAATTCAGTAAAGTGTCCACAAACCTCTCCACATGGGATCCTAGTGTTCTGCCTCACAAGAGCTCCGGCAGCAACCATGGCATGCTTCTCAACATAAACTCCATCTAATAGGGTAGCCCCCATACCTACGAACGCTTCATCCTCAACAGTACATCCATGTAAAACAGCACTATGACCTGTTCAGTTTTTATCAGTAATTACATTTTCAAGATACTAAAACTGCGGACAAGGTCCACTTTAAAGGACAGGACACTCACCCACGGTAACATTACTTCCGATAATAGTTGGTAAAACCTTCCCACTCAAGTTAGATTTTGCGACGTGAACAAGGGAGTTATCTTGGATATTTGTTCCAGACCCAATGCTGATGCTATTAACATCACCTGTGCGCATCGAAAATCAGATTCAGAAAAGAACAGCCAGCATGGAATTGGCATTAAACAACACTTACATATGAGAGAATGGAGGGAAGAGAAGAAGCAATTAATCAGAAAGTTCAACAAGATACAAAACTGGGAACTTTTACATCAATATCATTTCCAATAGGAACAACAAAAATGGATGGATAAAGGTTCGGTCATGAATTTCTGAAGTCTTGTGTCAATTTGAGAGCTAGATAATAACTAACCTACGAGATTCATATTTTCATTCGTCATGAAAGCAACATGATCCAACATGTAGTGAATTATAGCTTGTGTTAAATGAACATACCAGTTTTGGTCATTAATCATACACAATTTAGTTTCATTATAAGTTTCTAGCGAATTCCAGTACCGTCACTCAAAAATTCTTAATTCTGAACTTGCACAGAAAATTCAATTTAACTTCCTAACACACATATATGATGGAACAAAGGGAAGTGTCGAAGCCGGGAACTTTTACATCAATCTCATTTTTAATAGGAACAACAAAAATGAATGGATCAAGGTTCATCCGGTCATGAATTTCTAAAGTCTCTTATTACTTCGAGAGCTAGATAATTACTAGAATGAGATTCATATTTTTATTCATCATGAGAGCAACATGATCCAACACGTTGTGAATTATAGCTTATGTTAAATGAACATACCGCTTTGGGTCATTAATCATACACAAGATAGTTTGATCATAAGTTTCTAGCAAACTCCAGCCCCATCACTCAAAAATTCTTAATTCTGAATTTACACAGAAAATTCAATTTAACTTGCTAACGCACATATATGAGAGAACAAAGGAAGAGACAAAGCAATTAAGCAGAAAGTTCATCAAGATACAAAACTGGGAACTTTTACATTGATCTCATTTTCAATAGGAACAACAAAAAAGGATGGATCAAGGTTCCTTCGGTCATGAATTTCTGAAGTCTCGTATTACTTCGACGGCAAGATAATTACTAACCTATGAGATTCATATTTTTATTTGCCATAAAAGCAAACATCATCCAACATGTAGTGAATTATAGCTTATGTTAAATGAACATACCTTTAACCCTACACAATATAGTTTCATTATAAGTTTCTAGCGAACTACTGCTCCGTCACTCAAAATTTCCAAAATTCTGCACTTACAGCACAAGATAGAAAAACATGTATACCCCGTGTTGAAACACATTCTCGCATCTAAGCCACATAATTGCTTTCACTTATAAAACATCATCAGTGTTCTCAAACATGGATCTCGATAGCAAAATGTTTCATCTAAGAAATGTAATATGTAAAGTACACTACCCTTATCAACACATTTGTTGCAGTAACAAGTAACATTAGCTTCAATTTCCTAAAAGCGACACTTGTTCAACTATAAAATCATCCAAACCCAAAATTCGATAAAAACAAATGAGTGAAAAGAACTAATAAAAAAAAATTAAACTGCTTACCTCTCAAAACACATCCATACCATATAGAAGAACCTCGTCCGACCTGAACATCACCGATGACAGAAGCGCTAGGTGCCACGAAATCATCCCTATCAACAACAGGAGCTTTGTCGAATACGTTCATCAGCGTCCGATGCCTCGATACTGACAACAAACCAAATACGGACAATTACTTTAATTAATCAGCTATAACCGGTCAAGATCTACGCAAATGTAGCTTCGGATTTCATTTGATGAAAAGGCAATGGTTATTACATCATGAAAATTACAGAATTGCATATAAAAACGAAGCATCGTAGCTAAATCGATCCAATCATGAAAAAATTCGAATGAGGAGTTGGGGTTTTAGGGTAACTTACGTTGTTCTTGAAAGTAGTAGTTGCCTTGGAGGCGGCAACCAAGGCGATCGAGAGCTTGGCCGGTTTCTCGGATCCAGAATCCAACGCTGTAGATTGCTTTACCCAATGTTCCCATCTTTTACTTCAGATTGATGGAGAAAAGAGATTTGAGGGTTTGGACCAAAATATATATAGCAGCTGAGAAAGTGAAGCTTTGGAACTGGAGAAAAATGGAGATAAAAAAACTTTACCCAGCGTTTCAGTGACCATCTTCTCGTTCCATACGGTTACTTGTCCTACAGTTCCTCGTTGTTAATCAATCATTTTATGCCACGTGTCATTTTCGATTAAAATCCTCGTTTTTTAGCCTGTCGATTTTAGTTAAAACTACCACCAAAACCTTTTATTATAAGTTAAATAATATTTTTTGTGAACTAGATTAAGAGAAATTTGATTTTTTTATTAAAAATTTTATTAATTTGTGCGGTCAAAAAATTAATATAATTAATTAAATAATCAGATAATAATATATACATGTTAAGTGTATCTCATGAATATTTGTTTTTAATAATAAAAATCAAATGAATTTTTAACAAAATGAACTCTTAATATTTAAAATGATTAGAATAAACAATTCAAAATAAAAGTCAAGCTTTATCCAGGGGATCGACTTATTCAAGAAAAATCTTTGAAGTGTCATCCGTCGGGAAGTTAATATGGTCCCAACAAATGTAGATATTGTCTCGGGATCTGAGTTTGTCTCTCGATTTCGTAGAAAGTTTAGAGGGTTCACGGAGTAGGAGCACCTTAATAGATAGAGAGAGAACGTACCTAAAAAATACTTAGATAATTAATTAATAAAGTCGTGCGTGATGTGGATCAAAATACCAACCAAGGTAGTGGTAACCATGTCTCGTTTAAATGGCTAGTTATACCTTGGTTGGTGGTTTGATTCACATCGTGTATGATTTCATCGATTAATTATCTACATGTCCCTCAAATATATATTTTCCTCATCAATCAATACACTCTCACTTCGTGAACCATTGGGGCTTTCAGCGGAGTCGGGAGACAAAATTTGAATACTAAGATAATACCTATAATTGTTGGGGGCCAAACCGATTCCTCGACGAACAATAGTTCAAAGACTTCTCTCAAATGAGTCGATCCCCTTAACAAGCCTAAAGTGATTTGAAATTGAATGAATCAAAACTGTTACGGATGAGTCTAGTTGGATCTTTTGAAAAGAATTCTAGTCCGACCATGATAATCAAATTTTTTATATAGAAAATTTAAGTTATTTCATTGTTTTAAATATAAATGATTTATTTTTACATAATAAAAAAAATTAATTAATTAATAAAATTAAAGAAAAACTGTTTTTTATTCGTATTTCATAAATAATCTAAATACATCAATTCATGTTCTTTAGTCCTAGAGCCCACAATTAGAGATGTTCATGGATCGGATTGAGTTCGGGTCAGGTTTAAACATGGTATTAACATACTTTATGCTTGCTCAAGCTTGACCCGACCCAAAATTTTGTCCAAATTCACTTATATTTACAAAAATTAACCCAAGCCTATTTTAGGTTCGTCCGTATTATTTTTTAAAATATTTATATTAATTTAATTTAATATTTTTTATTTAGTGACATTATTTTAATGTTTATATTGGAGCAATACTATATATTTAGTATAAATTTATTTTTAATGTGTTATAAATTACATAATATATAAAAATATCATAATATAAAACATTATAATCTTAAAAACGGGTTGGGTTAAAGCCTTGAATGTTCAAGCCCAAGCCAAACTCATATGTTAAATGAGCCTAATTTTTTTGGTCCAAATCTTCTTAAAATTTTGACGGGCCTTTTACCCTAAATAAGTAATCCGACTCATGAATAGACTTAATTCATAACCAATATGGATTTAGTCTATATACTCTAATTTGATCAAATTTATTATTTTTTAATTTTGAATTTTGAATTCTCAATCATGAAGTATTTAAATTCTTTAAGTCAAATTATGCTATTAATAGAATACTATATGTAACTTGTGAATTTAGTTCATATTTTTCAAATTAATCACTTTTAGTCTTGTATTTTTAAATTTTAAAATTTGGGTTTTATCTCAAAAGTGATCATTGAACTCATTTATTAAAATGACCTTTATTTTGTTTGTGTAAGTCTTATGTGAAAATGACAACTAGACATGAAATTATACAGGTAAAAATACATTTTTTTCGTAAAATAAAATTTGATTTTTTAAAAATTAAACTAAAAATGGTCAAATTTCATAAAAGATCCTTAAACTATGATTCTCATTCTAAATTGGTTTTCAATGTTTAAAAGGTTCTAATCACATCTCCACACTTTCAAGGCTATGTCAATTAAGTGACACGTCAAGTTTTATGCCACATAGAATTTGATGCGTCACTTAATGGTGAAATTAACAGTTTTAGTAACAGAAAAATCTAATTGATAAAATCTTGAAAGTTTGGGAATGTAATTAGAACAGTTTAAACTTTGAGGACCAATTTAGAATAAGAGTCATAGTTTGGGGATCTTTGATGGAATTTACTCTCAAAGTTTTTTGTTACAAACTGTTAAAAGGCCCCAAAAAAGGGGCCACAAGGCTTAAAATCCAACAAGCTTATCTCTCTTAAAGCCACTTTGTTTGCCACGTAGCTCATCACTTTATCCGTACAGAAAGATAAAAAATTCCATTTTACGCTGTTATTTGAAAAATAATTGAAAAACCGGAGAATCCAATAAAGTCTTTGCTGAAAGGCCCTTACCCCATTTTCAACTCGAAAACCCTAAAAACTGTTAACTCTCAGATACTCGAGCTTTAACTTGCAAAATCACCAACTTTTTTTTTTGTGTAATGGAGGGATCGGAAAATGACGGAAATGTTACGCCGATCGCGAAGTGGAAGACGGAGTTCTCGAGGAAGTTTCAATATTTTCTCGACAGGTCAACACCACACACGATGGAAAGGTGGCTGGGGACATTGGCGGTGGCGATGATCTACGTTTTGCGGGTTTACTACGTTCAAGGGTTTTATGTAATTTCATACGGTTTAGGGATTTACGTATTGAATCTCTTGATTGGGTTTTTATCTCCTAAAGTTGATCCTGAGCTTGAAGCTTTGGATGGTGCTTCGTTGCCAACTAAAGGTTCTGATGAATTCAAGCCTTTCATTCGTCGTTTGCCTGAATTTAAGTTCTGGTAAATTTCTTAATTTGGTGTTTTCTTTGATGTTAAGTATTAACTGTTTGATGGTTTCCTTTCATTTCTGCACAAATTAAGATTATATTGGAAAATTCCCGGGTCACTATGTTGAATTTTGAAATATAATCCTTGTAACTTGACATAAATTGTTCTGCTAGCTTTACACTGTTATTAGTAGGTCCTTATTGATAATACCAGTAGTTGCTGCCTTAAGGTGATGATATGGAATTGTTTTACTATTATTCGATTACACAGTTAGAGCAATGCAGAAATGTTGTCAATCATTTTCGACCAATAATAAAATTTGATGTTATTTTTAAAGAAAAATCCATGTCATAACAACTAGCGTAGTTTACCAATTCAAGCCTTTTATTCATTGCTTACATGAGTTCAAGTTCTATTATTCCTTATTTTGATGTTTGCTTGTAATGTATTAATTTTTCCTTTCATTTTTCCCAAATTAAGACTATATTGGAAAATTTCTGCTTACATCTTTTATATGGGATAAATTAGTATCACGTGGCACTTTTTTTCTAATGATACATGTTATTAGAATTTGGATACCGTTAATTGGGAACTTTTCCGTATCAGTTGGAGGTGGACTTTTCTGTCTTGCATAGACATGAACAAACCCTAAAATGCTTAGATGAGTGTTTCATACTGTTTGAACTACTTTGCAGCATCCGGTAACTGGGTTTTTTCATGTTGTTTGATTGTAAATTGATTTGATATGCAGTTCTTAAGAAGTTGCTCAATTTCAATTTATCCCATTATGCATAAGTTTTAAGGGCTTTCTGTCATGATTTTAGTAAAAGTTTAGCTTAACGTGAGTGTTTTCCACTATCTTTGAGCTAGCTTGCAGCATTTGGTCACTGGGATTTTTACGTTGTTTTGATGTGTGGTTCGTCAGAAGTTGTTGCTTAATTTCAATTTATCCCATTTATGCAAGTTTTTAAGGGATCTTTGCCATAATTTCTGTAAAAGTTTAGCTTAACACAAATGTTTTCTACTATTCAAGCTTAGCTTGCAACATTTTTTCACTTGGTCCATGATGTTATTTTGATTGTGTATTGGTTTCATGCGTGGTTCTTAAGAAAGTTGTAGCCTAATTTTTAATTTATCCCATTCATATAAGCTTTTAAGTTGTCGACTTCTGTTCTTTTTCCTTGTACACAATTTTGAAGTAATATTTTCACTAAATATTCATTCGTGGTCTTAGGTATGCCATCACAAAGGCCTTTTTAGTTGCATTTGTATTGACTTTCTTCTCCATATTGGATGTACCTGTTTTCTGGCCAATATTGCTATGCTACTGGATTTTTCTATTTTTCCTCACAATGAAACGCCAAATTCTTCACATGATCAAATACAAATATGTTCCGTTCGACATTGGGAAACAGGTATTAGCTTAGCCGACTAACTTCAGTAAGATCCCTTTCATTTTTTTCTTTCAATTTCTTCCATTCTTCTTGAAACTTATAATGTCTGTTCATATCGACAGAGGTATACCAATAAGAAGTCTGCAAGTAGTAGCGGTACACCAAGAAGCTGAAGGGTGATGACAAAAGTGAAATTTGGTTAGCTAACTTGTTTTTGGTTGCTTTTAGTTATCCCAAAAGCGAAACAGAACATGCATGTGTTAAAGTTTAGAAACTTTCTGGATAGAATGTTAAGGTTTTTAGTTTGGGGTTGTCGTCTATGTAGTTGACTACTTGTACCTATACGTACTGTTATGTGGTAAAACTAGGCAAAAAAGAAGGTTTTTAGTTTGGTTCTAATGTATGTAGTTAACCACTGTTATATGTACTGAAGATGCTATTTTCTCAATGTGTGGTCATACTAGTTGATAAATATAGCCAAGAAACATATCTTGAGACATTCTTCTTTATGTTCTTCCCTCCAAACTTTCTCTCTCATACATGTTTGATAGTGTTATTACCATTGTAAAGTTTGTGACACAAATCTTCAAGGAACTCAATTACTCAGCATCTGGTTTAAACATGGCTATGCACAAATCTAAATGAACCTTGATTTTCGTATCTTTTAAGGATTTGTGGATGGGGGGGGGTTCACTTCAAAAACCCTTACCCTGCATGTATGACACAATAATAGTAGCCAATGTTGTTGGGACTCGAACTTAAAAAATTGAATATACCTGTGTTGGACATTTACATGTATGCTCGCACTCGAGTTCTAAGTCTGTGAAACAATTATGCAAAATTAGAACTGCATTTCATTCATTGATACAAGTCAATATGCTTCTTCTGTTTCATAATTGAGCCCCATTGTTCTTATCCAAAACCAAAAACCCATTGTGATAACAATTCTTCTACCACAATATTTGCAGTAAAAACTCCTATTCTGAAATTTTCACTATTTACTGCAGCAAAATGATTTGAACCAAAGCATAGTTAACCCAATATTACACAAACTGTTTATTACCAGAACTTTTCCTATATATGCCTATAAACTTGGCCACAAACTCTGCAAAAAAAAAAAGAAAAAAAAAAGAAAAAAAAGAGAGCATAAACTCAGGATTCTTATAAAACTTTTAAGACAAGACGTAATAAAAGCATCATAAGAACAGACAAAGACTACCTTCTAGTTTCAACAAAGCACTTGTTCCTGTTGGGAGTCTCTTTTCCTATATCAACAAACTTGAGTTAAAACTTTTGCCTGTCTGCAAAATAAGAAGACAATTGCAGGAACTGTACTTACATAGTAACCATGCCAGTAATAAAGTTCCCTTTTTAAACCAACTTCAATTTTCTGAAGAAACTCTTCTACCAGCTTCTGCAGCATGTTAAAAAACTATCAGAGAAAGGGATTCTTTGCAGCTTTTATTTTTCTTTAAATGGTTTCAAATTCATCACCTGGAGGATCAGTTTAGGATGAACAAAGTCCCCAAGAAGCTTTTGAAGCTTAAGCCTTACAAAAGGTAACCTGAAAAAAATCATGCATACATATAAAGTGTCGTTGTTTTTATTTGAAATCAAGGGAGTATTTTCGGAACAGAAAAGATAAAAGAACTTGCCTTTTATGCGATGGATCGGCCAGGATTTCAGTTGCGAGTTCTGTCAAGAATTCTTCCCATCCGAGTGGAATAGGTTGGTCATCAGCAAAAGGATAGCTGCAATGGCAGAGTATATCACATTCACATCTAAGAACAAATATGGAGCCTTTATATCTTGAATCAATTTATTGGAGATTTGCCTTAAGTTCTTACTTGTGTGCTTTGCACGCTTCAAGTGCCATGATTGCTTTCCTCAGGTTTTGCTTTGATTTGGCAGCAATCTTTGCAGCAAAGTTCATATGTAGTTCAAAATCTTCTTTCCTTGCAATTTGGATAAGTACCTCCATGACCTGCGGAATTGATAATTGTAGCAGTGACACGATTAGATCTTAAAGCATTTTGTAAGGAATGTTATGATCTGATCAACCCTATACACCAACATTTCACATGCCTGAACTTAGCCAAAAGATTCATCATTATGATACCATTGCAATACAAGCATATTCAATCTTCATATCGAGGACCTCGGAAAGGCCGAGGCTGGTCCATCCCGTAATACAAATTGGAAGCAAACTGAGGTATGTTGATATAATATGAATTATACTGTGAAACTTGTAGGAATACTTACTTCATGTGTTGCCAGGGCATCTACTTTTATAACTTTGCAGCGACTCTTTACTGATTCTAGGATACTTATGTCATCTTCACAGCAGATTATGAATTTACACGAATCCGAATGACAGTCCATGATCCATTTTATCAAGTGATGAATATTCTCTGGTGCCTTGTCAACATCATAAAGAACTAGAACTGAAAATGTACATAGAAATCTCATTAGCTATAAGTCGATTGCTTTACATACAAGAAACTAAAAAAGGAAAAAGAAAAAAAGCTAAACCTTTGTAGTTAATCTTGAAATAATCATTGCTGACTTCTGGGATAGTGGTAAAATGGGTGCTTATTTCCTTAACTAATCCCATTAATGCATATTTAGCATTTGTTTCCAAGTATACATTAAGCTCAACATGATGAACACTTGAAGCAATTGGAACATGAACTTGCTTTGGCTCTTTTTCCTATCCACATAGTCAAATCATAAAGATGTCAAACTCTAGAATCAATGGTGATACTGTCATCTTCAGGCTATATGTATGTATGTATGTATATTGTATTTTTACCTGAACCTGGAATTGCCTTAATTCGTGAGATACATTCCAGCTAGGGTCACCGTACATTTCGCGCAGGAAACCCATTGTTAGTGCTTTTTTCCCTGAACCAGATGGTCCTTTGAACAGTATATGAGGATAATTCTCATGGGATGCCTAAAAGTTTACAGTAAAACATTATGTTTTCGTATATTGAATAACTGGCATCATATGAAAGACTTTTAGGTGAAGGACGTACTAGTTGCTTCAGAAGCTGAGCTTCTTGTTTGTGACAGTTGAATCCATTCAAGGAAGCTGGTTGGTATTTATCGGCCCAAAACTGCCTCAGTTTTTCAACAACAAATGCCTTCCCGATGAACGAGGCCTCATCGAAGGATCGTGTTTCTCTTTCGGGTGATTTTTTTGAGGTCCTGCAGGATCCTCTCCTCATTACACATCCAAACCAGGTTTCATTTTGGCTCTTTCGTCTATTGGCTGCGAACTTCTCCGAGTTTAAACTACTCCCACTAGTATCTCTAAGCTTGGAGTTTAAACTACTCTGTCTGCTAGTAGCTGAACTTGGAGTCATAGTTGTTCTTGACAAACCGGTGTTTGATCGAGCTTTTGGATCGACATTTCGGTTAGCCATTATTCGTTGATGGGAAGTGGGGTCTTTTCGGGGAAACAATGGTGGCTTGGGGACAACATGGTTTACAAAGCTACCATTGTTTGGCAAGCCTTTCTTCTGCATTGCCAAGGCTGCAGCATCACGAGAAAAGAAGATATCACCGGGTGAAATGGAATCCGTGCTTTCGAGAATGGCGTCATTATATATATTTGCAACTATTTCATTGATTTCACCTACTGATTGTTGTTTCCCAAGGGAAGCATCTCTTTGCTTACGAAGCATGTTCCTTCCGGTTGGTGACGGTGTCCTCTCCCCTCTTTGTCTCGGTGGTGTAGTCACCGATCGACGATAGTTTGATTTTGCACTCCCTCTACCACCCTCGATAAGCTGCCCAATCATTTTTATTTCATCTCTTGTAGGAGATCTATAACTTTGCTTCATGTTTAAGCCAGCAATCTCACCATTTCCCATGCCATCATTCAATGTATGCTCCACTCTCCCCTGTTTATAAGGAGATACATGCCGCCGATGCTCGGGTTTCGGCAAGGGGCTTACGTTCCGACCACCATCCCTCCGTGTCTTGTAAGGAGACTTGCTGCTTCCATGTCTCCTTAGAAGTGGACTGGTTCTAGGAGGAGACCCTTTATCATAATCAACCTTCGGAATCTGTCTTCGGCTCAGTTTCAAAGGGCTAAGGTTTCTCGGCAAATTGGACTTAATGTTGTCCGGTTCAACAAGATCCGATGTCTCGTTGTTTCGGTTATTATGATCATGCCAGGGACTTTCTTGCCACTCAGTCTCCGTATCTGACGGCTCATATCCACTTCGCCTTTGCTTCAACGGAACTGACACATGAGGCTGGCCACCTTTGATATTGCTCCTTGACAAGCTCTCCATTTCTAGGAAACCTGAAACGAAAACTCTTAGCCAACAGGTACTTTTCTCTTTCTCATCCTGGTTTTAAGACAATGTTTAATAATGTCCGAAAGATCATGCAAAGAACCATGAACTAAGATGCTCACTAAATTCGTGGATTCCGATGATTACAAAGCATATGCATCGTTGAAGACTATGGCCATTGGAATGGACAGTTTTAAAAATAACATTTTTATTAACTAATTTCACAGCTTCCTTATTCTTTAGTTTCCTGTAATTTCTAAGGTTCCTTTTGTCTCATTCTTCCCTGCGACCTTTTCTATACTATTAGATGCTCTTGTTGCCTACTAAAGTAAGGTTCTTTTTTGGAGAAGTTACAAAAATGGCCACCTAATTATTGACAAAAACTGATGATGGTGGTGGCTTTTGAAAATGGCATAATAGCAATTTAATCCTCAATATTTATAAATTACATTAATTTAGTCTTGATTTAAAAAAAATTAACCCTCAACATTTACACAATGTGCAATTTGCTCTTTTTTTCCAGTTTTTTTTTTTTTTTTTATTGTGACATTGAAGGTTAATTTTAAAAGCACGAGAAAAGATGAATTGGGTGCTACCATTTCTTTGTATATTTTTAATCAAATTTAGTTGATAAATTTGTCTTTTAAGCTTTTTAGATAAAAGAGTCACAAAAAAAAAACTGTAAAAAAGATCAAATTACACCATATGTAAATGTTGAGAGTAAAATTTTTTAGAATCAAGATTAAATTGACACAATGTATAAATGTTGAGTGCTAAAGTTGTTATTATACCAATTTTTAAAGTTGCCCCTACTAGTTAATTGGTGATAAAAAAACAAAAAAAAATTGAATAGTTGGATAACCAAATAAAAAATTTACTAAAGGTTAAGTGATTAATTTATAATTTTTCATAATCGAATGACTACCAATATAATTTGATTGATTTACGGCTCGCCCTTTGTTGAAAATTGTTTTTTTTTTTAACTATTGAAATTGTAATCACACGTTGATAAATCCGCCGGCATAATTTACCTTAAAATGTTATTATTGTCTATTAAAGTCAATTGAGTTAAATTTTGATTATTCTTTAAACAAATATTGTAGTGTCTATGGACAATGTTTTTGGAACTAAGAAAACAAGGTCAGCATCTTTTGGTTGTATTTGTTAGTGTTTTTTAGCTGTAAAAAATACATTGTCATTAGATTGCATACAAGATGGTTTTGTTTGGATTATTTAAGATGATTTCTTCTGAGTTATTTTAAAATTGGGCGACGCATAACACATAACTGAGATCAAATTAGCAAACGTAACTTGGATTATAAGCATATTTTAGGAAATTATTGGAATAATAGAATAGATGAATGTTAGCATTAGGGAATTAGATTAGTTAGGTTTTTTTTTTTTACACCAAAAAAAAAATCAAATTGAGTCGATCTTATATTTAAACTAAGTTTTTAAGTTCAGGTCAAATGATATAATATCTTACATGTAGAGATTAAAGAAAATATTATTGCTATTTAAGGGGACAAAAAGTGCATAAATTACAAATTTTTTTATCGACGATTTTCAAAACTAAATATGTTCCTATCAAATTTTAATTTTAAAAAATGCTTTTAATAAGAGTAAATATTTGATGTACTATTTATGCATGAATCTCTTACACCGTTAATGAATCATAGCAAACGAGATGCATAAAACTATTACGGAAGCTCTCGTATTAAGAGTCAAATTATATTTTACTTCCTTTTCTTAAAAAATGAGCAAATTAATCTCTATATGTTAAATCAATGAGCAAACTGATTATTTCTGCTAAAAATTTCATCCATGTCTATAGTTAAAAGTTAACGTAACTAACAGAATGAACAAACAATTATACGTGATGTGCAATGTATATCTCATGCTAACATGTAATAACCAGTTTTTAACGACAAAAATAGATTAAGTTTTTAACAAAAAAATCAATTTACTCTTTGATCTAATATACAAGAATTAATTTGTCCATTTTTTCTAGTAAAGAAAACAAAATGCAATCGACTCCTAATTCAGAGATTAATCTGTCCAAGAAGCTTTTACCGCAAAACAACAATTACAAACTGTCTTGCGTATGGATGAAAAATGGATTAATATAGTGAGATTCATGGATTTAATTCAATCAATGTATTCACAATTATATTACAAGTAAATCTTATTACCAAAGAGTGATTAGATATAATGTCATAAAACTGGGTATCTTTCACGCTCTTTGGAGAGAAGAAGCTTTTGCTGCTATAGTTGATAACCAATCCACCAAAGCCTTATTAGCAAGTTCCGGGACTTCATCGTGCGGACAGTGTCCCGCCTTTAGGTTTACGAGTGTCGTGTTCGGGTAGAATTCTTTGATCCGGTTAGCCTTTGCCGGACCGACCCAAGGATCTAAGTCACCCCACAGCAACAGCAACGGACATTTTAGCTTGCCCAAGAAACTGTCTAGGGTGTACTCAGTTTGATTCAGCATGAACCGTGTCATCAACCTGCGGTTAATCAATGGGACCAAACAGTGAAATCGAATGGACGTGCGATAAAACGCATATAAACTGGCGGCAACAGCTCATTTTCCACGTTTTTTCATGTATTAAGAGTTAGGGGAGACGCTAGAAAATTACTCTAGGGGAGGCTAAAGATGAATCATAAATTTTTGGAGGGTCAAAATATAAATTTATCATTATATTAACTTGTAACCTATTAAATTTTGAAGGGCATACAAGGGAATTTTACCATTTCTGGGCAGCTAAGCCAGCCACCTCCCTGTCTACGCCCCTGTTAGTAGGGTTTATATTCCTATAATCATGTTTGAATATGCTTTGGATACGGGGTTCCAACATGTAATTCGGATTGCATTTTGCCCCCTCTACTAAGAAAATGTGTAAATTAATTATTGTACATTAGATTAATGAGCAAAAGAGTCTTTCTATAAAAAAATTCATCCATTTCTACTGTTAAAAACTGATCCATGTACGTCAACATGCCACATGTAACTATCTGATTATTCCATCAGTCACGTCAGTTTTTAACAGTAGAATTGGCTGGATTTCTAAACAGAAAGGATCGGTTTACTCTTCAATCTAACATATAGGGACTAACTTGTCTATTTTCTTTATTAAAGGGCAGAAATTGCAATTTGACTCCTAATATAGACATCTCCATGGTACTTTTACGGTTTTAATATGCTTTGGACATGGGCTTCAAACATTGATTACTTTGAGAATAATAAAAGAGTCGGAACAATGTAGATACCTATAGTACACTTCTCCGGCATTGGGATCATCCGCAGGCATTTTAATGGATTCCACGAGATAATCGTCCACATTGGACGTATTGATATATACCTGCATTACGAAAACTATGCATATTAAATTGTACTATAATCAGTGAAGAACCTGCTTAACGAGGTTGCAAGTAACATGCATTTTTTAGGACAGATTCGATCCGAGTTGGTTGCTTCGCTTGCCAGAACAAAATCTGAAGGACTACACGTTGGAAAACTTCCTTCAATGGCTTTAAAACAAATTTCTGCAAGAATGTTTCCTCGGATTCCGTGGTTTTAGCCTTCGCGTCTCCAAACTGTCCTGCAGAATTCAGCAATGCTAGGCCAACCACTTGTTCAGGCAACCCCACCGCTGCAACCAAAGCCGTGAACCCTCCAAGACTGAAATTTACAGTGAACAAAAGACTGTCACAAGGGATGCATATATCTAAATTCGCAGATAAAGCGACAACGGGCACCTAGTATAAGAAACCTCTAAACTCGACTCGGAGGATTAATATATCCTCATCATACAGAGAAACAAAACCAGCAGTCAAGTAGGTTACTTTTGATCTTATAGAAATTGTAATCTAATACATCAGTGACCATTCGAAGATACATGAACAATTGGTAAGTGCTTGAGGGACCAAACTGAATTTTCCAGCCGAGAAACTCATTGAAACACAAAGAACGAAAGTAAAGCTCACTGCAAGCTTTATACTAATGCAAATTTCGGAATTTTGACAGTAAAGATGAAGCTCTTAGCATGGAAACAACATCAATTGGGTAAAAGTACCATGGAGGTCCTTACACTAGGAGTTAGATTGCATTTTGTCCCTTCTACTAAAAAAAAAGGCAAATCAGTCCCTGTACATTAGATTAAAAAGCAAACTAGTTTTCTGTTAAAATATTCACTCATTTTTATGGTTAAAAACTGATCTTTCTGTGTAACTATCAAGTTATTTTGTCAGCTATGCCCATTTTTAATCTCACGTATAATGGCTAATTTATCCATTTTTTGAGTAAAGGGGGCAAAATGCAATTTGACTCCTAGTATAGGGGTCTCCATGGTACTTTTACCGCATCAATTGCCATCAAAGCTTCGTGTTGAGTGGTTATTCGGACTCGTATGCAGATAGCATTTAGAATAACCGTGCAGTTAAGATTATAAGTCATAAGAGATAACTATTAACTGGTTCTTGATTGCTACCTGTTTCCAACTAAAACTGTCGGCTCTTTTACGATCTCCTTCAAAAAATCGACAACTTGATCTCTCCATATCATCGCATCGTACTCGATAATCGCTTTCTCGC
Source organism: Kokia cookei (assembly GCA_039519145.1). NCBI lineage: Eukaryota > Viridiplantae > Streptophyta > Magnoliopsida > Malvales > Malvaceae > Kokia > Kokia cookei. Next base: position 42,854,289 of record CM076903.1, read on the forward strand.
TCCACCCAAATCCTAGCAAGTCTACGGCATAAACTTTGTAGTTTTTAGCCAATTCAGGTATGTTGTACCTGCAAAAGTTAGAAAAACATAATGATCATTTAAGGCATATATGATGTAGAACCCGAGACCAAACACCGTTTCAAGCCTCTAATTCTCATCGTTCCATTTTCACCAGAAACTGTGATTAAATATAAAATCGAAAGGTACACTATTTACAGTTCAAACAACCGAAAATCGATCTGGAAGTAGTTCGGGTCAGTAGCTACTCAAACCCTTTTCAACTACTCGGATTAATATGAGCATTAGACAGCAAACCTCCAATGGAAAGCTGAAGCACCAAATCCATGAATAAGAACAATAGGGAATCCTTCTCCTCGTACTACATAATGTATTTTCCGACCACGCCATGTCCAAAAATTGTATCCATCCGGCTTGAATGGTAATCTCTCCAGTCCTAAACAAAATAAAAACCAAAATTCAGCAAAAAAAAATCACGAAAATATATTGAAATTCTTTGTTCTTGAAAGGAAATGCATATTCCTGAAAGGCAGCTTAGGTACAACAATCTCAACTTTAGACTGCCCTATGTGAACAAAACCTAGTTATGGTCCAACAATAGTTTGGTCTTAATCTAAGACAGAACACAATTTCTCAGCTAAAGACTGCCCTATGTATTTTCCGACCGCGCCATGTCTGGAAATTGTATCCGTCTGACAAAAAACCAAAATTCAGCCAAAGGAAATCCCAAGAATATAGAAAAATTCATTGTTCATAAAAGAAATTCTATATTTCCAAAATGCAGCTTAGGTACAATCTTAACTCTAGACTGCCCTATGTGAAACAAAACCTAGTTCAACAATAGTTTTGTCTTAAACTAAGATAGAACACAATTTCTCAGCTAAAGATGCCCTATGTATTTGCCGACCGTGCCACGGCCAGATATTGTATCCGTTCGGCTTGAACGGTAATCTCTCCCCAGAATTTTACATTCCCAACATGCAGCTTAAGTACAACAATCTCAACTCTAGACTGTCCTATGTGAACAAAGCCGAGTTATGATCCAATTGGCCTTAATCTAAGACAGAACACACAATTTCTTAGCTAAAGACTGCCCTATGTATTTTCCGACCGCGCCATGTCCAGATATTGTATCTGTCCGGCTTGAACAGTAATCTCTCCAAAGAATTCCATATTCCCAAAATGCAGCTTAGGCAACAATCTCAACTATAGACTGTTCTATGTGAATAAAACCTAGTTATGGACCAACTGGTCTTACTCTATGACATCACAATTTTCTCAGCTAAAGAACTACTACTTTCTGCAAGAACCCTGACTCCATTAAACAAACCCAGAGTTCAAAAAGCAAAGAACAATTTAACCAATGGTTAAAAAAGGTTAAAATATGCCAAAAGTCCCTGTACTCTTCACAAATTCGGAATTTAGTAACTATACTTTTATTTTCAGGAATTTAGTACTTTTAGTTTCCAGATTACAAAATTCAAGTCCAATTTAAAATGAGTAGAGGGAGTTATGGCATATTATAAACTTTAAAAAGAAAAACTGACCTTGAACAGGTTCACTGGTCAAAGAAGATCCCATAACTGAGACACCAGATGCCACAATCCCCTTCAAAGCAAAACCCCTCCTGTTTATCATCTCACATTTGCTTCCTTCAAGTACAATGGCAGATTAAGCAATGAAGTAACCAAAACTTTCAAATTTTAAAAAAAAAAATGAGGATTTTGAGCTCAAAATTAGCTTACTTGGTTGAAAATTGATTCTTGAAGGAGCAAAGAACCTGTTAGAGATTGGGTTTAAAATTTCAGTCCTAACTGAAGGTGAGACACCACATGAAGAAGATGAAGACATGGTTTCTAAAACTAAAACCCCCTGAGACTAACAAAGGAGAGGCCTTTAATTAATGGCCGAGAAGGGGAAAAAAAAATTGGGGTTTTTAAGAACATGAATGAGAGACATTGAAAGATACAAAAGGATGATATTTAAAGACATGGTTTTTAGAGGTTTAAGGTTCTAAGCCGGCCATTTCTGTGGTTGCTGTAACTTTGAGGAGTTGTGGCTAAGTCCAAGCCATGCACCGGAGTTTTGATTTTTTTTCCTCTGTAAATCTTTCCAATTTTCAGACATTTTTAGATTATTTACGAGGTTTTTACTCTATTTATTACAATTACAAATTGCAATTGATTGCACAATAATGAAAAATCTCGAAAAATTCCATGTCCATATGAATCCAAAGGGTAGTTTCGAAAAGGAATTCCAAACACGTATCTTGCTGGCCAATTAAAAAAAAAGGGTCTAATTTTTATTTTAATCCCCCTTCTATATTAAAAGTTGATATTTAATATAAAAAGTCCTCATTTTTAGTTAATTTTATTTTGTTTGGGTTTTAAGGATTTCTTTTAAATTTTAAAATTTCCAATAATTTTTAAGTTTTATTTAGGCATAGCCTTTGAACTGTACCCATTTTATCAATTTAGTATTTATAAACCGATCAACACTTAATAAATGATAGTCAATAGCCACATTATCAATACACATGGCATGTTCTATTTGTTGAATGGGCTACCTATTTTTTTAATACCATCAAGTTTTTGACTAAAAACCATAACTAAGTAATAGTTTAGCTACCAAAATGGAAAAAAATTTAAATTCCAAAATGAAAAATAAATATAATTAAGAGGTTAAAAAATGAATAAAGTCGATTTTTGAATCAAAGTTATAATATTTTTAGAATCAAGATTAAATTTTGTAGGATGTAGGGAAAAATAGCCAAAGGGTTTGGACACTAAAAAAGGGTGGAGAAAAAAATAGAAGAAAAGAGAAGGTGGAGGAGAAAAGATAAACCACGGTGGAGGAGGTGATGCTTGGGGCGGGTTTGGAGAGAAAAAGAGAGGAGAGAAATGGTTGGTGGTGGTTCGGTGATGAAGTATTGGTGGTGCACAACTAGAAAGGATGGAGGAAAAAGTAGATGAAAGGGAAAAGGGGGAAGTTGATAGCCGAACAAAATAAAAAAAAATGAGGAGAAATATGGGAGGTTGGATGGCACAAAGTGATCAACCTAGTCTATGTTCAATGTACCTTGAAGAAGGTAAAATGGAAGAAAAGGCAAGAGAGAGAGACAATGGAGTGAAAAGGGGGTCATGTAGGATATTAATTAAACACTTTAACTACTTTATCACTCACTTCCTTGTTTTCATTTTAGCAACAAAATAAATAAAATTATGGGATGTGACATATTCTCTCTTGGCTCAAGAGAGCCGTTAACCCTTAAAAACAAGGCTCCTATGAACAGTTACAGTGCTGGTGCCTTAACTTTAGAGGGCGTGTGGCCACGACCTCTGTTAAGAATTTCCAGCTTGTTGCAGCTCTTGATCCATCTCATAACGTATCACTTGAAGAGCAAGAGAAGGTAGTCTTACAGGGATATCTTCACCAGGGATTATGGATACCCTCTATCTGCTTTCCAAGCCTTTGCAATCTGCTTAAGCAGCTTCGACACCGAACCGGCTTGTCAATGATCACTATTGGTTAGAGATCCCAAACTAGCCTTGTATGTTCTTTTATCATCTTGGAATCAAATCTAAGTTATAAACAAATTGTCTATATCCACTTGATTTATTTTGGGGGACAAACTCTGTTTGTACACATTTGGGAGCTTCCTTACCTTAGTATCATACCAGCCGAAACTCATCTGAACCGAAAATGAACCTAGGCCCACAATACAATCAGCTGCTCTACTAAAGCAATGCCTGGAATCCAAGGGCCTTTCAACATATATGAAAGCAATACATAATATTCCAAAGTATACCAGATGATTTGAATCTAAAGTTGGAATATGCATTCCCAACTTGGAATCTAAATCACAACTTCAATATTTCAAATGATGATAAAACTTTGGAATAAATACGATATATGACATGGGAACACAAGGAAAAAGGAAATTGGTGTGCAGAGTGACAAATCAAAACATATATAGACTTTTCTTGAATAATAGAATATCACAATGTCTAACAACAGAGGAAAATGATCAGAAAAGAACCTGAAATGGGATACTATCAAAGCTAGTACCATCTAAAAAGCACAAGCACAAGGGAGTGAATACTGACAATATCATTCTCTTTTTCTTCCTACCAACATTGAGAGATTTACAGGTCCTCATAATTTAAACGAGCTCGGTTCTCTTCAATCAGAGACAATATTCTACATTTCATATGCCATGTCCATTTCTACCCCAATCTAGCTATTACGTCACATCTATTACCTCACAGTGGAGTATGTAATGAATTCACTTGAAGTAAATTGGAATGGTTGGTGTGGAATAGGATTCCTGCAATAGAGCATTTAAACATCAAAACGAGTGTAAATTAAAACATTGGTGATCCAAAAATGGTAAATGTACTATGAGGGCCTTTGTACTAGTGTCATGGGCCCTGTGACACTAGGAGTCAGATTGCCCCTTCAACTCAAAAAATGGTCAAATTTGTCCTTATACATTAGATCAAAGAGCAAACTGGTTCTTCTGTTAAAAATTTCATCCATTTCTACTGCTCAAAATTGGCCCCTGTATGGCAACTACACTAGTTTTTAATAGTAGAAATGGATGAAAATTTTAACTGAAAGGAGTAAATAATTTACTCTTTGATCTAATGTACAAGGAGTAATTTGCCTATTTTTAAGTAAAGGGGGGACAAAATGCAATCTAAGTCCTAGTATAAGGGCCTCTATGGTACTTTTACCTCCAAAAACTTATGCACAAAAGAGATGTTTATGATGTATGGTACATACGGTCGAGGTCCATAAACTTTGATCTGGCGAACATGAGTATCTCTCCCGTTAAGGTGATTTGACAAAACTACAATTTGCAACATAAATGTATTGACAAATGTTTCACTGCAAGACATTTTCATTAATCAATCAGTACACAAAATAAATCTCTGCTTGCTAAGTGCAATTTTCTCAATAATTATGTAGAACATGCATCTTTGTGCTCAATTTGCAAACTTTTTATACTAACTAACAGCAGAATAGCAATATAGAACTAACTATTAACATTGTTATTTAAACAAACAAGGATACAAAATAGTGAAACATCTCCGTGTGTTTTGACTTTTGATCCATACTATGTCTTCAATGGCACTCCACATAGTACCAATGAAGAATTTCCAAAGATTTTTGAAAAAAGCAATGAACTAGTATCTTAAACATGATTAACAGCATAGCAGCCAACAAGAGAAACGTGATCAATTCAAATAATTCGAAAAAGTTGCACTGAAACAAGCTTTTTTCTCACTCACCGAGGATCATTTCCAGATAATGAAAGATATACCCAACCAGTAGGCTTGACAAGTTCCACAGTTTTAATCTCCTATGGAGAAACATTCACATACAAATTAAACAACATCGAAAAGATCTTACAACCACTATTCGAAATGGAAAAAGAAGAAGAAGAAGAAGATAGTACGTTATATACCTTCAAGTTATGAAAGCCATCACCAGCTCGAATAGAGATCTTACTTGGTGTGTAGCTCTCATCAAGCTTGAAATCCACATAAAGTACAACTAGCTTCAAAAACCCATCATCAAGAGTTAATAATTTTTTTTTTTATTCAAACAAAATTAAAATTCTCCATTACCTGCAACTTAACTTTCTTCTGGAACTGAATGTTAACTAAATGAGGCTGGGCACCATCTGATCTGAAAAACCAATTAAATAAATGAAAACTAGTGAGAATCGAAAGTAAAATCAGGTCAAAATTGGGAACAGATTTACGTGTTTTTAACTGCCAATAGGTTTCGAGATTGTCGTCACGGAGAGAAGAGACGCCATTGCCAGTTTTACAAGAGCTGACACTCCAAGCTGCTTTTTTGCCCATTTCTCTCAGGTCATCTTCAACGATTAGGTGTTGGTTTCCTCCTGTGATCTTCCCTTCTTCTTCCGATTCTGAAGATTCCGTAGCCATTTTAGAAATTGGAAAACCCTAATTTGAAAAGAAAAAAAAATCCCCGCTAATGCCAAAAGCCCTCCCAAAATATAAACAAAAACTACCGTTTAAAAGTTAGGAAAACAGAACCCAATGTTTTGTCTGGATGGGTAAGGGTATTTTTAGGTTTTGATTTCTCCTTAATTCACCCAAAAAAAAAGTTAAGAAAATAAAAATTAACAATAATATTTAAATTAATCGAACTAAATGAAAAATAAATTAAAATATAATAATTAGTTTTTAAAAAAAACCTACTATTTAAGTGGAAAATGTAAAAATCAGAATATTTCTGGAAGAAAAAATATCAATTTTATTGAATTTAATCAATGAAATTAAAATTGCAATGAGTTTTCTATTATATACAAGCTAAGCTGCTAACTAAATCTGTAACTAACTAACTAGTTTTACAATTGCCAAATTAAAATAGTTAACTAGTTTCTAACAGAAAACTAATTACATAAAAAGATGGGAGGGGTATATATTGCAATTTTCCCTCCATGAATTATTTATTTATTTTCATGCCACATGCAAATTTTATAATAAGAACACATTTTAAATTTAAGGACTTCGTGATAATATCGGTTTATAAAAAAGTTATAAAAATATAAAGTAAATTGTATTAGTAGCCACCAACTATGAAAAGTTACAAAATTATCACTTAACTATTCAATTTTTTTATTACTACCTGACTAACCTAAAAATGAAAACACCCAAAAATAAAAAATAGTCGGATGGCCAAAAAAGACAAAATTGACTAATAGCTAAATGACCATTTTGTAACCTTTCGTAATTGGGTAACCAAAAAATAAAATTACTAATAGTTGATAATCATTTTGTAATTTTTTGTAGTTGGGTGATCAAAATCGAAAATAAAAACATTGTTGGGTGACTATTAATATAGTTTATCCAAAAATAATGAAAATTTAGTTGAAATGGTAAAGTTTAAATATTGGAAAACATAGTGTTTAAAGTTCAAATATTTTGTGTGTATATTTCTCTATTTTTTTTCTATAAAAGATGTAGAAAGTTATATAAAAGGATAAAACAACTCAAAATAATATAATCTATTTTGTAAAATCACGATATTTTTAATCGTTATTTTACTGAATTGGTGTCCCGTTAATTCATACCACCAACTTAATTAAATGGTTAATATATAGTATAGATATATTTTTAAAATAGTTTTAATTAATTTCAGTATATATCTGAATAATTTAAAAATCAATTATGATTAAGTTTGGTGTCAAAAGTGGAATGATATTAACTGGTTTAATGAAATTGCAAAATACTTCATTTATATAAAAAAAAGTCTTAGATAAAGCAACATTTAGATCCTAAACTTTTTTATTTACATTAGTCTTGAAACTTGACAATTGTTTTTCAATTTTATCCCTAAACTTGGATTTCATCGTGTGATGAACTAATGATATGGCACTATGAGATTGTGCTATATTACCACCTCTTTTTGTATTTTTTTAGATTTTATATATAAAAAAATTAAATCTCAAGTGATGATGTGGCACTTTGAGCAAGTAACATATCATCACCCCTTAATAAAATTCAAGTTTAGGGATCAAATTAAGACAAGTTGTCAAGTCTTGAGATTAATGTGGATAAAAAAAATTAGAGGCTAAGTTGGAAAAAAACCCAAAAGCACTAAAACCATAAATAAACAAAAAAAATTATTAAATAGAGCCAAATCATAATTAAACAAAAAAAATATATAACTAAAACCATAGTTAAACAAAAAGATTCTTAGATCAACTAGTTATGACAAATTAATATAAAGGAGTCCAATTTCGGAAGGACTAAAACCAGAATTAAACCAAAAGTTTCAGAAAGACTAACGCTAGAGGGAGGGGTCGAACCTCCGACCTTATGGTTAACAGCCATACGCTCTAACCGACTGAGCTACTCCAGCTCGTGAGCTGAAGGCAAACCTATTAATTATAAGTACTTTACAGATGTCTTACGTAAGCATTATTTGAGTGTTGTTTTTTATACAGCTTGAAGCTCTTTGATCAAAATATAAGGTTATATATATACACGTATATATATGTATAGATACATTGATAGGATCGTATGAATGTCCCGCATAGTATTGTGCAAAATTTGGGCAACCTAAAATGAAAACGAAAATATCACAAGGAAGGGTGAAGTTATAAAATCTTTTTAGGGAATTGAAATAAATTATAATTTTTACAATAATAAAAATACAATTTCATTATTTTAATAATTTATATCTTTATAATTATTAAAGGATTAAATCAAATTTTTATCATTTTTAAAGAAAGCAAAGTACAATTTTATCTTTACTAATTTAAAATTTTAAAAAATCTAAATAAAAAAAATCATTTTAGAAAAATCAGGACCCTATCAGCTACCTGATCACAAGGCCTTAGATGATACCAAGTTCAATTTCAACATGCAGACTCTATAAATTATTCAAAAAGAACCAAATATGTTGGCTATAGTTACCAATATTGAAAAAGAAAAATTAGTGACTATATAAGATATAGCAATAACATCCAAGGATCAAGAGTGCAAGATAGCTTGAATGATTAGTGTGTATTGAAGGTCCTTCATTAACTTTATATGGGGTATGCATGTCACAAAATTTAGATACTTAGCCATCAACATTAAGGCTCTTCAATCGTCACTAACCCCACCATTGGGGCTATTGTTAATTCATTGAAGTAACCTACCAACATGCACGTATATACGACTTTACATTAAAAATGGATGAAACTTTTAATAAAACGTACAAAAACTTGTTTGTTCATTTTAAGTACACAAAAAACGACAAAATACAGTCTATTTTTCTCCATGATAATTTTACCACGTGAACTCCATTTTAACTACAAAATTGAGAGATACATGTTATATATATCATTTCATGTATATGTATGTATGCATGCATACCTAAGAAGGTAAACAGATCACTTGATTTGTAGATACAAAGAAAAATTCAACCACTTGCTGGAAAACTGTACATTCATAAGAATTATACAATCAGGATATGACATAAGATATATCATACAAATAATCATAAATCAAACCTAAGAAACTAGATTGTGGTAATTAGTACTGTTCGAGCCGGGACAAAATCATTTACCAACTAACTACATTTAGTTACAATACGATGATATCGGTTCCTCAAGTCCGGTAAGCAAAGTGTATCCCAAAAAAAAAGGAAAGAATCTTACCAGGGAGGATGTTCGTTAACCCGAGCATGAGAAAATCGAAATTTCATTTCTTCTTCTTTTGTGCACTGGATCTCGAGAACATAGACAGTTTCACTCCGAACAATAACTTATGAGACTTTTTGTCTTTGGGATAGTTGTTGGCATCTTCGGAAACGACATTGTCGTATTGAAGATGTTCTTGTTCATCGTCATCATGGTTGGTATCTCTAAGTAACCGTAGCAGTTCCATTGCGCTTGCCTTTCCTTTATCACTACCATTAACAGATACATCAAAAAGGGCAGGGAATATATCACATTCATCCATTACTAACTGACAATATTCAACTCGTTGTGAGCACAATGCGAGAAGAATAGCCAGCGCGTGCTCTTGGTCCTCGTGAGTGCCGGTCTCGATTAACATAGCAATAGAAGCAATACATCCTGGAATTTGAGTAATAGAAGCCCGGGCTTCTTGGTTGTTGCACAAGTTTCTCAGAACTACTATCAAGTGCCTTGAGAGGGAAGTGTCTTCTAGGAACGGGACAAACTTCAGGATGCATTCCAAAGATGCTAAATTGGAACAAATATCATGGCTCGAGGACAGATTGTGCAAAATTTTAATGACTTGCTCCTGGAATGCTGTGATCTTAGAGTTGAGAATATTTAAAATGGAAACAAGGGCACCAGATGCAGCAATCTTAGACCAACAACCGCTATTGCTGGACAATACTTCAATAATGTCAAGAACCTCTTTAGTCACTTCCGAGTTGAGAGACGATGATAGCAGGCTATATGCATCTTCATTTAAGTACCTTATCCCACTCCTGCATGGAGCTCAAGAAATGAAAATGTCAAAAATAAAGGTAAATCATGGTACAGATGCAGCACATGCATGAATTCATTACCTGTGTTGGCTCACATAAGTCAACAACAACTGAAATCCAGCTCTTTGTGCTCTAATATTGTGCATAACACGAGCAGAGCTCAAAAATTCAATCAATGGTTCGATGAAATTCTTGGATGACAAGGACATACAAGCTAATTCATCACATTTCAAATGGTTTTTCATATCTTCAACCATTTTGTATTGTGATTCCCGATCAAGCTCGGGAAGCCTACATAGAGTCTCCAAATTCATTTTACTTGCATTGCGACGATTTTGATGTTGGCGAAGATCATCACTGCCCAGCTCCGGTGTCAAACTTAACCCATCTGCAATCTTGTTGCGTGATCCATCAGAAGTATAGCTATTATCTAAAGATCCAAGTGATACATTACTGATGTCAACCGGGAAGCGCATATCATATATAGAACTACCAAAACTAGCTACGGAAGTGGAAGAATTTTCCAACGACTGAAGCACATCTGACTGCAAGCTTGGGTCTTGAATAGTGATTCCATGCTTCGTACACCATTTTAATATCAGATCCTTCATGACAGTATTTGGTGTCAATGACAGATGGGCCAGTTTCGTTTCGGATTTTGGGCACGTATCGTTACCATCATCGAACCACTTTTGGATCCAAACCCTTTCGTATGTTTGTCCCGAAGCAATAACAACAGGATCATACATCAATCTTAAAGATATAGGGCATTTAAATTCCTCGGGTGGTATTAATCCGCTTAACTTATCAGCTTCAACATCTTGCTGCTTATACTGCTTGTGAGATCCCACATCGGGTACAATATCGTTACCGGGGTTATTAACCATAAAAGCTCCTTCATTACGATCAACTGTGTTGTCCGTTTGCTCCCCGATAATCAAATGACCGTACTTCCTTAACAGATACAAAAGATACTTCAGGATTTTCTTCTTTTGTATGTCAGTATCGGCGACCTTTTCCATCAACTTCTTAATGGATCTTCTCTCTGTCAAGATGGCTTTTGAAGACGTAATATGAAGTCGAGATGCTGCCATTTGAAGAGCACTTATTTCAGCAAGTTCCATTGAATCCGACGTTGTTGCTCCCTGATGAAGCAATTCTCTAACAACCTTCCCAGCCTCTTCTTCGAATTTGTCAGGGACAAAACACGCAGCTCGAAGATCATCGACAATTTGAGAGATCTGCACTGACTTTCCATTATCAGCTTAATCAAAGAACTTGACATATGAAAAAAAGGGTATCTAAAACAAAAGGGTTAAAGTGCCTAGGTGGTCCTTGTATTATAGGGACTGGATCAATTTAGTCCCTATACTATTAAAAAGAATCAAATAAGTCCAAATTGTAACAAAGTAAAAATCTACTATATAAAAACTGTCTTGAATTTTTTTTTCAATTGCAGTTCAATTCCAAACAAAAGATTTCATTTACAGAACTATAAAAACTTTAAAAATATTAACTTTGTTAAACAATAAACGTTAACTCTATTTCAATTTGGCCTTATTTGATTATTTTTAATAGTATAAGGACTAAATTGATTCATTTAATTGTAGAGGAACTAATTTGATCAGGTCTCTATAATAGAAGGACCACTCAGGTACATTCACCAAAACAAAAGTATAATTGATTTGGCAGTAAGGTGGCTCCAGGCCCTATTGGAGTTAGTTTCATGCAAAAGTCACAGTTGCTTTTCATGAATTTGTAAACTTTGAAGGGAACAAAAAGTAAGAAAAATATGAACACTGTCAGAGTTTACAAGTTATCCAAACGTTATATTTTGGCCATGTTGGACCATCTCAATCACTATACTAAGATTGCCAACAATAAATAACGACAAGCTATTTAAAGAACACATGGGACTTGATTGATCATTTTCAGGCCACTTGCTTGGGACAATAGGAAACAAGAACAATAAGACATGTAATTTGACAAACCTCGACAGCAAGCATAACTGGAACCATACTCTGAATTTGGCATAAACCTTGTTCCAAAAGATTCTTTGATTTTTGACACCTCGAAACTATAGCATCTGTTGTTATTGCCTGAAAGTGATTAAGGAGAACTATCAAGCAAAGGGTATAACTTGATCAATCAAATGAGCAATAAAATAAAGAGAAGGAAATTTTCTATTTAAGCTCACAAAGACCAACAAAACATTTCCATGGAGGTTCTATTTCTATAAAAGAGGTCATAATGAAAATTTGAACTCTTTGGAAGACTACAAGATATCATCAGATTGGTTAAAAGTATAATGGAGGCCTATAGTGGGAATCAGATTGCATTTTGGTCTTTCTACTAAAAAAATAGGCAAATTAGTCCCTATATGTTAGATCAGAGAGCAAATTAATCCTTCTGTTAAAAATTCCATCTATTTCTACTATTAAAAACTGGTCTCTTTACATCAGCACAAGTCTAGTTATTCCATCAGGCACGTCAATTTTTAATAGTACAAATAGATAAAATTTTTAAAAGAAGCGACTAATATGCTCTTTGATCTAATGTGCAGGGACTAATTTTCCCATTTTTTGACTAGAGGCAAAATTCAATTTGGCTCCTAGTATAACGGCCTCTATGGTACTTTCATCCATCAGATTGTTATAAAAGAAACAGTCATGCAACAGCCAGATTGTAAACTCATACTTGTTTTAACAAAAACCCAAAATAGCAATAAACTCCTCCTTCATAATCAGTAAGGCAATAACTACAAAAATACACACCAGATACAGTTTACTCGATTCGTTGCAATACTGAAGAAGCAACCTAGCTCTCTCAAGTGCATTGTTCAATGAACATAGTGCCTTTATTCCCGAGGAACATCTAGGTCGAGCGGCTTCAATCTCCGGAAATATCTCCAAAATTCTATCAACAAACTTCCTAAGCTCTGTGCACATCAAGTGGTGCACCTACAATCAAAGCATTCCATATTGGACGAAGATCAAACACCTTAAAACAAACATGGTATGATGATATGATCCTTAACATATAAGCAAAAAAAAACACAAGCAAATGCATGTAATTATTCCCGGTAACGATCAAATTATACAGCATATTCCAAGTTAGAAAAGAAAAAAAGTGAAACTAACTCGAAAATAGTACCTTAAAGGAACTAGGATATGAGTCAAATGGAGTCTCCCCTGCTTCGATAGCATCAGTCCCCATTCAATATATATATCCCTTACTATATATAAACAAAGAACACAAGTCAAGTATTTGAACAGATCAAGAACTGCAAACAAGCTATAAATGATGAAAATTGAAAACCTTTTTTGTCTATATGATTCTAATGGTGACATTTCTAAGTGTAGCTCAAAGATTTGCATTAACTATGCATCTTTAATTCATAGACTTTGTGCTAAACTTCAGTCAATGAAGAAAGATACAATATATATATATATCAATCAACCAGGCTTTTATACCCCACCATATAAATGATGAAAACCCTTCTACCATATTGATTCATATGATGACATTTCTAAGTCCAACTCTATGATTTTTGCATTAATTATACATCTTCAGCTCATAGACTTTGTACTAAACTTTCAGTCAATGAAGATAGATATAAAAGAAAATTATGGGATTTGTGAAACAAATTAGGGAATTACCTTTCTTGTGAATTTATAGAACAACCCCAAATGTGCGGAGAACTTGAACCAGTTGAATCAAAGACTCTATTTTTAAGCAATAAATAAATAAATAATAAACACAGCCAAATTTAAACGAAAAAAAAATTACGAAGTAGAGAATTTCAAGCCAAAAAAAGCAAAATTCTTGCAGCTCTACCATAGATGACTAAAGTGAAAGGAAAACAATAGTTCAAGTAAAGCTTTAAAGATGAACAAATCGATTGCATAATCTTCTTGCTTACAAAAAAAAAAACAGCTTTTTAATTTTTTTTTTCAATAACCCAACAAAAGAAAGTGAAATCTTTAGCTTTTTAGAGCTCTTCAAAGATAAGGCAAACAAGAAAACCAAAAACCCAACAAAAAAATCAAATCAAAAGCTGTAAATAAAGCTGTTTTTTTTTTCTTTTCTTTTCTTTTGGACAATGAAAAGGCCTTTGCAAAGAAGACGATAATGATATTTAAAAGAAAAAAGTTTCTTATTTTTGATTTTTTGGGAGAAACAAACAAACAAATAAAATAAAGACGCGTCAACGGGCCATCTGCACTGATTTTTTGGTCAATTGTGCCCAAGGTCACTAAACTATTAGTAATTTTATGTTTTAGTCACTCAACTTCAAAATGTTACAAAATAGTCAATATACTATTCAAAGTTTTCATTAAGTTATGGGTTGTTAAAATTGTTATTTTGTGGCCTTCTCCTTCCCCTTCCCCTTCCCTTTCTTTTCTACACTTTGTTTTTTTTATGAAATAACTTTCTTTTTCGATTTTTGACACAAGTCATCAAATACTTAAATATAAAGTATGATCTTTTACTCATCGATTGATTCTGATTCACTATACCGATCTTTGAATCATGGCTTGGAGCTTTCTAGCTGAAAATAAAAAGACTTAACAGCCCAATGACTTAAATAAAAACTTTCGAATAATTTAAAGTTTATTTGTAACTTTTTGAAGTTAAGTAACGAAAATTTAAACTTACTAATAATTTAGTAAGTTAGGTGTAGTATATCCATGATTTTTCGAGAAAGGTAAAAGTTTTCAAACGTTTTGTAACAGCCACACGTGTTGTCCCACACGCCTCTCTGGTGGTGTCTGTGATTGATTTACGACCGTTGATCTTCATCGTGGGTCACTTGATTGAATCCAATGGTGATGGAAGGGGGGTAGCTAACTCGTGATATTGACCAAAGAGACGCTGACATTTCTTCGTATAGAACATTTCTACGTGTCTCTCTTAAACGGCTTAAGGTGCAAGATATTCGTATATTTGTATAAAATTTTTGGTCAAACATTATAAATGGTCCCTGTATTATTAAACTTTTCGAAATATGTATTTTTAATTTCAAAACATATATTTTTAAAACTGTATATATATTTTTTTATTTTTTTGAATAAATTTATTATAAATTCTGATCATATTAGCTCTTTTTAATACAATATCTATAATTACCCATAGTTTCTTTCGACCTTTCCAATTCATAAATAAGAAAATAATGCGCTTTAGCACACTTGAACCTTTGTCTTTCAGCATTGACAACAGTATCTATACCAATCGAATTAAAACCCAATCAATATTCTTTTATTTTGTTAAATTAAAAGTGGAATAAATAAATAGTTGGTGGCTAATGACTATTATTTATTACATAGGAGAATTTATACAGATTCTTAATCCATTAATTTATAAAATTATTTTATAATATGGTGTTATCTTTTTAATTTATTCTTCTGTGTAAATTATTTTTTTTAAAAATTATTCTTCCTTTGATTCTTTCTCCGATAACATATATATATTAAGAGTCGACTTTTTTATTTGGTATTATAATATATTAAGTCTTTTTTTTTTAAATAATAAATATTAATACCTCAATTGAAATCTATAAGCATAGACTTTCTTTTTGAATAGTCAAAGGATTAAAATCAAATTCAACTTGAAAAAAGAAGGGGGCATATTTGAAATAAAAATATTTTAGTTTTTAATTCATTTAAGACTAAAACAATAAATTAACCCATTTGAGGACCAGCAATGTCTTTATCATGTGAGAGAAAATAAAAGAGATTTTATAATATCCGATTTTAGCACATTTTGTTAGTATTAATTGAAAGGGATGAATTCTGAAAAAAAAATAAATGCATAAATTTTAATATCACGAAATTATAAATTTTTGAAACATTAAATTATAATTTTATCATTGTTGCTTCTCCCTTAACACTTGCAATTATATATATAATTTTGATTTTGGTTCTATTTTTATAAGTTAATAATACATTATCATCGAGGTAATATTATTTTACGTTTATTTATTACAATATGAAAATAAGTAAATTTATTTATTTTGTTGAATATATACAATTCAATTAAAGTTTAAATTTTATTTATATAATCTAATTAAAATCAAGTTTCATATATATTGTTGAGGGATTTTCGATTTTTTTGAGCAAAGTCTAGGAAGTATCGTCTATCTGAAGCCAATAAACCCCTCAACAAGTTTGGTATTGTCCTCCGTTGGGGTTTTGTATCTCGATTTTGTCAAAAGCCCGAGTGTATGCAAACCAAGTGGGTTGCTCATGGTTTGCCTTATCAAGCATTCAATGATATGCTCACATTATGTGAACCTGTTACCTCTTTGAGCACTCGAACTCTCAATAAAATTGAGACACAAAACCTAGTTAAGAATAATATCAGACATGTTGAGAGATATCTCGAGTGAATGACACTTCGTAACAAAAAAATAAGGTTTAATATAATATTCGGTACCTGAACTTGACACTTTTTTTTTAGTTTGGTACCTAAACTTTTTTTGGACCCAATTTGGTATCTAAACTTGACATTTTTTTCCTAATTTGTACCTAAGCTTTTTTTATATCAATTTGGTACCTAAATTTATTAAATATTATAAAAAATACGCAAAACAAAAACGGTGTTGAAAAAAAATTTTATGGTACAAAAATATTGTCAGTTTTAGAGAAAATTCATATTAAAAATAAGTACCAAATTAGGAAAAATAGTCAAGTTCAGGTACCAAATTGGACCCCAAAAAGTTTAAGTACCAACTTTAAAAAAGTGTCAACTTTAGATACCAAATTAGGAAAAATTGTCAAGTTTGAGTACCAAATTGAACAAAAAAAGTTTAGGTACCAAATTAGAAAAAAAGTGTCAAGTTCAAGTACCAAATGTTATATTAAGCCAAACAATAAAGAAATTGCTCTTATTTAAATAATAATTTATTGGTTAAAATATGCTATAAGTCATTGTACTCTTGGAAAATATGAAATTTAGTCCCTATACTTTTATTTTTAGGAATTTAGTCTATTTACTTTTCAAATTTCAAAATTCGGGTCTGACTGCTAACACTAGTTTTTTCTATTAAATTTAAGTTCATTACAACATTATTTTTTACATTACATTGTTACTAAGTGAGTATTTTTTTAATTTTAAAATGTCACATTAACAAATTTAATAGTGTTGACAATAAAATCTGAAATTTAAATTTTGAAAAAAAAAATTAAATTATATAAATAAAAATACAAAAATTTTATTTATATAAATAAAAAAACAAAGATTAAATTTCAAAATTTGAAAAAATATAAACAATTTTCGCATATTTTAACCCAATTTATTTATCACTTTGTACATGGAATCTATCTTCAATTATTGCAAGTGAGAGTGGGAAATGACCGTGCTTCAGTGCCACTTACTGCATCCAATCATTATAGAGAAATTAAAACGTTGACCCACTTTAAACTTAGGTCTAATTATGTTAATCTTGTAACTTTTAGATAGGAAAAAAGTTAAAAAAAATTTTTAGGGAGTTGAAATTAAATTATTTATATTTATATAATTTTTTAAAAATTAAATTAAATATTTATTATTTTTAGAGAGTAAAATGTAATTTTACTTTAGACAGTTGAAATACAGTTTTTTTATTTTTTTAATTTCTAGAATTTAATCTTTTACTTGATTTAAAAGTTAAAATATTATATATTTAAATTTAAATTTAACAAAAAATCATTAAGAACATTATGACCAAATTTGTGATGTAATTATTAAATATGTAAAAATGAAATTATTGAACTCCGTATATTAATTTGATGATTGATAATATTTACAGTTTCAAGTGTGATATAAATTCGAATCGTACTAATCATGGTTTATTATTAAAAATAAATAAATTACTCAAGTTTCTCCAACTAATTATTTAATCACGTTTTGGCATAATAAAGAAAACAAAACAAAATTGGACTTGTATATATGACTAAACGCGAACTTACATAATGTAGAAAAAGAAATAGTCAACTTACATCACGTTTTAAAGACCAATGTTTTTAATGAGAAAAATCCTTGCACCCACTCTACAGTTCCACTTATATAATCATTACAAATAAAGTAGACAAAAAATACGGACTGAACTTTAGGGAGTTGGGAAAGGCTTATGATGGTCCAAGGGTTTGGTATTACTCATTTAATTGTGGAACTTGATACTTTAGGCAGTTGTGGAACTCAACCTTTTGAAGCTTTTCATCCGTTTGACACACTTTCATTTGATCCGAGAGAGTTGGGTGATGGAAGTCCAATATATTTTTATAAATAGAAATATAATCAAACAAAATTTATATGTGACAACAACACATGGTAAGATAAGAGACTCCCATGCAATAATTATGTATGGTGAGAATCGAATTTGTGTACTCAATAATCCAAAGCGTTAGCTTTTGTTAATAATGCCAACTAAGGGTGAGCATTCGATCGAATCGAATGAAAAATTTTCGAGTTAATTCAATTTTTGAATCCTATTTCATCATCCTAATTCGATTTGAAATTTTTACGAAATGAGTCGAGTGAGATAGAATTCGAATAGAATCGAATCGAATCGAATATATTTGTTTGAGTTAAATTAAAAAAAATTAATTTGGTGTTGTTTAATTTTATGTAATTTAAAAAATATATATATTTTTATTTAAAAATTTTAAACATGATTATACAACGAAAAATTGAAATAAATAAGTGAGAAAAGTTCAAGTAAACAATGACAAGACAATAAGATTATAATAAAAAACATAAGCAAAAGTCCAAGTAAACATCATTTGGGTAAGGTAAAAGGTAAAAAACTAAAAATATTTGGGTAAGATAAAAGGTAAAAAATTAAAAATATTTGGGTTTAATTTATGGATGGGTTTTTAACCTTTAGTGGAAAAAATTGAGTAAGATAAAAAGTTTGGACTTTGAAGGAAAATAGGGTAAAATAAAAATATTTGGACTTGGATAATATAAATTTAAAATTAAAAATAATATAGTTTTATTCGATTTATTCGAATTATTTGAGTTATTCGAATCCGAAAATTCAACTCGATTCGAACTCAAAATTCGAAAAAAAAATTCAACTCCATTCGTTTAACTTGAATAACTCGATTCGAATAATTTGAATTTCAAATTTTTTAAAAAATTTTCGATTTGAATCGAATTTTACTCATCACTAATACCAACATCTCATTGATAGATATTATAATTACCATACATAAAAAAAAAAAAAAAAAAAAAAGTTAATGTTAAAATCAAACACACATGACTTGATTTTAAAAATGTAACATTTTCAAACCTAAAGTTAGAAATTGTCAACTTATAGACTAAATTTATTTATTTAAAAAAAAAAAACTAAGTCTATTTTCGTATATGAATATATAAGAGATATTTTAGCCCTACTAAACATAATTTACTAAAGGCTTAATATAACATTTGGTATCTAAATTTGACATTTTTTCTTAATTTGGTACCTAAACTTTTTTTGACCCAATTTAGTACCTAAACTTGACATTTTTGCCTAATTTAGTGCCTAAGCTTTTTTTAGATTCAATTTGGTACCTAAATTTATTAAATATTATAAAAATAAAAAATAACAATGTTGAATTTTTTTTTGTTATGCTACAAAAATATTGTCAGTTTTAGAGAAAATTCATATTAAAAATGGATATTGAACTATGCTTAACAAATTAATATTAAAAAAAGATTAGGTTCAAGTACAGAAGAACC
The DNA here is from genome assembly GCA_039519145.1 of Kokia cookei. Lineage (NCBI taxonomy): Eukaryota > Viridiplantae > Streptophyta > Magnoliopsida > Malvales > Malvaceae > Kokia > Kokia cookei. The sequence goes on from CM076903.1 coordinate 42,874,002, forward strand.
CCAGATAAAACGTCTCACCAAACGTTCAATCCATTCACAGTTTGCATGAAGAACCCAGGAATCGAAAGCAAGACTAACTTGGCAAATGTTACTCTTTCTGCTAGAGATAGAAGCTTCGCATCAAAGGATTTAAGTTTTCTTTGTACCTTCTTAACAATGAAATGGAACGTACTCTTTGTTGCTCGCTTGTGAAGTAACGACATGCCCAAATAAGTACCTAAATCATTAGTAACTTGAAAACCCAATAGCTTAAATCTCCCTTTTCGCAGAATCACCCGTATTATGAGAGAAGAAAAGCTTCAACTTGGAAGCATTAACCTTATGTCTTGAGAAACGACAAATTTCATTAAGGATATTCTATATCACCCTTGCATTATCAAGATTGGCTTCACCAAAGAGGATTAGATCGTCGGCAAAAAAGAGATGGGATAATCGAGGCTCACCCCTCCTAAGCTTCATCGGAATCCAACTACCCTTACAAATCGCTTCATTAATCGCATGACTAAGTCATTCCATGGTAAAAAAAAAAGATACGAAGACATCAGATCACCCTACCTCACCCTACGCGAAGGAACAAAACTTTTCGTAAACCCCCCATTCCATAACACCTGTATTGTAGGAGTTGAAATACATTCCATGATCAAACGAACAATCGAAGGAGGAAAATTAGCCACCATCATTGAAGTTCGAATAAACTCTCACCTCAAACGATCACACGCTTTTTCCAAATCGATCTTTAGAGCCATCCAACCCTTCTTACCCTTCCGAATCCTCATGGAATGCTCTACCTCTTGGGCAATAATAACATTATCCGTAATATGTCTCCCACATACAAAGCTAGTTTGGTTTTCAAATACTAATATAGGCATAATGTGCTTGAGGCAATTAACAATAACTTTAGTTAAAACTTTGTAGGGCACGATAGAAAGACTAATAGGTTGAAATTGTGTCACCACCTCAGCTTTGACCACCTTAGGAATAAGCACAATTAACGTTTTATTAAGATAATGTTCCACAATTCCATCTGAGAAGCCCTTCCTCACCATATCCACCAAAGACTCACCAACAATGCTCCATTTGTGATTGATAGAACTGAGCATGGAGCCCATCAATACCTGAAGCCTTCAAGGGGGCCATATCAAAAAGAGCGTCGTGAATAGGGCGAAACTAGAAATTTTTTTAAGAGGGGCTGAAGTTAAATTGTAATTTTTACGATAGTAAAAGTGTAATTTTTAAATGATTAAATTAAAATTTTATTATTTTTAGGGGCCAAAGTGTAATTTTACCTTTATTAATTTAAAATTTTAAAAAAATTTAAAGGCTTAAATGAAAAATTTTCCATTTTAGAGGGAGCCAAGGTCCTTGCCAGCCCCCCTGGTTTCGCCTCTTGTCGTGGACCTCTTGAACCGTAACATCCTTACTAAGAGTAAAGATCCATTCGGCATCAATATGAGGGTAGTCATTCTCTGTGCTAAAATCACCACATACTATACCATCCTCAAAATATAGACGCTTGTAGAAAGATACCACTTCTTGCTTAATTTTGTCCTCATCATAGCACCAACTCCCATCCTCAAGCTTCAAACTATGAATGTGATTAAACCTTCGACGTTTATTCACTTGACTATGGAAGTACCTTGTGTTCCGATCACCTAGAGAGCCAATCTTTTCTAGATTTTAGTTTCCAAAGAAGTTCCTCATTATCCATAACCCCTTCCAATTCAGCCCGGAGTTCCTTGTCAAGATCAATCAATTTCTGAGATCTATAATTCTCCAAGCACCTCTGAATTCCACGAATCCTCACCAAGAGTACCCACTTTTTCCGAATAATGTTACCAAACACCTCCTTGTTCCATTTTTTCGTAGCTTCTACAAAATTAATTACTGACCTTTCAAAACAATTATCTGGTTGTCACTTTTCTACCACGAGCGAGTTAAAACCATCATGAGACAACCACCCACTCAAGAAGCGAAAAAGACGGGCAATTTTGGGTAAAGTAGACAACCCAAACCTTATAGCAAGAGGACGATGGTCAGATTTTAATTTGTGTAAATGAAACACAGTAGTTTCAGGTGCCATTATTTCCCAAGGAAAGTTACACAGAGCATGATCAAGACGCTCGAACATTGAACCACGATTCTAGCTGAACTTCGAGCCTTGAAAACCCACATCCTTCAAACAAAAATCATCAATAAATTTATTAAAAAAATTGCAAGAAATACTATCCAATCGAGACCCCATTGCTTGTCATCGTCGTTAAGTAAAGCGTTGAAGTCACCAACAATTAGCCAAGGAGCTTGAATATTTTGAGCCAAACCCCCCAAATCCTCCAAAAGTTCTTTATGAATCACCCATTTAGGACTTCCATAAACAACAGTGACAGACACCCAATTCTTCAAACCCGAGAATCACACTTTCATGTGAACCATTTAAAAATTGTTAAAAACTACCAAAACCTCCACACTACTTTCCATATAACTCAAATACCACCCAAGAAACCTCGAGCCTCTACCCTATGAGAATTAGGTAACTCAATACTTCGAATAACATTTTTTGCCTTAACATAATGAATACGAGTTTCAAGCAACACGATAACATCAAGATCAAAATCCCTTAAATATTCCTTTAATACACGATGAAAATTAATCTTACCAGTACCTTAGCAATTCAAAACAAAAAGATCAGCTTTCATAAATTAAGAAATAAATAGTCGAACTTGGACAAACAACTCATAAGGACGAAGCATCCATCCTTGTAGCTCCATCCTCCACAAACGAAGTCCCCGATTATCCCATAATCGAACTGTCGTCAACAACATCGATGTCCAAATTAGTCAATTGACACACACCAGCGTCGACCTTTAACTTGGAGACAGCATTCTCTAAACTGGTCACTGTAACCGAAATGGCCTTGTCTAAAGGAATCGAGCCAGCCGTATCATCAACTCGATTAGCTCCACAACTCTTATTTTAAATTTGTCTTTCGACATTTTAAATTGAAGTGAAGAAGGAAGGGAGCTAGAGGAAATTAAATTCTTGAACCCAAGAGAATTAGTCGAAGTAGTGTTGTCACCATAAACCACATTTGGATCATGATTTTCGAAAATCACCACAACTGAATGGTGTTTCGAGTCCAAGCTCTTAAGTCCAACAACATTGTTTTTCGATTTTCTTCCCAACCCAACATTAAATCCAACCGACTCGCTACTTGCAGCAACCTTAACTCCCTCTATTTGGACCCCCAATTTAGTACCCTTTGGACTAGCCCCACCTGCCTTAATTTTTCTAACTTGCGAACCCAAAATGTAATTCATGACCAGCTCTATTCGTGCCACCATTATCCTCACTGTCTACATTAAAAGATTCCAAGTTATCCACCCCATATCTTTGACTTGATTATTATTACCAAAATGAAAAAAATCCCCAAAATTGCTCTTCCCTTTGTTCTACACCCTCATCAACTAAGACAAGAGCATTAAATCGCGATGCCGACTGATTATTGCCAAGTTTGGAACCCATCCCTGCCATCTTCTGCCTTTGCTGTCATCTGTGCCTATGCTCAACCACCATCCAGTCACCATAATCTTCCTTTTTAACTCTGTCTTGGACTTTTGTCACACCTTTACTCGACTCAGTGGTCTGTTTACCTTGGTTTATGAATGTGTCACCATCCATCTTTTGCTCTATATGACTATAAAGGCAAGTTTCTTTAGCATGTTCAAATCGTCCACAGTAGAAGCAAATGGAGGGGAGATATTCATATTCTACCCGATGGATTTTACCAGCCACCCTAATCTTCGAAACCAACGGATTGGTTAAGTTGACTTGTACTGCAAACCTGGCAAATTGACCATGAGCCCCAATATCAGTTTGCACATCAATCTTTACTACTTTGCCAACTAAACTCCTTATTTCTTGCAAAAGGCTTCTTTTATAAAAAGCATCAAACAAGCCTGGAATTTGAATCCAAGCAACCACATTCTGCGGAAAGATATCAGCTATCGAGAAAAGAGTAGACCAAGGTTGGACAGTGAGATAATGGTCGTAAATCACCCAAGGACCTTTTGAGATGATGTTGTTGTAATCCACCGTAGATTCGAACTTCGCTAAGTAGTAATCATTTTCAATATCCGTGAGTTGGAAATGCAAAAACTATTTTCACAACGCACATACTTTATACCACAAAGCATTATATCCGATCTTCCTACCAAGCAATTTCACCACTAGAGTCTTGGACATACTATTATCAATACGATTGAATATCTTGCTCGAGAAATCAATGGTAAGAACCCCATCCATTACACTCTTAGTCACATCATCCTTCTGCAAGTCAAAATCATCCGGTTCCTACTCACTCTCCATACAAGTAGTTTCCAATCCTTTGTTTAAAACAGCATCTCTAAATGAGAACGGCTTATCCTACCGTCCCTCTTGCATCTCGTCAACCCCTCCTTCATCGAAAAATACCGACAGTGCTATCAATGCTGAAGAGTTCAGAGCTGCTGTAGCTGGGGTGTTTCGAAACTCTCATGGTGAATAGCTTATGGGCTTTCAAAGATATTTGAGCAGTGGTTCAGCTCTAAATTTTGAGCTATAGGTAATCTTCCATGGTTTATATTCGGCACCAATGAAAGGTTTTGACAAGGTTTGCGTCGAGAGTGACTATCTCACAGTGGTGTCCATGATCTAGGATTGCATCAATGGAGAATCCTCTGAAACCATTGTTTGCAAAATAAAACAGATTTTTGGATATTTCGAAGCCTCCAAAGTTCAATTTGCTCGAAGGGAGAGTAATTTTGCGAGTCATCTTGCAAAGACATGTGGCAGCGATTTCGTTCATTCAAATAAATTACATTATTATTATTTTGGAGGGGCCAAAAATGCAAAATATTCATTTATTCAAAAACTAAAAGAATTTATTTGAATGATTTATATTATGAGAGGGGCTAAATGGATATTATCCCTTTTAATAACAAGGTTGAATCATGGTTCGGATTTAAATATTTTTCAAGTGTAAATTTTGGTTTAATTCTTTAGTTTGTTTCACTGTTTATATATAAATAAAATATTTTTACTAAAATTTAATTATTTAAATTAAATGGATTGAAATAAAAATACTATAATCTAATTATAATCCGAATCACGAGCAGGTCTGATCACTTGATCCATGAATTAACCGTGGAAAAGGACTTTCCTGTCAATTTCCCACTGACGCAACATCCCAGCATAAAATAATAAAATAATTTTGCCATTGGCCCTACAAAAAGCAAAAGCAAAAAGCATAAAAGAAATGATGCTTTAGTTTTGTATATATCTATTAATTTTATATATAATTATAAATATTTTGGAATAACTTATCTATAAAAATTTGAACTATGCATCATCTCATTTGCTAAAGATTTTTGGGTTAATATAACTTTTAGTCCTTGAACTTTTCAATTAGATCACTTTGGTACTTGGTACTTTTTTTTGTCTATTTCGATACTTGAACTTAACAACTAGGTCTATTTTTTATACCTAAACTTGACAAATATAAAAGCTTGATGATATGACATAATCTTAGAGGGCTTAATACATGATTTAGTACCCGAGTTTGATACTTTTTCTAATGTGGTATCTGTGTTTTTTTTTTGGTTCAATCTGGTACCCATACTTGACAAAAATTATATATTTTGGTACCCAAAGGTACGTAATGATGATAAAATTAAATGTCGACAATGAAGAAATATCACAAAGAAAACGGAAAGAAAAAATACACAGATTTTACGTGGAAACCGTTTCGGGAAAAAACCACGGGAAGAGGAGAAATAAATTCACTAATGTCGAAAATCGAACAATTACAAGAGGATTTATAGGTTGAAAAACCTTATTCCAATCAACAACTAATAGAAGTAACGTAGTAAGGTTGAAACACCTTATTCTAATTAAAATAAAATAGATGACTTATTCTAATTAAAATAAAATAAAATAAAATAAGTCTAGTTTATTTGGACTTTACTTTTATTTTATTTTACCACTGTATTTTATTTCAACAAGAATTATAGTCACCCAATTCTAACAATCTCTACATTGACAAGAATTCTCTACGAATAAGATCTCTCAACGAACAAGTTCTTCACCTCTTTCACAAAACCCCTTGAGGGGTATTCTTCAACAATGAACATTAACCAAGTCCAAGAAATACTCAAACTTGGTTATGGGAAGTGACTTAGTCATCATATCTGTAAGATTTTCATGAGTACTAACTTTGCTCACAACAACATCTCCACGAGCAATAATATCACGCACAAAATGATACCGAACATCAATATACTTTGTTCTCTCATGAAACATTTGATCTTTCGTAAGAAAAATGACACTTTGACTGTCACAAAATATTATACCAATCTGAAGATCTTTATTGAATTCACCAAAGAGTCCTTTTAACCAAATAGCTTCTTTACAAGCCTCGGTAATCGCCATGTACTCAGCTTCAGTGGTAGACAAAGCAACTGTAGTTTGCAAAGTAGCTTTCTAACTAATTGCACAACCCTTAATTGTAAAGACATACCCTGTAAGAGATCTTCTCCTATCTAGGTCTCCAGCAAAATCAACATCAACATACCCAATGACTCCATCTCTAGTTCTTCCAAACTGTAAGCAAACATTAGTAGTACCTCGTAAGTATCTCAAAATCCATTGAACTGCTTTCCAGTGTTCTTTACCGAGATTCGCAATGTATCTACGATAGCGTACATTAGAGAACCCACTGCACTAGAATATGGAATACATGACATGTAATCAATCTCATCATCTGATTACAGAGACAAAGCTGATGAAAGTCTGAAGTGGGTTGCTAATGGAGTACTAACAGGCTTGGCACTCTACATATTGAACCTGCAAAGAACTTTCTCAATGTACCCTTTCTGACTTAGATACAACTTACATGCCTTTCTATATCTAAGAATCTCCATCCCAAGCATCTTCTTTGCTGCTCCCAAATCTTTCACCTCAAATTCTTCACTAAGTTGGGCTTTAACCTTTCTTATCTCTTCTTTATCTTTTACTGCTATTAACATGTCATCAACATAAATGAGTAGATACACAAAAGAACCATCACCATTTTTCTTAAAATAAACACAACTATCAAAACTGCTTCTTTTGAAATCATGGGTATTCATAAAAGAATCAAACCTCTTGTACCATTGCCTTGGTGACTGTTTCAAACCATAAAGGGACTTTTTCAACAAGCAAACATAGTCCTCCTTTTCTGAGACTATAAAGCCCTCTGATTGTTGCATGTAAATATCTTTCCTCAAGTTCTCCATGCAAGAAAGCTATTTTTACATCTAACTGATCAAGCTCCAAATCATACATGGCCACAATACCAAGTAAGGATTGAATCGATTTCACAACTGGAGAAAACACGTCTGTGAAGTCTACATCGAGAATTTAACTGTAACCTTTTGCAACAAGTCTTACTTTATATCTGGGTTCTTCAATTCCTAAAATCCCTTATTTCCTCTTGAATACTCGTTTAGAATGAACAACCTTTTTACCCTTTGGAAGCTTTACTAAGTCCCACGTTTTATTCTTATAGAGTGATTCCATCTCTTCTTGCATGGCAATCATCCACTTTTCTGAGTCTTCACATCTTACTGCCTCAGAATAAGTAGATGGCTCTTGATTTGCATCAATATCTTCAGCCATGTTTAAAGCATAATTTACTAGATCAGCCTCGACGTACCTCTTAGGAGGTTTAATTTCTCTTCTAGGTCTATTTTTGGCAATAGAATATTGTGGTGATGAAGTGACTCTATTCTGAACTTCTGTACTAACTTGAGAAGTTAACTCTGTTGTAAATACTGGATCAATATGAAACTCCACCTGCTTTTGTTGTTCTTTACTGGAAGAGTCTTTAAGAGATCAGTTAGGTAATATAGCAGTTTCATCAAAAACTACATCTCTGCTAATCACAACTTTTCTACTTCCAGGACACCATAACTTATACCCTTTTACACCAGCTTTAAAACCAAGAAAAACACATTGTAGAGGCCCAATTTTGACCGGGCCAAAAAAATAAATAAATAAATAAATAAAACCTAAATAAAATAAATAAATTTAAATTAAAATTCATTTTAATTTAAATGTCCAAGTCCAAATTACAAACCCAATACTCAACAGGCCTAGTAAGCCCAAATACAAGAAAAAATGAAAACCCTAAATCTGCTAGGGTTTGAAGTTACAGCCATCGTCACTGCCACATCAGCACAAACCACGTCAGCGCCATGTCAGCACCTCATCAGCCACGTAACTCCTTGACTGTCGATCTTTCAATTGCTGACCGTTGACCTTTCAGATCCCGAGGCTCCTCGTCTGCCACCACCATGCCTCTGCCACCACTACTGCCACCATGTGCTACATGTAAGCAGAGACAGAGACAGAGGCAAGATAAAGAAAAACTAGTCTTTATATTTTTCAATCGGCTATAAGAGCCACAGGGGGATTTGTTGTAAAAGGGGGGAGAATTTCAATCAATGAAAAACACACAAAACAAAAAATCAATACAAACGTAAAGATTTGAATACAACCATCCATAATCCATCAATCTTCTAAGGTATATTATCGCATATACGTATACATACATTTATCTATTTTTCCTTCGAAAACAGAATATGTACATATTTTTTACCTAATCGAAAATAAAGTTTAAAACAAAATAAAATTAAGAAAAACTATATTTTTTTCGTGTATCTGGAAAACATACCAGATCTAGTTATTTAAAAAAAAAGGGAATAAAAAGGGAAAATAAATCAAGAAAACTGAATTAGATTCGGTGTAAATATTTTTAAAATAAAATAATAAAAAAATCTTTTTCTCTTTTCGTAGATCTGGAAACTCAACCAGATTTGAGTTCTTTTTTACAAACAGAAGGGTCTTAAAACTTTTATTTTCTAACTTAGGTTTAGATCTAAGTTATTTCAAAAAAAATAAACAAAAAAAGAGATTTTTCGCTTACTCTGCCGTCGTGTATGGTGATTTGCTGGTGACGGACATCAATGGCAGATGACGGTGCCACGGTGAGCTAAAGGGCCGACGAGGGGGCGAGCTTCAGAGAGATAAAGAGAGCAAAAAGGTTTTTTTTTTTGTAACAATATGAAAGAAATGAATTTTTCAACAAAAAAAAATAACTTAAATACCCTTCCAAACGGCGTTGTTTTAGTGTCAATGCTCAGATGGCAAAATAACGTCGTTTTACGACGAACATGCCCGACCCACTTCAGATCCGAACAGGATCTGCGCATTTTCGCGAAGTGAGAAATTTGCCTCCGCGGTCCCTCCTTGTTTCATGTCGTTCCAATTGGATCTTTGTCCTTTAAATATGTTTTTTAATCTAGTAAACTGATTTGGTTTTTTTTTTTCAAATATGGTCTACAGACCACCATAAAAATATGGAAATTTCCCCATTTGGCCCGCTTTTTAATTTTTCTTAATTTAAATCTGTCAAATTATTTTTTTTAATTTTTTGTTTGTTTTAAAAAAAATAAATTACTCATTAAATTTAATTTTTTTTTCTTTCGATTTCATTTTAATATGTTTTTTATCTTCTTTAAATCTTTGGATATTTTAAAATTTAATTACCTTTTAAATTCTTTTAAATCTTTTTTAAATTTCCTCTTACTGTTCTGATATTTTTTTTATTTTTAAATCAATCATTTATATTTATTTACTTATATATTAACTATTTACTTGTTTAGTTTAGGTATTATATATATATATATCACCGTTTTGATTCTTTTATTTTTTTAATCCTTTTATATTTATTTACTTATATATTAACTATAACTTATTTAGCTTATATATTAAATATGCATATATATGATTATTCGCTTGCTTTATGTGTTGCATTCCTTTTATTTGCTTTGATATTATTTTATTTTATTTAGTTTATTATTACTTCATTGCATGTTTGTTTAATATTTTCAATGCCATGTCTCTTAATATTTAAATTATTAATTCGTTCATTCATATTTTTCATCTTTTAAAAGATATATTAGGGTTTTAATAAATTAAATGATTTTAAAATAAAAATTATGTTCGTTATTTCGTGATTCGAAAAGTCGTGCCTTAATTTATTAGGCGCGATTTCTCTTTGAATCGAGGTAATCGAGTACTTTCATCTTCGTATTAAAAACAACAAAATACAAGTTTTTTTAAAAAAAAAAAAATTGAGGCAATATCCTTTTGTATGAAAATTTCGAAAAATTATGCCTTAACGTATTGGATATGATTTTTCGAAAGATTTGCACAATCGAATATCCTCTTCTAAAATTTTCAAAATATCCTTCAATTTCGAAATCTCGAGCACGTCGTGCCCTAACGTGTTGGACACGACTTCTATTCCTCGAGAAATTCGAAACACACGGACATTTGTTTTTTCTTCAAATTCAATTTTTGAAAATGGCATGTAACAAATTATGCATTTAAGAATCGTATTTTAAAATTCACTCGAGTTTTCAAATTTTTAATCAAGATCGGAAAAATCAACTTGGTACCAACTTTGGGCGTGTGAGGGTGCTAATCCTTCCTCATACGTAACTGACTCCCAGACTAGTCTTTCTGGATTTCAAAGACCAAAAGTTTTGTTAAAAAGAATTTTAAGCGTTTTAAGGTGATCCAATCACACTGAATGAAAATGATCGGTGGCGATTCCCATCTTCGATTTTAAAATTTAAAAGTCGGGACGCGTTTCAAAAACATTTCGATACACATTTAATGGATCTTGGTTCCAATTTTCCATTATCAACATGAGCATAAGCAGGACACCCGAAAATCTTTATATCAGAATAATCAGCAGGCTTACCAGACCATATCTATTGTGGAGTCTTTTTCTCAATGGCAACGGATGGAGATCGGTTGATCAAAAAACATGCAGTAGAGGCTACTTCAGCCCAAAACAACTTCGGTAAATTAGCATTCGACAACATACATAGAACCTTCTCCATGATCGTTTTGTTCATTCGTTCTGTAACGCCGTTTTGCTGTGGAGTATGACGAACTATCAAATATCTCATGATCCCTTCTGATTTGCACAATTCATTAAACTTATCAGAACAGAACTCCAAGTCATTATCTTTGCGGAGGTGTTTTATCTATTTTCCTATCTGTTTTTCAACCATAGTTTTCCAAGACTTGAATATGGAAAACACATCGCTTTTCTGCTTTAGAAAGAATGCCCAAACTTTTCTGGAAAAATCATCAATAAGAGTTGGCATATAATTAGCTCCACCTCTCGAAGGTACTCTAGATGGTCCCCAAAGATCAGAATGAATAAAATTCAATGTTTCCTTCGTGTTAAGGATTCCTTTAGTGAATCGAACTCTCTTTTGCTTCCCAAAAACGCAATGCTCATAGAACTTCAGTTTGCTAATGCCTTGCCCATCAAGAAGTCCTCTTTTACTCAATTCTGCCATGCCTTTTTCACTCATATGCCCTAGACGCATATGTCAAAGTCTAGTAATATCATCATCTGACAAGGAAGAGGAAGCGATTGCAGCATCACCAGTAATAGTTGAACCTTGCAAAACATATAATTTAGAAGTCTTTCTCTGCCCTTTTATCACAACGAGGGAATCCTTACTAATCTGTAGAACCCCACTTTCAACTGTGTACTTGTGTCCTTTTGAATTAAGAGTACTCAACGAAATCAAATTCCTTTTCAATTCTAGTACATGTCGCACGCCACTAAGAGTTCTAACGACCCCATCAAACATCTTTATTTTGATTGTGCCAACACCTGTGATTTTACATGAAGCATTATTTCTCATCAAAACAACACCTTCAGACACAACTTCATATGTTGTAAACCAATCCCGATTGGGACTCATATGGAAGGTGCAACCAGAATCGAGGATCCACTCCTCGCTCACTTTAGAATTGTCGAGAGAAGCAACTAGGAATTCACCATCACTATAGTCTTCCACTACATCAGCTTCACCAGATTGTTCTAGTTGTTTTCCTTTTTGATTCTCCAAATTCATCTACGCAAGAATTGTTTGCATCTTTACCTGCCACAACGCGAATCTGGTGTTGCGATTCAACAGCGGAATATCATACTTCAATGTCGCTATTATTGTAATCGAGACTAGTAACCCGAAAAACTCTGATACCAATTTGATAAAATTAAATATCAACAATGAAGAAATATCGCAAAGAAAACGGAAAGAAAAAAACACATAGATTTTACGTGGAAATCCTTTCCGGAAAAAACTACGGGGAGAGGAGAAGAAGATTCACTAATGTCGAAAATCGAACAATTACAAGAGGAGATGACTACGCCTATTTATAAGTTGAAAAATTTTATTCCAATCAACAACTAATAGAAGTAATGTAGTAAGGTTGAAACACCTTATTCTAATTAAAATAAAATAGATGACCTATTCTAATTAAAATAAAATAAAAGAAGTCTAGTTTATTTGGACTCTACTTTTATTTTATTTTACCACTATATTTTATTTTAACAAGAATTCTAGTCACTCAATTTTAACAAATGATGTTAGTTTTTTAATGCTTAATTCAGGTTTCAGAGTTAATTTGATGAAAATATATAATTAACTAATAATATTATAAATTAATTTTCATCAAATCAACCTTAAAATTTGAATTAAATCACATTCACATATTGTATATGATAAATTAAACACAAAATTAAACAAATTCATAATTAAAAGTAAATTTATTCTATTAAAAATTATGAAAAATTCAAACCTATTAATATTAGTAATTAACTTTCATCAAATCAACCCTAAAACTCAAATCGAACACTAAAAAGATAATATTGTCTGGTACAAAAATATATAACTTTTATCAAATATAAGTACCAGATTGGACAAAAAATAACACTGGTACCACATTAGAAAAAAGTATTAAACTCGAGTACCAAATGATATATTAAGTCATCTCAAAGTATCACATCATCAAACTTTGATGGAATCTAAGTTCAAAGACCAAAATGGATCTAATAGCCAACTTTAGGTAGCGATTGGATTAAAAAAAGTACAGGTACCAAATCAAATTTGATTGGAAAATTTAGGGACTAAAAGTTATAGTAACCCCTTTTTAGAGCACAATGAAAAATTATTTGCAAGTTTGAAAGAGTAAAATACTCCCATAGACTATTTTGTAAGCTTGAAAGAGTAAACCATTCTCAAGTCATAACATTAACTAAAATAATGGAAAATTATACATTAGGTCAATGATGTTTTCACGATGTCAATTAAGTAAACAAGTGAAACTAAAATTCCTTGATATAATTTCATAATATATATATTTGGTCCAATTTAATTGGTTTAATTTTTTCCTCAATCCTTATATTTTTTTAGAGTTTCGAAATTAAGCTCTCTACTTTTAATTCCATAAATTTAGTTCATTCAAAAATTAAAATCATATTGAAAATGTTTTAATGTATTTCTGTTAAATTTGAATATGTGACATTTAAATATCTAAATTTGAGTCTCACCTTGCACAAATCACGTGCGAGTTGTGTCTAGATTTATATCTAACTTAAATCTCGCCTTAATAGATTTTTGCCTGGAGTTATTCTAGTCCAAAGTTGGTTATATTTGAATTGTACTTTGTAATATTTAATTTTTTGCCTATAGTGATTCATATATATATATATATATATTGTTAATCATCATGAATCATGATTGTAAGTCATCCCTTTTTTAGAAAAATCATTTCACGATGGTATCAACTGAACTTTGATTTTTATATCAAATAAGTAGAAAGACTGAAATCTTAAAATTAAAATAGAGACCATACTTCAAAAGTTGGAAGAGTAAAGGGACTATATATGTGCATAATTAGACCATAACAATTCCATGAAAAATTCTACCATAGGTTGACATTGATCAAACTATAAGCATCCAAAGTCAAAGTAAATGAAAAGGGTTTGGGAATGATTGCTAACCATGGCTTTGTTTTATTTTTTAGACGTCGATAATGATAATAGTAATGATCGCAAAGCAATAAAAAAATAAAAATATAGATTTTACGTGAAAAAACCCTTATTGATAAAAATCACAAACAGAAGAAGAGAAATTCACTAATATTGACAAAACAACAATACAAAAAAATTTTGACTATATCCAACTTTGCCTCTCTATTTTATTTTTTTAACAAATGAATTACATCTCGAACTTTCTAGATTGAATCAAATGAGACTCGAATCACACAACTCTAACCATATACATAATATTTTGAGAATGCAAAATTACTTAACCATTAATTAACCCATCTAAAATTTGAATCTAAGGAACATTGGACTAAGATGTAATTTTATTTTAGGTAAAATACGTTTATTTACTAGAACACTTTTATATTAATTTTGTTATGATGTTTTACTTTTTAATTATAATTTTTAATAATTTATAGTATATTTTAATTTTACAAATATTTATATATATATCATTATAATTTATTGATTTTCAATGTTTTTATAATGTATATTTAGTTTAATTATGGATTTTTGGGAGGCTAATAACACGTTTTTTGTCTATATTTTTCTAATGTTTACATTAACATTAGACCTATCTATGACCTGGTTAGGCCAGCTCGAAAAATGAGAAGATTTGAGTAAAATATAGATTCAAAAGATGAGCTTGAGCAAAAAATAATACCCTTTTAATAAATGGATCAGGCATCGAGTAAGGTTTTTTTAGCTCGACACAACTTGAATTTGCAAAAAGAAAAAAAATGTTGTTTTCTTGCTATTTTCTTGTTGCTTTGCTGTCATTTCACTATTATGTTATTATTATTTGGATAGTATATAACTCTTATTTTATTATTGATTTTGCTATTATTTTAGAGGTATTTGTTTTTTAAGTTGCACTTATGTCAGTATTATTTAAGTTTATTTTTTAAATTTATTTTCAATTTATTGGGAAACAATTATTTTAATGTTTTTTTATGTAATATATATAATTTAATACGAACGGATCAAGCCCAACCCAAATTTAACATTTTACCCAGATCGAGTTTGGGCAAATTTTTAGGTTGGACCAAGTCCGTACCTATCAAATTAGCATAATCAAGAACCGACCTGATCCATGGACAAATCTAATTAAAATTTATGTATAATTTTAGAATTTTAAATAAAAACAAAACCAAAAACTAGAACGTAATAAATGAAACAGGCTGTTTCACGTTGTTTAGGACAAGGATATATCTTGGTATGTAATTAAGTCCAAAGTTAGTGATTCATGGATGTCGATTGATACTTGCAACAAAACCTACCTGCATGGCAAGTGTTTGACCACTAATTTAATATCTATAACCTTTTGACTCGGGTAAATTGCATAAGACGTACTTATAAGGCCGAAGTCAAAAATTTTATTTAAAGGGTTAAGATAAAATTTTATTGTTAAAAGAGTTTAATTTTTAAGAGAGATCAAAATTACAAATTTTTCATTTATTTGAATGATTGAAGGACTTAAAGTAAATGATTAATACTTAAAAACGAACTACGTACTAATGATATTTTTCAATTTGGCCAGGGGGTCAAGTCCCTTACCTCTCTCGTTGGCTTTTTCTATATTGATGTTATAGTTATAACTCTTAAATAAAAGAATAAACAGACTTGAATGGACTCGAATTTATTTCCTTCCATATTAACAATATCCCTATATTAATCGAATAATACTCAATCTACTAAACATTTTATTATTATTAAATATTATTTTTTCCTATTAGGCTATGTCACACAAACCCGTCACTAATCCTAACATATTCATTTTCTTAGATAGTTAGATTATTCATATTATATACACAAGTATCATATTTTTTTTTGTGAATTATAAGAAGAATGTAAAATTCTAACAACAACATTATTAGAGCAATTCGAACCTAGATCACGTCTGGAACAGTAAACACCCTAACCATCAAACCAACACGAGATTCAATATAATACTTTATTTAATCCTCAAGCTTAGCATAAAAAAAATTCCAAAACATAAACATATTGTATTGACATTCTATCTGTAATATATATAGACATGTATGACATTCTATCTATCTGTATATATGAGTTGGTGAAAAGTTGACATCCACGAACTAGACCTTGGATTGTTAGAAACAAGCTGTTGTACCATTTTTATAGTTCTTCTTTAAGAAAAAAATACAGGCTGCTTCAACTTTATTTGTAAAAAATTATTTAAAATTAGATTTTGATTTGATAGAATTATATATATCGATTGAGTCTTATTTCAACTGGCATGGACATTGTTCTTAGTGCAAGAGGATGTGAATTCGAATGCGCTAAAATGCATTATTTTCCTATTTATGGGTTAATGATGATCAAACCCTATAATAAATCGTACGAAAAGAGAGGTAAGTTTATAGTTATTTAAAATTTATAAAATTTAAATTAATATAATGATAAATAATATTTTAGTTTATCAAAAAATTTATAATCCAATTCTAATCTCTTTAAAAATTGTAAAATTATAGTTTAATTCTTTTACAGATTGTAAAATTTTAAGTTTAATCGATTCTATTCTCTCGTAAAATATTTTTGATTTCGTCTCTAATAAATATGAAACCGTTTTACATTTATTTCTTATATACACAAATAATTATATTTATTGATCGGAAATAAATATTTTTTTTCCATTTGTGTATCAAATTTATTATTCCCTTGAAGAAAATGATAAACGAAATATTTGAAATTTATACCACAGTGAACCCAAATAGGCTGTAGCAGCCAATTTTAGGAGGCTCGAATGGGTACTAAGCCCCAAGGCCCAAAACCCAATTTCAAATTTATTAAACTGATTCACAATATTATTTAGATTTTAAATTGGTCCCTAAATGTTATAATAATTTTAATTAAATCCTTAAAGTATCAACATTGTATTAATTAGGTCTTTTCGTCAGTTTAGCCATTAGTTCGAATGTTAAATGTCGGCTGAAATATGACATAAAGTATATTTAGAACATGTGGATCGAATTATGAACAACTTATATACCTAGATTTTAAAACATAAATAGCTCGTATATACAAATTAAAAAAAATAACCCTCCAAAATTTTATTAACACTGTTTATTTTTATTAACATGTTAGATTCAAGTTGTGTATACAATAATTGCACAAATTTATAAAATTTTAGACATGTTAAATATTGCTTTTTTTTTTTGTAAATTAACCCCTAAACTATATCTCAATTCCCAATTTGGTCTTTAAAGGTTTTTTTAATGTTAGAAGTGGTTCCCAGATTATCAAGTTTATCTCAATTTACCCAGAAAATGATATTAGCCATTAAAAACCATGACACATGGCAAATTTTTATTAGATGTCAGATGTTTTAGGGTAAAATGTTACAAAATCGATATAGATAAAAAAAAAAAATTATTATTTTATCTTTATATATATGAATTATCAAAAGAGTAAATTTGTAATAACTTAATATAGAAAAAATTCATATATTTTATGTTTAAATGTTCTTTTAAAGATTATGTTTAAGTATTTACTTGACTTAATATTAAGAATAAGTAATAAATATTAAATTGAAGCAGAGCGGGGTGGAGTTGAATAAGGATGGATGCATTCAACATCTGTAAAAATGATAATGATTTTCAAAATTATTCATTTATAATAAAATAGGTTGAGTAGTGAAGTAGAACGTACCAACTATGGAGTGATGATACATTTAACAATATCTACTCACTAATTCGTTTCTGCCTCGAAAGTACATTTTGCATAATAAATATATCCGTTTTACCAAATACAATCTTTGAGATTGTGGTTCGAATTCTTAAAGATACACTTGAAAGTGACAAAACTGTAAAAGCTTATAAACTGCTAAAGAGAGTAACTTTAAATTATGCATTGTATTACAATTCAATCCATTGATTTGATCTAATTACACATAAATGGCTTTCTTTCCCTAAACAGCTAGCCCTCCGTACTCAGCCACACGTTGCCCATTGCAATGCCACGTTTCAACACCAAACAATTTTGAGAAAAATAAGTAAATAATCAACGAAAACAACACAGCACTCTTCAAATATATCTGGGTTTTGACCTTTGCCTAGGTTACTGCACTATTTTCCTTTTTTTTTTCCTAAGAAACAAACAAAACCTTTACGGAAAATAAAAGAAGAGACGATGTTTAACAGTGGAGGTTTGCTTGGGAAGTGAAGAAATCAAGTGCAAGGTGCTGCTGAAGACATCCAAGGTACTACTCTTAACTTGAGAATTTATACATATATTGTCCAGAGGAGATTGATTCTTTCGATAAAAGCTTTTGAAGGGTCATTCGTTTTTTTAACGAGTTGGTTTGAACTTATGTTTTATAGCATAAGTAAAAAGATTAAATAAACCAGCGAAGCTACATCATTTGTATTACTTTTTCACATCAGCATATTCATTTTGAATTTTAGCATTTTCATCCTTAAAAAAAAACTAAAATAAAAATCTTGAGAATCTAGATAAAATTACTGATGTGACTTTAAACTATTGAAAATTGATACTATCTATATTTCATACAATCATTACTCTGCTAGATAATTATGCCAAGTGCCTTTTATGTGTAGGACACGTGTTCAAACTTCAAAACGTAAGGTTTTCTTATTAAGTAGTCATGTGTCACGCACGATTTATTTAGACAAAGTATTTTTATTTGTTTGAATTCAATATTTAGGCAGTCGAATTTTCATAAGAGACAATTTATTCGATAAAGGAACAAACAACACTTGAAAAACTTTTTCTAAAGAATCAATCTTCCCTCATATGAATTCATTACTAGATCTAGTTGACAATAGATAATCATTTATGATTTATAATAGTTTTATTATATGTTGAATTATTGGAGTTTGATAAGATTTTGAGTTTAAATTTTATGGATTAAAAAATAGTATTAAAGATTTATCGATTATTTAAGAGTTTTATGTTAATAGAGTTAATTTTAAGATCGAAAATAGAAGACTAAAAATTATCAAATTATACAGGAAATTAAATACTAACTACAAATCAAAAGATATTAAAAAGAATCAAACTATTATAGGAGAAGTAAAAAATCATAGGAAAAGGAATTGTTTAGACTCTTCACTTTATTTTAGCTGGAACAAAGGGATGTTTCTCTTTAGGATTATGTATGAGTAGGGGTGTTCAAACGGTTAACCATTCGAATTTGTATTAATTGGATTAATTAAATTTTTAATTTTTTAATCGTTAATCAAACCAATTTTTTCTTAAAAAAATTGATCGAACCAAAATATTTCGGTTAATTCGATCGGTTAAAACAAGTATAAATCATATCAAAAAAATAATTTGATAATGTTCGTTTGATCGAATTAACCAAATTAAAACTACATATAATTTGTATTATTAATTATTAAGTTTGGTTAATTTGATTAATTACCTGATTTCGAATCGAATTAATCGATAATCGAACTTTGAAAAAATAATTAACCGACTGCCAACCAAATTAGATCGATTAACCAACCGATTAATTGATTAGATCAATTCGATCAATTAATTCGATTTTAATCGAAATTTGAGTAAAAAACATTGAATCGAATCATGTAATGATCATATATATACTGAGGAAGATAGTTAAACATTAAATGCCACTACCTTAAGCTTATCAATATCTATATATGCAATTAATATCCTTTGTATTTACCCAATTTCAAGCACATCCTTTGAAAGAATCTCTCAACCAGGATAAGTCTCCTTCAACCTATATTTCTTTAATAAGAAATTAGCTAGAAAGAGGATTTAGTAATGAATTAGATGATATGTTCCATATATATTTTTTCCATATATCTATCGAAACGAACTTTATAATTAATCTTTCGAGTTCATTAAAGAAGAAAAAATTAATTACGAGTTTTAAAGTTACTCCATACAAAAAAAAAAAAAAAAAATCGAATCCTCAACGACAACCACTGATTATAGGAAACATTCATTCAATATAAATCTTTAATCATATCGATATCATGAAAACTCGTGAACTTCCGTTTTGGCCGGCTTTAATTCTAGAGGTAAAATAGAAGATTTTCTCATGGTAGGGTTGAGCAACCAAAGGTACAATGATTAAATGGGACATATATATGAGAACTGTTCGGGAGAAAAGAAAAAAACATAACAATTTTCCCATCATTTTCTTTTCTCATGTATAGAATATGAAAATTACTTCCCATTTATCCTAAATGTTTAAAAAAGTTTGTAAGAATTGTAACATGTCATGAAAAAAAAAATCGGAAGGAAGGAAAAATTTTGTTGTTCTTACATTTGTTTTTTCTTCATGGCTTGTTTATTGTTGTGCATCCATACTTTGAAAACTTGTCTTTTAACTCCCACTTCTGAACAAAACATCTGCAATTCATGTTCATCTTGTTTTTGGATTCTCCATCCCAATTTCTCAGCAAATTCCATCATTTTTTCCTTCTGATCTTGACTGAACTTTGTTCTAAATCTCTTCTTTGATGATTGTGGAACATTAATAAGTTCATCATGTCTCAGATCTTCACTCGAAGACTCCTCCGCTGTGCCACCACCGCCGCCACCAAAGCTCATCATAACCGGCGCCGGGAACCTTACAGGTTGTTGTTGAAGATGAGCAACACTGTTCCTCCTTGGTAATGGTGGAATATACTGTGATTCACCATTGATTTCTTTCCTATGAAAACTCCTATGGCATTCACAAGCTGCACATTTCATGGCTGCCATGGTACCTTCTTCTCCATTTGGCATGAACTCACCACAGCCATCCACAACGTGTCCTCCCATGGTGACTGCATGGTTCTTTAAACACTCCCTATACCTAACCACAAGGCTTGAACCTACTGGTTCAGGCTCAGCACCAGCCACTGAACCAGGTGGCACTGGATCTATATTAGGGTAATGGTTTAGGGTTTGGGGCGGCCTTGGATTTGGGGTTTGTGAGCTTGACAATGGCAATGGCAACCCCATTTCCTTATCTTGGTCACTCACTTCCATTTTTTGATATTCTTTTTTTTCTAATGTAAAACCTAGATCTAAGTCTTTGATCTCAACAAACCCTTTATTAAAAACTAAATAAAACTATACTATTAACTTAAATATTTTTTTTTCAAACTCGTCATCATCATGGAAAAATAGTGTATAATGAGCAGCTAATTAACCCCCAAAATTTATGGTCTTTTCCCCCCCACTTTTTAGTGCCAAACCCACCAATTTTCATTACCATAAGAAACCTTCCATTTTTCTTCAAGACGTAAGCAAAGTGTAAAAAGACAAATGAAAAATTTTGAGATTTAATGTTATAAAAATAAAGAGAAAAAATCTACCAAAAAAAAAAAGAAAAAAAATGGGGCCCTTATAGCTTGGTTCTATAACTTAAAAACTATAAGCATTAAGCAAAGGAAATACACATACATACATACATATATATATGTGTTTCTTACTTACCCATCTAAGCATGTAAAATCCATCTATGTAAAGAACAAGTGATGGGCCACTAGAGATTACTGGTGAAACTCAACTCAGTATTTTTTTTTTCTTGCAGAACAACCGACAAGACCATGTTATGTTTATCTCTTTCTCTCTCAGAGGCTGTACATTGGTCCAGCTCTTAATTATTGTGAGACACTGTGTTAATCTGTTTTTTCTTCCTCACTCTGCAACTCAGACATCAAATTCAGAAAAGAAGGCTCTCCCAGTTGCAGAATGTCTTAAATATGGGGTTAAGCTTAAGATATAAGATTATGAAAAATTAAGATTAGAAAAAGAAAGAAAAAAAAGAAGAGGACCCCCACTTCAGCTTTCGTGGGGTGCAGGCATTAAAGTGTTGGAATGCTGGTCCACGGTACCGAACTTGTCTCTTTAGTGTGCATGTCAGATTCTTTCTCTCTCAAAATATGTATATATGTATATATATGTATGTACTTGAATGGGTGTCTTCTTTTTTCTTTCTTCTTGAAGCTTCAAATGCGCCTGCAGCAATTGCATTGATCATTCATTGCTTTCATTGTTAATATCAATGGAAAGAGCCTACTCCATAATGGCCTAACCAATGCCTTATTGAGAATTCATAATTTTAAATATGATATTGTTGAAATGATTAATTACAAATCTTAAAAGATTAATTTTTGTAAATTTTAAAATAGATTGAATTCATTTTTTATTGCTATTATCGATGTTATTTTTATTAGTTTTTTTGTTGGCATTTACATGTTAATCTATATGTATTGATAATATAATTTTATTTATTATCAGTGAATCACATTGACACATAATAAAAAAATTATATTTATATTTTGCGAACCCATTTTGTAGGTCAATGTCCTTAACACTAGAAGGATCATCTTGCAAGCTAAAAACACATGTGAGCTCATAAATTTACGACCTCGTATCATTGAGATCGTATGCTTGATATGAATAAAGTATTTATCATTTACATGTTACATATATCCATTATCCTAATATGATAATTCATACCTATAACGATAAGACATCAATAATATTAAATCTCGAAGAATTCATCAGAACCAATATATGGACAACATGCGGCACTTTGGGAATGATTGAAGACAATCCAAAGCTCGTGTACATCAGGATAGGGCGAGACACTCTTTCGGGACTCTCAACTCTCAATTTCTCTTGTCATATATAGTCGGTGCATTAATTATCATTATTAAGGAGGGTAAAAATTATTACATAGTAATCAATCTAAGAAAAGATAAACTGGTAAAATGTTCATGCCGCACTTTCAAAGCAAAATCAGGAGGTTGGGAACAAGAGTAAAAGCCAATAACCAATCTTTTTGCAACATTTGCTAAGTAATTAGTCATTCTATCACATTTTCGATGCATATGTCTAATACCAATATCTCAATTTCAACGTAATAAATTAATTTAATTAGGATTGATTCGTTCCACCACTTTTTTAAGTCATGCTTTTCTTAGCTTATACAACTCTTTTTTCTTATTTTCTTGTCAATTACGACTCTTATAAGTTCTCTGAACATTAAAATGCATGATTGTGTAATGTTCCAAAGCAATTCCAGTCAATATTGTTGACAGAAATAGAAAAAAAATATTATATTTATAAAACAACTGTATAAATTGAGTAATTAACTTTTCTCCACCAAAAGAAAAAGCAATTTGATTACTTTTTTATTTTAATATTTCTTCGTAATTGTCTCTATATATGTATCTGACCGGACACAAACAAAAAGCTTTGTCTTGTATTACAAATTAGGATATAATCTTTCTGTCTTAATTTCTATATATTTTATTATGAAAACTAATGGCTAGGGTTTAAGACTTGAAACAATATCACGTGGGCTACTTATAACCTAAAATTTCATTAAGTATAATTAAGTTAAGGGTAAACTATCAAAATAGTCATTTTTAATTGTTTCAGGTTATATTTTAATTATTTATATTTGAAATGTTATGTTTTAGTCATTTATATTATCGTTTTGTTACAAAATTATCACTCTACCATTAAAGATCCATTACCTCTCAAATGGCAGTCCGACATGACAGTAAAAATGAGTTTTAAATGCCAACGTGGATGTTCAGTTGGGATGATAAAAGTTTAATTTTTTTTTATGAAAATAGAATTAAAAAAATGTTTAGCGTGAATGATTTGGATTTTAGGACAAATTTTGTATTCTATTTTCATAAGGAAAAATAATTTTTCTCATCTCAGTTGGACATCTATATTGATATTTTGAACCCATTTTAAATGTCAGATCAGACTGCCATTTGGGAGATAACATATCTTAACAGCAGAGTGACCATTTCGTAACAAAATAATAATATAAGTGACCAAAACATAATATTTCAAACATAAATAATTAAAATGTAATTTGAAATAAACAAAATTAATTATTTTGATAATTTACCCTTAAATTAAATTAAATTAAATTAAGTCACATTTTTTAAATTGTGACCTTGAAGGGTAACAATTCCGAAGCAAAGATTATTATTATTTAATTAAAAAGAATAAAGATGTGAATTTTATTAAACTAATCCTGACAGCTTGTCTTCTTAATTATAAAATTGCATGTAATTATATTGTACACGTGGCATAAAAGCCGGCCAAGTGTCCATGAAAAACTTTTTTCTTTGGTATCCTTCACTTTCTCGGGAAAACTTTGTGTGGCCACACGTAACCAGTTGTTTGTTTAACGTTATAGTAAAGGCAACATATAGGATTTAATGCTTCTTAGGTTTTCCACAGGAAGTAGGGGGGGACCTTTGCTTTGACTTTTGGCCTTGTATCAGAATTTTATTTTTACAATAGCAATTTTTTAAAATAATCGAATCCGTCCTTGTACATTTGGTATTTTATGTATGAAGAATGATAATAAATCTCATTTTTTTTATCTTTATTTAATTTGACCCACATTACTCTCTTTTTTAACATTTTTTTTTTACAAAAAAAAGATAAAATCTAAACAATAAACATAATTAATATGACTCAAACTTAAATCACAATTAAAATTATATACGTCCTAACCATCAGGCCAACATAATATTCACATAAAATTTTATTTTAATAATATTAATTACTTTCTTTTGGATGAATTATTGTTTTGGTGGTTACTTTAATTTTTAGCCAATTAGAAGTTCGGAAATACATATATTTTCAACAATCAAATCATGTTATTAATATTTCAATTTTTATCGCAACAAAAATGTGTTTAAGGATTCTTTTAGAATTGATCGTGGGTCAGGTCAGGTCGGGTCGGGTTTTAACAAATTTTTAGGGCCAATTATTATGTTCGGGCTCGATTCAACCCGAAAAATAGATTTAAAATTTTGTTTAAGCCCGACCTGAATTATAGAAGTCAAGTTCGAGACCAACCTGACCCGGTCCATATTAATTTTTTTAAATTTTTTTATTATATACAACAAATTAAAAAATATAACATATCAAATACACTTAAAAACATTAAAACAAACATTAGAAAATAAATAAATTTAAAATACATTAAAAATTCTTTATATTAAGATAGTTACAAATAAAGTAGTAGAAAAATTAACAATAAAACATAAGTTCTACAATATTCAACTAATATTAAAAAAGACAGCGAAACAATAGTAAAAATGCAACATCCAAACAACCAAAATAACAATCAAAATAGCAACAAAAACAACAACAACAACACCAAAATAGTAAAAAAAAAAAATAGCACCAAAATAGCAATTAAAACAGTAAAAAAAAACCAAAACAACAAAAAATAGCAACCAAAATAAAAATAAAAAAAAAAAGTACCAAAACAACAATATAATTTTTTTATTAAAAATGGTTAATTTATTCGAGTCGGGCTCAAGCCAAAAAACTCTTATCCAAGGCTCGGCCCGTTTAGAAAATGGGTCTCATTTTTTTCCAAACCCATTTTCAGGCCTATATTTTTATCCAAACCTTTTCATTTTTCAGGCAGGCCTTCGGGTAGAGTCGGGTGACCCGGCCCATGATCAGATCTAGATTCCTTAAAAAATGAGTTTAAGGATGATTTTAAAAATTCACATTTTAACATTTAAAGATAATATGTAATTTGTCGATTGAGTCTTAACTCGATTAGTATGGGTATTGTTGTCGATGTAGGAGGACGTGGGTTCAAGTGCGCGCATTATCATTCTATTTATGGGTTGAGAAGGGGTTATGAATAGCTCTAGATATTATGTAAAAAAACAGATATGATCATTATAATCTATAATGAGATTGTTAAAAAATAATAATAACAATAATAATAATAATTTGTGATTTCATATTTTTGAATGTTAATAATGATAAAATATATACACTAATGAGTATTAAATTAATTGATATTCTTGTTTCAATATTAATTTATAGATGACTTAAAAAAATGTCATATATAATATAATTTTTTTAGTGTAATGATTAGGATAACATAATGAATAAATTAAATTAATAGTCATCCAACTATTTAATTTTATGAGGAAAAAATTAATTTTATTAACCGAAACACCATAAATAAGAGAAGAAAATTGGAGAGCAACTGAACTCAAACCGTCAAGCTTACTCAATACAATCAACTTAACTCCTCTCATTCTCACATGTAATGGCGGAACCTAATAAATGCCCGTGAGGTCATGACCCTCTAAATTTTAAAATTTTTGTAGCTTTACTTTCTTTTATGTAATTGAGGGCTAAATTTTAAAAGAATAAGAAAATAAAATAAAATTCATTATCTTGGACTTTATGATGTTTCTATTTTTTTTGTATATTTTTAATCAAATGTAGTTGTAAATTTGTTTTTTAGCTTTTTAAGTGAAGATCTACAAAAATTGTTAAAAATATCAAGTTACACAATATAAAATAATGAGGGTTAAAGTTACTATTACGTTAATTTTAAAATTTGACAACATTAACTAATTAGTAACAAGAAAACAAAATTGAATAATTATGTGGCTGTTTTGTAATTTTTCATAATTAAGTAAAAGAATTACTAATATATAAACAGTATTGCTTATATTAAAAAAAATTAAAACATGAGTTACGAAAATATTTAAAGTCCTTTTGAATTGACGTTTATTTTTAGTGTAATGTATTTATTTTTCTTTTTATTTAACGTTACACTATCGCTATAATATTTAACTTTATCGTCACCGTTATTTTTATCTTAATAGAAAATAATAGTACAGCCTATTCAAATCAAATCTTAATTGCAAATGATGAAAATGTAAAAAAAAAAAAAAAGCATACAAATTTCAAAGAAGACAAAATAAATAAAGGTAAAAGATTAGGGGAGTCACCCGAGTCTGTGAGTGAGTCAAATCATAAAATGCACGCGGGTGGGAACCGAATGTGCATGATTTGAGTGGCCGAGTTGACCTTTTTGCATGTGGAATCCAACTAAATAACCATGCTTCAGCCCCCATTTTGCCTTTGCTTTGCTTTCACCTTTGTCGCCTCTTGCTTAATTTTGGATAAAATGTAATATTAGTACCTATATTTTGATAAAATTTGAGATTTAATCTATGTGCTTTTAAAGTTAGAGATTCAATCTCTTTACTTTTTAATTTAAAAATATTAATCCAATTATTATCATAGTTAATAATTTCGTTAAAATTTTTTAACTTAAAATTATGCCACGTTATATGAGGGTAACTTAATCAATATGTAAAATTGACGAATTTTGGCAGACAATACTTTTTATTTTAATGATCGAGCTGAGATTTTTAAATTCAAAAAATTAGACATCATTTTTAACTTTTTAAGTACATGGATTAAATCTCAAATTTTACCAAACTATAGAGTTCATTTCTATCTTTTTAAAGAATTTAATTCTTTATTTTTCGGATTTAAAATCTAGGGGTAATTATTAATACCATTAACTTTTTTTTATTAAAATCATATTAATTATCTTTTTTGTTACATTGCTATTAAGCGAGTTTTTTTATTTTACTATATCATATAAAAAAATTTAACAATATCAGTTAAAATTAAAATTTGAAATTTGAAATTTGAAAAAAAAAACTAAATTTTTAGAAACAAAGTAACGAAACTAAATTACAAATATGCAAAGATATAAGGACTTTAAGAATATTTTAACTATACATCCATTAAATCATTATTCACTTTCTTTCATCACACCACATGCACCTAATTGCGGCTACTAATTATCATTATGTCTACACTAATTAATTAGTGAATATCTCAATCTTCGAATATTAGAGACGATATTGTTAAGAAAGATAGTCAGGAATCTTAAACATAAACAGTAAAATGGATATGAAAAATACAAAAAAAATTCAAAATTAATATGAAAAAACTTAAAATCGATAATTTTTTTTGAACATTCACATCTGTTTTTTTTCATACAATGCTTAAAACTACACATAGTCTCCCCCTAACCCTTAAATAAAAGGCTACTGTGTTTCAACGCACTTGAATCCATGTCTTCCTACACTATCAATAATATTAATGTCAATCGAATAAAATTTAATAGACTTAAAATCGATAATTTAAAATTCCAAAAAAAACTCAATTATTGGTTAATAAGTCACATCGATTGCTGATTAAGTATTCACAATAGCAAAACAAAATGTTCAACTTTAACATCCTTCATCTTAATCATGATTATCGAAGATTACAAAATCTTACTAATTAATGAAATGCTTTTTTTTCATTATTATATAGTCCAAACACCTTATCATATGAATTTGGAATCTAATTCACTCGATTTATATAATTATTTTTATTATACAATATCGATTTTTGTTACTCAAAAAAAATATTTTTATTGATTTCTATCATTAATGAGTTTAATGTTAATGGGCACTCATAAATCCAATGAATTAAAAAATTATTTTGAATTGAGTATCAATTCGATTAGTATGGATATTATTAGTAAGACGTAAGTTGAAATGCATTGAAGTGTATTATCTTTCTATTTATGAGTTAGAGAGGAGCTATTAATAATTTTAAACATTGTACCAAAAAGAACAGACTTGATCAGAACCTAAAATAATATTATTCAAAAAAAATTACTATATAATAATCTTAAAAATACATAACCATAGATCATTTATTGACAAATACAATGCATTTTAGATTCCTCAAGCAATATTTAAAAAAAACGTGAGGTGGTTTTTTTATATTGTTTGTGAAATAAATAAATAAATAAAAATACACGACCAGTGTACATACTAACCTTTTTATTAATACTTTTATTAACTCTTTACAAACTAATGTGATTTAATCCTTTTTTTTTACTTAAATATTAGGGTTAATTACCCCCAATGCTGTCTTACTAGGACTCGAATTTTAAATTGCTCTTTCAACTCCAGAGTATTCTAATTAGATTATTGAAGTATCAATATTATAATAAATAAGTCTTTTTGTCAACCTAATCATTAGTTTAGGTATTAAATATCCGTTTAAATTTAACTGTGGGTATATTTAAAAACATACAATTGTCTAAGTTGATGGTTAGATTAATAAAGAGACCTGATTTATACAAGATTCATATTTTGAGAACTCAATCAGTACGTTTTGAAGTTCACAGGAACTGAGTTATACTAAATTAACAAATATTTCATTTTGGTCAAGTTTTGCTATTTGTCCTTGTGCTGCGAATATGCTGCAGATTTAATCCTTAAAACTGTTATTTGGTCACTTTTTGAATTTGAAAATTCAAACAATAGTCATTAAATCAACTTAGTTAAATTTTACTATTCCCGCTATATTGTGCGGCAAATATATTATTACAAGTATGATATCATGTTAACTTGTCATTTCACGTACTACTTTAAAAAAATCACATTATTTTAGTTATTGAATTTAACAACTATCATTTAAATCGTAATTAAAATTTCAAAATTCAAAAAGCATAATAATTAAAAATGATCAAATTGAATAAGAAAGACTAAATCCACAACTTATCCATAATATAAGACCAAATGAAATTAATTGCTATTGTTTGGTTTAGGACTGAAATTTCAAAATTAAAAAAATATAAAGAATGAAATTGAGCAAATAAAAAAAACACAATGATTAAAATTGACCAGATTAGAGTATAACTAATAGTGTAGAGAATAATAGTAGAATTTGACTTTTCATTTTAAATAGAGGTCAATTTCTACTATTTATCCTTGTATTATTTGTAAATTGTAGATTTAGTTATTGTATTTGCAACATCAACAATTATTTCATCATTTTTAGTCTCTACACTTTTTAAATTTTGAAATTTCAATATTGATCAAGTGCTAGCTATTAAATTCATCGAGTTCTGATATTTTCAAAATTTTATACGACAAACATATTATAATATATATAATGGTGTGTCAGCTTATTATTTTCACATATTACTCATAAAAAACCAGCTAATATATTCACCAATTATCATTTGCATCAAGATTAAAATTTTAAAATTAGCAGGGTGTAAAGATTAAAAATGATCAAATTGAAAAATATGGACTAATGTATAATTTTACGCATAGTAAATTTTAGGGTTTGGATACATAAGTTAATATAAATTAATGAATGCGAAAATTTTTAAGCCCTTCTAAAGAAATTGGAATTTCTCTGAACCCAACAAGTGGTTCCAGTGGAAAAAAGGATGTTGTTCATCCTAGGAGTCTCGGGTTCGAGCGCATATGTGTGCAAGGTGTGTGTGCGTTGTCAAAGGATTAAGAAAGTATGAACAAATACTACCATATAATCACACCAATGTATTCAAAAAAAATTAAAATTTCTCTAAATGGTTTAATTTCTAAATGGCAAGTCATCCCTAATAAGGAAATTAGATAGAAAAATCTTGGGACATGATTTTGGTGAAAAATAACATAATTATTGATGAGGTATCTTTTTCAAAATATTATTTTTATTAAAAGAATTTAGGAAAACACAGCAAAATAAAAAAATTTTGAGTTAATGTAATGGTATAATTACATATTGACCCTTTTCTAAAATTTAAAATTTAAAAATTATCCAAGACTGCTCGGTTTGCAAAACTAAAATTCTAGCCTCGTGACACTTATATGACTTTATCTTAAATGTAAATTAGGATTTACCTACTTAATTCTAGAAGTTTAATGTAATCCGACTCTAAAGAACTATTATTTTCCTATTCTTATATGATGTATAAGTTGTGGATTTTAGGTTCTGCACATTTTAAATTTTGAAATTTCAGTCTTAATTCAAAAATTTGTGAACTTTGTCAAGTCAAATCCTGTTATTAGTCCATATTATGTATAAGTTGTAGGTTTAGTTCAGATTCTCCAATTTAATCATTTATAATCTTTATATTTTTTGATTTTTTAATCCCAATCCTCACTCGAATAAAAATCCTTAAATGCATCTACTAAAATGAAGGATAATGCACTTCAA
The DNA here is from genome assembly GCA_039519145.1 of Kokia cookei. Classification (NCBI taxonomy): domain Eukaryota; kingdom Viridiplantae; phylum Streptophyta; class Magnoliopsida; order Malvales; family Malvaceae; genus Kokia; species Kokia cookei. The sequence continues at coordinate 42,904,837 of CM076903.1, forward strand.
CGCATAAATAGAAGGATTATGCACTTCAAAACACTCAAACTCACATTTTTCGATAATAATACTCATACCAATCGAGAAATTAATTATCACATTTAAAACTTATATAATAAAAAAATTATCATTCTTGAAAAAAGTACAAATAAATCCAAGAAAAAAATTGTCAGTTCATTGGTTAAAGCCATTAGACATGCAGCCGCTAGAAAGAGATGAAAAATTATCAAAATAAAGGCCTCTCTCGAAGGAATATAAAAAAGCATGCGTGCTGTTTGATTCGCAGGTGCCGAAAGCAAACAAACAACAACAAAAAAGAACATGTTCTTTCACCAAAAAAAAAAAACATGTTCTTCAACGACAATCATTCGATTTATTGCAGGCATCAATCTTTGGTGTTTTATATATAATGTTTAATGTATAATTTTCTCGTCTTAAATTTGTAACAAAATTATTCGTTAATTTATTAAAAATGCATTTAATCGGATTAAAGATTAATGAATCAAATTGGATTCGTGTTAGATTTATATATGACATCAATATAATATATAGTCGAGCTTAGAATATAATTTCAAATTTTATTCATATTTATTAATGATAAATTTAAACCTATTTAAATGTATAACTTGATTTTTAAATAGCGCTACGTGTAAATTTAAAGTATTGAAAGGATTAAAAACTATTTTCTTTTTCCCCCTTAAATGTTTCTCTTTATGTATATAATTCTACTTAAAGATTTATCTATAAGGTTTTTAGAACAAGATTGATTGTTGAGCCAGTAAGACCATCAGCTTTTAATTTAATTATTTTAATTAAATGGATTATTTTTCGGGTTTAATTGAATAAATTATAAAAATATATATAATAGAGGAAAGTAGTTTAATCTCTGATTTAATCGATTTACGGGTCAATCGATTCGATCATTTATTTCGAACTGATTGCTCATTCAATTTTTGGTCTAATTAATTTGATCGACAAGTCGATACTACCGGGTTATGAAAATATTGCTTATCTTTTATTCTCGTTGATGCATTTATGTGGGAGGTTGAACAAGACTAAATCGGATTGTGTGGTTAAGGATATGCAAAACAATGATGCTTTATAAGGTGTCGGAGCTGAGTCTTCAGGATATCCTCCAATGCTTAAGACAATAATCGATGCAAAAGAGAGAAGAATATTAGAATATAATAAGCTTAATGAGCGAAGAGATCTTAACAGTAAAATCAGAGGCATAGTTAAAGGCAAGTATGGGTCTTGGCCCCCTCTTGGCCAAATGGTAGAATTTTAATATACGACCCTCCAATAAGTAAAACATTAAATTTAAGCCTTTAATTAAATGAAAAAAAAAAAGTTTTGACGGCTCTAAAAAATAAAAAAAATTAATTGAAATAATTTTAACACAAGATTTTTAGCTTTGCCCTCTAACCTTAAAAAAAATATAATTTTATTTTAACCTTCATAAACAAAACTTTTAGCTTCATCCCTATGCAGAATTGTATTCATTGGTATTTACGAAACTCTCTAAAACTACATTGAACTGCCTAATGACCTACCAAAATCTAACTACTCATGCTCGAAACTGAATCACAAAACGAATGAAACCACGTGGCAAAACAAATGCCTAAATCTAACTATTCATTGGAGTTTGCGAGGACTTGCGAATTGAAAAGTTTCTTGGTATCCAACAGTTGATAGCTGAGGTTGATGCTTTGTTGGTTGCTCACTTTCTAACACGACTGCCTAACAGGACTGAATCTAGGAGAGGTTGATAGAGGTCTCGGTCCTTTTAAAATGAAAAATTTTTTATTTAGGTTTTTAAATTAATAAAAATAAAATTGTACTTTATCCCTTAAAAATGATAAAATTTCAATTTAATCTTTTAAAATTTACATTTTTATTATTGTAAAAAATTACAATTTAATTTCGACTCCTTGAAATTTTTTTCTTGTATCGCCCCAAGTGCTTAAGGAGAGTCATCTGTTTGGCTCTCTCATGATGACTGTTAGACTCTGATACATGAAGGATGGGTGATTGATGTGTGACATATTGTTCGAGAAGGCAATAGGTGTGCATATTGTCACGTCCCTAGAACTTGAATCTTGGAGCGTGCGGCTTTAGACGCTTTTCGATCAAACAACGCCTAAGTAAGCCTGGAACTTGATCAAAGCTAAAGTGCTTAGATCCTAGCGGAAGCAAAGGAACTCTGAAAGAAAAAGGCAAAACAAAAGACAAGGAAGAAATTTGAGTGAATGCTCTGTGTATTCCTCAAAAGTGAAGTGTTTTCAAGTATGTGTAGTATGTAAATGAGGTGGGGGTAAGCCTCTATTTATAGTTGAAGCCTCCTACATCCAACGGTTGAGATTAGAGTACATCGACGGTTAAGATACAATGGTAAGAGTTTACAAATATATGAAAAGAATCAAAAAAAAATATTCCTGATTATATGCCACTTGCCATATCTGCTTTGAAAGGCTCTTCAATCCCAAGTGTTGGGCTGAGTGGTGATAGGCCCAAAATGCTACGGAGTGCTTCTTGGGCAGCTTGATGTGAATTGGTCTCGGGCCTTTGTGCACGGTCCGTGACATTCTCCCCCACTAAATTTGTTGACGCCCTCGTCACTCGGCTAGCATGATATCTGTCCACTTGGTCTTTGAATTACCATAGACCCTCGGCTAGTTCCCAACTACCTTCACTGTTAGGAAGTCCCTTCCATTTAACGAAATATTCGTGCCTTGGCCGATAACCTGGTCGTCGAATAACTCTCTCTGCTTGGATCTCTCAAACCTCATTCTCATATGAGATCTTCACTTCTATTGGCGCTCGGTGTGATTTGCCTCGATCCGAATCTGACTCATCTTGATGGTAAGGCTTGAGTAAGCTAACATGGAACACTAGATGAGCTCGGATGGTTGGTGGCAACTCCAATCTGTAGGCCATCGTGCCTACCCGCTTCACAACTCGGAACGGACCCTCGTATCTTCGCACAAGACCTTTGTGCACGGTTGGGTTACGCAAGATTCCTGTCAATTTGGCAAGGACTAGATCACCAACTTGGAAATTCACGTCCTTACGCTTTCGATCTGCCTACTTCTTGGTTCGCTTCCCTGTTTTGTGTAAACAAGCTCGGGCTAAGTCGTGATGCTCTTGCCATTCCGTGGCAAACTTGTGTGCTGCAGGATTTGGCCCCTCATACTTGGTAACAACAGTGTTAGGTGTAATGGGTTGTTGCCCGGTCACGATCTCAAACGGACTTTGGTTTGTGGGCTCACTCCGTTGCAAGTTGTAAGAAAACTAAGCCACATCCAATAATTTTGGCCAGTCGCACTGTGTTGCACTCACATAGTGCCTCAAATATATCTCAAAGAGTGCATTCACTCGTTCAGTTTCCCCGTCGGTTTGGGGATGAACGCTTGTTGAAAAGTTCAAGCTTGATCCCATGAGCTTGAATAATTCGATCCAAAATCTCCCCGTGAATCTTGTGTCCCGGTCACTGATAATCGTCTTTGGCACTCCCCAATATTTGACCATGTGCTTGAGGAAGAGACGAGTTGCCTCCTCGGCTGGACACACCTTGGACGCTGGAATAAATATCCCATACTTTGAAAACTTATCAACAATAACCATAATACTTGACAAGCCGTAGTGTTGGGCAAACCAGCAACAAAGTTCATGGAAACACTTTTCCATAGTTGCTCGGGAATGGACAATGACTCAACAGTCCCGCCAGTTTCTTCATCTCTATCTTGTCCTGTTGGCACACAAGACAAGTCTTCACATAGGTTTCAACATCTGTGCCCATGTACGGCCAGTAATAGTTCTCTACAATCAGTGCGAATGTCCGGTGATGTCCAGTTCACTTGAAATCATGGCATTCCTCATGAGCCCCTTGCGCAATTCTCCAAACTGAGGCACATAGAGGCGATGTCTTCGAGCATATAGCAAGTCCCCTTCAAGCCAAAACTTTCTGGTTCTCCCTTCTTTGGCACAGTCAATAAGCAATTTGGTTGTTGGGTCATGTGACAACCCCTCTCTGATGTGCTCCAATAGTTGTCCCTTCGGCAAGCTAACAAACTCCATGTTGTACCTTCGGCTTAGGGCATCGGCAACAGAATTCACCTTTCCTGGTTTGTATTCTATGGAAAAATCAAATTCTGCAAGGAATTCTTTCCATCAGACCTGCTTTGGAGACAACTTCTTTTGGGTTAAAAAATAGCTATTGGCAATATTGTCTGTGTATACCACAAACCTGGATCCAAGTATGTGGTGTCGCCAAGTGCGCAAGCAGTGCACTACTGCAGTCATTTCCTTCTCATGGACCGTGTTCCTCCTCTCGGTCTCATTCAGCTTCCGACTTTCAAAAGCAACCGGATGTCCTTCTTGCATAAGAACTCCACCAATGGCAACATCGGACGCATCGGTGTAGATCTCGAATGGCTTAGTGTAATCTGGCAACACCAATACTGGTTCACTAACCATGGCCTTCTTCAATTCTACAAAGGCTTGTTGGCACTCGATGCTTCAATCCTACGTCTTGTCCTTCTTTAGTAACTCGATAGGCATCACATCTCTGAATTTTGCCAACACTTGTCCCACCTCTTCTGGGACATCAACATACTTGGTAGGTTGCTCATCAACCAACGCAACTAAGTAAGTTGGTTCCTCCTTGTGCACCCGCTTGCTAAGCTGAATGGATGATAACATATTGGCTTCAACTTTGGCCTTTCGGGTTGTCGGAACAATGCATTTATGTTTCGGAACCAAAATGCACAAACAATCGATAAAGGGAACAGGGAACGCATTAACCCGGTCAAGGAAATTAAGTCAAATCACGAAATCAAAGTCATCTAAAGGGATTACCTTGATATTTTCCTTACCGATCCAACCTCTAAGGTTTAGCATGACTCCTTTTGCCAACCCCGCAATCGGAGCCTCTTTGGAATTGACGGTTTTAATAAACCCACTTGCCTTCTCAACACGAAGGTTAAGTCTCTTGGCAGCCCGCTCGGACACGAACAATTCTAAGGCACCGATGTCCACTAGTGCACTCATCTTTTGGCCTGCCACAGTGATGTCGACGAATATCAATCCCTTCTTCTTATGACCCTTCTTAACCTCTATGGAGATAATAATGAAGTTAAGCTTAAGAGTCTCTTTCTCTTCAGCATTCTTCCCTTGGATGGCAGCGGCTTTCTCGTATTGAGGACAGTTCCTCGCCAAGTGCTTTCCTCCACAATTGTAGCACTTGAAAGGTTCGTTGTTCTTCTCTCAAGGTTTGCGAAACTTGATATTATTACCTGTCGGCTTCTCAGACCCCTTCTTGGCTTGTCTTTCCTTGTCTCCCCCACCATTGCCTTTGGATTTTGGCTTTGGTTTGGTAGACTCGGACTTTTTGATCTCGAACTCTGTAATTGAATCAGCTGCGGACAAAGCTTTGGAAAGCTCTTGGACCCCCATACGCTTCAACTTTATTTTGGCCCATCGTTGGAGTCCATCCATGAAGGCATAGAATCCTTCTTCCTCGCCCAACTTTGGGATCTGAAGCTTGAGCTCGGTGAATTGCTTCACATAATCTTGAATTGAGCCAGTATGCTTGAGTTGTCGCAACTTTGCTCGGGCTTCTAGTTACGTATTTTTGGGATAGAACTGTTCTTTGAGCTCGGACTGGAACTCACTCCATATTGTAATGGGAATTTCCCCATTCTCCTTCTCGGAACACCTATGTCGCCACCATAAAAGAGCGATATCAGTCAAATAGACAGAAGCAGTGTTTACCTTTGTTGCTACGTCCTTGACCCCCATGGCTCGAAAGTACTGCTCCATAGCCCAAATGAAATTCTCAACATCTTAGACTGATAGTGTCCCTGCATACATTTTTGGCTTAGGGACATCGATCCTAGGTATGGGTGCCGCTGTTTCTGACATCATGTCATTCTTTATGGGTCTTTTGTAAATGGCAAGCTCACTTCGGAGATCCTTGATCTCCTCCACCAACTCGGTTTTGGTAGCTTCCCATACTATTTCAAGGGAATTGTCTCGTTGGTCTAACTTCTCATACATGTCATTGAGAAGTCCTTGAACTGCAGTCATGACTTCTTCTTTAAGAGAACCCACTCTCTCAAAGTACGGTTCTGTCTCTTCCTGGGCCTCTTTGACTTCCTTCATGGAATCTTCAAGTCTAACGGCCCTCCTTTCCAAAGTTGAAATGATGTCCCTGAAATTCTTTCTCTTCTTCTTCTCAGCAGCAGCACAGGTCTCTCGTTCAACTGTTGGAACCTCGCTTGAGTTTTGTGGTGTCATTTCTCTTACTCGAACAGGCTCGAATACCACTTGTCACGTCCCTAGAACTTGAATCTTGAAGTGTGCGGTCTTAGACGCTTTTCGATCAAACAATGCCTAAGTAAGCCTAGAACTTGATCAAAGCTAAAGTGCTTAGATCCTAGCGGAAGCAAAGGAACTCTGAAAGAAAAAGGCAAAACAAAAGACAATGAAGAAATTTGAGTGAATGCTCTGTATATTCCTCAAAAGTGAAGTGTTTTCAAGTATGTGTAGTATGTAAATGAGGTGGGGGTAAGCGTCTATTTATAGTTGAAGCCCTCTACATCCAACGGTTAAGATTAGAGTACATCGACAGTTAAGATACAATAGTAAGAGTTTACAAATATATGGAAAGAATCAAAAAGGAATATTTCTGATTATATGCCACTTGTCATATCTGCTTTGAAAGGCTTTTCAATCCCAAGTGTTGGGCTAAGTGGTGATAGGCCCAAAATGCTACGGAGTGCTTCTTGGGCAACTTGATGTATGTTGGTCTCGGGCCTTAGTGTGCAATCCGTGACAATATTATTTGACGAATTTACTCAAATTTCTGAATTGGGTTCAAATTGAGCCTTTGTGTGAGTTGGGCTTCAAACAAGTTGAACCGCTCGTTGGCTTCGTCTTGCTTGAGCCACAATCATGGGCTTTCATGGATTTGAACTTGCCTCCATTTCTTTTGATATATAACCATATTCTTAAATGAATATTTTGATTTGTATTAAAGCTAAAAATCTATATTGTATATTAAAATGAAATATAAATATTAGGAAAAGAAAATTTTAAAAGGGTTTTCTGCACTAAATACAAATTCATATTTAAAACTTTAAATATTTAATTAAATCTTTAAAAAATTAAATTATGAGCTTACTAATTCGATCCATTTGTTTACTTGGCTCTCAAATTAGGTCTCAATCTCTGGTTCAAACTTGACATGAATTATACTTAAAATATATGTATCAAATTGTAAATATGTTTATACTTTTGTATGTATAGTTTGAATTTAACCCATTAAAAAAGTTGTAACAAATTTTAGAATGATTATTTTTTAACACGATAAACTTAAAATTGTCTACGCAATTACCGAACATATATTTATAATTTGGTACATATGTTTTAATTAGTCCACATTAAATACGAGTATGTTAATGCCCAAGCTAATGGTTACTCTAAAAGGCCCAAGGTTATTTGAATTAGATCACACTAACTGGTTGGATCGACTAGATCGAAATTCGATCAAGATACTGATCTGAAGAAGGGCATTAAATCGATTGGCTCGAAAATTTATATAGATTAATTGAATCAGGCAAAAAAATTAATTGAACCGTGTCATTGATCCAATTAAACCAAATATGACTTATTTAGTCAAATTGTACAAACGATTGATTCCATCAAATCAATTGAAACGCAAACCGATAACCTGATCAATTCGACCATATATTCAATTATGAAAATCTTGACCTATACTTTGAAAGCTCAATTAGAGTATTTTGAAATTATCGACCAACTTAAACTTTTGATAATAGTTTAAGAATGTGAAATTAACTTAAATCCTTATTCTCTAAGCTAAGGTCCTTTGGATACGTTTACATACGATTAATGTAAAAATAACGATAATAATAAAATTAAATACTATATCAATATTATAGCATGAAATAAAAAAATTAAACGCAATGCATAGAAAATAAAAATCGATCCAATAACACAAGCAATTACAGAAAAAATTGCAAACTTTCAATCCTAAAAACATAATTTAAATTTTTTTCAAAACCCTCCACTTTGATCATCTTCAACTACACTTCGAGCATTGCCATTATTCCCTTTTGTAGTTTTAGCTTCCATAAGCCTCCACATATACCAAGACCCAACCGATCTATAAGGCCTCCATTTCTCACAAATCTGTTCCATTTGCAATGGTTTAGGCAAACCCTTTAACCCATACAAACACTGCACCCCTTTCCTTACACCAAGGTCACCGACCGGCAAAACATCAGGCCTGTGCAACGAGAATATCAGGAACATGTGGACTGACCAAGGACCGATCCCTTTCACCGACGTCAACATTCGGAACAACGTTTCATCGTCCGCCGTGAGAATCAAAGAGTCCGACAAAAACCCAGTCGAGAATTTATCGGAAAGGTCGTGGAGGTAGCTTGCTTTGCGAGCGGAGACGCCGGTTTCTCGGAGCTTTTGTGGGGTGAGAGAAAGGACCCTGTTGGGAACGACGTCCGAATGGGTTCCGCATAGGGAGACAAAGCGGGTGTAGATTGAATTGGCCGCTTTGGTGGCGAGTTGTTGGAAGATTATGGATTTGGTGAGAGAGAGGAAGGGAGAGTTACAAGGGGAGAGTTTTGGTGGGGGATGGGTTGAAATGAGGGCGGCGAGAAGAGGATCGGATGAGCGGAGGTGGTTAAGAGCGGCGTCGATTTCGGGTTTTGCTGATAGAGATTTGGGGATTTTGATGAGGGGAGGGTGAGGGGATTTGGTTGGGTCGTTGTCGACCGCAGTTGCAGTGGTGGTGGTGAGTTTTCGGATTTTGCGGGATTGGAATGGGATTTTGGAGGACGGTGTGGGGTTTTCACGGAGCTTTTTTACGGTGGTTCTAGTGGTGATCGCGGTGGTTTGCGGCGGAGGATGGTTCATGGTTGAAAATTGTTTGCGTTTGGGCTTTTTGGTGACAAAAGATTGTTGGACTGTGGGTGGGTTAAGTTTTCATAGTCTTGGGTTCTTGCACATCAAGTAATTAATATTTTTTATTGAAAAAGTCCAAAACTTGAAAACAAAAAATAAAATAAAATAAACTGTTAGTACATTAATAATATATTTTTTTAATTCTCCAAACAGCATCAAAAAATTATTCTGTATTTTTTAAGGGTTTGATAATTTTTTATTAATTTTTTTATCCCGCGCAATACATAAATTAAATTATATGTATCAACTTTAATATTTTAAATTTATTTATTAAAAAATTATTACAAAAATTAACATAATTTAATTATAAATTCTGATTATAGATATCAATACACGGATTGATAGATTATTTTCTTTGTTTGTTTTAAACAATTCAAATATTAAAAAAAATTAACATACATTTGTCACATGAATTCAATCAACATAAGAATTGATGATTGTGAGACAATCTCTGCCTACGAAAATTTAAAAAATTGTGGGGGTTTTGTTTAGAGTTGCTTATTCCAAGGTTGAGCAAACCCAACTACACATTCCTTCGAGTTTATCCTTTAACATTCTTTGGTAATTAGACTCCCTTCGCCATAATATTCACAATAATTGTGTTCATGATCAAGGTTTTGAGTAAAATTTTAGATTTAAAAAATAGATTTAGATAAAAAAATAATATTTATTTTTTAAATGGATCGGGTTTCGGATAGGATTTTTTTATCGTTGTTTTGTTACTATTTCATTATTATCTTGTTATCATTTTATTGTTGTTATTTGGATATCTTATAACTTTTGTTTTATTGTTAATTTTATCACTATTTTAAAGGTATTTACTTGTTAAGTTGCAACTATTTTAGTGTTATTTAAGTATAAATAATTTTAATTTATTTTCAATTTGTTGAAAAATATTTATTTTAATGTTTTTAGTGCATTTGATTTATTATATTTTTAAAATTTATTTTTATATACAAAATAATCTAAAAAATTTTAATACAGACTCAAATTTAATATTTTTAATTTGGCTCGGACTTACTTAAACGAAATGTTTTCAAATTGAACCTAATGATAAACTTTAAAAAAAATAGACGAATATCAATATTGTAGAGGTATTAGAACCATAATTAGACAAACTTAAGAAAGGTGAAAGTACTGTGAAAGTCTTTGTATTAGGAGTATTGTATTGTCCTCTCTAATAAAAAAATAGGTAAATTAATCATTGAATATTAAATTAATTACAAACTAATTCTCCGGCTATAAAAATCATTTGTTTCTATTGTTAAAAACTAGTTCATGTACATATGAAATATCATATATCTTTTTTGATTATTCCATCTATCATGTTAATTTTTAACGGTACAAATAGTTGCACTTTTAAAAAAAAAAAAAAAAACCATATGCTATTTATACTAATATATAGAAATTAATTTACTAATTCTAATAAAAATAAATATAATCTAATACGGAAACCAGAAAAAAGGGTTGTTTTTGCAAATGCATAATGGGGTTTCCCAAGGTGTGCATTAGAGGCCATATTGACGGTCAAGATTTCAAGAATATGACCATATCAGTACCTGTATCGGTTTTGGAAAAGTCCAAACCGGCAAAACCCCAAAAGGTCTCTAAAACGACAAATTGTATTACTATGTGTTCTGAACCCAACAGTGTCCTTCCGGCTCAGAACAATCACACATTGTTAAACACAAAGCAATTGGTTGATCAGATTTTTTATCAGCCAGAAGAATCAATTTGTAATAATTCTTATGACAATGAAATGAATTTGAAAAGATAAGCAACATGGGTCTAATTTTGTTTTCAGCCCCTATGTTATACTCAAAATTTAAATTTAGTTCATCTATTTAGAATTTCCTATTGATAACACCGTTAATTAGATTATTTTACACGATATTTGATCACATAGAGTCGATCAACAATATTCAAACAATAATAAATTTACATCTACTTGAGGCTTTAAAAAATCATGTGTCATCACTTATGAAAGCAAGGGGGAAGCCAAAAGTTCAGTATTGAGAGGTCGGAATAAAAAATGAATATAATTAAAAGGGATTAAAATTACTATTACTCCATTTAACCAAAGGGCTCAAAGCCCTTGTCAGCCCCTTGATGCAAAATTACATTTGGTAATAAAAGTATCAGAATGTAAGATTATAAAGTGTAATATTGGGTATGTTTCATTATCTTGTTATTTTTAAGACAATACCTAAAATTATTCATATTTTTAACATTTTTTCAACTCATAAAATGCGCTTCAACACATTCAGCTCACGTATTTTTATATTAACAATAATATTAATGTGAATCAAGCTAAGATTTAATTGATTATATAAACAATGGTTTTAATGTTAAGATTTGTTTCTCAAATTAGAACTAAATTTTATTTGAAAAAATACAAAAACTAATTAAAAATAAAAAATTAAAGATTAAATTTACCCAAAATTTCAGAAAATTACAGCATGTAACTTTGACCAAACACACCTTAATGATACGGGATATAACACGGTAAAAGCAAAAGACGAAATTAAAATAAATTGAAGTTAAAGAATTAAATCTTGAACTTTATCATAAGAGAGAGGACTAAAACAAGAATTAAACCAAAAACTCCTGTTTTTTAACTTTTTCTTTCAGTTGTGAAATTCAGAGAAATAAAAAAGAACCAACAAGTAAGAAGAAGCAGCTTCATACTACAGAGTCTCAGTTAAAGTAAACTTCAGTTCCATTTCACATGAAAAACTTTTTTTTTGCATATGTAAGTTAGCTACAAATTGTATATATATCTATTACATTACATCAGGGAAATCAGTAATCAAATCCAACGGTCCTCAATATTTCATCATCGTCATCATCATGATCATCATATTCAAATGAAAGGAAAAAGAGATTAAAGTTAAAAGGGAGAAGAAAAAAAAGAGAAAAAAGCAACTAAGAACATAGAATTATCCCGTTCTTACTCCATCTATGGAAGATAAAACAAGTGCTACAAGCTAAAAAAGGGAACAGTGATTTGCAGGCACCGCCATGGTCTTCACGTGGTGGTGGTTTTTTGTTTATCTGGTGAAGTCGTGAATAAGGCTTGTTGGTCTATCGGTAACGTTGAGTCTCCAAGAAAGGTAAGGATCGCCGTCTTCGATGAACTTGATTTCATTCACCGGCGATGAATAACATTGCATTGAACCCCATGAACTGTTGTTGTAGCCATGGTATTGTTGTTGTTCCGCCATTGATGAAGCATTAGCATTTGCGGCTGAAGCTCTTCTTTCTTCCTTTTTGAATCGAATCCCACAAGCATTACAAAGCGACTAACGAAACATTAAAAATCTAAATCAATGAAGACAACTTAATATATGTATATGTATATAGATATCGATATAGATATAGATATATACCTTTGGACCTCTTGGACCGTTCCTCCAAAGCGGTGTTGAAGTAGTGTCACAGTTGGCACAACGACGAGCCAAAAGAGGATCGTTGCCTGAACTATTACTATTATCAATATTACGGCCAGCTTTCGTCGTGTTCTTGTTTCGCACCAAGTCCCAACACAAGTTCGACATGCAAGAACCGCCGCCGCCGCCGGAGCGGCTTTCACGGCGTGAAGAACGCTTATAACCGTCGTCTTCAACGAGACGAGTCGAAGGTGTTCCTAAAGACAAAGTACAATCAACAGACGAAGAGGAAGAAGCGAAAGGGTACATCATATCCGTTTCATCGTAACATGTCTGGTTCGCCGCCATTGAAAACATCATCGAGAACGAGTTGTTTTGGCCATGGAACAAGCCACCGCATGAACAAGGTCCACCCACCATGTTCCCTTGTGAGTTACTGCTACACCTATGCATCATTTCACTACTAAAATGGGGTTGAAGGGGACAATGGTATGAGCCAAACGGTGTATAAACTGAGAGACCCAAAGTGCAATAATATAGTCTTTGAATGAAGAAACTTTTAAGAGAGAGAGAGAGGGGATATTGTTTGGTAGCTTCAAGAGCTAATAAAAATAGAGATAAAAAGCAGTCAGCAAACTGCAGTCCACGTTGTCGTGAAATGGATATGGAGTGAAGATGTATATGAAGTATATATAGCAATGAGGGAAAATAAAGGTGATGGACAGAGATGGACCCATGTTGCATGTTAGACCCAGATAGAAAAATTAAAAAAAAAAAGACTGAGAAAAAGTACTCGTACCAATGTTGGGTGAAGTGGTAAGTAATTAAATTTTTTTAGAAAATATTAAATTTAAGTTTAAATAATTTTATTTTTATGAGTTCGAATGTGTTTTAGTACATAATATTTTTTATTTATGAATTAAAAAGAGATTATAAATAGTTGTAAATATTGTGTCAAAAAAATATGATTTATTTTTATTATTAAAATTTGAAGTAACTAGTAAAAAAATAATATAATTACATATGATATGTCATGTGTATTTTAGGCTACGGTATAAAAAATTAGTTTTTAATTATAAAAATACATAAATAAATTAAAGAATAATCAAATTACTTTTTTTTTTATCTAACGTACTAATTTATCAATTTTTTAGTAAATGAGAAAATTAGAGGATGAAAAAGAAAATAAGAAGTCAGGCAGTCGGTCACTATCAATGTGGAGAAGTAATGCTTTCTATTTGAAAAACTTTTCAAGTCTTGGTATATGAAGCGTTTGTTTATTACATAAATGGTTTAATATTAATTTTGTTCCTTTTGTTGTTTTCAAAATTGGGATTGAGTCCTTATGTTTTAATTTAGCATTAATTCATTAATTCATTTATTTGTATTATATCATTAATTAATTCAAATGGATAATAGAGCATTTTAATCAAAAGAGTAACCAATGTTAATTATTTAAGCTAATTAATGATATTATAAAATTATAGTACCAAATTATATAAAATTAAAATATAGAAATTAGATCTCAAATTTGAGCATAGTAAAAGTATCAAACCATACTCTAACCAAAAAAGAAAATGATCGTAGATAATTATTAGCACAAATATTTGCAATTTGATCCATATATTTCAACTACTCTTTTACATCATATCTAAATTGACATTTAACAAATAAATTGATTGCAAGGCTTAGATTGATACAATCTGATACTTTAATAACTCAATTCTAATATTTTTAAATTTAAGGACCAACTAAAAAATTAAATAATAGTTTCGAGATGTTTGATGGAATTTCACCTATTTGTCCCTAAGCTATGCAAATTTTCTCACTTAAAGACCTAAAGTTTGTTTGGTCAAAAGTAAGACTCAAACTATAAATCTCATTATACTAAAAAAATATATATATGATATCCAATAAAAACATACCACATTTCACATCTTTGTTAGTTGGTATCGTGTTTTGGAGTAAAATTAAAATAAACCCAGTTCAAGTACTATTTTTGATTTTTTAAGCTAAACCAATATGAGTTTATGAATATTTGTATCATTTAATAAATGTTAAAGTTTGTCATAGGTCACTGAACTCTTTTCAAATTTAAAATTAAGTCCTCATACTTTTATTTTTAAGAGTTTAGTTCTATTTTTTAGATTTCAAAATACCAATCAAATTGTTAATCGTGTTAGGATTATTTTGATAAAATTAAGTTCACTACAATGTCAACTTTTTAGTTATATTACTACCAAGTGAATTTTTTTATTCTAAAGTGTCACACCAATAAAATTAATAAAAAAATTATAGTGTTAACAATTAAAGCTAAATTTTAAAATCCGAAAAACGAATGGACTAAATTTTTTAAAATAAAAGTATAGACTAAATTTCAATTTTGATAAGAGTATAGGGACTTATGGCAATTTCATCCTTTAATAAATGAAAGAATTTAAAATAAAAGGAATTAAAAAAAAAGTCGAGGAGGGGGGGGGGGGGGCGCTGGTAACAAAGCAAAGGGGTTGGTCATTGAGTAGTCAAAAGAGGCCACGTGACTATAGGGAACAGTCTTCCATGGATCTGCCTTCTCCGATCACGAGGCTCCTCCCCCCCGCCCCCCTCCAACCCATTACATGTAATACCTCTGTCCGTAACCGTATCTCTGCTCTGTCACTGCCACTCTCCCAAGCTAAATGGAATAGTTCCCTCCCAACGCTCTCTTCCCGCGTCTTTCCTCCACGCTCCCATCACCATTTCCGATTGCCATGGTTGGTAAAGGTTGACGTCTTAAGTTTTTGAGTATCTATATTCGATTTAGATTGTTTGCAATTACTATGTGTGGTCACCAATCTTACTAAGGGTAATGGTAAAATGTATTTGAAAATTTTATTATTAAGCCCTTTAACTTTTTAAAATTTTTAAATAAACCCTTAAATTTTTAAAATTTTCAAGCTCTACAAAAGTTGTAATTCTTTTTAATTAAATCCTCTGGAGTTTTAAAAAATTAGGCCCTCAAAAATTTTAAAATTCTAATTGAGCACTACAAAAGTTTTAAGTTTTTTAATTAAATCCCTTGGAGTTTTCAAAATTTTCACTAATCCTCTCAACATTTTTCAAAATTTTAATTAGGCCTCTCAAAAATTAAAATAAAACTGTAGTTTTTCGCTTATTTGTTTGTTTGAGTTCTGCTCACCACTAACCCTAAATTTATTTGTGGAGTCTAAAAATTATACTAACAATATACCAAATATTATTATTTATATATTTAATTTATTTTTATACCATATGGTATTTTATTTATTATTTCGTATCCTTCCACTTCCGGAAAGGTATATTCAATTTTCAGGTTGTCATATGGTCCCCAACTCCGAACATATACAAACACAAGAATGTGATGTATCAAATTGTTTGAATTTTAAATTGTTAGGTATAGGAAACATTTACAGAATAAGGTAAAAATTATGACAATGTATAGACAACCTTGATCTGGATTCAATGTAAATACACATATTTCCTAATTCCCAAAAGCATATTGATTAATTAATTGTAATTAAACTTTTAAGTTTTCCATTTATATTTTAGTTGATCGAGTCTTAGTTCGATTGGCATGAGTTCGAATATGTTGAAGCGTATTATCTTCTTATTCATGAGTTGGGAGGAGTTATAAGTAATTTTAAGCATTATATTTTAAAATTCGTATTTAATTTTTAATATATATTTTTTAAACTTTTAAATTTTAGTTATTCTATTTTTACTTTTAGGAAGATAATCTCTTTTTGTTTGATTTATAAATGAAAACCCGATTGGTAAAATTGTTAATAAATTTTCAATAATTTTGATAAGTGTTGTTTTAATATTCAAAGTTTTGGTTTAAAAAAATTAAAATTTAATCAATAATTTGTGTTTAAATTTAACGCGAATTAATCAACCGTGTTACCAACATATTTTTGCTTCCACTTGGATTCACTAACTCAAGTTCCAATTTCATATTGTTAATCAGAGCTTAGATTTATTTTAGTTAATTAATTAATCAGAGTTTATCGAAATTATTGTAACTTAAAAAAGACGAAAGATTAAAATTAAAATGTCTAATTGTTGTTTTAGTCATTTATTTTGTTCAAATTTGTGATTGAATTGATATTTTGTAATTTATCATAAATTTGAACTAAATAATGACATTTTAAAAATATCTAGATAAAATCAAGTTAAATGGTAAGGTTCAGGCTTTGAGAATGTTGAGATTTGGAGCTCAAGTCTCACTATGTGTAAACACTTGTTCGTGTCTCATGTCCAAATTGATATTGATTTAAATCTCAAGATATACTAGTGTTGTTTAGAATTATTTTGGTCTAATTCTAGATACATTCCTCTTTTTTTTTCGTTTATGCAGTGTAATTATTTCATTTATCAGAGACGAAGCTAGAAATTTCGTTTAAGGGACCAAAATAAAATCATAAGATTTTGGAGGGGTCAAAGCTAAAAAAAGTGTTAGAAAAGCTTAGATTAAGTTATTAACTTTAAGTGCCGAGGACCAAATATTATCTTTGAGCATAATGGAGGGATCCAATTCAAAATTTACCATTTAAAAAACTACTGTGGAGAAAAGAATCGGATCGTCTAGAGATTGGTGAATGGGGCCTTAATTCGACAAACGGGAAGACCACCGCTTTTCAAAAGATACTCTCTCCATTCTCACTTTGTCAGCCGAGGAAAAACCAAAAAATCTGCGATTAGCCCAAGACACTAAGCGTCGCATCTTTTTTTCTTTTTGTCGCCACTTTCTAATCATTTTTTCCGCCACGCGCGACCCATGATTTCGTGGGAGCTTGTTGCGTCGATGTTTATAATATGCACGTGAAATACACGCGGCGAGGAGAAGAGTAGGGATCAATCAGATCAAGAATATTGTTTATAAATGTTTTATTTTAATGGAAACTCTGGGATTTGCTTAATCATAATTTATATCTAATCTCCAATTCCCAAACCCACACAGATTAATGATTTTTAGGGTTTTTTAAGATACGCATTTATGTTTTTACATGCTGAAATTAATCATGATGTTATGTGGCTTTCCTTTGGATTTCGTGGGCTCCACTTTTGTCAATTAATCAAAGCATATCTATTTGTTATGATACTTATTATTATCGACTCGTTATTCGATTACCGGATTGGAACTTGACACGTATTTTATACTATTAAGACTCTGAGTTCGCATTTAAGGTATGTGCACCCTTTTAGGGGACCAAATGATGTAGGTTCGTACCATCTTGTAAAAGAACCCACACCTAGAAAACACGTATTAACCTTATAATAAGGTACATGTCAACATGTATGGAGACTCACCTACGATATCACATCTATGAACAATAATCGTATTATAAAAATACACAACTTAACCTTTTTGAAGGACACACTCTATAATACTCAACACTATTAATATGAGTTAATAACTTAATAGTAGGAAATTAATTAAAGATTTTATGATAAGTATTTATTTATTTTGGGTATATTCAATAAGTATTTATTAAAAAATAGTGTTCTTTAATATGACATTTTTAAGGTTGAGGGTTTTAGTTACTACTTTTTAATAGGATATAGTAATTACAAATTATTTTTTAATATGTGAATATTTAGAGTATATTATATTTTGGACAATATTTAAGACGGGTTGGTGTAATTTTTTACCATTGAATTTGATAATTAAGTTTATGTGTAATAATATAAATTCTTGATATTTGTCATTTTCATCACTTATATATATAATATGTGTGTGTCAAAGTGACAAAATCTTAAAAAATTACGTCATGGTAAATTATCAGAATTAAAATTCAAGGTCCGAATTGAAAATTTTGACAAGTTAAATGTAATTGTACTTGTTAAGTTTAGAGGCCATGAATCACATTAATTGTCTACGAGTCAAAAGCAATGTTGGCAAATACTAAGGTCCAATAACTTTGATTTCATAGGTTCGACTCTCATTCTATGTAAATCATATGTAAATTGTATCTAAATTAATTTTAACTTAAATTTTTCCATATGCGAGTCTTATTCATAATTATTTGAGTAATTTAATTGCTCTATGTAATATTTGATCTCATAATTGTAATTCTACTTTTAAAGTTAAAAAAAATACATTCTTAAAGAGTTCCTATAATTAATTGTTTAATCAATTCGCAAGATGACTGGCAAAAAAAAAAAACAATTCTGAATTTAAAATTTTGCATGTGATTTATGTTTGATGTATTGGTAGTGTATATGTTATTGTTAGAGAATTAGATAATAATATAATATTAATATGTTTTATGTGATTTTATATTTATAATATGTTATTATCTAATTTACTGATAAATATAGAATTATATCTATACTTATTATCGTCATCATAATTTAATTAAAAATGACCAAAATTTTTAAACAGAAGTAAATATGTTAAAACGGTCATATATGTAATTTAGTTTATTTTAAAAATAAAATAAAAATCTCTCTTCTAACAATTTGAACTTGAATACTCAAACCGTTCAAAATTCAACACAATCAAAATTTAATTAACCAAATCATTTAATTTTTATTATTTTGTCCATGATTATTATTTAAAATTATCCTTGCTTGAATATTTATATTATTTATATATCATTTTGCCATTGCATGTTGCATGCCAATTGCCCTGCATGCAAATACGTTAAACAAGGAAAATACTTATTCAGCCTTATTTTACAAACGGGTTTATTTATTAATATTTGTTATATTATACGTTGATAATATCAGTATAAATGATCGTAAAGTAATAAGAAAAAAAAATAAAAACACGAGAATTTTACGTGAAAAACTCTTATCAGGAAAAATTATGAATAGAGAAGGAAAAATTCATTAATGTTGAAAAACATTAATATAAGAGATTTTCGACTGCATACATTTTCAAAATTAAACAATCCTCTTATAATCAATTTCCAATAGAAGAAGTATAAATTTTCGCCCTCACAAATCCTTTATTTGACCTCTTTAACAAGTGAGTTATCTCGAACTTTTCAGATCAGGTTCAACGAGATAAAAATCCCACAATTTTAACAATATTAAAACAACAAAAGATAATTTTAAACATTTAGATATTTTGATTAAATATTTTAAAATAAATTGATAATCGAAACATTTAAATTATCAATGTCTTTGGAACAGTACCACATAATGTTAACATTCCTCAAAAGCAACGAGAATACAACTGGAATGTCTCTTGGGAGACTGGGAATTTTTTTCCCTTTTTGTTTTTTGTTAATATTTAATTTCTTAAATGAAATTAAAAAGAAAAAAAAGTTGAGGAAGTTGGGGAGTATTGGTCTAGTGATTTTGTTGTTGAATCGATGTTTCTTTTAAAAGTAATAATTTAAATTTCTAGTGGAAACGAAAAAAGAAGCAAGGTTGGAGACCCAAATAAAAAGTGATAATACTAAGGTTAGATTTTGCTATTTAGTCCCTATACTATGAATGACTTGTATATTTAGTTCTTATAACTTAATGTGGTCAGTTTTAATTTCTGAACTTTTTGGATTTCGAAATTTTAATATTCACCTAAGCTGTAGTAGTTAAATTATATTGCTTTCAAAATATTTTGCGGTAAATATATTATTATTACATGTAATTCCATATGAACTTACTATATATACATAAGACTCAGAAAAAAACAAAGTTATTTAAATCAATAGATTTAGTTAGGGGTGTTCAAGTTTCGACTAAAACCGAATTAATCGATTGAACCCATCTAATTTGGTCAGAGGTCGGTTAATGATTTTTTGAAAGTTCAGTTATCGGTTAATTCAGTTTAAAATCGAGTAATTAACTGAATTAATCGAACTTAATAATTAACAATACAAATTATATGTAGTTTTAATTTGGTTAATTTGGTCAAATGAATATTATAAATTTATTTAATTTAGATATGTTTTATATTTGTTTTAACAAAAAAATATAAATTTTAGTTAATTTGATTAACCAAAACATTTCTGTTCGGTTAATTTTTTTGAAATTTTTTTTTGATTCGATTAAAGATTAAAAGATTAAAAAATTCAATTAATTCGATTCATATTAGTTTGTTAACTGTTTGAATACCCCTAAATTTAGTGGATACTATTTTAGTTAAGTTTAAATTTTCAAAAATTGTAAGAATTCAAAATGATCAAATTGAAAAGAAAATATTAAATTCAAAACTTATTCATAATACGAAATGAATAACTAAATTCAATCTAACAGAATGAATTGATACTGTTTGTGTTAAAATTGAAATTTAAAAATGGGGACTAAATCGATAGTGAACACGTAACATATGGACTAGTAGCAAAATTTGAACTAATCAGTCGGCCTATGAAAGATAAGTTGTCAGTATTATGACATCTACGGAACACTGTAACCTCCAATTGTCTCCTGACGACTATAGACACCCTAAAGCCATTAAACCATATTTTAATTTTAGCCCTTCCTTTATTAATTTTAAATTTAAGATTTATATAAAACAGGGTTAATTTCACTAAACGTCCCTAAACTATCATCCACATTCTAAATGTTCAAAGTAATAGTATTATACCAATCAAGTCCTTTTGTCATTTTAATCGTCAATTTAATTATTAAATGTCGAATTGGATATATTTACAACCAATAAACACGTGTGTACTTATTGAATTAAAAACATTGATCTGACATGTTAAAAAAGACATTGTCGATAAGATTTAAGAATGATGTTTTATTTTAACACGTATTTACAATTTGATTCACACACTTTAAATATGCTCCATATCATAATTGAGCCCGTGTTTAATATCCAAACTGATTGGCTTAGCTGAATACATGACCAGCTTGATATGATATTGATGTTTGAGGATCGAAAATGCTTTGAAATTCAGGGATGAATTCAAAACCCAAACAATTGTTTGAATATCTTTTTTTTGTGGAATTTGATGGTTTTGTTTAGTATTTGTAAGAATTGTGTTTAAATTTATGAAAATTTATATAAGATTAAAATATGTTATAAATCTCTGTGTTCTTTGTAAATTTGGAATTTAGATCACATATTTATATTTTCAGGAATTTAGTCCATTTACTTTTCATATATCAATATTCAAGTCGAACCTGTTAACATTGTTCAAATTATTTTGTCGACTTCTGGTTCATTACAATGTTGCTTTTTTTATATACATAGCTATCAAATGAGTATTTTTTTTATTTCAAAATGTCACACCAATAAATTTAAGAAAAAAATTCAACAGTATTAACAATTAAGCTTGAATTTTGAAATTTGAAAAGTGGAAAGATAATTTATTGAAAATAAAAGCATAGGAACTAAATTCTAAACTTATGAAAAGTGCAGGGACTTATGTAAATGAGGGAAAAAAAATGAAAGCCTCATAAGGAGGATAGGAATCAAGGCTTAGATCTGGTCTTCCTTGACCAATATGGATGCATGTCCTTTACGTAAACCAATATCCCTTTTTACTTCAATATTTTTTTTCTTTTCCTTTAAAATACTTTGAATCTCTCAATGCATACTCCTCTCTTTTTCCAGGCAACCAAACAGATTTTTTCTTTTCCAAACCCTAACATTTTTTTTTATATTTTAATGCCTTCAATCACACGATACGGGCACTTCCTTTTTTTTCCTTTTGGTAAAATCATTAGTCACAACGTTGAATATAAACGGTCAAATTCTATTGTTAGTCCTTGTATTATTCATAAATTATGCATCTAATATTTGTACTCTAATTTGTACAATTTTAGTTCCTAAATCTTTTTGAATTTTGAAATTTTTGTCTTAATCCAAATAGTAGCAGCTAAATCCGTTTAGTTTAGTTTTGCTATTGGTCATGTACTACGTGTAACTTGTGGATTTAATTCATGTAATCTAATTCAACCAGTTTTAATTCATATGTTTTTCAAATTTTCAAATTTCATTCCCGATTCAAACGACCGTTGTTAAATCCATTAACTAATTTTTTTTGTAAGTATTATATGAAAATAGCAAGCTAACTACACATGTGATAATGCTATGCTTAAAGTTATAGATTTAATCCACGTTCTCCAATTTAGTTGTTTTCTGTTCATGTACTTTTGATTTTTGAAATTTCATCTTTGACGTAAAATGATAGCTGTTAAATTTATTAACTAATTCCTTTCGTAAGTAACACACGAAAATAACAAACTAACATGATATTATATACGTGATTAAAAGTGAAGCCGGGCCAAAATGTGAATTTGATTGTATACAACTTTATAATATTACAAAATTTAAAGGTGCAAATATGTGCACCGCATAAGATTATAAAAAATAGCAACAAATTAACAAATTTCATGACTACCCTTTACTCATTACTAAAAATAACCAAATTAAAAGACAAAAGTACTAATTCCATAACATACATATCCAACAAGGACTAGTAAAAAAAAAATTAACCAAAACACTGAAAACATAACGTTGAATATAAAAAAAGCCATAAACAGTAGGGTTTTGGATCCTTTGCAGTAAATATATATAAAAACAAACTCCATTAATAGGGTTAAGGTGCCCTATGGATCCTCCCCCCATTTTTCAACACAAATTTTCTTTTTGTTGACTGGTCTTTTCCAATATCTTGTCTGCTGCCTGCATGCAAGTATCTTTATTCCCTTGGCCCCTTGTTGAAAGTTTCCTTATGATCAGCTCAGCAAGCGGGAGTTTCTTTGTGGCAGAAATTATAATAAATAAATAAATAAGCTTTGCATTTTTAGGTCCTTCAAATTGCTTCTTCCACCTTCGTCCTTTGTCTTATTGATTTTGGGCAATTGTTAAAAAAAAGTGATAATTTAACGTCAGATTCTTTGAGAAAATTTGTTTTACAGTAAAATAAATGAATTTTCCAGTTTAAATCAGTGCAAAGCTGAACCTTTTTTCCTTCCGATCTCTGCTGGGAATTTACATAAATTTGTATATGTAAATATATATTTTTAATGGATTTTGAAGTGAAATAAAGATGTTGAAGCAGGTTGGGGTACTGTTAAAAGATCTTAGCCCGAAATGAAATGATCTTTGAATGCCTTTTTTTTGTTATTTATTGGGTTAATTTCGCCAAAAGTCCTCAAACTTCGAGTTGTAGTGTTGTATCCGTAAGCTCATTCTACCAGCCTAGTCATTTGCTTGAGCTTTTAAACTTCAATTCAGATCTAACTCGGAGCATATTCAAAATGTGTTGATTGAATTGTAAACTTGTGTTCACCTACTATGTGAAAAAAATTGGATTTTACATGTTGAGACAGAAAGAAAAAGAAATAGTTTTCCTAAATTTTATTTATATTTGTGTTTTTTAATACATTATATTCAAATTGTCTATATAATAAGTACGCACAATCACGTTGAATTCTAAAATGACGAAATAACCGATAATCTAAGGGAAGATGTGATTGATATTCTAAGAACTTGGTTAGAACGTTTTAAAGTTTGAACTAATCTTAAATCTTGACGATAGTTTAGGATTGTACAGTGGAATTAACTTCTTTTTTGGGTGAGGGAGGGTAATGTACCATTTGGTACTTGAGTTTAGTTTAATGTTCTGACGACATCACATGGCTTGATGAATGTTTGACACGTGTGCTCTAATAAAAAAACATAAGTATTTAATTGGGACAAAAAAAAATTATATACTAATTTAGGACTAAAAAACCCCTCAAATATTAGGCTAAATTAGCATATATGTTGTTATTTATTTAATAGGACAAATAGGCTTTTTTTTTTTTTAATATTTAGAAAAATAAGTCGATTTTGAAGAGAATGTATGAAAAGCGCGTTCAGTTGCGCGTGCTTTTTGCACAATTAGCAGGAAAGTTCGTCTAGTTGGACATGTTTTATTTGTAATTTTCAAAAAACGCTTCTAGTTGAGCGTGCTTTCCTGACATGTCATCAAAAGCTCATCTCATCTAGTTAGATGCGTTTTCACACTCTCTCCAAAAGTGACTTATTTTCTTAAATCTTAAAAAATGACTTATTTGACCACTTAACAAAAAAAAAACGACATATATGCACAATTTAACCCAAATATTAAATTAAAAGAATTCAGGTATCAAAGTGAAGATTAAATCCAAACTTTGATACCAAATAGTGTATTAACCCTTTCTTTTTCAATTCAGATAAAAATCAAAATCCAAAGAATGTATTCACCCGGTAAATGTCATCAGTATGAAGAAAGTTATAATTGTTGTCAGAGAAAAAGAAAGGGTTATTAGGAATCTAAAGAGTGGGGCTTGAGGAATCAATCAGTGTCCTTTTTTATTTATGGTGCTAGCTAAGCCACAGTATTTTCTTCAGGGACTGGGAAGAAAGGTCCGTCAACATTCATTGACACCTAACAAAAAACATGTCAATTGGAAGTCACTTCACCATGGCAGGTAGGCAGGCATGTTAAAGAGATAAAACATTAGGGTAAATATAGGAAATTATACACGAATTTTAATTTAATATGCAATGTTATACATAAATTTTGTTTTTATATAATTTTATGCATGAAGTTTTGATTTAATTCAACTTTCACAAATCACTAACAACGTTATCGAATTAACACCGTTTTACTTTGATAAATTGCATATCCGATATCAAAATAAATATATGTATTCATTTTTTAAATATGTACAATTAAATCAAAATCAAAATTTCATATATAAATATTGATGTTTGTCTCATATTAATTTGATTAAAATATGCTTCAAGTCCCTATATTATTTGTGTTATACCGACACCTCGTGAGTCCACGACTTCAAAGGCTACTGTCTTTTATTGAGTAGGATCATCTTGCAAACTCAAACCATCCGAACCATACATGCTCGACACGGATACGACGTTTGTCATGCACATGTTACATATATTCATTCTCCATACATGACTATCGAAACATTAAGATTTGCTCAAGATAATCTATGACTACAAGAAATTAACAAATCAATTAACTTGCAAGTGAGTCTGAGACTAATATGTGAGTGACATGTGACATCTCAAGAATAATTAGAGATACCTCTTAAAGGCTTTCGAGTACTAGAAAAACAAGGATAACTAAATCAAATAACAGTTGGACTTGAATTTTAAATATGAAAAATAAGGAATAATTTCAAGAAATAAAAGTATAAAAACTAAAATTTAAGTTTATAAAAAGTAAAAGGATTTATGACATGTTTTAACCAAAAAATTTGAGATTAGACATATGGCAAGGAAATGGCAATAGGATAACTAAATTTCTAATATTGGGTCTTTTGTTAGTTAGTTAGTAAAAAGGGCTATAATTCAATACCCTAAATAGCCCAAATTTACTAGGCTCGAGCTTACAGGGTTCGGGTTGATTGTAATTGGGTTTGAGACAAGTAAATATGTTTTTTTCCTGATTAAATGTATATTTTAAAATTAATAAGGATCAAAAGTTATTTATTTCAATTTGTTATTTGAATTATTCAAATTGTAAAACTTAAGTCGATTCGAACTTGGAACCTGAATTATTTATTTGATTTGTCTTAAATAATTTGAACAATTCAATTCGATTAACTTAAAATTCAAAATTTTTTTAAATGAATCGAGTTTTACTCATTTTTGTGTCACTTGAATCACATGATGTAGACCTCCTTATTAAATTGGCTATGCAACTTAGCTTGATGTGATGCAAATGTAGAGTACATGAATCACCAGTGATAATAGTCTTTACAATCGAAATTCATTGATTGACAAATTAGTTACGTTTGACGCAATAATGTTTCATAGCAAGATGTAGTATTCGGTAACACTGTTTAACAAAAGAAAAGTTATCCAATCAAATTAATATTATGATAAATATAAAAATTATATATGAAATTTGATTTAATGTGTAATTATATATATATATTTCATAAATTATTAACATAAGTTATTGATATAAAATCATTTC
The DNA here is from genome assembly GCA_039519145.1 of Kokia cookei. Classification (NCBI taxonomy): domain Eukaryota; kingdom Viridiplantae; phylum Streptophyta; class Magnoliopsida; order Malvales; family Malvaceae; genus Kokia; species Kokia cookei. The sequence continues at coordinate 42,931,118 of CM076903.1, forward strand.
ACGTTTATATATTACGTACATATACAATTATTTTTATAAAATATAAAAAATAAATTGATATATTTAGTTTTTCTAAACGTCGCCGTATCAAGTTACAACTGAAGTTCTCAACTATCAACTTTTCTCCGTTACAAAATTTCCGATCTGTTAGATCAAATCCAAAATTTTCTTTCTTAGTTTCCTTCGAGATTTGTTGTTAAGTAGCAGAAGAAATGGGTCTTCTTAGTATCATTCGAAAGATCAAGAGAAAAGAGAAAGAAATGCGAATTCTAATGGTGTAAGTCTCTGTTTCTTTTTTTTTTTGGCTTATTTTAAAATCTGTATTCATAATTTCAATCTAATTGTATGTACAGTGGGCTTGATAATTCAGGGAAGACCACAATTGTTTTGAAGATTAATGGAGAAGACACAAGTATCATCAGTCCCACTCTTGGTTTCAACATCAAAACCATCAGCTACCAAAAGTAAAAAAAATTCCTTGCTATGCTCACCAAGTGTTTGAAAATATGTTTTCTGGGTTGTTCTTCTTTTAAGTAATTCTATTAGAGAATTTATATCTTGGGTTTTAATTTTTTTTGGATTTTAATTCTGGGTTTTGGCAGATATACTCTGAATATATGGGATGTAGGGGGTCAAAGAACTATTAGATCATATTGGAGGAACTATTTTGAACAAACTGATGGTTTGGTGTGGGTTGTTGATAGCTCAGATCTTAGAAGATTAGATGATTGCAAAATGGAACTTGATAATCTTCTAAAGGAAGAGGTATGCTGTTCCATTTGATTTGCTATTTCCTATCTAATGCACCTTTGAATTTTTTATAGTTTACTATAACAGTTTGAGATTAATGCAATGGATATTTAAGAGAATATTAAACCTTGCAACTATTGCCTGGCAAAGTTCTCTGGGGTCGGTTGGCTGAGGATTCCTTTGTTTTTTTTTTTTTCGTATTGCAGAGATTATCAGGAGCATCCTTGTTGATACTTGCTAACAAACAGGACATTAAAGGTGCTCTTACACCAGCTGAAATTGCTAAAGTAAGACTACCATATTAATTTCTTAACTTACCCCCTTGTTATTTTTGGATTTGGGTGCTTGTTAGATTTAGAAAACTGTGAATCATATGTTTAGTTCTTTCTTTCTCGATACCCCAATTTTTCTGTGCCTTTGGTTGAAAGTGGGATCTACTTGTTCCAAAAGTTCTTGTATAAATGGCACCTAATGTTTGGAGTATAAACTTTCTTTCATCGTTAATCGTCTTCAAACTATGGTCTAATTTTAGATTGGTCCCAAAACTTTATAACGTCCCAATTGAGTCATTAAAGTATTAGTATTTTTATTACTTTAGTCCTTCTATTAGTCTAGTTGTCGGTTTGAGCATTAAATTCTAACTTGAATACGATGTGTATCATGTTTAAAACACGTCGATCAAATTGTAAACACGTCTATGCTTAATGTATTGACAACATAAATATCACATATTGAAAGAATATACAGAATTGTTAAAATCTAGGAAGGTTATTTATGCCTAAGTTGACAACTAGGTTGGTTGAAAGACTAGTTTCATAAAAACTTTCTTTCATCGTTAATCCTCTTCAAACTATGGTCTAATTTTAGATTGATCCCAAAACTTTAAAATGTCCTAATTGAGACATTAAAGTATTAATATCATATTACTTTAGTCCTTCTGTTAGTCTAGTTGTTGGTTTGAGCATTAAATTCCAACTCGAATATGATGTGGGTCATGTTTAAAACACGTGGATCATTGTAAACACGTCTATGCTTAATGTAATCATTTTAGGGGTCACAGGTTCGAGCGCCTGTGTGTACAAAGTGTGCGTGCATTGTCAAAGGGTTAAGAATGTATGAACAAATGCTATCAAGTAATCACATCAGTATATTAAAAAAAAACAAGTCTATGCCTAATGTATTGACAACATGAATATCACATACTGAAAGTTAGGAAGGTTATTTATGCCTAGGTTGATTGAAAGACTTATTTCATAAACTTTGAAAACCCAATTCGAACGCTTTGAAGTTTAGGATCAATTTAAAATCTGAACCAATTTTCACCTTTTTTTGAGCCTTTAAGCCTTTCATGCCAATGTTGTTGAAACATATCCATATCTAACTTTTATTTGCTTGGTCTTTATAAAAATGTGTAGGTGCTGAACTTGGAAGCAATGGATAAATCAAGGCATTGGAAGATTGTAGGATGTAGTGCATACACTGGTGAAGGGCTTCTTGAGGGATTTGATTGGATGGTTTTAGATGTGGCCTCTAGAATCTACATGCTTGATTAGCCTTAATCTCATTGCTGTAGAACTGCTATTAATGCTTTCATTTGGGACCTTTGATTTGGGGTCGAGGAATTGGGATTTAAAATCCAAGTACCTTTCTTTACGTGACTGGTAAAATCCTTTCAATTTGAACAGGTTCTCTTATATATCTGTCTGCTAATTCTTTTTACATCAATGTAAATTTTATACTAAAAAGGCCCTTCAATTCATAAGCTTTGTTCAAGTAAATTTTATAATATAGTTGTTGAAATTGAAATGATTAGTCGGGCCGAAAAAACACGTTAACCTGAAAAAACATTAAATCGATTAAATTGAAAATAACTTTAAATTAATTGAATTAAATTAAAAAAAATTCAATTAAATCAATTTAATATCAGACTAGTAGTCAAACCATTAAATTGAATTTTATAATTTTACAAAATTTTTGATAATTTATTTAATTATAAGTTAGATAAAAAATTGATAAGCCAATTTATTTTTAGTTCCAAAAACAATGCATCATAGCCTTTAGTTTTAGTTTTAACTAGCACCTCTAATTATATAATAAAAACTAATGTATCCTATCAAAATAAAAATAAAAAAACCTCAAACATCGACAATTTTATATTTCAAATATCATTTAAAATTAAAATTTTTTAAAATTTTTAAATAAATTAAATTGATATCAGCCTAAATCAATTTTCCTAATCGATTCAATATAGTTCTTTAAACAGATACTCTAATTGATTAGTACGGTCTTTACAGTTAATCTCTATTAAAAATCAAGGATTTCGGAATAAATATCGAAAAATAAGACTCATTTAGCTTAAAAGAAAAACCATAATTTTTTTTTTTTAAATTTCATTATAAATTCATCACACCAATTCTTTTTAAACTATAGCGCCTAACTTGGATAATGTGTTTCGAAATTACATTTTCCTGAATTCACAATAATAACATCACTATCGAATTAAAACTCAATCACCGATAAATATAAAAACATTATGCAAAAGGTAATAGTTTAATATGTTTTCTTAAAACCTTTATTAGCCAATTCTAAATAACAAAAGAAATGAACCAATGAATTTAATAAACACTTGGCTTTTTTAAGAGGAAAAAAAACGTCTGACAAGTGAATTACAAGCTCATGGAAGCAGGTTACAGAACAGAACAGAGGTCTGCTTCTAATAGAGTTCAAAAAGAAAAAAAAAGAACTAGTAGAGATTGTAGGCACCATAGCGAGCAAAGAGCTGATTGAAAATCACAGCAACTGCTTTCTGAGATGCCCCTGTTTTGTTTTCAGATCCTCTACGTTCCTGTTTAGAGGCAGACACTCATATCGAAGTTTAGGCTAAGACATAAACCTCGGCTGATTGTTGTCTGAAAGAGGATCTTTTTTTTCGTTTAGGGTTTTTGCTTACCATTGTCTTGCTATTTATTGAATATTTGTGGGCGAAAAGCATTGTTTAACAACTTTAGATTGATGGGCCTTAACCCAATTGATTTGTATTTTTTTCTCGTGTAAATTACAGTAGAGATCACCTAAGTATATTTTTTTTCTGTTTACTCAACTATGAAAATTTATAAAATAATTATCTAATTATCGATTTTGTTTTTTTTACTATAATCTAGCTAATGTAAAAATGAAAACACCAAAAAAGCCAAGATGGGAAATAAAAAAGACAAAATTAAATGGTTAATTGATCATTTTATAATTTTTCATACTGTTATGACTAAAAAAAAAAGTATAGTTTGGTGATTATTAATGTAGTCCTCCCATTTTTATTTGGTAAAACGTCTTTGGTCTCTCTCAATTTCGATATTGAACAAATCGATCTCACTAAAAAAAATCAAAACAATTTAATATCTATCAATTTCGAAAGTGAATAACTAGGCACAATTAATTAGACAATTGTTTTTTTGTCAATGTTACATAATTTCGATTGATATAATAAAAATTTAAACCCTCAATATTATTTTTCTTTGTTAACTTTATTTGTTACATAATTAAGACTATTAATTTTCTTTGTTAAATTTATTGATGTGATATTTTTATTGTTTTTACTTAATAGTAATGTAACTAAAAAAATGAAATTGTACTTAACATCTGAATTTGACAAAATAATTTTACTAATATTAATTAATAAACTTAAATTTTAAAATCTAAAAAGATAAAATTGATCAATTTAATAATAAAAAAATTAATTTAATCTAGTTCTTATAATAGAAAGACTTAACAAATATTTTCACCCTAAAAACAATCTCAATAAAAATACCATGAAAACTTTCATACTATAAATTATATTATATTTTGCTCTTTTTACTAAAAGATAAATAAATTAATTTTTTTCCGTTAGATTAAAAAAAAATTATCTTTTCTATTAAAATTTTATTTCATTTTTATTGTTAAAAACTAACGTGACTAATAAAATTACTAGACAATTAAAAAAATAACACACAACATTTTAATGTACAAAAATCAAGTTTTAAGATAAAATTTTTAATAGAATGATCAGTTTACTTTTTGACCTAACGAATAAAATTTATTTACTCATTTTTGAGTAAAAATAATAAAATATAATTCTAGTCTTAATAAAAAAACTTGCTTTTATAAAAGATCTCTTCTTGAATAGCTTTATGCTTAGCTGTCAGCTCATATTTTGAGCTCTCGGCGATGAACCTTGTTGAAATAGAGCCTCCTCTATAAGTTTTTCAGTGAGAGATTTAGATAGTCCCATCACAGTATCGGTCGCCCCTATCTGCCAATAACACCCATGATATTTCAGATGATTTATTTGAAATAAATCTGATCCGAGTCCCAAAATTTGTTTTGATTAATTCATATTTAAACTCAAATTTAGTTTAATGTGGGTAAAAAAAAGTAAATAACCTAAACTTGTAAACCCGAACTTAAAATGTCTCGAAATTTAAAATGACACCCAAACATAATGATTCGTATAAGTAATTATAAATGATTTAAAATGCATTTTATCTCTCTATTAAAAAAAAAAAAACTAACCTCTACACATTATATCAAAAAAAATTTTAATTTTTTTTTTAAGATTTCATTTATTTGTACAATTAAAAACTATGATGAAATAACCATAGAATAACATGTAACATGTTATGTGTTCGTCATGTTGACGTATAAAAATCGATTTTTAATAATAAAAATAAATAAAATTTTTAATAAAAAGATCAATTTACTTTTTAATCTAATGTACAATGATTAATTTACCTATTTTTTAAATAAAAATAAAATAAAATGCAGTCTGGCTCACCAAATTATTTGAAATAAAATTGAACCGAATTCAAAAAATCTGTTTCGATTAACTTGGATTTAAACTCAAGCTGGCCCGATTTGGAAAAAAAAAAGGAAGCAAGCAACCCGGACTTAGCAAAAAGTTCGAAAAACTTGACTGGTAAACTCGAATAACTGAAAATTACCCTAAAATTTTGAAACACGAAAAGATAAACTATTTTAGATGAATGATTTGAAATAAACTCGACTTGAATTTGAAAATCTGTTGCGACTAATTCGGATTCAAACTCAAGTTAACTCTATTTGAGCAAAAAAGTACACAACCCAAACCTGGAATGACACAAATCCAAATGATCTGAACAAACAAGCAAAAATGACGTAAACTCGAGATGACCGGATCTTTAAAACTTGAGTGGATAATCCGTATAACCCAAAATGATCCGCAACAATAAAATCATATAAATCCGGAAATATAGATGCATCATAATGGCAGAATATTAAGGTATGGACCAATATTTATCAATATAACTTCATTTTACTTTATATCGCGCAAAATATTGAAAGATAATGCAATAAAGCAACGGAAAAAAACAAAGCTCACCACGGCATCAACAAATGGTAACGTTAGAGGATGTTCAAGCATTAGACCACCAGCAACCTTGAATGGGATTCCCTCATCAATCTATAAGCTCGGTTCAGTATTGAATAGGACTCGAATCAGGTGGGAAAGGAAAAGCATCGCTCGAGAAAAGAAAATCAAGTTATTACATGTTCATACGGATTTTTACCAGGCCATCAATCACTTCGTTCGGTATGTCGTGGAAGTAAACCTGTTAAACAAAATCTAGTCTTACTGAATTCGGAGTCAGGATTTAGTAGATTCAGACCGAAAGGAGAACCTAATGATATCAGTAAATAAGTTGTACCTCTGCACTTTCCCATCCACTTTTGCTAGCTCCAGAATTAAGGTTAGTCACGAGAACGGATCCGACCACTGCTGCATGGCCCCCGGAATACCCTGCAATCGTACATGACATCTAAATCCGATTCATCTCGTAAGACATCACCATTAAGGACGTTAAACAAACCTTTGATAAACTCCCGTGCTTCGTCTTCATTGCACGGTTTTTCTCTGATTGTCCCTTTATAGACCACTACCTGCATAAACAATCTGCATAAGTCCTGATAAACACGAAAAACACTGATTTTGAACTAGATAAAGCATCCAAGAAAACAACAATCTATGAAACAAACAATGTTCAGGCTAACATAAAAGCGATGATAACTGCATTCGATAAATCTTCAACGTTACTCCCTTTGCCACTAATCAAGCATACCAGCTCGGGTATCGGGCTGGTTGGCCTACATTGTTATCAATCAAGAACAGAGCAAAAGTAAATTCTCATCGAACCATGCCGGCTCGAACAAGCATCTTAGCTGATTCAGGATAAGCAAATAGGAACAAGATGATCCGGTTGTCATGAACTAGTTGGCTATTACCGTGCCACTATATGTTATAGTACTAGGACAACGAGATACGAGATGAAATTGCATTACCGGGATGCCAGTGAAGCCGGTGTTCAGTATTATGAAATACTAAGAGCATGATGATTATTGCTGCAATTGTTAAGTAAATAAAAACCAATTGAATGTTCCGATATCGAATAAGAATTGGCTCAAAGAATACCGTATCAGCGGTAATTAGCAACGTGGGGCAAGCAACGCTCTCGAGTATATCAGTGTGCTGAAGCCTTGCCATGATGGCATTTGCCTAGAAAACGAAATTATAAGAATTCAACCGTTATAACTCATAAGCCATGTGAATGAAATGAAGAGATTCATCATCTACTGATGTAGAGTGTAGACCAATGATTTAGGTCCCTAACAAATAAAACCAAATCACAAAATCAAAGAAAATAGTAGTTCATGTACCCGGTCTGTGAACTCCTAAGGTGTAAAAGTATCATGGAGACCTCTATACTAGAAGTCAGATTGCTTCTTGCCCTCTTTATTCAAAAAACTGACGTGGCTAACAGAATAACTATACAATAATACATGCCGTGCTATGAGGTACAGGACCAATTTTAAAACTGTAGAAATGGATGGAGTTTTTAACAAAAGAACTAGTTTACTCTTTGATCTAATGTACAATAACTAATTTACTCATTTTATTTGTAAAGAGGGCAAAACACAATCCGACTCCTAGTACAAGAACCTTCGTGATACTCTCAACAAGTAGCTCAAGTGATAGCATTCTTCTTGTAAATGCCCAATAAACCATAGGTCATGGGGGTAAGCTCAATCCGTGCACAAACACTTTAGTTTGCAATATAGGTATAATTGCTCTATAAACCCATGAGGGCTGTCGGCTGGTCGTGGGTTTGAATGGGCAATGTGGTGCGTTTAGCTTACTTTTTATCTCACGCTACAATATCGTTACGGTATCTAATCTCACCATCACCGCTGTTTATATACTATCAGCAAGTAAACGCACCTGCTATCCAAACCCACACTGAATCGAAAAACAAAATCCTGATGGAACAATACGTAGGGCTGCCGGCCAAGCCGAGACACATAATACGGTAAAAAACAAAGCAAAGCAAACACACCTTTGCCTCAGCCAGAGCCGTCACCAAATCTTCTGGCTTTTCTTTTCTTATACTTTTCTCATCAATATCTGCAGTCTAAATCACATAGTTACTTAAAAAATTTCTAGTAAAAAGGGGGAAATTATAAAAAAAACCCTCAAATGATTACTTTTAATCCATTAAAGCAGAATTAACAACCCATTTTTTTGTGCTTTCGTAAGAAACTTGTTTAAATTTGGCAATAGCTTTAAAGTTAACAGCAACATACCATTATTGAAAATTGATAACCCATTTCAGCTAAAATCCGTTGCCGAGCCATTGATGAAGAACCCAATATTATCTGTCCATCAAAATCAATTAAAAGAAAAAAACAAAGCAGACCCATTTTCAAAGCTAAATTATTTTTTCATAAACATCAAGCTTTGAGCTCTGTTACATTGAAAATTAAAAACCCAAGTGTATTTTTTTGGTTTTTATTAATGCTTTCACCGATATATATATATACATATAAAGGTGTTTTTGCCATTTTTGGTTTAATCTATGAAGCATTTTTTTAGGTGAAAATAATTGAAAAGGTTAATAATAAACAGTGAAACGAACCTTAAAAGATGATTCTGCAGCAGCCATATTTGTATGTGTTTGTTTGTTCTTCACACTTTTTATTACAAGGTCCGGTTTCTTAGGGACGCTGCTTGGATAAGCTATGAAAAAAAAAGGAATACTGAAATACCCGCCTCTATTTATTCCAAAGAACTTTCATTATCAGCCACAGTTCGTCACTTCCTATGGTTCGTTTAAGGTGAAATTTTGTTATTAGTCCTTCTAAGTTGTGAATTTAATCCCTATGTTTTAATTTAGTTAATTTTAATTATTTGTACCTTTTAAATTGATCAATTTCTGTTCCTATACTTTTTCGATTTTAAAATTTTACTTTTGATCCAAACATTAGCAGTTAAATGATAAATTAATTTAGTTAAAATTCAAAGTGTCGCCTATTAGATTATGATAAACCCCTTAACAGATTAATATTATTCTCGATCAAAGTTTTGTTGTTCAACTCTACGGAGAGGCCTAGTGCCTAAGCTTGCTTGTAAAGAAGACAAGTTCAATAGAATGGAAGAGCCTCGTGTAGACGGACAATGTTTAGCATAGGACCACCTATCGAAGAAATTTGAGGATTTGTGCATGGTAGGGTTCGAGTCCAAGCCTTACAACATACAGGGCACTTGGTAAGCAACAACGCTAACACTTAGGCTAGCTCCAATGTGATCATTCCTAGTACCTATACAAATTTAAAAATTTCAATATTAACGCAAAATAACAGTTGTTAAATCTATTAATTTTTAAAAAAATAATAAATAAAAATATCAAGCCGACATGACGTTACACATGTAACAATATGTGTCATATAAAATTTTGAAAATAACAAAATTTAATGAATTTAGCAGTTACTACTTGATCTTGACTGAAACTTCAAATTTCAAAAATTACAAAGATAAAATATTAAATTAAAGTATAAGGATTAAATCTATAACTTATGCATGGTATAAGGACTAATAGAAGAATTTAACCTTCAATTAATCCATTTCTTCTTTAGGAAGCCAACCAATAAGGGTTAGCCACGTTGACAAAGGTTACCGTCTTGTTTTAAAGTATCAACCGAGATTGAGATCTAATAATTAAAATCTATGCTCGGCCTGTATTTCAATATTTATATTATATTATTTTTCTTTTATATTGATATTGATATATTATATAATTTATAAGATATGAAAAATAAATATTTGATCTTAATATTAAAAATGTGATAAATTAAAAAAATTATGTCTAAAACATTACATAAAGAAATATATATAATTATTAAATATTAAATAAAAGTAACATACATTAAAAAATTAAAAACAAAAATAAGTTTGAATTAATTATTTATAAATATAAAATAATAAATCAAATTTTTAACAAAATTTAAAATTCATATTTTGGATCAAATTGAATATAGGATTAATTTAGCAATCCTTTTTAAAAGTGTTTTTGAACCAAAAAGTACTTTTGAAAAAAAATTAAAATTTTTCCATCTCCTTTTGGCCAAAAAAGTACCTTTTCAAAACATTTTTTTTTGTGTCAAAAGCACTTTTAAAAAACTCAAAAATATTTTATTTAATAATGTTTTTATCTCAAAAGTGCTTTTGAGAAACAATGCTAAATAAAGCCATATACAATTATTAATGTCATACATAGAAATGATCTGAATCTTATGTGGTTTCAAACACCTCTTACTGAAATAGACGTATCCATGAACCAGATTATATTACATTTCTAAAAATAATTTCAAGCTGAAACTTAAACTTAGCTTAACCTATCCGGTCAAAACTTATTTTACTATTTTAAAAATAAAATATTAAAAATACAATCAATATTTATATATTTTAAAATTAATTGAATAAAAAATTAAAATTGTTGAAGCCAAATTTTAATCGAGCCCAAATTTTGGATCAAGTTTTGATTTTAAAATTAGGTTTAAATTTATTTTTAAATTTAAATTTATCTTAAATTTAAAATTATCTTTTTAAATTTAAATTTAATCAAATTTGAATAAATTTAAGAACTTAATATTAAAATTAAAAACCCAAATAAAATTAAATTAATGTCCAAATCCTTTAAAGTCAAAGTCCAAATCAAAAGCCTAATTGGGCCAATTTCGATTAGCTCAATATCCATTTCACTACCCAAAATGCTAACCTAAGCCCAAATTACAATGACCCAAGCCCTAAACTACCAACTTGCACTGCTGTTGCCATCCTCACCTACTCAGAATGCGCCACATCAGCCCAAGCAGCTCCTCTTTCAGCTCCAACTTGCAATGCCACCAACTGCCACTGCCATAGTCGAACCTGTAAAAGAGAGAAGACAAGATGAACATTTATTAGAGAAAAACAAAAGATGATTATTGTAAAACTGATTATAAAAATCAATTTCAAAATTTATAAGGGGGGACGATTTTTTTTTCTGAAAAAAGTTCAATACAGAGTAAGAGTTATTAAAAGCAACACAAAACAAAGGTCAAGCATTCAAATATCCACTTTCCAAGTACATAATAAATACATTAGTGTATGATTATTAATCAACCATCATTCCTTTCGACACTAAAAGGTTTTTTTTTATATACATTGAATACATCATAATATTTCTTTTTATCCTGCATATTAATTAAATGCGTTTTGGGAATGGTTTAATTATTTTGAAACTGTTTTAAATGAATAAATAATAACTATTTGATAATAAATATAAATTTATTAATAATAATTATAAAAAGAAAGTTGAAAGGTTTTACCCTTTTCTCTTTACGATCCTGACTCCGTCGACGAGCTTGGACGGAGGTCTCCGAGCTGCCGTCGTTCTTGCCGCCCCAGACACAGCCGTCACAGATTCGAACACAAAAATCAGGAAAATATGTTAGTAAAATTTAAAAGGCAAACCCAAACATTCTAGTAAAATCTAAACTAAAAAGAAATCAAAACGTTTTTAAACCTTTGAACCTCGACGGCGCGTGAACAGAGAAGCACCGCGCGTGCGACTGGAGTTGGCGTCGGGCATCGATCGGCAGCAATAGGCAACGGTACGTGGCCAGCGACACGCGTTGGACGGCGGGGCGATGCTCGACCGAAGCTTGGCCGACATAAAAGGAAAAGAGAGAGTTTTTCAGATTTTTTTTAAAAAAAAGAAGCAATAAAGTGATTTTTTTGGTTTTTAAAAGGATATATATAGCCATCCAAAATAGCGTCGTTTGGGCATGGGTTCAGAATGCTTAAAACGATGCCGTTTTGCTATTACCCATGGCCGACCCGAAATCCGATCCGACCTGACTTAGGATCCGCTTGTTTTTTAGAAAGGGGATATTTATGCATTTGGCCCTTCCGCTTTTTTTGATTGTTTAAATTTCATCCTTTTCATACTTCTAATTATTTATAAATTGGCTCAGTAATTTTCATTACTTTTCAATTTAATCCCTTGACCTTTTGAAAGCACCAAGAGCTGCCACGTGTCATTGTTTTGGCTTATTTATGCAAAAAGTCCCTTTTATTTTTAATTTGTTTTAATTTAATCCTTAAATCAAGTTCTATTTAATTATAAAATCGGCCCAAAAATTTTTCATGGTTTTCAAATTAGTCCTTCGACTTCAGGATGCCTGAGGATTGCCACGTGTAACTTATTTTTGGTTTTATTGCCTTAAAGGCCCCTAAACTGTCCAAAAATTCCATTTTAACCCCAAAACTTTAAAAAATTATATTTTTTACCCCCGAACTTCCAAAAATTCCATTTTAACCTTAAAACTTTTGAAAATTATATTTTTACCCTCAAACTTCCAAAAATTCCATTTTTGACCCCGAAACTTCCAAAAATTCCATTTTTACCCTCGAACTTTCAAAAATCCATTTTTACCCTCGAACTTTCAAAAATTCCATTTTTACCCCCGAACTTCCAAAAATTCCATTTTTTGATCCTAAAACTTCCAAAAATTCCATTTTTACCCTCGAACTTCCAAAAAATCCAATTTTGACCTCGAAACTTTCAAAATTACCATTTTACCCTCGAATGTCCAAAAACTCCATTTTCGACCTTGAAACTCTCAAAATTACCCTTTTACCTCGAATGTTTAAAAATTCCATTTTAAACCTCGAATCTTCCCAAAATTACCATTTTGCCCTCAAGTATCCAAAAAGTCTCATTTTCAACTCCGATTGCATCATTCTTCTTTCTCATCAATATTTGCATTTAATTTTAATTATTATGTACTCGTATTTTGTATTTTTATTTCTGCTTACCATTTATCTTCTTAATTACCTTACTTCGTGTTATTTAATATCCATTATTAACTGCTTATTCATATTAAATTCGCATGTTTGTTTTCAAAATTGTTTTCATAAAAACTTTAAAATCAAGGCAATATTCTTTTATTTCGAGTTTCAAAAATTTACGCCTTAATTTACTAGGTACAATTTTTTCTTCAAATCGAAATAATCGAATACCCTTAATCGAGGCAATGTTTCCTTATCTTCGATTCTGAAAATTTGCGCCTTAACTTACTAGTGCAACCTTTCTTCAAATTGAGATAATCGAACGTCCTTTTCCCAAACGAAGGAAAGCTCGTTATTTTTGGATCTTGAAACGTTGTGTCCTAACTCATTGGACGTAACTTTCTTCCTCGATCACTTTGAAATAGCGGGACTTCCAAAAGAAATCGGTTCCCTTTAAACATAACTCATGCATTCAAGGATCGTATTTTAAACTTTATTCGAGCTTTTAAATTTTACACCTTAAGACCCGAAAATAATCAATACGGTACCAATTTTAGGCGTATGAGGGTGCTAATCCTTCCTCATGCGTAACCGACTCCTGAACCAGTTTTTCTGGATTTCGAAGACCTACATGTTTTCAAAACGGTTTTGTTAAAACGTTTTGTGGTGATCCAATCACACTGAATAAAAGATTGGTGGAGACTCTCATTTTCCAACATAAAAATAATTTTCGAAACTCGTTGTTTTAAATCGGTTTCGACAAAAATTATTAATTTAAATTCAAATTGGAAAAAATCTATTTAAAACCAAAAACTCAAACCCAACTTAAGCCAAGTTGGGCCTACTGAACAGAGAAGCGCATAAATAGTTACTTAACTATTAAATTTTTTTATTTTAGGTACCTAAAATAAAAAGTTTACAATTTAAGTATCTATGTTACACAGTTCGATCATTTTGGTCTCCCGTTAAAAACACAGACAACAAGTTGACATGACAATTAAAAATTTTGTATAATAACAAATTTAACCTTCAACTTTTACTTGTTATATCAATTTAGTCAAAATTCTAAAAAATAAAAGAAATGTATAAAAATATATAAATATTTTCAAAAAATATAATAATAAATATTTTAAAAAATATAATAATAAAATTAAAAATATATAAAAAATAAAAAATATTTATGCATTTTTTTATATTCCTTTGGATTTTCTAGAATTAGGATCAAATTGAGATCATTTGTAATTTTGAGGGTTAATTTTTTTAAAATTATGATTAAATTGATATAATATATAAAACTTAAGGGTTAAATTTGTTATTATTGTGATTTTTTAACTACCATGTCAGCTTGCCGTTTGTGTTTTTAATGTGAGTGATCAAAATGATCGAACTATGTAATATGGGGTTTAAATTGATTTTTTTTTAATTTGAATGCTTAAAATGAAAATTTTGATAATTGAGTGACTATATATGGGATTGACCTTTTTTTTTTTTTTTTTTTTTTACAGAAAACAACGTCTAATTCAATCCTTCGTAAAGTCGTTATCTGCTACGTCGTCGTTTCGTCATGCTCCCCTCACTTCTTTCCCAAGGATAGTTCCTGTAGTGTCAAGCTAGTATTTTCCTCTTACATGTACTAGTTATAAAAGTTTCAATTCAAATGATAATTTATGTAGAATAAAGAAACTTGTTCTGAAATAGAGGTGTAAATGAGATGTTGAATTATGACTCCTATTTCAAGTCAAATTTGAGAAATAATCTTTCTGTTAAAACTCTGTTTAATTGTTTCAATTAAACTCTATTTATTTGTTTGAGTCAAACTCTTATTAGTCTAGATTATTTTATTATTATTTGACCTAGAAATTTAGCCTATAAATAGGCACTTTTACAACATTAGAAATATACCGATTAGAGTTTAGAACTCTTAACACTTTTGGAGAATTTAGTGTTTATGTTTTGAGAGTTCTTTGTTTTCGGGTTTTCGAGGTCTAGTTTTTATCTCCATCTTTTGTACTCTTCATTCTTTTGCCATTATAGTAAAATTATCTTTGCTCGTGGTTTTTATCCTCTTCAGAGGAGTTTTTCCATGTTAAATTTGTGTGTTCAATTTCTCAATTTATTCCGCTATATTTTACTTGTTTGTAGCTTAATCAGGTTGATCCCCAACAAGATGTATCAGAGTTAATTTGATTTCCGCAGATAAATCAGTTTAGAGATGGCAACAGCAAGGTTTGACATTGAGAAGTTCGATGGTTTCACAAATTTTAATCTGTGGAAAGTTCGAATGATAACAATTCTAGTTCAGATCGACTTGAAAAAGATCGTTACCGAGAAAAAGCCTGATAATCTAGATCAATCAGAATGGGAAGAGCTTGATGAAAAGGCCCTGTCTGCAATCTAGTTGTGCCTCGCAAATAGGGTACTGCAGGAGGTATTGATAGAGAAGACCTCATCCGTCTTGTGGAAAGTGATAGAAACTCTTTATGCGGCTAAGTCTCTGGCTAACCGTTTAGTGCTGAAACAATGTATATTTACGTTTCGCATGAATGAAGGTGAGCTTCTTAGAGATCACATCAGTCAATTCATTATTCTTTTAAATATTTAAATAATGTTAAGGTTCAGATTGACGATGAGGATCAGGCTATGCTATTGTTGTACTCTTTACCCCCTTCACACAAGTCTTTTAGGGAGACATTGCTTTATGGTAGAGACAAACTCTCGTTCGAGGATGTGAAGGGTCATTTGTTGAGTAAATATAAACTCGACAATGAGTTTGGTTCTGATAGCAAGGCAGATAAGCAAGCTTCCGTTTTGGTAGCATCAAAGAAGCGAGACAAAAGGTGTCGCTATTGTAAGAAATTAGGTCACGTCAAAGCAGATTGTTACAAACTGCGAAATAAAAGGGCTGCTGAGAGTAACGAGGAAGATTTAGTTGGTGCTAATTTGGCCGATGAAAGTGGTGATTATTTCTTGTTAGTGTCAATGAGCGAAAGCTCCGAGCTTACGTCTGAGTGGATCCTAGATTCATGATGTTCTTTCCACATGTGTCCCAACAGAGAATGATTTTCCATATACAGTTCGATTGAAGGTAGAGTTGTGCACATGGGAAACGATTCATCTAATAAGGTAATCGGTATTGGTATTGTTAAAATTAGGATGCACGATGATACGATTAGGACACTATCAGATTTCATGTTTGTACCTGATTTACGAAAGAATCTCATCTCCTTAAGTATTTTAGACTCAAAAAGTTGCAGAATCAACATCGAGTCGAGTGACATTAAGGTTTATCGTGGGGCTCTCGTTTTGTTAAAAGGTAAAAAGACCGGCAATCTTTATATTTTGGAAGGTTTTACAGTGACTAGTGAAATCGGATGTCCCTCGTCCATTACGGAGTTGAAGTCAACTCGTTTGGAACGGAGACAACTTGGTCATAGGAGGGAAAAATGTATGATTGTTTCGTTGAAGAGAGGTTCTCTTTTGGATGCAGATTTTGAAAAGTTAGGGCACTATATTCGAGAAAATCAGACCCGAGTTAGTTTTGATTTGGCAGTGCACAAGTTGAAGGCTAAAAGACTTCCAACTTTTAAGCACAGATTCGACTTAGTTAATTCCCTGCATAGTTCAAGATAGACCCGTTACGAGCTTTGGCGAAGATGACATTATGGAAGTACGAGTCAAGGTGGAGATTTGTTGAATTATGACTCATATTTCAAGTCAAATTTGAGAAATAATCTTTCAGTTAAACTCTGTTTATTTGTTTGAGTCAAACTCTTATTAGTCTAGATTATTTTATTATTATTTGACCTATAAATTTAGCCTATAAATAGGCTCTTTTACAATCTTAGAAATATACCGATTAAAGTTTAGAACTCCTAATACTATTGGAGAATTTAGTGTTTACGTTTTGAGAGTTCTTTGTTTTCGAGTTTTCGGGGTTTAGTTTTTATCTTCATCTTTTGTACTCTTCATTCTTTTGCCATTATAGTAAAATTATCTTTTCCCGTGATTTTTTATCCTCTTCGGAGGAGTTTTTCCATGTTAAATTTGTGTGTTCAATTTCTCAATTTATTCCGCTATATTTTACTTGTTCGTAGCTTAATCGGGTTGATCCCCAACATAAGACATTAGTGCTCGCAAATTAATCGAGTTTGACTTGAAAAAAATTCAAATTCAAATTCAATTTGGTAATTATCGAACCGGGCTCGAGCAACTTGAGCTATTGATCAAACTGGATTCGAGTTTAGTAATACTTAACTTAAGCAACTCGCGAGTTTTACCGATCTTTTCATATTTTTATATTTTTAAATTATGTTCTTACACTTAATAAATATTATTAACCTTAAGCTTAATTATTAAGTCGAACTCGAGCTTGAATACAAAATTTGGTAAACAAGTTTAATCGAGCTCAAACTCAAATAGCTCGATTATATCTCGAGTCCAGCTCAATCTTAAAAATAGATGTTCGATCAAGCTTAAGTCGAGTATCGAACTTCGAATTGAGCTCGAGCATAACAAAATTCTGACTCGATTACACCCTACCCTACCCTTTGACATCAAACATCCCTTGCCGTTGCCATTATCTGAATCTCATTGGTATTTTGTTTTGTTGTTAGAGTTATGGTTTGAGAGAAAGGAACCATTACATGTATTATTTGATTTTTGATTTCTTTGGTTACCAACATGAAGTGAAAAATAAAGAAGAGAAAGAAAACATATTTTTTGTTTTTTACGTGTTGTTTTTTCCCTTAATTAATGCCTTATATTTTGGGTGGGAAACTAGTAATCAAGGGGATCCTAATAGGAGCTGGGATCGACTCCTTTAAAATTTTGAAAAATTGACATTAAATCTTTCAAAATTTAAAAAAAAATTGATTCTTCAATTTTTTTGAAATTTTTTATGAAGTATTTTGAAATTTTTCGAAAATTTTAATTATATTCCTTAAAATTTAAGTTAAATAGATAATATAAGTAAATTTTTTAATTGACCAAATAGATTTTTTTTGAAGATTTAGGGAAATAGGTATATTTTGAAAAGAGTATTTGCAAACGGGTCCAGTTATCAAGTTTTTTATTGACATGTCGAAAAGATGTGTTCAACTGAAAACGTTTTCTAAATATTTCAAAGAAAACGTGTCCAATTGAGTGCGCTTTTCTAATATATTAGTAGAAAGCTAATCCACTTGGAAGAGCTTTCCTGCCAACTGAATAGATTTACATAAACTGGATGAGCTTTCCTGCTAAATTAACTGGACGCATCTTCACATTCTCTTTTTAAAATCGATCTATTTTTCTATTTAAAAACAAACAACCTATATAATCAATTAAAAAAATAATATATATTACTTAGCCTAAAATTTAATATTAAGATCGTCATTACGGATGATATTCAATTATTGATAGGCAGGGATGATAGGACTTGAAGTAATGATAAGATTGAGAGCATTTAAAATGTCTTCAATTTTGATAAGGAAGATTATGTTTGGCCTTGATGAAGCCGAGTTGATAGTCTCCTTTTTTAATGGCAATAAATTGGAAGTCTTTCCCGTATATCCATTAAATTAGTTTTTCGATTTTTTAACCAAATCTAATATTTACATAATATATTTACCGTTAAATTTTAGTTCAATTAATAGTTTAGTATGAACATCTTAATTATGGAGAAGGACGTAAATTCGATTGCACTGAAATGTATTAGTTTTTATTCATAATTTAAAAAAAAGTTATAAATAATTTTAAGTATTATATAAAAAAAATAAATATAATCAAAATCATGAGATTTCAAATATATACTTATAATATTTATGAATATTTTAAAGAAAAATACTGAATACAATGCTTCATCACCCCGAGAATGCACTGCCTTTTCTTACAAGTAAATTTGGTGCGGGTAATGTTTATATTATTATTTAAAACTTTAATTGAATTGCTTTATGAGTTAATTATGCATTAATTTGATTAAAAATTATAAAAATATATTTTTGTGTTTACAATAAATAATGTTATTCGTTGAAACATTAATATTTTTATTTAAAATAGTGAAATTTAAATTCATGCTAATTTTATTAATAAAACTTTAAATTTACCACTTAACTAAATTTTTATTTTAATGCTTTTTATATATTTTAATTTTATTATAATATTTCATTTATTATTATTAATTAGTTTCAAACTCTATATTTATAATTTCTAATATATATATATATATATATGTAAGTGTTCGATCTTAGAAATCAACATTGACATCATTTGGGGAAAAATAATAAAAAACAAAACTAAAAACACCTGATAAATGTTATTTTAGGATATTTTTGTCTTTTTAAATACTTGTACATAATATATATATTAAAAAACTTAAACCGAGAATACATCTATGAAAAAACTCACATGGTGAGATTAAAACTTTAGACATCAAGCAGAGGCATAATTAGGGAGGGGTTGATAGGTTTCGTACCTCTAAAATAAATTTTTTTATTTAGGTCATTTAAATTTTTTGAAAATATAAATTAATAACAGTAAAATTATATCTTGACTCTTTAAAAATGAAAAAAAAATTGATTTAATCCTTTAAAAATTATAAAGATAAAAACTATTAAAATGATAAAATTATATTCTTACTATAGTAAAAATTACAATTTTATTTTAACCTTAATTTTTTTTAACTTCGCCCAGACATCAAGCTTCATAAATCCTTAACTTTAATATTTCAACTAAAACTTATTCCATACAATTTTTTATTTACATAAGATTTATTTTTCACCTACATCAATAATATGTAGGAACCTAATTGTTATAATAGACGTCGATAATGACAATAGAATAATCACAAAGAAATAAGAAAAAAAAATAAAACATACAAATTTTACGTATAAACCCTTTCGAGAAAAAAAAACCACAGACAGAAGAAGAAAATTTCATTAATGTTGAAAATCGAATGATACAAAAAGAGTTTCAACTACATCTATTTAAAGGTTAAAAAACCCTATTCTAATTAATATCAAATAGAAAAATATAGTTTTATACGAATTCTATTTGTGCGGCATGATCCTGATCCAATTTTATGCTTAATGGGGATTTGTGGTGAGCTTTGGCTTAGGACCTTCGACCTTTTGCCTCCACAAATTTTTCTATTTTTCCATTATATTTTTATTTTTTAACAAGTAAAGGATTTGGATCACAAAACCCTAATAATATATATATATATATATATAAACGTATTACCTGTCTTATGATGCGATTAAACCTTGTATTTCCCACCATTTGTTGTATACTTAGGAATAGGCACTTTGCCTGATTCAATCCGCTTGATATCATCCAAAAGTATCTCATACTGTTTTTTCACTTCCTGTTCGGTCGTTGTTCCTCCCACCAGCTTAGCTATCTGTTGCCATCGTTGAGGAACATCTCTATCATATATTGCCAAAGCATTCTCAAATAACTTGTTCTTCTCAGCCGACCAATTCAAGTTGTAAGAACAAGAAGAAGAAAAATGGCCAGATCCCATTTGTTTTTTTACGGGCATAGATATTTGGCAAACGAAAAGCTCAATGGGGGATTTCACCTTATAATAAAGAAACAAAGGCTTGCAAAAAATGGTTGATGCATGTTGGCCAAATTAGAAAATTTCACAGCATATATTATAATAATATTCAGTGTTTCAAGGATGGTCAATTTCTTTCTTCGATAGTTTTCGGATTATTATGGCATATAATTAATTTATCAAATTGTAAGTACGATGTTGGTGATTAATTTATTAGCATGTTGGGGGGGCCGCCGGGGGGGGGTGTTTAAATGGAACTTTAATGAAAGAAATGAACATGTTAAGCCACTGACCTGTCATTAATATCTTTCTAGATATAGGAATTAACTAATTTAAGGTTAATAGTAGATTTGTCAATGGATCAATTGATTCGAAAAGCGAAAAATTTTAAGTAAAAATATAAATTTAAAAAATGAGTTTAGAAAAAAAATAAGATTTTTTTTTTTTGCTTAAGTTTGACTTAATCTGAAGTTGAAAAATAAAAAAAAATTATTTTTTTGTTGTTGTTTTATTATTATTTTGTTATATTTCATTTTTATGTGGTTACTATTTTGTTGTTATTGGTTGGATATTGTATAACTCTTATTTTTTTATTTTATTTTTTTTTTTATAATTTTGCTACTAATTTAGAGGTATTTGGTTTTTAAGTTGTACATATCCTACTGTTATTTAAGTATAAAAACTTTTTAAATTTATTTTCAATTTGTCGAGAAACATTTATTTTAATATTTTTAGTGTTTTTGCTGTATTATATTTTAAAAAATTCTTTATATAAAAAAATAATATGGGCGGGCAGACCGAGCTTGAGTTTTTGTATTTTTATTCGAGCCGAGCTTGGGAAAAAATTACCCATTTTTTAGGTCGAATTAGGCTCGATCCTTCAATTGGGCATAAAATTTTGTCCAAACCCGACCCATGAACAACTATACTTAATAGTCATGGTTATCTAAATTGGATTGGACTAGTCATTTGGATTGAGAATAGGTCGAGGTATTGGTTTATTTAGATCAATTGAATCACGAATCGATACAAACTGATTGAACCGAAAAAAAAAATCAATCGAACCAATTTTTAATATATATTTTTTATTTTTTAAATTTTTATTTAATTAAATTGTCCAATTTAATTAAATTGATCAAACTGATAAATATATAATTTGATTGGTTGAATCACTAATCCAATGCTGAAAACTTTGCTTATAATTGGATTAATAAGGGATATGAGGAAATTCCTAATTTCTTCCAATGTTTAAAGAGATGAGAGGAGGAAAAACTGGAAACAATATAAAAAGAAAGTGTTGAAAGTTGTGAGAATAATCTTGGAACTTTGTATTGGAGAATATATGAAAATCAAGAAGAAAGTTATGGCAAATTTCTCCACCATTTCTTTCATGTGCTTCTCTCTATGCCAACTCTTTGAGCGTCACTTACAAGCTGTTTTCCTAGTTTTTGATAATATCGAAAATTATATTAAGTAGTTAAATCTTTTTAAATTTATAATTTTTTGATAATATCTAATTCATTTGAATTATTATTTGATGTCGATTGAGTCTTAATTCAGATTGATATGGATATTGTTGTTAATGCAGGAGGATGTGTGTTTGAATGAACTGAAATATGTAATCTTTCTATTTATGGATTGAGGAGGAACTATGAGTAGTTTTAAAAGTTAGTTTAACATTACTTTTGAGAAATACTTTTAAAAAATACTTTGGAAAAGTGATTTTAAAAATTACTCTTGAAAAACTTGGTTTAATATTTAAGTGTTTAGTATGATTGTTAAAAAGTGCTTTTGAAAAATAAAATGTCTATTTTAAACATGTGTTATAAAGTAATAGTTTTCACATAGGCTTCAACATCTCTATCTTGTCCTGTTGGCACACAAGACAAGTCTTCACATAGGCTTCAACATCTGTGCCCATGTGCGGCCAGTAATAGTTTTCTGCAATCAGTGCCAATGTCCGGTTCATCCCCGGATGTCCCGCCCACTTGGAATCATGACATTCCCTCATGAGCCCCTTGCGCAATTCTCCAAACTGAGGCACATAGAGGCGATGTCCTCGAGCATATAGCATGTCCCCTTCAAGCCAAAACTTTCTGGTTCTCCCTTCTTTGGCATAATCAATGAGCATTTTGGCTGTTGGGTCATGTGACAACCCCTCTTTGATGCGCTCTAATAGTTGTCCCTCCGGCAAACTAACAGACTCCATGTTGTACCTTCGGCTTAGGGCATCGGCAACAGAATTCACCTTTCCTGGCTTGTACTCCATGGAAAAATCAAATTCTGCAAGGAATTCCTGCCATCAGACCTACTTTGGAGACAACTTCTTTTGTGTTAGAAAATAACTATTGGTAACATTGTCCGTGTATACCATAAACCTGAACCCAAGTATGTGGTGTCGCCAAGTGCGCAAGCAGTGCAGTCATTTCCTTCTCATGGACCGTGTACTTCCTCTCGGTCTCATTGAGCTTCCGGCTTTCAAAGGCAACCGGATGTCCCTCTTGCATAAGAACTCCACCAATGGCAACATCAGACGCATCGGTGTAGATCTCAAATGGCTTGGTGTAATCAAGTAACACCAACACTGGTTCATTGACCATGGCCTTCTTCAATTCTGTAAAGGCTTGTTGGCACTCGATACTCCAATCCCACGCCTGGTCCTTCTTCAGTAATTCGGTCAAGGGTGCGGCTATTTTGGAGTAGCCTTTGATGAACCTTCGATAATAATTGGCTAGCCCCAAGAAGGATCTCAACTCTGCCACCTTGGTTGGCGGCTCCCAATCATCAATAACTCAGATTTTGGCCCCATCCATTCGAATCTTGCCACCTCCCACAATGTGGCCTAGGAAAGGGACCTCCTGTTGGGCAAACGAGCACTTCTCTTCTTTGACGTAGAGCTCGTTTTCTCGCAAGACTTTGAACACCTTTCTCAAATGCCCCAAATGCTCTTCAAGTGTCATGCTATAAATCACAATGTCGTCAAGGTAAACAACAACAAATTAATCAAGGAAAGGTTGTAATACCTTGTTCATGAGAGTACAGAAAGTGGCGGGGGCGTTCGTGAGGCCGAAGGGCATCACTAAGAATTCATATAAACCATAGCGCGTCACACATGCAGTCTTTGGTTCATCTCCTTCGGTTATTCGAACCTGATAATATTCAGACCTCAAATCCAACTTGGTGAACCACCTTGCACCACCAAGTTGATCGAACAAGTCGGCAATGAGCGGGATCGGGTACTTTTTCTTCACAGTGAGCTTGTTCAAAGCTCGATAGTCGATACACATTCGAAGCGTCCCATCGTGCTTCTTCTGAAAGAGTACCGGCGTACCATAGGGTGCCTTAGATGGTCGGATATAACCCGCATCTAGGAGTTCTTTCAACTGTCTGCGCAACTCCTCTAACTCGGGTGGAGCCATTCGGTAAGGGGCTCTAGCGGGTGGCTCCGCATTTGGCACGAGTTCAATCTTGTGATCCACCTCTCTCTTTGGTGGCAAGCTTTTGGGTAACTTGGTTGGCATCACATCTTTGAATTTTGCCAACACTTGTCCCACCTCTTTCGGGACCTCGACGGACTTGGTAGGTTGCTCATCAACCAACGCAGCAAAGTAAGTTGGTTCCTCCTTGCGCACCCCCTTGCTAAGCTGGATGGCTGATAACATCTTGGCTTTAACTCCAGCCTTCCGAGTTGTCGGAACAATGCATTTATGTTTCGGATCCAAAATGCATAAACAATCGGCAAAGGGAACAGGAAACGCATTAACCCGGTCAAGGAAATTAAGTCCAATCACGAAATCAAAGTCATCCAAAGGGATTACCTTGATGTTTTCCTTACCGATCTAACCCCCAAGGTTTAGCATGACTCCTTTTGCCACCCCCGCAATCGGAGCTTCTTCGAAATTGACGGTTTTAATAAACCCACTTGCCTTCTCAACACGAAGGTCAAGTCTCTTGGCAGCTTGCTCGGACACGAACAATTCTGATGCACCGGTGTCCACTAGTGCACTCATCTTTTGGCCTGCCACGGTGATGTCGACGAACATCAGTCCCTTCTTCTTCTGACCCTTCTTAACCTCCATGGAGCTCATAATGGAGTTAAGCTTAAGAGTCTCTTCTTCAGCATCCTTCCTTTGGATGGCAGCGACTTTCTCCCTTTGAGGACAGTTCCTAGCCAAGTGCTTTCCTCCACAAATGTAGCACTTGAAAGGCTTATTGTTCTTCTCCCAAGATCTGTGAAACTTGATATTATTACCTGCCGGCTTCTTAGACCCCTTCTTGGCTGGTCTTTCCTTGTCTCCCCCACCATTACCTTTGAATTTGGCTTTGGTTTGGTAGACTCGGACCTTTTGATCTCGAATTCTGCAATTGACTCAGCTGCGGACAAAGCTTTAGAAAGCTCTTGGACCCCCATACGGTTCAACTCCATTTTAGCCCATCGTTGAATTCCGTCCAAGAAGGTAAAGAATCCTTCTTCCTCACTCAACTTTGGGATTTGAAGCTTAAGCTCGGTGAATTGCTTCACATAATCTTGAATTGAGCCAGTATGCTTGAGTTGTCGCAACTTTGCTCGGGCTTCTAGTTGCGCATTCTTGGGATAAAAATGTTCTTTGAGTTCGGACTGAAACTCACTCCATGTCGTAATGGGAATTTCCCCATTCTCCTTCTCAGAACACCTATGTCGCCACCATAAAAGTGCGATATCGGTCAAATAGACAGAAGCAGTGTTTACCTTTGTTGCTTCGTCCTTGACCCCCATGGCTCGGAAGTGTTGCTCCATGGCCCAAATGAAATTCTCAACATCTTGGGCTGATCGTGTCCCTGCATATATCTTTGGCTTTGGGACATCGATCCTGGGTGTGGGTGCCACTGTTTCTGACATCATGCCATTCTTTACAGCTCTCTTGTAAATGGCAAGCTCACTTCGAAGATCCTTGATCTCCTCCACCAACTCGGCTTTGGTAGCTTCCCCTGCTACTTCAAGGGAATTGTCCCGTTGGTCTAACTTCTCATACATGTCGTCGAGAAGTCCTTGAACCGCAATCATGACTTCTTCTTTAAGAGAACCCACTCTCTCAAAGTACGGTTCTGTATCTTCCTAGGCCTCCTTGACTTCCTTCATGGAATCTTCAAGTCTAACGACCCTCCTCTCCAAGGCTGAAATGATGTCCCTGGAACTCTCTCTTCTCTTCTTCTCAACAGCAGCACGGGTCTCTCGTTCAACTGCTCGAACGTTGCTTGTGTTTTGTGGTGCCATTTCTCTCACTCGAACAGGCTCGGATACCACTTGTCACGTCCGTAGAACTCAAATCTTGGAACGTGCGGCCTTAGACGCTTCTTGATCAAACAACGACTAAGTAAGCCTGAATCTCGATCAAAGCTAAAGTGCTTAGATCCTAGCGGAAGCAAAGGAACTCTGAAAGAAAAAGGCAAAACAAAAAGACAAGGGAGAAATTGAGTGAATACTTTGTATATTCAAGTATGAAATGTGTAGTGTGTAAAATGAGGTGGGGGTAAGCCTCTATTTATAGTTGAAGCCCCCTATATCCAACGGTCAAAATTAGAGTACATCGACGGTTGAGATACAATGATAAGATTTTACAAAGATATGGAAAGAATAAAAAGGGAATATTCCTGATTATATGCCACTTGCCATATCTTCTTTGAAAGGCTCTTCAAACCCAAGTGTTGGGCTAAGTGGTGATAGGCCCAAAATGCTACAGAGTGCTTCTTGGGCAGCTTGATGTGTGCTTGTCTCGGGCCTCAGTGCGCGGTCCGTGACATTCTCCCCCACTGAATCTAGTGACGCCCTCGTCACTCTGTTTGCATGGTATCTGTCCACTTGGTCTTTGAATTGCCATAGACCCTCGGCTAGTTCCCAATTACACTCACTGTCGGAATATCCCTTCCATTGAACGAAATATTCGTGCCTTGGTCGGTAACCTGATCGTCGAATAACTCTCTCCGCTTGGATCTCTCGAACCTCATTCTCATAAGAGATCTTCACTCCGACTGGCGCTCGGTGTGATTTGCCTCGATCCGGATCTGACTCATCTTGATGGTATGGCTTGAGTAAGCTAACATGGAACACTGGATGAGCTCGGATGGTCGGTGGTAACTCCAATCTGTAGGCCATCGTGCCTACCCGCTTCACAACTCGGAATGGACCCTCGTATCTTCGCACAAGCCCTTTGTGCACGGTTGGGTTGAGCAAGATTCCTGTCAATTTGGCAAGGACTAAATCACCAACTTGGAAATTCATGTCCCTACGCTTTCGATCTGCCCACTTCTTGGTTCGCTTCCCTGCTTTGTGTAAACAAGCTCGGGCTAAGTCGTGATGCTCTTGCCACTCTGTGGCAAACTTGTGTGCTGTTGGATTTGGCCTTTCATATTTGGTAACAACCGTGTTAGGTGTAAGCGGTTGTTGCCCGGTCACGATCTCGAACGAACTTTGGTTTGTGGCCTCACTCCGCTGCAAGTTGTAAGAAAACTGAACCACATCCAACAGTTTCGGCCAGTCGCGCTGTGTTGCACTCACATAGTGCCTCAAATAGATCTCTAAGAGTGCATTCACTCGTTCAGTTTGCCCGTCGGTTTGGGGATGAACACTTGTTGAAAAGTTCAAGCTTGATCCCATGAGCTTGAATAATTCAGTCCAAAATCTCCCCGTTAATCGTGTCTCGATCACTGATAATCATCTTTGGCACTCCTCAATATTTGACCACGTGCTTGAGGAAAAGACGAGCTGCCTCCTCGGCTGGACACACATTGGACGCTGGAATGAACGTCCCATACTTCGAAAACCTGTCAACAACAACCATGATACTTGACAAGCCGTCAGTGTTGGGCAAATCGACAATAAAATCCATGGAAACACTTTCCCATGGTCGCTCGGGAATGGGCAATGGCTGCAACAGTCCCGCCGGTTTCTTCATCTCTATCTTGTCCTGTTGGCACACAAGACAAGTCTTCACATAGGCTTCAACATCTGTGCCCATGTGCGACCAGTAATAGTTTTCTGCAATCAGTGCCAATGTCCGGTTCATCCCCGGATGTCCTGCCCACTTGGAATCATGGCATTCCCTCATGAGCCCCTTACGCAATTCTCCAAACTGAGGCACATAGAGGTGATGTCCTCGAGCATATAGCATGTCCCCTTCAAGCCAAAACTTTCTGGTTCTCCCTTCTTTGGCATAATCGATGAGCATTTTGGCTGTTGGGTCATGTGACAACCCCTCTTTGATGCGCTCTAATAGTTGTCCCTCCGAAAAACTAACAGACTCCATGTTGTACCTTCGGCTTAGGGCATCGGTAACAGAATTCACCTTTCCTGGCTTGTACTCCGTGGAAAAATCAAATTCTGCAAGGAATTCTTGCCATCGGACCTGCTTTGGAGACAACTTCTTTTGTGTTAGAAAATAACTATTGGCAACATTGTCCGTGTATACCACAAACCTGGACCCAAGTATGTGGTGTCGCCAAGTGCGCAAGCAGTGCACTACTGCAGTCATTTCCTTCTCATGGACCGTGTACTTCCTCTCGGTCTCATTGAGCTTCCGGCTTTCAAAGGCAACCGGATGTCCCTCTTGCATAAGAACTCCACCAATGGAAACATCAGACGCATCGGTGTAGATATCAAATGGCTTGGTGTAATCAGGTAACACCAACACTGGTTCATTGACCATGACCTTCTTCAATTCTGTAAAGGCTTGTTGGCACTCGATACTCCAATCTCACGCCTGGTCCTTCTTCAGTAATTCGGTCAAGGGTGCGGCTATTTTGGAGTAGCCTTTGATGAACCTTCGATAATAATTGGCTAGCCCCAAGAAGGATCTCAACTCTGTCACCTTGGTTGGCGGCTCCCAATCATCAATAACTCGGACTTTGGCCCCATCCATTCGAATCTTGCCACCTCCCACAATGTGGCCTAGGAAAGGGACCTCCTATTGGGCAAACGAGCACTTCTCTTCTTTGACGTAGAGCTCGTTTTCTCGCAAGACTTTGAACACCTTTCTCAAATGCCCTAAATGCTCTTCAAGTGTCTTGCTATAAATCACAATGTCGTCAAGGTAAACAACAACAAATTGATCAAGGAAGGGTTGTAATACCTTGTTCATGAGAGTACAGAAAGTGGCGGGGGCGTTCGTGAGGCCGAAGGGCATCACTAAGAATTCATATGAACCATAGCGCGTCACACATGCAGTTTTTGGTTCATCTCCTTCGGCTATTCGAACCTGATAATATCCAGACCTCAAATCCAACTTGGTGAACCACCTTGCACCACCAAGTTGATCGAGCAAGTCGGCAATGAGCGGGATCGGGTACTTGTTCTTCACAGTGAGCTTGTTCAAAGCTCGATAGTCGATACACATTCGAAGCGTCCCATCGTGCTTCTTTTGAAAGAGTACCGGCGCACCATAGGGTGCCTTAGACGGTCGGATATAACCCGCATCTAGGAGTTCTTTCAACTGTCTGCGTAACTCCTCTAACTCGGGTGGAGCCATTCGGTAAGGGGCTCTAGCGGGTGGCTCCGCATTTGGCACGAGTTCAATCTTGTGATCCACCTCTCTCTTTGGTGGCAAGCTTTTGGGTAACTCGGTTGGTATCACATCTTTGAATTTTGCCAACATTTGTCTCACCTCTTTCGGGACCTCGACGGACTTGGTAGGTTGCTCATCAACCAACGCAGCAAAGTAAGTTGGTTCCTCCTTGCGCACCCCCTTGCTAAGCTGGATGGCTGATAATATCTTGGCTTCAACTCCAGCCTTCCGAGTTTTCGGAACAATGCATTTATGTTTCGGATCCAAAATGCATAAACAATCGACAAAGGGAACAAGAAACGCATTAACCCGGTCAAGGAAATTAAGTCCAATCACGAAATCAAAGTCATCCAAAGGGATTACCTTGATGTTTTCCTTACCGATCCAACCCCCAAGGTTTAGCATGACTCCTTTTGCCACCCCCGCAATCGGAGCTTCTTCGAAATTGACGGTTTTAATAAACCCACTTGCCTTCTCAACACGAAGGTCAAGTCTCTTGGCAGCTTGCTCGGACACGAACAATTCTGATGCACCGGTGTCCACTAGTGCACTCATCTTTTGGCCTGCCACGGTGATGTCGACGAACATCAGTCCCTTCTTCTTCTGACACTTCTTAACCTCCATGGAGCTCATAATGGAGTTAAGCTTAAGAGTCTCTTCTTCAGCATCCTTCCTTTGGATGGCAGCGACTTTCTCCCTTTGAGGACAGTTCCTAGCCAAGTGCTTTCCTCCACAAACGTAGCACTTGAAAGGCTCATTGTTCTTCTCCCAAGGTCTGTGAAACTTGATATTATTACTTGCCGACTTCTCAGACCCCTTCTTGACTGGTCTTTCCTTGTCTCCCCCACCATTACCTTTGAATTTTGGCTTTGGTTTGGTAGACTCGGACCTTTTGATCTCGAATTCGGTAATTGACTCAGCTGCGGACAAAGCTTTAGAAAGGTCTTGGACCCCCATACGGTTCAACTCCATTTTAGCCCATCGTTGAAGTCCGTCCAAGAAGGTAAAGAATCCTTCTTCCTCACTCAACTTTGGGATTTGAAGCTTGAGCTCGGTGAATTGCTTCACATAATCTTGAATTGAGCCAGTATGCTTGAGTTGTCGCAACTTTGCTCGGGCTTCTAGTTGCGCATTCTTGGGATAGAAATGTTCCTTGAGTTCGGACTGAAACTCACTCCTTGTCGTAATGGGAATTTCCCCATTCTCCTTCTCAGAACACCTATGTCGCCACCATAGAAGAGCGATATCAGTCAAATAGACAGAAGCAGTGTTTACCTTTGTTGCTTCGTCCTTGACCCCCATGGCTCGAAAGTGTTGCTCCATGGCCCAAATGAAATTCTCAACATCTTGGGCTGATCGTGTCCCTGCATACATCTTTGGCTTTGGGACATCGATCCTGGGTGTGGGTGCCACTGTTTCTGACATCATGCCATTCTTTACAGCTCTCTTGTAAATGGCAAGCTCACTTCGAAGATCCTTGATCTCCTCCACCAACTCGGCTTTGGTAGCTTCCCCTGCTACTTCAAGGGAATTGTCCCGTTGGTCTAACTTCTCATACATGTCGTCGAGAAGTCCTTGAACCGCAATCATGACTTCTTCTTTAAGAGAACCCACTCTCTCAAAGTACGATTCTGTATCTTCCTAGGCCTCCTTGACTTCCTTCATGGAATCTTCAAGTCTAACGACCCTCCTCTCCAAGGCTGAAATGATGTCCCTGGAACTCTCTCTTCTCTTCTTCTCAACAGCAGCACGGGTCTCTCGTTCAACTGCTGGAATGTCGCTTGTGTTTTGTGGTGCCAGTTCTCTCACTCGAACAGGCTCGGATACCACTTGTCACGTCCGTAGAACTCAAATCTTGGAGCGTGCGGCCTTAGACGCTTCTTGATCAAACAACGACTAAGTAAGCCTGAATCTCGATCAAAGCTAAAGTGCTTAGATCCTAGCGGAAGCAAAGGAACTCTGAAAGAAAAAGGCAAAACAAAAAGACAAGGGAGAAATTGAGTGAATACTTTGTATATTCAAGTATGAAATGTGTAGTGTGTAAAATGAGGTGGGGGTAAGCCTCTATTTATAGTTGAAGCCCCCTACATCTAACGGTCAAAATTAGAGTACATTGACGGTTGAGATATAATGATAAGATTTTACAAAGATATGGAAAGAATAAAAAGGGAATATTCCTGATTATATGCCACTTGCCATATCTTCTTTGAAAGGCTCTTCAAACCCAAGTGTTGGGCTAAGTGGTGATAGGCCCAAAATGCTACAGAGTGCTTCTTGGGCAGCTTGATGTGTGCTTGTCTCGGGCCTCAGTGCGCGGTCCGTGACAATTAGTATCGAGTCAATTAGGATTTTAAAATAGGTTACTTAAGCTTGATACTCGAGTTTAAAATAGATTCAGATTTGGATTTTTGAATTTTAAGTTTGGATTCGAGATTTAAAATTAAAAAATTATTAAAATTTTATATAATAATATAAAAAAATTACTGAAATATTATTAAATAATTAAAAAGGAATTATAGATAATATAATAAAAAGAATTCGTTTTTCCAAATATTGATTTCTCAGTTCCAACACTAAAAGATTTATATGCTCAAATCAATCAAATTATAGCCGTTACCTCTCACTTTTTGCTTAATTATTAATCTTTTAATTTTCTACTTTTTAATAGAATATATTTTTAAAAAAAATATGTCAAGTTGTTATGTCGTATGTTTCTATATTCGACTAAATTCATTGAACTTTTAATTTAATGGCTCTTGAATTGAGATGATTGGTCTCATTCAAAAGAAAAAAAATAGAAAGAAGAAAAGACTTCAACCTAGAAGGATCGATGATGCTAAGCAAGATAAGCTTAATGAAGCTATCTTATCTCATCTCTATCATAATAACTTCTTCCTTTTTAAAGCAGATTGATACATGAGGTAATTGTGAAGGTCTGTGACGATTTATTTAATGAGCAAAAAGTCATAGAAAGATCAAGATGGTCAGAAAATGGGTGATCGAGTTAATTGGATTTTTTCCGGTGTTAGTAAATACTTTAAGGGATTATTTTTAATAATTCTTAAAATGTTATGTATTGTTTATGTATTGGTTTTGGATTCTTTCAAAATTTAGTCAATTTACTAATATTCAGTCATTGTAGGTATAAGTTGTCATGTTTGGAGAACGGGGTTGTTGTGATTGTAATAGGTATGAATTATCATGTTCGGGGAACGAAAATATATAATGTATGAATGATAAATATCCTATTTGTGTTAGACTGCTCCCTTATAATTTTGGTGTGAAAAAGGAGGAAAAAAAATAGTCAGAGCCTCTTGGATCCTATAACGCAAGTATTCAATGTTGTCTATTTTGGCCACCAACTAGCTAAATGTGTTAACTTTTAAAATTAACATAATAATAATTTTAACCCCTTAACATTTACACATTATGTCAATTTAGTATTGATTATAAAAAAAATGTAACTCTCAACATTTACACATTGCGTAATTTGATACTTTTTGCAGTTTTATTTTTCTTTTTGATCTTTTCACCTAAAAAGCTAAAAAAAAAACTAATTTATCAGGTAAATTTAATTGAAAGTATACAAAAAGTGGAACCACCTAAAAATCCAATATAATGATTTTCATCTTTTCTCATTATTTTAAAATTAACCTTCAATGTTATAAAGAAAATCAGAACTGAAAAAAAAAGAGACTAAATTACACAATGTGTAATGTTAAAGGTTAACTTTTTTAGAATCAATACTAAATTGACATAATTTATAAATATTGAGGGTTAAAGTTACTATTATACCAAATTTGAAAGCTCCATTGTTTCCTAGTTGGTGACCAAAATAGATAAAATTTAATAGTTGAATGATTAATTGTAACTTTTCATAGTTGAGTGACCAAAAGAGAAAATTACTAATTGTTAGGGGACTACTTGTGCAGTTTACCCTTTTTAAAATTGGTCCTCAATCTGGCTCATTAACTAACATATGGAGACGAAGAAAAGGTAAAAATTAGAAGGTCCCACCGAGATTTGAACTCGGGTTATTGGATTCAGAGTCCAATGTCCTGACCACTAGACCATGGGACCAAGTTGTTGGCAACAATAAGAACAATTATTAAGACCGTTAATAAAACTACAAAAACGACAACACAGTCACTTTCAGTTATCTATTTCGAAAAGTGTAGTATTGGTACACGTCAACGACCAGATTCCATGTTGTCATAAGAATCAAATCAAATCAATGCTCACTCCACTAGAAAAAGTAAGGAAACCGCCGGTTCGAGAAATGTGGCGGAGCGGCTTAAACAGCCGGTCGACGACCACGGCGCAAACATTAAAGGAAAAGAAATGGGACGCGTTGGTGATTGGCGGTGGACATAATGGCTTGACAGCCGCAGCTTACTTAGCTCGCGGTGGCCTATCGGTTGCCGTGCTTGAGCGACGCCACGTTATCGGTGGTGCAGCCGTAACTGAAGAAATTATTCCTGGATTCAAATTCTCTCGCTGTAGCTACCTCCAAAGTCTCCTTCGCCCTTCCGTGATCAGGTGGGAAGCTACTTTTCTGTTTTTGTTTATATTATTTTTGTTCATAATTTATGTTTGTTTTTTGGCGTATTGGTATTGAAATTGAAGAGAGCTAGAATTAAAAAGGCATGGATTGAAGCTGTTGAAGCCGACGGCGACGACGTTTACGCCTTGTCTCGATGGGCGTTACTTACTATTGGGACACGATGATGAACGTAATTACTCGGAGATTTCAAAGTTTTCGAAATATGATGCCGATGCTTTTCCAAGGTGTTTTCAATTTTCTCTAATGAAATTCAATTTTTGTACTTTTTTTTTAAGAATAGTCATTGTAATTTGCTTATTGCTGATTAAAATTTCATTATGGAACCTCAAAACAAGCAGCTAAATTCTCCATTTCTCAATTTTAGATATTCCCAAGTTCAGCGAAAATTCGAAATGTAATCAATGTTATACGTTATCTGGATTGTGAGTCAATTTTTTCTATTATTTTCATATATTTGGATGATTTTACTTATATAATTATTTTTGAATATATGTTAGTGTTAAACACGGATACGTTAGGAAATAAATGAAGAGCTGGGCAACAGTGTCACGATCCGTCGACAGGCAAAGTACTACCACTTCTCTGACCCGCATTACACTTACATAGTGAGCTCAAGCTGGTATCGTTGTCTTTGGTTGCTCAGCAGCCTCTAAGATTCTCACCCATGGTTGCAGAAAGGCCTCCTATATGAGGTTTTGGGTTCGAACCTGAGAGGTGCAACTTCGAGTGACAAAGCCTTCATAGACTTGTGGGTTGACAATACCGGCTAATGGGCATGACACTGGTGCCGCGGGGTCTAGGGAAGTGGTAGTATCTTACCGTTCGATAAATCGTGACAAACAGAATCAATGCCAAATGTGTCAAATTCTGTGTGTGTTTAATTTATAGTATTAATATGTCTGCAGATATGAAAACCAGCTTTATAAGTTCTGTAAATTGATGGACTTTTTTTTGGATTCACAAGCTCCTGAGACCTTACACTGGGATTCATCATTTACCGATTGGATCCGCGATAAGTTAGAGAAATCAGTGTTTTGGGCTCGCTGCTTGAGGCATGTCATGGCTTTGGGGCAAAAGGATATGGTGTAAGTCATATTTGATCTTTTCTTGTGAATAAACATGGTAATTTTCTTACAAATTTTCTTGCAGTTTCTTGATTTATGTTCTTATAATGTTTCCTCAGGGAATTTATGGACCTGTTATTGTCCCCTACATCGAAAGTTCTCAATAAGTGGTTCGAGGTTGTAATGTTCTAGCTTTAAGCTTCTGGTTATTGCTTCTTATGATTGCACACCAAGTAATAATGTTTTAGTGCTTTTCGATAGTTGATTGCTTGAGTTCAAATCATTGCTAAGTTCAGAACAAAAATGTTGTCCAGTCCAGCCCAGCCGTCGATTTTAGTTTGTTAGGACCACAAATCCGATCCCCGATCTTATTGATAATTAGCAATCTACATGGCTAAGGTCCTTGGTTATGTATGGTTGAAACTCGAGACGGTCTGGAAATGATTTTTACGGGTTTTTGCAGAGTGATATCCTGAAGGCAGTACTCGCTGGTGATGCTATTGTCGGAAGTATGGTAGGACCTCCATGCAACATGGTAGCATGCTCCTGTAACCTTAGCCATTAATAATTGGTATCATCAATTTGTTCCTGTAGGCAAGCATTCATACGCCTGGGAGTGGATATGTTTTACTGCATCACGTTATGGGCGAAACCGATGGTGACCGTAATGTATGGTCGTGAGTATCTCTAAGGCAAATTTTAATCAGTGTACACCATGCTCGATTTAGTTATCTAAGAAAATGAAAAAACACCACCAATTACGATTTTTTTGCCTTTTATGTAGAGTGCTCGATCGATGATATTGTTTAGCATGATGCTATTTAGATTAGTAACAATTTTGTTTCTGTTTTATGGTTGAAGTAAGTCTTCAATGGGCTTAACACGATGTGCTCGAAACGTGCTGTAGGCATGTTGAAGGTGGGATGGGCTCCGTATCAGCTGCCATAAGTAATGCTGCTATTGAAGCCGGGGCTTCAATTATGACAAATGCAGAAGTAAGTCAACCCTTTTTCAAGATTAATATTAAATTTTACTGTTACCGGTTTTCAATTCTTCTTCTTGCTGTACAGGTGTCACAGTTAATGATAGGAAATTCCGGTACCATAGAAGGGGTTAGTTCATTTCTCAGACTGACAAAATGGATAAATCTTGAAGTGTTTATTAATAAGTACATTACTCATTACCGTATCAATGATCTAGGTGTTGCTAGCTGATGGGACGAGAGTTCATTCTTCGGTTGTTTTATCGAATGCAACCCCTCATAGGACCTTCCTGGTATGTTTTCCTATTGCATATGTGTTTTCATGCCTGCTTCACCGATTCAAGAAGTATTTATTGAAAAGCCGAATATGAATTTTATGATATGAACTCATTTTCCATGTCTTTTCGATGCAGGGTTTGGTTCCTCGAGATGCTCTTCCTGAAGATTTTCTTCATGCTATTGAAAACTTAGACTACAACTCTGTAAGATCACTTCCCTTTAGGATATCACATCATTTTAGAGATGGTACCATGGTTGAACCTACATTCATCCACACATTTTATTGTTTTTTCTTTGTACTCATCCTAATTTGACGATGATTTGAAATGAAAGTTTGCAAGAGTCTAGTTATGTTAATCGCTGATTGGAACAGGGAACCACGAAAATCAATGTAGCTGTTGATAAATTGCCCTGGTTCCATTGTTGTGGATCAAATAATACAGAAGCAGGTCCTCAGCATACAGCTACTATTCACATTTGTTCCGAAAGGTAAACTAAATGTAATTGCCGCTTTTGTTCCAGGGACCAGTAATGGTTCTGTATATGGATGCATTGACCTATCGTTAAAAAGGCTAAAACATTCTTCATATTCTTTTGTTTTCCTCCATTGTTCTTTTGACACCATAAAAGCATGGACAATATTGGATCAGCTTGTCAAGATGCTCGGAATGGCTTACCTTCAAAACGTCCAGTCATGGAGATGACAATTCCTTCTTCATTGGACAAGACTATTTCTCCACCAGGTATCACCTGAACTTAAAATCTTTCGCATCTCAGAGATGGTAAAAGCAAAGGCCGGACCGATGAGGAAAACTGAGGTCCATAGTTAGTGACTTGTCTATGTTCCTTTAAAACTAACCTAGAAAAAGTTGGATAACTTGTATGCTAATGTTTTTATATATCTACACATTGTGTTTGTCATGAACGTAGACACATTTTTGTGTAGGAAAGCATGTGGTTAGCTTGTTCACACAGTACACGCCGTATAAACCCTCTGATGGTAGTTGGGAAAATCTGTCATACCGAGTAAGTTTCGGTTATTGGTAACAGTATATCTTTGTTCATGTGCATGTTGTAATGGTAACTAAAATTACTGTTGTCTTGGTAGGAAGCATATGCAAAGAGATGCTTTAGCTTGATTGATGAATATGCCCCTGGATTTAGCTCATCAATTATTGGTTATGACATGCTCACTCCACCTGATCTTGAAAGGGAATTTGGTCTAACAGGTATGTTATGCCATTCGAAACCTTTGAAATGAGCATGGAGAACTGAAAATTCGAATATAGGGTTAATTGCATCATATGTTCTCAAACTATGGTTTAGATTCTCAATTAATCTTCTAACTTCAAAAGTTCTAATTGATTCTTAAAAGTATGGGTGAAACTAGTAATCTTTTTTGGGGCCTAAATTAAATTATAAAATTTTATAAGAGTTGAAATGTAATTTTATCAATGTTTTTATACCGACTAAATCATAATTTTATCATTCTTGGGGATAAACTACAATTTCACTATAAATTAACCTATAATTTTTCAAATTTTAGAGGGTTTAAAGGGTAATTTCTTATTTTGGGGGAGTCAGGGCTTGCCTGTCCTTGCTTACTGGTATTTATATTATATTAATTAGGTCTTTCCATCGGTTTAGCCATTAGTTTGAGCATCTATTGCCTGATTGATTTGAAGTGGAATATATTTAAAACATGTGAATCAAATTATAAATACGTGTGCCTATTGTATGGACAATTTGAACATGACGAGTAAAAAAAATAGTCCTATTGAATTTTATTGGCTTTTCTTTTAACACACCAAATCCAAGTTGTTTACAAAATAAGTACACATGTTTATAATTTGATCTACATGTTTTAAATATGCTTCAAACGTCAGATCCAAACATTTAACATCAGAATTGATGCCTAGATTGACGAAAATGACCTGATTGATAAAATATTGATACTTTAAGGAATTCAATTAGATTATTTTGAAATATATGGACCAAATTAAAATTTGAGAAACAGTTTAGGGACGTTTGGTGAAATTAACCCATTTTTTGAAGGTGAAAGTGAATTCAGACCATGATTCTAAATTTTGAATCTTTTGTATACATGGCAGGCGGAAACATTTTTCATGGTGCTACGGGATTGGATTCACTCTTCTTGATGAGACCTGCCAAAGGATGGTAACTTTTTATAACATTTGAAAATTATTTATTTCGAGGAATGATCAAACGGCGGAAAATTCATTCGATTTCAGATATGTCAAACACCATTTTTTTCATGTTTAAAACTTCGTAAGAAAATGAAGGTCCTATATTCTTTAATGACAGGTCAGGCTATAGGACACCAGTAAGAGGATTGTATCTGTGTGGAAGTGGAACACATCCCGGTGGTGGAGTAATGGCCGCACCGGGACGGAATGCCGCACGGATCGCCCTTCGGGATTTTAAGAGGCATCATTCTCGGTAATTCTCTAGCACCCTGAGCTTGCAGGTCCTTTGTTCTCTGCTAAAATATAAAATGAAAATCAACAACTAAAACTACATTCTGCTGAACTTAAGTATGGTGTTGTTTATGAGCTTATGCCTAAGGTATCCTATGTTATCTGGTGTTAGAGTAAATGTAGAATGAGTAAATGTTTGACATAGATTTTCCTTTTTACTTTTTTTAATATATATAATTAGAAGATTACAACTTAATATTTGTGTATACGTGCTATTGATACAAATACTTAAAAATAGAACTCACTCAATTATTGACCTTATATGTGGCCATCCTTGTTGAGAGCTTATTTCTCTTGCAATGCATTACATCATTTATGGTTTCGTTCAATTAAAAAAAGATACATATATATTTTTTCACACCATACGTATAGGGGCGAAATTAGAGATTGACAGGGGTTTTGTCTCCATAAAATGAAAATTTTTTCATTTAGTTATTTTAAAATTTTAAATTAATAAAAATAAAATTACACTTTGCCCCTCTCCTAAAAATATAAAAATTTAATTTAATCCTTTAAAAATTATAAAGATATAATATATTAAAATGATGAAATTATATTTTTGTTATCGTAAAAATTACAATTTAATTTCGCCCTTAAAATTTTTTTTGATTTTGTCCCTATATATGTACATTTGGACTAAACTTTCATATTAAAAATGATGTGTTTTCTTTTAGTTAGACGAGATCACGAATAATGTGATGAAAAAAATCTATAAAATAACTTCTTCTCTGATCATATGAAAGGAATCTTATATCTACGGCTGATGTGGATGAATTAGGTTGTGCTAAATTTGTTAATGATGTGGCCTGTGTGATACGTGTCCAAAGTTACAAAAATATTGTATTAAAACACGTGATGAAAGTAAAATTTGGGTATCAATGAAAAAAAAAACATCAATTTGACAAAAAATTATATTTACCTTTGACCAAAAAATAAAATATTTACCCTTTACCAATCCTTGCTGGACATCTGTCTTCAATGAGGGTCTAGGTTTTACTTTGAGAATTCTAAGTAGGCCATATTACATCTAAAATTATTAAATTATTAATAAATTTATATTTTGATCATTCAACTTCAACAAGTCACAAAAAGGTTAATTAATTATTTGAATTTTTTATTTAGGTCGCTCAACTGTTAAAATCAGTGTTATATGATATTTTCTATTTGCATCATCTGTATCAATCAAAAACTCTTCTTCGCATTTTTTTTATAGTTTATTTTTTTCACGAAATAATTTTAAACGTCACAAATCTGCAAACCAAAATCCAAATATCTTTCTTCTTCGATTTTCGACATTGACTGTTAAATCAACTTGGATCTAAGATATGTTCTTCTACTCGTTGATGTGTATTGATCTACCATGTAGATCATTGAATCGTCACTTGGAGCTTATTACCTAGATTTTTTTTAAAAAAAATTACTTACTAGCCCAATGACTTCAATAAAAATGTTCAAATAGTTCAGTGACTTAAATGAACACTTTCGAATAATTCAGTAGCTATTTTATAACTTTTTAAAGTTTAGTGACCAAAACATAAATTTATTAACAATTTAGTGACATTGGGTGTAGTTTACCTATCTAAGCATTAGAGTTGTTAATGGACTAGGCCTATTTATAATATTAGCATACTTCATATTTATTCAAACTCAACTTGACCCGAAATATGAGTTTTGAATTTTGCACAAATCTATTCATATTTGTACATGATTAACTTAAGCTTATTTTAGGCTCATCATATTATTACATTTTAAATTATATAACCTTTAACTTTTTATATATTTTATTAAAATTTTAAACATAAATAATTTAATCATATATTCTTTAATGTTTATGTTATATTATTATATATTTAATTTTGTTTAATATAAATTATATGATATAAAAATAAAACTACAAAATGAAATATGTGAAGTCAAGTTTGATCTTGAAATTTATACCTTAAATTCCATCTATATTTTAAATATTTACTTAAAACCTTTTCATTTTTGACTAAATTTTCATAATGCGAGACGAGAGAAGTGTATTTATTAATAGTTTATTTTTTAACTAAACTTTTGAGTTTAAACTAATAACGCGAGGAGAGAGAAGTGTATTTACTAATATTGTTTTATCGAGGAATAAATTTATAAATGAAACTCTGATAGAGTTGAGATGCTGGTAAGATTCAAAAGACAAAGTTCATAAGGCATATTTTTGATTTAGGAAATTGCAACTAAAAAGCAGTGCCTGTTTGAAGGCCAAAAAAGAGAAAAGGGCCTGTTTTGGCATAGCATACCTGTTGCAAGTTCTTAATTCTGGAATTTGTTTCTTCAGTCTGTCTCTGAATTTTATCAGATTCTCAGTCTCACCCCGTAATGGTATTAGAGTCATATTTCCTTAAAAGATCTCGATTGAAACTCAAAAAGAGTCCATTACCCATGACAGATAAAATGCTTTCTCGTCATTCTACTTCTTTAACCCAGATTTCTTTACCTCCTATACCTTTAAAGTCTCATTCTACTAAGAAAATTTCCTCTTTATATGAAGTAAACTTTATCCAAGAGGAAGATAAAGTACAGCCAACAGATCTTCCTATTGTAAATTCTTATCTACCATATACCAGATCATCCTTTTCACCTATAAAATCCATAACAGCTCTTATCCATAATACTCCTAAAAAAGCTAAAGAGTATGTTCAAGCTTCAAAGTTTGATGTCATCCTATCCAAGCATCTTCAGAAGAGCAGTTTGTTAACCTGGAGATTCCAGTTGAATTTCCCAGAGAATGGCGACAAGCAGGATATCCTCATATCCATTTTGGTGCTATTCGATTGGCACTAAATTATCATGGCACTAAAGGCAAACCTATTGTGGCACATATTGCGCTCTTGGATTCCAGATACCTGAAATACCAACATGCTTGTATTGCTACTATTGAGGCAACTCTTAATTTTGGGCTAGTGATGGTCATTCTCTTCCCAAATTTTACTATGGCTCCTCATTCATTGAAAAAATCGTCCATCTCCCAAAAACCTAATTCGATAAAAAGCTCTATTTTTATTTTCTTATGTTCTTCCTCAAAAACATGAGCAACTAAAAACCCTTTTAGCTGAAGGTTATTAAATATTCATCCAAAAGTTCATGAGGCTTAGAATTCGCACTTAATTCTTCTCACCCGGGTATTCACCAATTCTCTATATTACGAGATCAATGCTTCCGTCCAAAATCCCTACAAAAGTAATCTTTTTATCTTTTGCAAAGTCGACCACTTTATGTGTTTTGA
Organism: Kokia cookei; assembly: GCA_039519145.1. Classification (NCBI taxonomy): domain Eukaryota; kingdom Viridiplantae; phylum Streptophyta; class Magnoliopsida; order Malvales; family Malvaceae; genus Kokia; species Kokia cookei. Next base: position 42,972,766 of record CM076903.1, read on the forward strand.
GAAAGTTGCACAGTTGGTTTGCTAACTTACTGCGTCAGAGGATGCCGAGCCAAAGAGACAAAACGGCGTGGCATTCTTCGTTGGGAAAAGGTGATCTAGTGTAAGATAGTCTTATTGGAGCGACGATTAGCTAGAGTCAGGTTCCTCTAAAAACAATATCCGGAGCTGGTGGTCGTAGGTGTCCTCTTCCACTATAACTAACTTATTCGGGCACGAGAAGAATCATCCAAAGTTTATAATTATGGCAACTCTACATTACTAATCTGTTGACCGCACTAAAGGTACAGATTCAGATTGTTGGAGCCCCTTAAGTTCCATCTGCAATTATGGCAACTCTACATTACTAGATCGTGTATAGAGTTCAAGATCATGCTTTAAATCTAGCAAATCATGGGACAGATGATTCATTGCTATTTACTGTCAACACAAATCACCAGCCTCATTGTGTTCATGTTCCCAGACAGATACCAAAGGAAGAACTTTTACAAATGTTACCAGAAACTTTGGTGACTAAGTACGAGCAATTTGCACCAACATAGTCAACCCATCGAGTCCATCAAAAGCCAGATGATTTCCAAAAAAGATGGATCCACGGTTATCAATTTAACCACAGTCATTTACAAGAACCTAAGAAACCTTCTATTTTTCCAACCCAGCTGATGATGCAACCTATTGGTAACCCCATAGCGGGTTATGATAAGAAAGATCTAGAATGTTGCTGTGATGCATGTGAACCAAGACCTGAAAGAAAGATGATTCAACACTTCACTGCTGAAGGAAGACCTTTACTTTTCTTCAGAGATGAAGTTACAGGTCACTGTCCATGGGATGTAGATTGTTCTTGTGAATTTTGTGTTGATGATAGACTTGCCAGAGGGATTGATGATCTTGATAACACTGTTCGAAACCAACGATAAGAGAAGAAAAAGAAAAAGAAGAGCTCAACTCAGTCAGAGTTCTACAAAAAGTGGATGGCAGGAGAACCAGATATTGGACTCCTTGGAGAAGATAATGGTAAATTTGTTTAACTTGTTGATTATTCAAAAAAGTCAATAAATTCTCCAATCCTTTCTTCCCCACCAGAATTACCTCTTTTACCTCCTCCATCATCAAAACCACCTCCTTCACAAAAAATATCAAGGCTTACTCCTCAAAATACAAATCCTTTTCCTCAGTCCTGTTATAAAAAGATCAGTAAATGGGTTCAGAAAAACCCTTTACCTCATCCAAAACCAATTCCTTGTGTTTCTATGGTTTAACCTTCAAGTTCCAGCTCTTATGATAAAGAATTTCCTCCACTTGAGGAATTCATAGAGAAGAATTATATCCACTCTCCAAAACTCCCTTCAAAACTCTAAACTGATGCATCTGACACACTTTTAAAGCCAAGTGCTGCAGAAGCAACTCTGAACTGGCAAACTGAGAATGCTTTGGCTCAAAATAAAACCTTGAAGCAGATAGATTCAAAGGTGACACATCTTGATTCAAAGCTTGCAAAGGTTGAGACTAAAGTAGATGAAGTACAAATTCTGATAAGAGTTTTGGAGAAGAGAGCAAATGCACTTTTCAAGGAACGAGCCGCACCGGGACAAGATTTATTTTCTCACATGGCTCAAAGAGAAAAAGAAATCAAGAAATTAAAAGATCAAATTAAAGTCCTGAAAGAAAGAGGGAAAATTCCTCCACCTACTACAAGATCAAAAACTGTATAATTATTTTCATCCATAAGACTACATAAAGGCTCTCTTCCATCTGAAGGAGTGTGAACTTCATTCTTTGAATTCCCTCCAAGAACAAAGCCAAGCACTTATGAGATTTACCTGAAGATAAAGAGACAAGAAGAAGCAAAAAAGAAAGAACAACAGAAAAAAGAGATGACAGAAAAAGCAAGTAAGGAAGAAAAAAACCTTGGTAAGAGGCCTATGGAGCAAGAAACTTCTCCAACATCCCTGCCACCAAAACAAGTCTCAAAATCCTTGATGATCGGACAAGATTCTGATAAAAATCCTTTAACGACTTTTTTAAAGGATTACAAGGAATCTATGATTCCAAAGATTACGGCCATGCAGATCACTGATCAACCTTCAGAATCATCAGAATCAGAAAAATCTGATTCCCACTCAGAATCAGATTCATCAAGAGAATGTTCCAGTTACAACTCAGAAGATGAAAGTTCTTCCAAAGTTCTACATGTTGAACTCAAAGTAGAACAATTTGATGATGAAGATGAAGATATGCCCAGAGCATCACAAGACTCTTCATCTCAAGCTCATTCTCATCCTACTGGAAAATCCTCCATTGAAAGAATTACTTTTACTCTTGATGATATCCCACCAGAAAAATGGCCGGACAGAATTCAAGAATTTCATTCATGGGTGGAAACCTGGAAAATTTCAAAAGAAAGTAACTATAATATTCTCATGAAATTTATTTCCAGATTCATTGGAATGCTCAGAGTTTGGTGGAACTCCATAAGCCATGCTGATCAAATGCAATTCTTGGTCTTACAAGATCTTACGTAGCCTATCAGGATAATCCATCATCATTTTGTTGGAAATCCAGAAGATCTTTTGACCTTGAAAAGAAGAGAATTTTATACAAGAAAGAGTTGCTCCTATGATAAAAAAGGCCTAGCAAAGCATGTCAAAATAATGACTAAATTATTTTGTGCTTTAAGTCTCAATATCAACCTCAAACCAATCATACTCTCATCTCTTCCTGATCCATTGCAAGTTGCAGTTAATCAAGCTCTTCAGAGACAAAACAAAGATATTCTAAATCTTACTGTTGGAGAAATCCAACAAGAGGTTTTTGTCGCATTAGAAAATATCTGCAACAAAAGGAAGATATTTAAAGACTACCTCCATGGTGATAAAAGGTTAGACCGTGCCTGTGATGATTCCCACCTGAAGATCAAATGACCTAGAGATAGATTTTGTGATTGTCATCCTAAAAAGAAATGACATTATACAAGATATCTCTCTGAGAAATTTTCAAAGAGTCACAATAGGAAGAAGTTTAATTAGAGATACCTGAGAAAGAAGCGCTCTAGATCGAATAAGTCAGACAAATGTTATCTGTGGAAACAAAAAGGACATTTTTCAAAAAATTGTCCTAAAATAAAAAGGGTGCAAAGATGATCATTCAGATGATTCAGAAAGCTGGATTAAAGATAAAAAAAATGATGAGATAGAGTCAATTTGCTCCATTGATGATGAACCATCTGACATTGGAGCTATTGAAAATGATAAATCCTCTTCTAATCTATATTATTCTGATTATTCAAATGTCCAGATGATGCAGGCTCAAACCCAGCACATCCAAAATGGACCAGCAGTAATTCCACAAATTCCTGTCAAGATTATTCCAAAGAAATACAGTAAGCATATTACTGTAATAGCATTTATGGATACAAGAGCAGCTGAGATAATCATGAACCCAGATGTCTTACCTACTAAATATTGGAGACCCCATGTAAGGCATTTCAATTCAGCTGCAGACTATCCTTTCACCACTCACCTGATTAGTAAGTCTATACCATTCAATTCTTTCCAAAATGTTCCATAAAAACAGAAGTTTTAGGATCAAAACTCCTAAGGAAAGATATTGTAATTGGTTTTGACCTCTACCAAAAAGCCCAACAGTTAAGAATCCTTCCTGATGGAGTCTGTTTCAAATCCTTTTTCAAACCCTACGTTTCAATTCCCAAACTCTTTTCTATCCAACAAGATAAAATCTTTCAAATCATTCAGAAATTGAAAGATAAATCTTGTGCTGATTCTCATTCAGAATTTTTACTCAAGTGTTCCAATCCTTTGTGGAAAAATTCTGATTTATTTATTTCCCTTACATTCAAGAAAAATGAAGACATAAACCCCACAAAAGCTAGCCATACAGGAATGAATCTAGACCACCTTCTGCTAGCTGAACAAGAATGTAAAGATCTTCAGAAGCAAGACTTGATAGAGCCCTCTCACTCACAATGAGCTTGTGAAGCTTTTTATGTCAACAAACGATCAGAACAAGTTCGTGGAAAGCTTAGATTGATAATTAATTACCAACCTCTCAATTTTTTCCTTCAAGATGATAAGTTCCCATTGCTAAACAGAAATTCTTTGTTTTCAAGCCTGGCAAGAGCAAGAATTTTTTCAAAGTTTGATCTAAAAGCAAGCTTTTGGCAACTTGAAATTAATCCGAAAGACAGAGCTAAAACAAGGTTTTACATCCCCAACAAGCATTATCAATGGAAAGTCATGCCATTTGGTTTAAAAATTGCATCATATTTATTCCATAAGGCAATGATTCGAATTTTCCAACCTCTCATGAAAAATGTTTTAGTCTACATTGATTATATTCTCCTTTATAGTCCCAATGAAGAAGCTCATGCACAGCTATTACAAGACTTTCAATCCCTTGCTGAGCAATATGAGATTATGTTGTCAGAAAGGAAAATGCAGATCAACAAATCAGAAATTGAGTTCTTAGGCATGAATCTAAAATATGGACAGTATGTTTCAGGACCTCATATCGCATAAGAACTCCTCAAATTTCCAGATGAAAACCTATTCACAAAACAAGTACAGTAATTCTTAGGGATTGTCAACTACTTGAGAGATTTTGTTCCTCAAATCTCTAAGTATACTAATCCCCTAAGAAAAATGCTCAAAAAAGATCCTCCACAATGGACTTCTCACCAGACTAAAGCAGTTCAAAAGCTAAAAGGAGATTTGCAGAATCTACCATCACTTCAAATCCCTTATGATGGAAGAAGAATCCTCCAAACAGATGCAACTGATAAATATTGGAATGTTGTTCTCCTTGAAGAAAAGCAAGTAAAGAGACATTTGCGGATTCAAGAGTGGAAGATTCTCAGACTCAGAAATTCATTACCACTCAATTTTCAAAGAAATCCTTGCAGTCAAAAAAGGTATATCCAAGTTTGAATTCCACCTTGTTGGAAATCATTTTCTATTAGAAATGGATATGTCCTCTTTTCCTTAAATACTCAAATTCAAACAAAAGAAAGTCCCTCATCCTTAGCTGCTTAGATGGGCTGAATGATTCTCAAAATTCTCTTTTGAAACCAAACACATTAAAGGCCAAACTAATGTTCTTGCAGACTTCTTTTCAAGACCCAAAGATGAAATCTTTACATTCGGCAGAACCTATTGGCCCAGGAACATAATGATATACAGACCATCTTCATCTTCTACTTCCCCATCTTCAACATCGAATAAAGCCTATCCAATCTCCCCAAACCTTAACCTAGAATTTCTTTCAGAAGTCCTTGATCTTGTAATTCAAAAAACCTTTCATCAAAAAACCCAAAAGATGATGTTTGAATATCAAGCACAAGTTTTCAGAAACTTTAAAGGTTTAATCCTGAAATCATGGGGTGTACATCCTGAATACCCATTTATCCACCCTATTCACTTTGAATTTCTAGAACAACCAGAAGAACTGAAATGGTTTTTATGGTACCTCACTCATCTTTACCATATAGCCATACAGTTTCACATTGACGATCTCAAATATCACCAGTTGAAGGCAGTCAGAGGAAATGTTCAATCTGAACACCAGAACTTTTTACTTTTCTCAGTCGATTTTTTCCTCTACCTCAATGGTTAAACATGGTGAATAATTATAAAAGCCCAGGAAGCCACATGATTATAATATTTTACAAGCCTCAATATTTTGTTCAAAATTACAGAGCGTCTCAACTAGGCACATTTCCAACAGCCTGGATTCACCAATCTTATCCTGGTGACATAAGGAATTTATCCTTTCAATATAGAGATCTTCAAAAATACTTATGTCAGTAAAATAAGGTCATTCCATTTAAAATTTGGCCTCCCCCAGAAGTTACTGCTCCCTGGGATACTTGGCCAAAACAAGTAGAACATCGACCTTATCATGATCAAGTCCTCAAAGAAATCAACACATTTTATGATAATCTTTTTGATCCAAAAGAATGGTCTCAAGATTATCCTCGGTGTTGTAGCCCGCTAAGCACTAAGGATATCAGAATCCAAAGCCAACAGTGTGAAGATAAGGATGAAGATCATATGGATGAAGATAAAGATTTCGATGAAAATGCTTCACACCTCAGAGTCTATCAAGAAAAACATGAAAAGTTAGACAGCATTATTGAGATGAACATCACTGACGAGTAAAAGCAAGAATCTTTTACCGTTTACTTTTACTGTGTGTTTTCTTTATATCAAATCTGCTTTGTAAAATACTGTTTGAAGTTTGTCTATTTGTATCTCTCTTTTACTATAAAAAGGGAGTTAGTATGCAGTTGTATAATAACGAGTTTTCAGAAATAAATTCCTAGTGTGTTTTACTACTCGTGGCTTTCTAAATTCCTCCATCTTCTTTTTGAGTTTTCTTCTTGATTAATTAAGGAAGGATGGCATGATTCACCAATAATGAGCTTTCATGAGTATGCTCTGTACTTGCCATACTTGTATGAATCTTGTACACTAGAAATGAAACTCTGATGGAGATGAGATGCTGGTAAGATTCAGAAGGCAAGGTTCATAAGGCATATTCTTGATTTAGGAAATTACAACTAAAAGGAAGTGCCTGTTTGAAGGCCAAAAAAGAGAAAAGGGCTTGTGTTGGCATAGCATACCTGTTGCAAGTTCTTAATTTTGGAATTTGTTTCTTGAGTCTGTCTCTGAATTTTATCAAATCAGCCCATCTAAGCAGCTGAGGATGAGGGACTTTCTTTTGTTTGAATTTGAGTATTTGAGGAAAAGAGGACATATCCATTTCTACCAGAAAATGATATCCAACAAGGTGGAATTCAAACTTGGATATACCTTTTTTGACTGCAAGGATTTCTTTGAAAATTGAGTGGTAATGCATTTCTGAGTCTGAGAATCTTCCACTCTTGAATCCGCAAATATGTCTCTTTCCTTGCTTTTTTTCAAGGAACAGCACCCCAATATTTATCACTTGCATCTGTTTGGAGGATTCTTCTTCCATCAGAAGGGATTTGAAGTGATGTTAAATTCTACAAATCTCCTTTTAGCTTTTGAACTGCTTTGGTCTGGTGAGAAGACCATTGTGGAGGATCTTTTTTGAGCATTTTTCTTAGGGGATTAGTATACTTAGAGATTTGAGGAACAAAATCTCTCAAGTAGTTGACAATCCTTAAGAATTACTGTACCTGTTTTATGGATAGGTTTTCATCTGGAAATTTGAAGAGTTCTTGTGCGATATGAGGTCTTGGAACATACTGTCCATCTTTGAGATTCATACCTAAGAACTCAATTTTTGATTTGTTGATCAATATTTTCCTTTCTGACAGCATAATCCCATATTGCTTAGCAAGGGATTGAAAGTCTTATAATAGTTGTGATTGAGCTTCTTCATTGGGACTATAAAAGAGAATATAATCAATGTAGACTAAAGCACTTTTCATGAGAGGTTGGAAAATTCAAATCATTGCCTTTTGGAATAAAGATGGTGCAGTTTTTAAACCAAATGGCTTGACTTTCCATTGAAAATGCTTGTTGGGGATGCAAAATCCTATTTTGTCTCTGTCTTCAGGATGAATTCCAAGTTGCCAAAAGCCTGCTTTTAGATCAAACTTTGAAAAGATTCTTGCTCTTGTCTGGCTTGAAAACAAAGAATTTCTGTTTGGTAATGGGAACTTATCATCTTGAAGGAAAAAATTGAGAGGTTGGTAATTAATTACCAATCTAAGCTTTCCACGAACTTGTTCTGATCGTTTGTTGACATAGAAAGCTTCACAAGCCCATTGTGAGTAAAATGGCTCTATCAAGTCTTACTTCTGAAGATCTTTACATTCTTGTTCAGTTAGCAGAAGGTGGTCTGGATTCATTCCTGTATGGCTAGCTTTTGTGGGGTTTATGTCTTCATTTTTCTTGAATGGAAGGGAAATAAAGAAATCAGAATTTTTTCACAAAGGATTGGAATACTTGAGCAAAAATTCTGAATGAGAATCAACACAAGATTTATCTTTCAATTTCTGAATGATTTGAAAGATTTTATCTTGTTGGATAGAAAAAAGTTTGGGAATTGAAACATAGGGTTTGAAAAAGGATTTGAAACTGACTCCACCAAGAAGGATTCTTAACTATTGGGCTTTTTGGTAAAGGTTAAAACCAATTACAATATCTTTCCTTGGGAGTTTTGATCCTAAAACTTCTGTTTTGATGGAACAGTTTAGAAAGAATTGAATGGTTATAGACTTACTAATCAAGTGAGTGGTGAAAGGATAGTTTGCAGCTGAATTGAAATGCCTTACATGGGGTGTCTAATATTTAGCAGGTAAGACATCTGGGTTCATGATTGTCTCAGCAGCTCTTGTATCCATAAATGCTATTACAACATATTAAAGGCCAAACCAATGTTCTTGCAGACTTCCTTTCAAGATCCAAAGATGAAATCTTTACATTTGACAGAACCTATTGGACCAAGCCCATAATGATGTACAGACCATCTTCATCTTCTACTTCCCCATCTTCAACCTCGAATAAAGCCTATCCAATCTCCCCAAATCTTAACCTAGAATTTCCTCCAAAAGTCCTTGATCTTGTAATTCAAAAAACCTTTCATCAAAAAACCCAAAAGATGATGTTTGAATATCAAGCACAAGTTTTCAGAAACTTTGGAGGTTTAATCCTGAAACCATGAGGTGTACATCCTGAATACCTATTTATCCACCCTATTCACTTTGAATTTCTAGAACAACCAGAAGAACTAAAGTGGTTTTTATGGTACCTCACTTATCTTTACCATATAGCCATACAGTTTCACATTGATGATCTCAAATATCACCTGTTGAAAGCAGTCATAGGAAATGTTCAATCTTAACACCAGAACTTCTTTACTTTTCTCAGTCGATTTTTTCCTCTACCTCAATGGTTAAACATGGTGAATAATTATAAAATCCCAGGAAGCTACATGATTATAATATTTTACAAGCCTCAATATTTTGTTCAAAGTGGCAGAGCGTCTCAACTAGGCACATTTCCAACAGCTTGGATTCACCAGTCTTATCTTGGTGACATAAGGAATTTATTCTTTCAATACAGAGATCTTCAGAAATACTTATGTTAGTTAAATAAGGTCATTCCATTTAAAATTTGGCCTCCCCCAGAAGTTATTGCTCACTGGGATACTTGGCCAAAACAAGTAGTACATCGACCTTATCATGATCAAGTCCTCAAAGAAATCAACACATTTTATGATAATCTTTCTGATCCAAAAGAATGGTCCCAAGATAATCCCCGGTATTGTAGCCAGCTAAGCACTAAGGATATCAGAATCCAAAGCCAACAGTGTGAAGATAAGGATGAAGATCATATGGATGAAGATGAGGATTTCGATGAAAATGCTTTACGCCTCAGAGTCTATCAAGAAAAACAGGAAAAGTTAGACAACATTATTGAGATGAAAATCACTGACGACTAAAAGCAAGAATCTTTACTGTTTACTTTTACTGTGTGTTTTCTTTATATCAAATCTGCTTTGTAAAATATTGTTTAAGTTTGTCTGTTTGTATCTCTCTTTTACTATAAAAGGAGTATAAGTATACAATTTTAAAACAACGAGTTTTCAGAAATAAAATTCTAGTGTGTTTTACTACTCATGGCTTTCTAAATTCCTCCATCTTCTTTTTGAGTTTTCTTTTTGATCAATTAAGGAAGGATGGTATGATTCACCAACAATGAGCTTTCGTAAGTATGCTCTGTTTGAGCTTGCATCATCTAGCCATCAATAATCTAGAGTAAATTGACTTTATAGGTGAAAAGGATGATCTGGTATATGGTAAATAAGGATTTACAATAGGAAGATCTGTTGGCTGTACTTTATCTTCCTCTTGGATAAAGTCTACTTCATATAAAGAGGAAATTTTCTTAGTAAAATGAGACTTTAAAGGTATAGGAGGTAAAGAAATTTGCGTTGAATAAGTAGAAGGACAAGAAAGCATTTTATCTGTCATGGGTAATGAACCCTTTCTGAGTTTCAATCAAGATCTTTTATAGAAATATGGCTCTGATACCATTACGGGGTGAGACTGAGAATCTGATAAAATTCAAAGACAGTCTCAAGAAACAAATTCCAAATTAAGAACTTGCAACAGGTATGCTATGCCAACACAGGCCCTTTTCTCTTTTTTGGCCTTCAAACAAGCACTGCCTTTTAGTTGCAATTTCCTAAATCAAGAATATGCCTTATGAACCTTGCCTTCTGAATCTTACCAGCATCTCATCTCTATCAGAGTTTTATTTCTGGTGTACAGGATCCATACAAGTATGGCAAGTATAGAGCATACTTATGAAAGCTCATTATTGGTGAATCATACCATCCTTCCTTAATTAATCAAAAAGAAAACTAAAAAAGAAGATGGAGGAATTTAGAAAGCCATGAGTAGTAAAACACACTAGGATTTTATTTCTGAAAACTCGTTGTTTTACAATTGCATACTAACACTCCTTTTATAGTAAAAAAGTTCTGGTGTTCAGATTGAACATTTCCTCTAACTGCTTTCAACAGGTGATATTTGAGATCATCAATGTGAAATTGTATGGCTATATAGTAAAGATGAGTGAGGTACCATAAAAACCATTTCAGTTCTTCTAGTTGCTCCAGAAATTCAAAGTGAATAGGGTGGATAAATGGGTATTCTGTATGTACACCCCATGGTTTCAGGATTAAACCTCCAAAGTTTCTGAAAACTTGTGCTTGATATTTAAACATCATCTTTTGGGTTTTTTGATGAAAGGTTTTTTGAATTTCAAGATGAAGGACTTCTGGAGGAAATTTTGGGTTAAGGTTTGGGGAGATTGGATAGGCTTTATTCGAGGTTGAAGATAGGGAAGTAGAAGATGAAGATGGTCTGTACATTATTATGGGTCTGGGCCAATAGGTTCTGCCAAATGTAAAGATTTCTTCTTTGGGTCTTGAAAGGAAGTTTGCAAGAACATTGGTTTGCCCTTTAATGTGTTTGGTTTCAAAAGAGAATTTTACGAACCATTCAGCCCATCTAAGCAGCTAAGGATAAGGGACTTTCTTTTGTTTGAATTTGAGTATTTGAGGAAAAGTGGACATATCCATTTCTACCAGATAATGATATCCAACAAAGTGGAATTCAAACTTGGATATACCTTTTTTGACTGCAAGGATTTCTTTGAAAATTGAGTGGTAATGCATTTCTGAGTTTGAGAATCTTTCACTATTGAATCCGCAAATATGTCTCTTTCCTTGCTTTTCTTCAAGGAGAACAGCACCCCAATATTTATCACTTGCATCTGTTTGAAGGATTCTTCTTCCATCAAAAGGGATTTAAAGTAATGGTAGATTCTGCAAATCTCCTTTCAACTTTTGAACTGCTTTGGTCTGGTGAGAAGACCATTGTGGAGGATCTTTTTTGAGCATTTTTCTTAGGGGATTAGTATACTTAGAGATTTGAGGAACAAAATCTCTTAATTAATTGACAATCCCTAAGAATTGCTATACCTGTTTTGTGGACAGGTTTTCATCTGGAAATTTGAAGAGTTCTTGTGCGATATGAGGTCCTGGAACATACTGTCCATATTTGAGATTCATACATAAGAACTCAATTTCTGATTTGTTGATCTGCATTTTCCTTTCTGACAGCATAATCTCATATTGCTCAGCAAGGGATTGAAATTCTTGTAATAGTTGTGCGTGAGATTCTTCATTGGGACTATAAAGGAGAATATCATCAATGTAGACTAAAGCACTTTTCATTTGAGGTCAAAAAATTCGAATCATTGCCTTCTGGGATAAAGATGGTGCAATTTTTAAACCAAATGGCATTACTTTCCATTGAAAATGCTTGTTGGGGATGCAAAACCCTATTTTGGCTCTGTCTTCAAGAGGAATTCCAAGTTGCCCAAAGCCTACTTTTAGATCAAACTTTGAAAAGATTCTTGCTCTTACCAGGCTTGAAAACAAAGAATTTCTGTTTGGCAATTAGAACTTATCATCTTGAAGGAAAAAATTGAGAGGTTGGTAATTAATTACCAATTTAAGCTTTTCACGAACTTATTCTGATCGTTTGTTGACATAGAAAGCTTCACAAGCCCATTGTGAGTGAGAGGGCTCTATCAAGTCTTGCTTCTGAAGATCTTCACATTCTTGTTCAGCTAGCAGAAGGTGGTCTGGATTCATTCTTGTGTGGCTAGCTTTTATAGGGTTTATGTCTTCATTTTTCTTGAATGGAAGAGAAATAAAGAAATCAGAATTTTTCCACAAAGGACTGGAACACTTGAGCAAATTGACTCTATATCATCATCTTTTTTGCTCTTTAATCCAGCTTTCTGAATCATCTGAATGATAATTTTTGCACCCCTTTTTATTTTTAGGACAATTTTTTGCAAAATGTCCTTTCTGCTTGCCCAGATAACATCTGTCTAACTTCTTCGATCTAGATCGCTTCTTTCTCAGGTATCTCCAATTAAACTTCTTCATCTTGTGACTCTTTGAAAATTTCTCAAAGTGATATCTTTTATAATGCCATTTCTTTTTAGGATAGCAATCACAAAATCTATCTCTAGGACATTTGATCTTCAGGTAGGAATCATCACAGGCACGGTCTAACCTCTTATTATCATGGAGGTAGTCTTTGAATATCTTCCTTCTGTTCCAGATATCTTCTAATGCGACAAAAACCTCTTGTTGGATTTCTCCAACAGTCAGATTTAGAATATCTTTGTTTTGTCTCTGAAGAGCTTGATTAACTGCAACTTGCAATGGATCAGGAAGAGATGAGAGTATGACTGGTTCGATGGAAAGTCATGCCATTTGGTTTAAAAACTACCCCATCTTTATTCCAGAAGGTAATGATTCGAATTTTCCAACCTCTCATGAAAAGTGCTTTAGTCTACATTGATGATATTCTCCTTTATAGTCCCAATTAAGAAGCTCACGCACAGCTATTACAAGACTTTCAATCCCTTGCTGAGCAATATGAGATTATGCTGTCAGAAAGGAAAATGCATATCAACAAATCAGAAATTGAGTTCTTAGGTATGAATCTCAAAGATGGATAGTATGTTCCAGGACCTCATATCATACAAGAACTCCTCAAATTTCGATATGAAAACCTGTCCAAAAAAAAGGTACAACAATTCTTAGCGATTGTCAACTACTTGAGAGATTTTGTTCCTCAAATCTCTAAGTATACTAATACCCTAAGAAAAATGCTCAAAAAAGATCCTCCACAATGGTCTTCTCACTAGACCAAAGCAGTTCAAAAGCTAAAAGGAAATTTAAAGAATCTACCACCACTTCAAATCCCTTCAGATGGAAGAAGAATCCTCCAAACAGATGCAAGTGATAAATATTGGAATGTTGTTCTCCTTGAAGAAAATCAAGGAAAGAGACATATTTGCGGATTCAAGAGTAGAAGATTCTCAGACTCAGAAATGCATTACCACTCAATTTTCAAAGAAATCCATGCAGTAAAAAAAGGTATATCCAAGTTTGAATTCCACCTTGTTGGATATAATTTTCTGGTAGAAATGGACATGTCCTCTTTTCCTCAGATACTCAAATTCAAACAAAAGAAAGTCCCTCATCCTCAGCTGCTTAGATAGGCTGAATGGTTCTCAAAATTCTCTTTTGAAACCAAACACATTAGAGGACAAACCAATGTTCTTGTAGACTTCCTTTCAAGACCCAAAGATGAAATCTTTACATTTGGCAGAACCTATTAGCTCAGGCACATAATGATGTACAAACCATCTTCATCTTCTACTTCCCCATCTTCAACCTCAAATAAAGCCTATCCAATCTCCCCAAACCTTAACCCAAAATTTCCTTCAGAAGTCTTTGATCTTGTAATTCAAAAAACCCAAATGACGATGTTTGAATATCAAGCACAAGTTTTCAGAAACTTTGGAGGTTTAATCCTGAAACCATGGGGTGTACATCCTGAATATCCATTTATCCACCCTATTCACTTTGAATTTCTGGAACAACCAGAAGAATTGAAATGGTTTTTATGGTACCTCACTCATCTTTACCATATAGCCATACAGTTTCACATTGATGATCTCAAATATCACCTGTTGAAAGCAGTCAGAGGAAATGTTCAATCTGAACACTAGAACTTCTTTACTTTTCTCAGTTGGTTTTTTCCTCTACCTCAATGGTTAAACATGGTGAATAATTATAAAAGCCCAAGAAGCCACATGATTATAATATTTTACAAACCTCAATATTTTGTTCAAAGTGACAGAGCGTCTCAACTAGGCACATTTCCAACAGCCTGGATTCACCAGTTTTATCCTGATGAGATAAGGAATTTATCCTCTCAATACAAAGATCTTCAAAAATACTTATGTCAGTTAAACAAGGTCATTCCATTTGAAATTTGGCCTCCCCCAGAAGTTACTGCTCCTTGGGATACTTGGCCAAAACAAGTAGAACATCGACCTTATCATGATCAAGTCCTCAAAGAAATCAACACATTTTATGATAATCCAAAAGAATGGTCCCAAGATTATCCCTAGTGTTGTAGCCAGCTAAGCACTAAGGATATCATAATCCAAAGCCAACAGTGTGAAGATAAGGATGAAGATCATATGGATGAAGATGAGGATTTCGATGAAAATGATTTACACCTCAGAGTCTATCAAGAGAAATAGGAAAAGTTAGACAGCATTATTGAGATGAACATCACTGACGACTAAAAGCAAAAATCTTTACTATTTACTTTTACTGTGTGTTTTCTTTAAGTCAAATATGCTTTGTAAAATATTGTTTGAAGTTTGTCTGTTTGTATCTCTCTTTTACTATAAAAGGAGAGTTAGTATGCAGTTGTAAAACAACGAGTTTTCAGAAATAAAATCCTAATGTGTTTTACTACTCATGGCTTTCTAAATTCCCCCTCTTCTTTTTGAGTTTTCTTCTTGATCAATTAAGGAAGGATGGTATGATTCACCAACAATAATCTTTCATGAGTATGCTCTGTACTTGCCATACTTGTATGGATCATGTACACCAGAAATGAAACTCTGATAGAGTTAAGATGCTGGTAAGATTCAAAAGGTAAGGTTCATAAGGCATATTCTTTATTTAGGAAATTGCAACTAAAAGGCAGTGCTTGTTTGAAGGCCAAAAAAGAGAAAAGAGTATTTGTTGGCATAGCATACCTGTTGCAAGTTCTTAATTCTGGAATTTGTTTCTTGAGTCTATCTCTGAATTTTATCAAATTCTCACTCACCCCGTAATGGTATCAGAGTCATATTTCCTTAAAAGATCTTGATTGAAACTCAGAAAGAGTCCATTACCCATGACAGATAAAATGCTTTCTCGTCCTTCTACTTCTTCAACCCATATTTCTTTACCTCCTATACCTTTAAAGTCTCATTTTGCTAAGAAAATTTCCTCTTTATATGTAGTAGACTTTATCCAAGAGGAAGATAAAGTACAACCAACAGATCTTCCTATTGTAAATCCTTATCTACCATATACCAGATCATCCTTTTCACCTATAAAATCCATAAAAGCTCTCATCCATAATACTCCTAAAAAAGCTAAGGAGTATGTTCAAGCTTCAAAGTTTGATAGTCATCTTATCCAAGCATCTTCAGAAGAGCAATTTGTTAACCTGAAGATTCCAACTAAATTTCCCAAAGAATGGCGACAAGCAGGATATTCTCATATCCATTTTGGTGCTATTCGATTGGTACTAAAGGCAAACCTGTTGTGGCACGTATTGCGCTCTTGGATTCCAGATACTTGGAATACCAACATGCTTGTATTGCTACTATTGAGGCAACTCTTAATTCTGGGCTAGTGATGGTCACTCTCTTCCCAAATTTTACTATGGCGTTAGCAGATCCTAATCTGTTAACCACATTAAAGGTACAGATTCAGATTGTTGGAGCCCCTCAAGTTCCAACTGCAATTGTGGCAACTCTACACTACCAGATCGTGTATAAAGTTCAAGATCATGCTTTCAATCTAGCAAATCATGGGACAAATGATTCATTGCTATTTACTGTCAACATAAATGACCAGCCTCATTGTGCTCATGTTCCCAAACAAATACCAAAAGAAGAACTCTTACAAATGTTACCAGAAACTTGGGTGACTAAGTACGAGCAATTGCACCAACATAGTCAACCCATCCAGTCCACCAGAAGCCAGATGATTTCCAAAAAAGATGGATCCACGATGATCAAATTTGACCACAGTCATTTACAATAACATAAGAAACCTTCTATTTTTCCAACACAGCTAATGATGCAACCTATTGGTAACCCCATAGCGGGTCAAGATAAGGAAGATTCAGAATGTTGCTGTGATGCATGTGAACCAGGACCTGAAAGAAAGATGATTAACACTTCACTGCTGAAGGAAGACCTTTACTTTTCTTTAGAGATGAAGTTACAGGTCACTGTCCATGGGATGTAGATTGTTCTTGTGAATTTTGTGTTGATGACAGACTTGCCAGGTGGATTGATGATCTTGATAACACTGTTCGAAACCAACGAAAGGAGAAGAAAAAGAAAAAGAAGAGCTCAACTTAGTCAGAGTTCTACAAAAGGTGGATGGCAGGAGATCCAGATATTGGACCTCTTGGAGAAGATAATGGTAAATTTGTTTACCTTGTTGATTATTCAAAAATGTCAACAAATTCTCCAATCCTTTCTTCCCCACCAAAATTACCTCTTTTACCTCCTCCATCATCAAAACCTCCTCCTTCACAAAAAAATATCAAGGCTTACTTCTCAAAATACAAATCCTTTTCCTCAGCCCTGTTATAAAAAGATCAGTAAATAGGTTCAGAAAAACCCTTTACCTCATCAAAAACCAATTCCTTGTGTTTCTATGGTTCAACCTTCAAGTTCCAACTCTTATGATAAAGAATTTCCCCCACTTAAGGAATTCACAAACAAAAAATCCCTTCAAAACTCCAAACTGATGCATCTGGCACACTTTTAAAGCCAAGTGCTGCAGAAGCAACTCTGAACTGGCAAACTGAGAATGCTTTGGCTCAAAATAAAACCTTGAAGCAGATAGATTCAAATGTGACACATCTTGATTCAAAGCTTGCAAAGGTTGAGACTAAAGTAGATGAAGTACAAATTCTGATAAGAGTTTTGGAGAAGAGAGTAGATCACTTTCTAAGGAACGAGCCGCACCGGGACAAGATTTCTTTTCTCACATGGCTTAAAGAGAAAAAGAAATCCAAAAATTAAAAGATCAAATTAAAGTCCTAGAAGAAACAGGGAAAATTCCCTCCAAGAACAAAGCCAAGCACTTATGAGATTTACATAGAGATAAAGAGACAAGAAGAAGCAAAAAAGAAAGAACAACAGAAAAAAGAGATGGTAGAAAAAGCAAGTAAGGAAGAAAAACGCCTTGGTAAGAGGCTTATGAAGCAAAAAACTCCTCCAACATCGTCGTCACCAAAACAAGTCTTAAAATCCTTGATGATTAGATAAGATGCTGATAAAAATCCTTTAACGACTTTTTTAAAGGATTACAATGAATCTATGATTCCAAAGATTACGGCCATGCAGATCACTGATCAACCTTCAGAATCAGAAAAATATGATTCCCACTCAGAATTAGATTCATCAAGAGAATGTTCCAATGACAACTCAAAAGATGAAGGTTTTTCCAAAGTTCTACATGTTGAACCCAAAGTAGAACAATTTGATGATGAGGATAAAGATATGCCCAGAGCATCACAAGACTCTTCATCTCAAGCTCATTCTCATCCTACTGGAAAATCCTCCATTGGAAGAATTACTTTTACTCTTGACGATATCCAACCAGAAAAATGGCGGGACAGAATTCAAGAATTTCATTCATGGCTGGAAACCCGAAAACTTTCAAAAGAAAGTAACTATAATATTCTCATGGAGTTTGTTTCCAAATTCACTGGAATGCTCAGAGATTGGTGGAACTTCATAAGTCATGCTGATCAAATGCAATTCTTGGTCTTACAAGATCTTACGCAGCTTATCAGGATAATCCATCATCATTTTATTGGAAATCCAGAAGATCTTTTGACCTTGAAAAGAAGGGAATTCTACAAAAGAAAGTGATACTCCTATGATAAAAAAGACCTAGCAAAGCATTTCAAAATAATGACAATTATTTTTTGCTTTAGGTCTCAATATCAACCTCAAACCAATCATACTCTCATCTCTTCCTGATCCATTGCAAGTTGCAGTTAATCAAGCTCTTGAGAGACAAAATAAAAATATTCTAAATCTGACTGTTGGAGAAATCCAACAAGAGGTTTTTGTCGCATTAGAAGATATCTGCAACAGAAGGAAGATATTCAAAGACTACCTCCATAGTGATAAGAGGTTAGACCGTGCATGTGATGATTCCCACCTGAAGATCAAATGTCCTAGAGATAGATTTTATGATTGTCATTTTAAAAAGAAAAGGCATTATAAACGATATCTCTCTGAGAAATTTTTAAAGAGTCACAAGAGGAAGAAGTTTAATTGGAGATACCTGAGAAAGAAGCACCTTGGATCGAAGAAGTCAAACAGATGTTTTCTGTTCAAGCAAAAAAGACATTTTGCAAAAAATTGTCCTAAAAATAAAAAGGGTGCAAAGATGATCATTCAAATGATTCAGAAAGCTGGATTAAAGATAAAAAAAGATGATGATATAGAGTCAATTTGCTTCATTGATGATGAACCATCTGACAGAACTATTGGAGCCATTGAAAATGATAAATCCTCTTCTAATCCAGATTATTCTGATTATTCAGATGTTCAGATGATGCAGGCTCAAACCCAACACATCCAAAATAGACCTGCAATAATTCCACAAATTCCTGTCAAGATTATTACAAAGAAATACAATAAGCCTATTACTGTAATAGCATTTATGGATACAAGAGCTACTGAGACAATCATGAACCCAAATGTCTTACCTACTAAATATTGGAGACCCTATGTAAGGCATTTCAATTCAGCTGCAGACTATCATTTCACCACTCACCTGATTAGTAAGTCTATAACCATTCAATTCTTTCCAAACTGTTCCATCAAAACAGAAGTTTTGGGATCAAAAGTCCCAGGAAAAGATATTGCAATTGGTTTTGACCTCTACCAAAAAGCCCAACAATTAAGAATCCTTCCTGATGGAGTCCGTTTCAAATCCTTTTTCAAACCCTATGTTTCAATTCCCAAACTCTTTTCTATCCAACAAGATAAAATCTTTCAAATCATTCAGAAATTGAAAGATAAATCTTGTGCTGATTCTCATTCAGAATTTTTGCTCAAGTGTTTCAATCCTTTATGGATAAATTCTAATTTCTTTATTTCCCTTCCATTCAAGAAAAATGAAGACATAAACCCCACAAAAGCTAGCCATACAGGAATGAATCCAGACCACCTTCTACTAGTTGAACAAGAATGTGAAGATCTTCAGAAGCAAGACTTGATAGAGCCCTCTCACTCACAATGGGCTTGTGAAGCTTTCTATGCAACAAACTATCAGAACAAGTTCGTGGAAAGCTTAGATTGGTAATTAATTACTAACCTCTCAATTTTTTCCTTCAAGATGATAAGTTCCCATTGCCAAACAGAAATTCTTTGTTTTTAAGCCTGGCAAGAGCAAGAATCTTTTCAAAGTTTTATCTAAAAGCAGGCTTTTGACAACTTGGAATTTATCTTGAAGATAGAGCCAAAACAGGGTTTTGCATCCCCAACAAGCATTTTCAATGGAAAGTCATGCCATTTGGTTTAAAAACTGCGCCATCTTTATTCCAGAAGGCAATGATTCGAATTTTCCAACCTCTCATGAAAAGTGCTTTAGTCTACATTGATGATATTCTCCTTTATAGTCCCAATGAAGAAGCTCACGCACAGCTATTACGAGACTTTCAATCCCTTACTGAGCACTATGGGATTATGCTGTAAGAAAGGAAAATGCAGATCAACAAATCAGAAATTAAGTTCTTAGGTATGAATCTCAAATATGGACAGTATGTTCCTAGACCTCATATCGCACAAGAACTCTTCAAAGTTCCAGATGAAAACCTATCCACAAAACAAGTACAGCAATTCTTAGGTATTGTCAACTACTGGAGAGATTTTGTTCCTCAAATCTCTAAGTATACTAATCCCCTCAGAAAAATGCTCAAAAAAGATCTTTCACAATGGTCTTCTCACCAGACCAAAGTAGTTCAAAAGCTAAAAGGAGATTTGCAGAATCTACCATCACTTCAAATCCCTTCTGATGGAAGAAGAATCCTCCAAACAGATGCAAGTGATAAATATTAGGATGTTATTCTCCTTGAAGAAAAGCAAGGAAAGAGACATATTTGCGGATTCAAGAGTGGAAGATTCTCAGACTCAGAAATGTATTACCACTCAATTTTCAAAGAAATCCTTGCAGTCAAAAAAGGTATATTCAAGTTTGAGTTCCACCTTGTTGGATATCATTTTCTGGTAGAAATGGATATGTCCTCTTTTCCTCAGATACTCGAATTCAAACAAAAGAAAGTCCCTCATCCTCAACTGCTTAGATGGGCTGAATGGTTCTCAAAATTCTCTTTTGAAACCAAACACATTAAAGGCCAAACCAATGTTCTTGCAGACTTCCTTTCAAGACCCAAAGATGAAATCTTTACATTTAGCAGAATCTATTGGCTCAGGCCCATAATGATGTACAGACCATTTTCATCTTCTACTTCCCCATCTTCAACCTCGAATAAAGCCTATCCAATCTCCCCAAACCTTAACTCAAAATTTCCTCCAGAAGTCCTTGATCTTGTAATTCAAAAAACCTTTCATCAAAAAACCCAAAAGATGATGTTTGAATATCAAACACAAGTTTTCAGAAACTTTGGAGGTTTAATCCTGAAACCATGGGGTATACATCCTGAATACTCATTTATTCACCCTATTCACTTTGAATTTCTGGAACAACCAGAAAAACTGAAATTGTTTTTATGATACCTCACTCATCTTTACCATATACTCATACAGTTTCACATTAATGATCTCAAATATCACCTGTTGAAAGCAGTCAGAAAAAATGTTCAATCTGAACACCATAACTTCTTTACTTTTCTCAGTTGATTTTTTCCTCTACCTCAATGGTTAAGCATGATGAATAATTATAAAAGTCCAGTAAATCACATGATTATAATATTTTACAAACCTTAATATTTTGTATTCATTATTCAACCAAGCTCGTGATTCGAGGGTCGAACACTTGTCACCTGACTGAATATGGTACAGTGAGTACAAGCTGATATATATTGTATCTCAAAAAGTACGCTTTCATTTTCCATTTATCTAAAACTAAAAGTATGTTTGGTAGTGGTGGATGCTTGGAATTTCAAAAATTTTCTAATCCATAACATACAAACAAATCACTGTCTTTGATTATTATTGATCAGTGACTGAATACCGATGTGGATTCCTTTGTCTCGATTCTCTCCTTTCTTCGAAAAAACCTTTTGAAACGCTGCCAAAGCCGGCACTTTGCCGCTACTCCACTGTCATTTTTCACTACAGATTTCAAGTTCGCTGCTGCAAGAAGCTAAGGTGAGCTTAGAGTTCAGAGCAAATGTGGCGGCGGAGCTTCGGTACCGGCAGTCACGCGGTGGACGCTCTGAAAAAGAAGAAGTGGGACGCGCTCGTGATCGGAGGAGGCCATAACGGTTTGACGGCAGCGGCTTACTTAGCTCGCGGCGGTCTCTCCGTTGCCGTGCTCGAGAGACGCCACGTTATCGGTGGAGCGGCTGTGACTGAAGAACTGATCCCTGGCTTTAAGTTCTCTCGATGCAGTTACCTGCAGAGCCTCCTCCGTCCCTCCGTTATCAGGTTTTCAAAGCACATTTTCCATGTTATTATGCTGATTTATTTTGATTTTTGAATTTTTCGTTGTTTTTAAAGATTAAATGAGGCTATCTTCTTATTATTTATGTTTAAATTTGTTAGTGAACTAGAGTTAGCGAGACATGGATTGAAGTTGTTGAAGAGGAATCCATCATCGTTTACGCCTTGTTTGGATGGGAGATATCTTTTGTTAGGGCCTACTGAAGTGCTTAATCATATGGAGATCTCCAAGTTCTCCAAACGAGATGCCGATGCTTATCCGATGTAAGTATCGGTTTTGATTTCCTAATTTTCCTTTAAAAATTCGAGTTCTGAGCTTAAATTTATTTGTGAATAATGTTATATCATTTCTAGTAGTGAAACGAGATTACACTAACTTGTAGATGAATTCTAGTGGTAACAAGTTCAAACAGCAATCTCTGATTTTCTTTTTCTTTCTCAACAATCTGTTTTATTGTTTCTTTTTAATTTCATAGATATGAGAATCAATTAGAGAGATTCTGTACACTCATGGATCCACTTTTGGATTCATCGCCTCCTGAATCTTTGCAAGGTATTTCATCTCTCCAAGATCGTCTCAAGAATAAAGTACACAACTTGGTATTTTGGACTCGTTTGCTGCACCAGGCTGCTTCCTTGGGGCAGAAAGACATGGTGTAAGAGTTCCTTCCTCTAAGTTGAAATGGCTTCTGATATTGTCAATGTCGCTATTGCAAATATAGAAGTAGTTAGAAACTTGCCTATAGGGATACTTTGTGCAGTCTAGTTCAAACAAAGTAAATAACTACCTACCTTGAGGTGCTTGCACATTTCATTTGTGAAGTCAGTCAGTCCATTCCAGTGAATTCAGTCTAAGCCTTACGTCATGTCTATTTATTTTCTTTTACAGGGATTTTATGGATCTTTTATTGTCCCCAGCTTCGAAGGTTTTGAATAACTGGTTTGAGGTTGTTGCTTGACTTCATTGCTTACGATAATCAGGAAACTTGGTTTATTTCCTTCAGTGTCATAAAGAAATTGATTTATGGTGATTTCAGCTTTGTTTTGTTTTACGAATACTTTGCCTAGCCTTAAACAAGATAACTTAGAAAATACTAAAACTGGTTGGATGCTCATTTCATTCTCTGCAGTAGCTAAAGGATCGCATATAGGTTTGACCAATTTCAAAATAGACGTATTAATAAAAAAAAAAGAGTTTTATGCTCATTAGTTTACAGTTTTTTTTTTTTGTTGATTGTGATATGTACAGACAGATGTTCTGAAGGCAACCCTTGCAACAGATGCTGTGATAGGGAGTACGGTAAGAACTTCTAACAAAAGTAGTAAAATACCTCGGTTTCAATCTAAATTAGTCTCTATAATAAGTCATAGAGGGATAAATGCTATACCTTAAACACGTTGTACAATTTAACAGGCATCCACTTTTACTGGAGTGATATGTTAAGAGATGAATTTTTTACTTTGTGGGTTATTTTACATCTTCTCCTCCAATTTGTCTTGTAGGCTAGTGTCAACACGCCAGGGAGTGGATATGTACTGCTGCATCATGTGATGGGAGAAACTGATGGTGATCGTGGAATTTGGTCGTAAGTATTTTGTTGCTTGATTTGTCTATTAAGCTGTGAATCAATGACCTAGTAAGCCTTGAATTGGTTCATTATCCTTCTCCCATTCTTTAGAATATTTTAGTGTATTTTTACTAACAGTCACATGCTACTCTGTATGTCTGGACTTAAGAGAGCCTTTAAGAAGAAAAACTTGGTAACAAAATTTTGTGATTCTTGTCTAACCAACTCAACCAACTCAGCATAAGAATATTTTTTTTTCCTTTTTTCTTAATCTTTCTCTTCATAAGTTACCTCTTTTGTTTCTTACATTCCAAGAAAAGTGGTGCCAATGTTTATAGTGGCATTGGCTATTGGTACGTTTTTACTTTTAGATATACTCAAAGTTGGTGCAACTTGCATATCTAGGAGAATATGATCACAGAACTTCCTATACTACTTATCTTTACTAAAGAAACAAAATGGTGGAGAAAATTAGGTATTCGTCGATGCTTTCCAATGATTAATCTGAACTTACATCTAATTTTTCTGCAATGGCATCTAAATTGTTCATTTCGGTTGTTGAGCAAGCCTATTGTTTCTTCTTGAGAGACCAAAAGTAATGTGATCAAGATACTACTTCTGAATTACGACCTAAAATTAAAATTTCATATCATTCCTTCCTAACCAAGTGGTGCCACTACTCTTTTTAAACTTTGGAAATTTAGTCTCTTGTAATATGGCATTGTGAAATTCTGTTACGGTCTGTGCTGCTATGCTCATAAATTACCTATGGTCTATAATGAACGCTTATTTATTTTGCACTTATATACTATGGGGACTCTTCCCTTCGCTGGGCTCTGTTTTTTATTATGTTGATATTACATTTATTCCAGAGAGACACAGTGTCTTTTCAGATTATTCTAATGTACTATCATGATAAGCTTTCTCTTAAGCAACCAATGCTCCCAAAGACTAACCAATTTTGTAGATATGTTGAAGGTGGAATGGGGTCGGTATCCATGGCTATCGGCAATGCTGCCCGGGAAGCTGGGGCTCATATTGTCACAAGTGCAGGGGTATACTTGCTTGAATCGCTTCTCTCCTTATGGATGAACAGAACTTATTCTATGAAGTTTTATTTTGATCTCTTTGTGATTGTACAACTGCATCGAGTCATATTTATGAACATGAATTTGACAAAAGAAAAGAAAATTGGATTTATTTTGGTTACTGTCATGCAATTTACTCTCTAGTTCCTTTTGATACTAATGCTTTCTAGTAAAATGCATGTTGAGCAAATCATGTGGATTCTTGCTTTAAACTTTATGCTTCAATTCTCACCTTCACTATATTGGCTATTATATTGTCAAGGTTTCAGAGCTGATAGTTGATGGCTCGGGCAAAGCAAATGGGGTTAGTTTTCGTACCCATTTTTTCTGCCATGTAACAGATCTTTAAGCTTGAATCAAACTAAATCATTTTCGTAAATATGACCAACATTATTTAGGTGTTGCTGGCTGATGGTACGATGGTGCAGTCTTCAAGCATTTTATCAAATGCGACACCTTATAAAACTTTCATGGTAAAACTCTACCGCCTGTTTATTTTGGTAATTAAATTCTGCTTTTAAATGTACTTTTAGTTAGTTTTAATATCTGTTGTAGGAATTGGTGCCACAAAATGTTCTTCCTGATGATTTCACACGTTCTATTAAGTATTCTGATTACAGCTCTGTAAGATCCTCTCTTTAATTCTTTTATTTAACGCAACTTATTAATTTTTTTACATCACATACTTGGCTATACATACAATAACTAGCCAAAAGATAAATCAGCTATTAACTATGTTACTCAGACTTGTGTGAGTGTCGTATGTATGTCCTTATATTCGTGTGTCGAACATGAGTGTTGGCCACAGCTAAAGAGTCCGAGCAACATAGGTTTTTAATATTCAGCAAGCATGGATATATTGTGAGATCAATTTAGTCTGCTGATAAAGAATGTTTATAGAATGTAATTATACTGCCATGTGCTAAACATATTTAGCTATCATTTATCGAAACAGGGAACTACCAAAATAAACCTAGCTGTTGATAAGTTGCCTGATTTCCATTGTTACAAGTCAGTTGATGAGCTTCAGTACACCGGTACCATTCATATCGGTTCTGAGAGGTATGTTGCTATTCTTTTGCACATGTTTTCTGGTCCATGCAAAGAAAATCGTTATTTAGAATGGTAACTCTAGCACTAACATCATAATGGTTACTTCACCGTATCGTCTCTGTTTTGGATTCGAAGTTCAAACTCAAAGATAACGTGTGATTTTTTCAGCATGGAGGAGATCGATTCAGCTTGTCAAGATGCAGTCAATGGATTGCCATCAAGAAGGCCAGTCATTGAAATGACAATTCCATCCGTACTGGACAAGACGATTTCTCCACCTGGTACCTAATTTTGGAACTTTTGTATCATCACATTGTTAGATCCTTTTCTTCTCTCTCTCGTATTTTAAACTAATGTTTTTTACATTAGACCATTATGAGATTTGCTACTTAATAGTACTGACAGTCTGACAGAATCTTACATGTTTTAACAGGTAAGCATGTCATTAACTTGTTCATCCAATATACCCCTTATAATCCATCCAACGGCAGCTGGGATGATCCTGTTTACAGGGTGAGTAGAATTTTGTTCAAGTTATCCATTTCCAAAAGCTTAGTTAGCATTAGAACTGGTAATTCATGTATTTATGCCATGTTTGTGTATTTTCTAGTATCATAATCGTGTTTAAAGCATGTAGATCAAAGTTCTTATAGGCTATGATGCATGGGAGTCTTTATTTTCCCTAAACATTCCATGTCTAACACTCGTCTTTAGCTTGGGTACCATAAGCTTATTTTTGAGCCAAGATGCATGGTATCATTGCTCCATTGCTGACTGTTTCCTCATGCTAATCGTATCTTTAATATTGTAGGAATCATTTGCACAAAGATGTTTCAACTTGATTGATGAATATGCGCCGGGGTTCAGCTCGTCGGTCATTGGCTACGACATGCTAACTCCTCTGGACCTTGAAAGAGAAATTGGCTTGACAGGTTCTTTATATCTATAAGTCTTTGAGCCTGCTAATCTGTTCCTTGTTTAACTTGCATAAATCATTTTTACTCGTGACTTACCTTGAACGTTCTACTTTAGGGATGGTAAATAGATTGCAAATTTAGGGTATGTTCAGTATTGTTTCTAAGCACTTTTGGGACAAAAACATTTTTAAACAAGCTGCTTTTAGAGAAAAAAATATTTCTCCCGAGCCAAAAATTGGCTCAAAAACATTTTTTTTTAAAAGCTGAAAATTTTAGCTTCTCCCTCAAAGTATTTTTTTTTTCCAAAAACACTTGAGAAGCATTCCTAAACTAGGTGTTGAATATTCGCAAATATCAGATTTACTTTTTTACAGAGTCAAATGTAAAGAAAACGGATATCTAACCCTTTATATCTAATATCAATATCCAAATCAGGTTTACTTTTACGGTATCCGCTCTACTTTCTAAAATTTTTGTTGTGGATTTAGATATGACGGATAATTTAATAAATTCGGGATTCAAAATAATACTTGAATTTAATACATAGATTTGAATTTTAAAGCAGATTAGTATATTTTGATTTGAACTTTACAAAAATGGTAGATACACGATCCGCTGTTTTACCATCTAATAGAAAAATAACTCTATTAACTTTAAGTCACTGACATCCATTTTTATTAGGAGGAAATATCTTTCATGGTGCTATGGGATTAGATTCTCTTTTCCTCATGCGACCTGTTAAGGGATGGTAAATTTGATTACTCCTTTCTCTTTCTCTTTCTCATTTTTTTAATCATTTTAGAAGAGAAAAATGCATGTCTAAATTTTAAATTAAATATTAATTGATATATAATCCAAACGTGTGGATGTAGGTCGAATTATAGGACTCCAGTACCAGGTCTTTACTTGTGCGGGAGTGGTGCCCATCCAGGCGGTGGTGTGATGGGTGCACCCGGCCGCAATGCAGCAAAGCTGGTTCTTGAAGATTTCAAGAAAAAAATGAAATGATTTTCAGCAAAAAAGAAAATCAAGATCAGCTCTGCTTTTTTGGGTATGCTTTGGGAAATGTTATCCTTTCATCTTTAGTCCTTCACGTAAATTTGTTGTTTATTTATGACTACAATGCCTGATTGATTATTACTAATTATTATTATCTAATATTAGTTAACTAAACAAATTAATTATAATTTAGATTTATTATATTATACTAATTAATATAACTAGAGTTTGTTTATTTTATTTATTAACATAATTATATTTTTAATATATTAATAAGTATAATTTACTATAATTATTAATTTGTTTAGTTATTTAGTAATATAATTTTATGTTCATATTTAAGTATTATTTCTTTTGTATAATTACCGAATATTTGGAAATAAAAGTATTATCGCTCTAAAATGTAAATTATATATTTTCTAAAAGGTCAATAATATTAGTAAAAAAATAAAAACAATCAGCTAAATTAATAGGGTAATTTTATTTTCATAATAAAACACTTTTAATTTATCTGATTATTAAATATTAAGTGCCATTTACTATAGTTATTATTAATTTGTTTAGTTATTTGGTAATATAATTTTATATTTATAAATTAAGTAATTTTTTGCTTAATATATTTATTGTATAATTAACATTTTGGTAATAAAATAATATAATTGCTAACATATATATTAAAAAAAGTTAATAATATTAATGAATAATTAAACCAATTACCTAAATGAATAAAGTAATTTCATTTTCATAATGAAGTAAAGTTTTAATTAATTTATTGCATAATTAACAATTTAATAATTGTTATTACAATATTCAGTATTATTATATTAATTTCATATGCAACTAGTTACAATTTTTTTAAATGTATTTTATATTTTCAAATAATCATAAAAGAATACAATTAATAATTATAATTAAAAAACTTCCACGTTACAAAAATTGTTTAATGGTTATAACTAAATTCATGTATCAAATAAAAATAGTTTTTATTTATATAAATTCCACAATGAATTTCAACTATTGTTAATTACACATATAACTATTAATTGTATTTTTTTAATTTTAGAATTTTTAATTACATATACATAATCTATATAAAATAAAATTATTGATTTCTACAATAGGTGAATTCAATTATAATGTTACTTATTCCAAGTTTCCAACCTACAAGCAAAGTTAAGAAACTATCATAAATCCCTGTTGTTTAATTTGTATTTTCCTTGATATACTGCAGCAGCAAGTGAATAGGATATTAATCTTAATTAAATTAGTAATAGTTTAAGTATATTATAAAACCTAAATAACATATATAATGATTATATTTTAATAAAGTCTAATATAATTTAAATAATTATTATAGTATAAATTCCATAACAAACTCTAAACCCTAATATTAAATTAAGAATAATTGTATTAATTATTTTATATATTATATAATAATATACTTTAACATCTTTATTATATTAATTAGTAATTACATGCACGAGGGTTCAGTTGGATTCATAAGCAGTACATATTCGTGTGTGTTCAAACAACAAAGGAAGCGGACCATTCAAAGAAAATTGCATACCCCTATGAAAATACTTGCAATAGTAGAACTCTAGCCCCCAAAAGAACGAGCAAAAACCAATGGTCTAAAAAGTTATTAAGGGTCAATATAACAATATTTTTAATAAGCACTTTTGAGACAAAAAACTCATTTGAGACAAAAGCAATTCTAAACAAGTTATTTTTTTTTATAGAAATAATTCTTTTCAAACTCCAAAAATTGGCCAAACAAAGAAGCACAAAATTTGAACTTTTTTAAAAGCGTTTTTTTATCTCAAAAGTGATTCTTAAAAGTATTACTAAACTAATCTTTTAACTTGAGGAACTCAGATTAAAAGCATAAAAGAATTGTAAACATCAGGACAAATATTAGAAGTTGTAAGCAGAAAAATAATTTTAATCATCCCTCTAAAATTTTTTAATATGTGGATCTATATGAAAATAGATTCATTCAAGCATTTAAGCTAATATACAAACCCAAAAAAGGTTAGCTAAAGAAAACTCACGTTGAGAAGAAAATAATTCGAGGGTTGATTTAAACTTTCTTTGAATGCAGAACAACTACCTACTTAGCCAACTAGAAGCAGATTTCGGGATGAATGAGATAGCATTTGTTGCAGCTTCTAACCTACATTATGGTTTAAGGGTCATCAGTTAATCATCAATACATGAAAATGAGAAAGACATAAAACAAAATTGCATGCATGTATATATTTGCTATCCTTTCTAAGTATATGTTCCCTTTCGAGTAAACTTGTTCATAAGTCGGATTACTCAAAAACCCATCCGAAACATGAAAAAATTTAGACAAACATTCGAAGCCTGAATAATAAGCTTCAGCAAAAATTAAACCCACTTATGATATGAACCAAACTTGGGCATCAACATTCCAAGCTTAAGTTAGCCCAGCCCATTTTATTTTATATATTACGTAATTAAATCACATAAAATTAAATATATAATACTATATAAACATTAAAGAATGTGTTATTTAATTTAAAATTTCAATAAAACAAAAACCATCTAAAATGTTAAATATTAAATTAAAAATAATATGAGCTAGTATAAATTGAGTTTAGGTTAGTCATTTAATATAGGCGAACTTAAGCAAACATATAGTATACTAAAATCATACATAAACCCAATCCAAACCTACCTTCGAGCATTGTCAACTTTATTTAATTTAATTTATATTTAGAAGATTATACACAAACTCATGTTCAAATTATGCAGACACAGACAAAGTAGCATGCTTCACACACACACAAAAAGAGGGGAGAGAGTGAGAGAGAGCACTTAGAAATCTCTTAGACTGCCCTCATAATTTCTGTTGATCTTGTTTCAAGCACTTGGCCTCCCAAAATGATCTCATCCAAGATCGTGTGTATCTGTATAACAGTTATTGAAGCTTTGAACAAAAATGAAGAGATAAGAAAGCCAAATCGGTGATAAGAGCACCAAACAAAAGCAATCATTTGATAGATTTAAATAAAAATATTGTAGTAATAAAGTGTTTTAATAGTCGTTAAATCAGTTTCGAGTGTACACCTAAGGCATTATAATGATGTCATAAAAAGTAATCCTTGCCTAACAGGGCATAAAGACACTAACGCTCCATTCTGCCAGTAACTTGGGAAATTAGGCAAAAGCTAATTTTGAGTAACTAACAAGCTCAATTGCAGGAGAGCACCAAGCATCATAAGAAAGCTATTTTATTCCGACTTTTCGTTTCTCTAGTGTTTGACTTATATTTAGACATGGATATGAAGCACACCGTAATGGGCCTCCCAAAATTTTGGAAAACATCATTTTTTTTCTTGAAATTTGTTGAAATTTTTAATTTGCGCCCCCCCCCAATTTTTGAAAATTTTAATCAAGCTCTTCTAAATTTTGTTGAAATTCTCATTAATCTCATAAAAAATTTATAAATTTTAATTAGACTTCCAATTTTTTGAAAAAAAAAATCTCATTAAACTTCAATAATTTTTGAAAATTTTAATTAGGCTCCCAAAACTTAATCCCAAGATCCACCATTGCGAAGACCCTCTAAATAATTGAAAAAGACACGTACCCAAACCCAACACTTAAGTTTGAGTCTAAGTAACATAGATAAGAAAGCCTCCCCTGCCATCATTTAATATCTAAAATCTTAAAGTATACCCCTCCCCCCACATATATTTATATATTCCAACATCAACTCCTATTTACCTAGGTGCTATCCTCTTGTACTTTATGTTTATTATTCCAATGAAGACACTAGATCTCGTTTACATGTAGAATCTAACATTCCATGGCACTAAATATATACATGTATATCTATCTATATATAAGTGATGAGGATACACAACCTTGCTGTAATTGAACACTATGTCAAGCTCACAAACATTCTTGAAGCATCTTTCCAATGTTAGTTGCACAAGAACTGAATGCATCACATCTAAAGTAAGTAAAATTATCCAATATTTGAAATAAAATATCAGCAATTATGGTTACGTCCAGCTTTACTAGTTTGTAAAGAAAATACATGAAAAAACCAGTACATTGATCTTATTAGACAGTATACAATTTTAGAGCCAACAATTCCATTAATCTTACAGTTTAATAAATAAAAATGGTTTTATATGATTAACATCTACGAAGCTTATTGATGCGATCAAACCTTTCCACTTGAAAGACACCAAGTTAAAACTCGATTAAATTTGATGACATAACATCAATGATTATTGATTCCAGTCCTCAAATGAACAAATCTATTTCATAAAAGAGTTTAATCAAAATGCAACTTACTACTTTGTAAAGAACATGCATGACAAAACCAGTACATTGATCTTATTAGACATCATGTAATGTTAGAGCCAACAATTCCATTAATCTTACACTTCAACAAAAAAAATGATTATATACAATTAACATCTACAAAGCTTATTGATGCAATCTAACCTTTTCCACTTAGAAGACAACGAGTTAAAACTCAACTAAATTTGATAATACAACATCAATGATTATGGATTCCAATCCTCAAATGATAAAATCTATTTTATAAAACAGTGTAATCAAACTGAATTCAACTTCAAATAATCACAAAGATAATCAAACAGGCCGTTTTCAGCTTTATGAAAACTTTTCCTATCTATAATGCAAGGTTTGAATATTCAGACATGTCAAACAATCGAGTAATTCAACCCCTAACTTTGAAAAGATCATAGATGATTACTCCATTATAAGTAACTTCACAAAAAATATTAGAAGCTTACGTTGTATATTTGTCAAGCATGGCTAGTTCATTTTCTGAACTATCAAATACAACGACAAAGTAAAGAGCGGCAAAATGGTTGTAGACAAGGCGACTGTCCTGCAGGTGAGAATTAAAAATAATAATTAAACAGAGTTCTGTGACAAAAGCAGAGGTAAAATAAAGCTATCTCAGTGATTAACAAGATTTAAATTAGAAATCAAGAAAAAAATGAGATTACCGGACCAAAAATTGATTCCGCTTCTATGAAATTGCTCACATTCTCAGGTCTACTGCACAAGATTGTTAAAAGATCAAAATCAAAATCGAAAGCAAAAAAAGAAATCCAAGTACGAAATCAAGAACTATCGATTGGATCAAATAATGTACGAGAACATAAAAACTCATTCTAAGTTTCTCGTGATTCAAACAACGGAAAGTTCAAATGAATCACAGCTAAAGTAAGAAGAAGTAGAAGCAGGTCAAAAGATCGAACCTCCAAAAACGCGGCGTATAAGCTCTTGCTGTTTCTCCACTGGCTGATTTCAACAAAATTCAAAGCGACATGAATAGCAAAGGAAATCGAATTAATTAATATTAATAAAATCACGACATTCATTTTAAAATTAAGAAGATAAAAAAGAAAGAATCAAATGAGAGAAAAATCTCAAAAAGAAAAAGTGAAGTTTACCAGATAATCGAAAAACTTTGCAAGGCGAGGCTTGCCTTGAGTGTTCATCACCATCACAGCTTTTATCATTTTCGCTCCACTCTCTCGCTCTAAAAACCAAACAGAGCTTTTGGATCTCTGAAATTTAAAATTTCACATCAAGTTTATATAGTTCTTAAATTTACGAAAGGACAAAAAGGTCTTCAACCAGTCGATTGTAACGATGGAATTTCAAAGGTTAAAATTGGAAATATGGTCTATAGGAGAAATTAAGAAATCGGCAAATAGGAAGCGTCAGTATAGTTGATATTTTGCAATTTTTTATAGTTGGATAATAAAAAGAAATTCACAGTTGCAGGACATCTATTGGAATTTGCCCTAACACATTTAACTATTTTAATTAAAATATTTGCATGAATTTTTTAAAAGAAATACAAATTTCAACTCATGTTGATGTTTTATGAAAAATTATGAATATTCCAAGTCAGTGTTCTAATATCATATTGATAAATTTAGTGTTTTACATTTTATCATTTTGGTCATTAACTTTTTAAATTTTAGATAAATTCTTTTTTTTTTGACAGAAAAGTTAATCGGGCCATTAATCTTATAATGACATTGATATATAACTAGCATGACAATCTAATTGTACTTCATAAAAATTCAAAAAAAAATCAAATATTTAAAAAAAAATTAAAAAAAATACACCAACAATAAAGTAAAATTATGCATGGACTGTTATGTAAGCTACCATATCAATACTATTAAAATTTTAATAGTTCAATCAATTTTACATAAAAAAATAATTTAACTCGATTTTAAAGGTTGATGATGAAAATGATAAAAAAAAATAGAGCCAAAGCGATAATGAGTAAACATTAAAGTCTAAATTTGTTAGTATGAGAATAGTCAATGCCTTAATGGTAGCAACTATTTGGACTAAACAATGATATTATAAAAATAGAAAGACAAAATCAGGAACTAAATCTCAAATTTAATCATAGTATAACGACTAAAACAATAATTTGACCGTATAATAATATAATAATCCACGTCATCTTTTTCTGCACCAGCCCTAGAAAAGGATACCAGTTTAAAAATGGAGGGGAAGAGCAAGCATTGAGACGTTGGCGGCGCCAAAGAAAACGGTGTCAAAACAAATGGCTACTCTTGAAGACGATGAAGCCGATATAGATCCCGTTAAAATGATCTTGCCTGATGAAGAAGGTGAACCGGAGAAGCACACTACGGTAGGTGACGGTGCAGCGAGTCAACAAGTGGAGCAGCATTACATCCGTTCAATCGAATCAACGGTTGTGATTAGACAACTCCCTTTCGAAGGGCTTTCATTCCAGCTTTGGCCAGCTGCTACTACCCTCGTCACGCTCCTCGATAACTACCTCCGTCACCCTAGCAAAAGCCCTCTAACAGCCACCCTCTCAACTGACCGGAAACTAAGAATCTTAGAGCTCGGTTCCGGTACCGGTCTCGTTGGAATCGCAGCGGCCGTCACGTTGGGAGCTAACGTGACGGTGACAGACTTGCCACACGTCATACCCAATTTGAAATTCAACGCGGAAGCAAACGCTGACGGGGTGACTAGAAGAGGTGGGACCGTTGATGTGGCACCGTTGAGATGGGGAGAAGATGATGACGTGGAGGTAATCGGGCGGGAATTTGATCTCGTTTTGGGTTCTGATGTGGTTTACCATGATCACCTATTTGAGCCGTTGCTTAAAACGCTGCGTTTGCTGTTGAATGGAGGAACAAAAAAGAGAGTTTTCGTTATGGCTCATTTGAGAAGGTGGAAAAAGGACTCTGTGTTTTTTAAGAAAGCGAAGAAACTGTTTGATGTTGAGATTTTACATACAGATCCTCCAAAAGAAGGGTCTCGAATTGGAGTTGTTGTTTATGCTTTTATTGGGAAAATTTGATGTTTTTTTGTTGTTGATTTGGGGAATCTACCAAAAATTTGTCGACGAAGCCGATGAAATTGGTGTGTTAAATTCGATGGTTTGCTGCTTTTTTTCAATGTTAATTGGAGCTGATAATTGTCTAATATAAATTTGTTTAATATGTGTTTAATGATTTACCAAAAATGGATTGAAAAGATTCCTTGCTTCAGCAGTTATTCTATTTTCATCATTTGAGAGTTCCAATAATTGGTTTATATTATTCCACCAGTCCCAATCATAGGTAGATATCTGATTTAATTTTTTTAGGATTCGCATATTATATATCCATATAATCTAAGGCTAAATAGATTAAATATGTAGATTTTTTTAAATTGGTTAAATAAATCAGTTTTTTAAGATTTTAAAAAATAGATTGATTTTGAAGAAAGGATGTAAAATCGTATCCAACTAGATGAACATGCAAAGTTTCGTCCAACATGGTAGAAGAACATGTTGACTGTTATCGGAGATTGATTGGTGTAAAATTAATGGACATGGATCATCTGGTGGTGTTACTAGGGATGATAAGAGATGGTGGAGGATGGTATTTACCCAAAAGATTGAAATATGCTCAATTGTAGAAGTTGAGATGTGGGGAGCTTATGATGGTCAACGACAAGCTTGGAGTATGGGGAGCTTAGATGCTATCCAAATGTTGCAGAGTTCCATGTCAGATGTACCCCAATATGCAGTGGCTCAAAATGTTAAACAATTGATTCAAAATTACAGAATTAATGAGAGTGAAGATACAACATGCCAACAAAAAAGGTAATAGGGTTACGGATGCTTTGACTAAACAAGGAAACTTGGTTTTTACAAATTCATGCAGCCATCAGATCATGTTTTAGAGGTATTGACTAAGACAGAATGATTTGATTGTAATAATTTCCATTACCTTTATTTACTAGTCATAGTTGCTACTCGTAATTCTCTATTCTAAGAGTGCTCTGTACAATTTTTGTTGTCTCAACCTCTGCAGAAAACTGTATTGAATAAGCGAAAACCGATGACTTCATTAATGAAAAGCACTTTTACATCAATACAACAATATTATACAACACACAAGCAGCAACAGTAAAACTGGATTATAGCTTTTGATTTCTAACATTTGAGTTTGCATCTTGGCATCGCTAACAGCTACATACACACACTTCAACATCATCGCTTCTTTAGTAATGAGCCTCTGGTTACTTCTTTCTTATTTTGTAAATCTCTAAAGCAAACAAAGTGAATCAACGTTTTCCCATTCGGGTAAATGGCGAATACGCTTGTTCCGATTTTCTTGTCACAGAGAGAGCAAGTACTATCACTCGAAATCTTTACTGTAGCTTTTCTTTGGTTGTAGAGTTCATCTTTAACCTGTTTCAATTATGATTCGAGAAAAGAAAAACGAAAAAACAAATGTACTTTTTGAGCGGCCTCGATATACATACCTATGTATACACAAACATATGATAAGTAAAGGCATAATATAATTTTTTGACATTGACAACTAGATCCACTTTGATATCTGTATTTTTTTTATCCACTTTAACTTGACAACCAGATTAATTTTAGTCAATGAACTTAAAAAATACAAAAATTTGATGATATCACAACATGGTACAATATTAGAGTGTCACATATAGTGTTCTAATTATTGAATTAGTGGTTAGTTTCAAAAAAGAATTATCGAATCAGTGGTTGAACCAATCAGACCACTAGTTTTCTATTCAATCAGTTTGATCCATTCACCTGTTAAACCAACAATAATTAAATAATTATATTATCTCACAAGTAAAACAATTTACATACCTGTAGGTTCTCAGCCTGCCTCAAGCTCTTGATGACAGAGGAGTTCCTGTATGCTTCACTGGACTTTTTTACAAGAGGTCCCAGAAATGGAAGCAAGTTCTGCAGGTGGAAGACGAAATTCCTTAAAGAACGAAACTTACAATTCATCCTCGGAACAACTTAGATGTCGATGACGGTATAAAATTAGCTTTTGTAAAGGATTCAAGATTTTACAACATACCTGTAGTTTGGTCTCCCTCGGTAAGATTTTGAGTGCATAAGCTCCATTGATTCTATCCCACCTTCGACTCAAAAGATCAAGTACCTGATCGAACATAATAATAGAGCCTCCTTCCTCACTGGATTCTTCGATGGTGATATCAGTGTTACTAGGACTAATACGCATATCCTCCGCACCTTCTATTGACGCAATTTGCTTACACCCTACTTTAGATTTCAGTGAAGCTATTGAACTAACCTTTTGGGTCCTTGTATTTGGGGATGGTACCAAATTCATAATACTATTTTCAAAGTTCTTGGTTGTTTTTCGAGGATTCAGATAAATCTGTAAAAGAGTGAGGTATAGATTGCCAGAGGATTTTACCGGGAATCGATGAACTGCAGAGTCATAAACCCGATCACAATAGGCCAGTGCCAGTTCAGGTACATGAAGCTACAAAGATAAAAAGGTGTTCATTTATATGGAGCATATTTACAATGAAAAACAACAGATTTTACCACAAGGGAACTGGATGAACCATGTCAGAAACTACCTTATTAACATATTGTGATAGCACAAGTTCATGTTGGTTCATTTTTCCTAACAAAATCGCACGCTCTTCGAATAAAGCATCTGGAGGAAGTTGTTTCAACAAAGCCTCGGGATTGTACCCCGAGATGCTTTCTAATGCAGACAATAATTTCTTCCTTGTCGGAGAATAAGCCTTCTCATCCCATATCTGTTGAGCACTTAGCTCTGAATACCATTCGAGTACTTCTGAGAGAGAGATTTGTACCTACAATTGTCATTTGCTAGTAATATGAGCTGTGCAATAATCAACATCAACACGAGTGGCAACTATAAGAATCTGGCAGCTTCGAATGACAACATACCCTTATTTTGATAAGAGGGTTAAATCAATATTGGAGCTTGAATTAGACAATTTTCACACATAGGGGCTTGAACCTTTTTTGAGTCCAAGCTAATCCCTAAACCTAACAATTGTTCCCACATTGGGATATTGACTTTTTTTAGTCCAAGTTATTCTTGAACTTGGCAATTGTTCCTACATTAGGGCTTAAACTTTTTTTTTATCTAAATTAACCCCTGAACTTGACAATTGTTTACACATTGGGGCTGAACTTTAGATTTTTCAAGAAAATATCAGGGACTATCTTAGACTAGAAAGAAGTTCAGATCTAATGTAGGAACAATTGCCAAGTTCAAGAACTTGGACTAAAAAAAGTCAATATCCCAATGTGGGAACAATTGTCAGGTTTAGGTATTAGCTTGGACTCAAAAAAGGTTCAAGCCCCTATGTGAGAGTAGTTGCTAAGTTTAGACCCCAAATAGTAATTTAACCCTTTTGATAACAACAAAAGGGCTTTACCATTTCATTCTTCAGGTTTGCTGAGATCCTATTTTCATTCTTTGCGTGCATAAGTTCCAAGTACCTGCCCTGCATGTTTGGAGCATGCTGCTTCAAATAAGCATTAACCATGTCTGCTGGAATATTTCCAGACAAAAAAAGCTCAATGGTTTGTGTTGGGCGGTTTTCGAGAACAAACAACGAGAACTCAAGCACAAGCATCGGATCGGTGTCACAGAGAGGCTGCAGATAAAATCGGCCAAAGTTTTCATCAATCACAATGTTATTGAGCCAAAAGAATAAACATTGCATCAAATAAAAGAATATATACACTTAATGCTAAAAGAACTTGGTTCGTGGTTTGTAAAATCAAGCAACAGCAAAGTTATGTCTTCTCACATCCCACACAACATGGGTTGCCCAAAAATTCCAATGCTCTCATAACACAAACACATTTAATGCAAAAAAAGCAACAAAGATTCCTACCAACCAACAAACTGACCTTGAGATAGTCAATAATTGCCTCAGGACCAAACTCCTGAGCGTGCGATTGGTTTGTTTTCGACTCTTCGACTAATTGATGTAATAGTTTAAGAGCTTCACAGTGCATTGAGTTACTTTTGTATACTTCTAACAGAGCAGCATAATGATTCCCTTTTTGAAGAAGCTCCTCGCATATTTTTACATCACAGTAGTTAAGACCTTTCAGCAATTCCAAGGCTGCAGATGGTTGTCCAGTAAGAAGCAGAGCTTGGAGGAGGGCCGTATCCAGTATAGCTGCCATATCCCTGGCAGCTGAGTTAATTGGAACGTTACCACACCGCTAGAGGATCATACATAGTGTTAGATCATTAAAAAATAATAGGTTATATAAAATTTGAAAAAATCGAAATTGTGCATTTCAACACAAAATTGAACTCTGGTGTACACATAGAATCATAAAATATGCTTCGCTTTAACTTGCATTGATGATAAGTGAAATTAGCCTCACCTTATTTGACTTCTTAGACCTAGCTGAAGTAAAGTTATCCCCGATGGCATCTAAAACTACCTCTTCCGTTCCCTCGGCAGCTGCTTTCTCTACAATGTTGTCTCTTTTCTTTTGTAGGTACTTAATAAGAGCCATGAGAGTATTGAGGCTCGTTTTCTTGAACTCAAATGCTGCATTCTCATCAGATTCTGATGGTTGTGGAAGCAAGGTTTCCAGATCGTCTGACAGGCCGTATGAAGCATCCAGAGAGAGGTCCGTCAACTTCTCCGGCTTGGAAATTGTAGTTGTTTTGGGAAGAACAATGGATGGATACAAAGAAAGAACATAAGTAATATCTACTTGAGATGACAAAAAGTGCTCCATTGCCTCCTCATAGCAACCCTTGTCAAAAAGATAATGAGAGTATCTGCAACAATGCGACACTACGGTTTAACCATAATGTATAACCTGAGGAACATACCCGGAAAAGGACAAATTTCAAGTAAGATATAGATGTATCATTGTGAAAAATTCTTATTAAGTGAGCATTGTGAGAAATTCTTATTAAACATAATACAAGCCACTTAACTTGATATAGTTGACAAAAATAATAACCGTTAATGGAGAAATATCCACCTTATATGAATCGAACGCTCCCTTGCGGCTCTAATGTCTGCATCTTTAGGTGGAAGCAGCTTACACAAAGCCAACGCTTCCTCAAATTCTCCAGATGCTGTTAATTGGACAATCTGCAATGTAAGTATGAATCTCTTAATGTAATGATCAAAGCACATCTTCAGTGTTAGCATTTGCATGTAACAATAATTTATATATAGTTATAAAGGCAAACTATGATGTTAAAGCATTAAACTTAGTAAAAGTACCTGTGCACCAAGAGGAACAGGGAAGAGCCCATAAACCAAATTGTTTGATGCTACAACAATGGCATTGTTACTTTTTATTAGATGACGAGCATCATGGAGGACAATCATCTGCATTAAAGGATATGGAACTTGGAGGGAGCGAATCTGCAAAGAATAAAAAAGTGAAAGTGCATAAATATTAAGATAGGCAAAAAGCAGCCAATCTTCTTTCACATTTAGTCATACTACCTCAACATGCCTCGGAAACAGAGCTATTGTATATGGCTTCTGGATAACAACAGCAAAAGGAGCTTCCGACCAACATATCCTACCAGCTTGAACAAGCTTACCATTTTGATCCACGAGGACTCCAATATTTTCCTATAAACAGCACTTCACATTAGGCTTAACCGGAAGAACTCCAATGCTACATATAAATCATTAAAGTCAGTACCTTCCCGAGAATAAGTTCCCAAGAAGGAAGAGGAACAACTAATGGTGGTGCTATCTTCCCCGAAGAGAAAACCAGTGACAACGCGCCATTCGTGGCATTTAATATCATGTAGTCCTTTCTAACACCTACACATATATTCTCACCAGACCATGATATCGACTTCACTGTATCTGGTACACCAAACTCTTTCACCTCCAAGAATCCACACCCTATACATATTACTTTCCTAATCAATTTCATTCAAGGGTAAGGCAAGCAATAACCATTAATTCCTCAAAATTTAAATCCAATCATCAAATCCAAAATCTCAAAATAATTACATCAATAAGGCTTGCTCCACAGTTACTTTTGCTATTTGCATTTTTGTTCACAAAAAAGTTGCAAAAAAAATTGATTAACTATAAATAAATTATTAAAAGGGAATAATATAATTGTCTTCTAGTTTTTATTGTGAATGAAATTGTTGATTGGAAATTTCTTTTTAATAATATCAAAATTTTATAAATGATAAGGAGAAACTGTGGGATAAAAAATTTGTAAAAACAAAAAACCTTAATTTCAAAACCATATAAATTACATATTCAAAAAAAAAATCATATAAATTACTTATAGATTTTTTTTTTTTTTTTAATTACTTATGGCAGCCTTAGAAGTGAGTCTATTTTGGAAAAATCAATAAATTATTTGATTTTTTTATTTTAATTACTTATGTTTTAAATAATTTAACTAAAATAGGAGAGTAGGTTGAATATGGATGGGTGCATAATAATAATTTTATGTCTTTAAAATCTGATGATATAGCAAAATTTTATTGATGTTTAAAAATCTTAGTTTTAAGGATTATACTAATATAAGTTATCTTTCATTAAAAAATAAGGTTAATATAAGTTATATTTCATTAAAAAATAAGGTCAATATACTATCTAGTACCTGAGTTTGACTTCATTGCTCAATTTAGTACCTGAGCTTTTTTTCCAATTTTGTACCTGAATTTAACTTCCATGTCTAATTTGGTACCCAAGTTTTCCTTTCTGATTTGGTACTTGAGTTTGATTCCAATGTTCAATTTGGCACCTGAGTTTTTTTTTCCAATTTGGTACTTGAGTTTGTTTTGGTCCCTATTAAGTACATGAGTACTTCAATGTTCAATTCGTTACTTTAGCATTTCTTTTCCAATTAACTAGCTATATTTTTTCTACTAGAAAACACCATCAAGCCACATGATATGATTTAGTCTGGGTGCCAAAATAAACATTGAAACCAAACTCAAATACCAAATTGGAAAAAAAAAAACCTCAGGTACCAAATTGAACATTAAAGTCAAACTAAGGTACCAAATAGTATAGAACCCAAAAAACCATGATTAAAATGGCACAGTGATTCAAATTTATTATTCAATATCACAGTTAAATCATGCATTTATGCAACAGAAATAGTACACTTTAAAAACGCTATTTTCTTATTTATTCAAACAGACTTCCCTTTTAAACAGAAAATTCTCAAAAAAAAATTACGGTTAGATAGAAACATAGATTTGCCGGTGACTGAAAATTGAAAAAAAAAAAAAAGGAAAATCGAAGAGATTACCGTCATGCCTGACAATGCAAACTCTTTTTTGCCTAGCAAAGCAAAGGAAGCCTCTACGATCGTCCCAAGAGTAGACATTAGCGCCTTTAGCTTTAGCGATCACAACAATAGTGTCAAAATTCGGAAGCCTATGAAAAGCGATTGATTCAGAGAGTGACAGAAGTAGCCCTCTCGATTCCAATACCTTCATTGAAAGCAGAGCTTTCGTTGAAAACCATGCAACGGTTCCCTCCAGTGCGTAAGGTTTTTTCCGTAACGCGAGAGGATCGAACGGTGGAGATTGGTCGGCGATTGAGGAATCAGGACCGTATATTCGAAGGGAACCATCGGAACAGCCAACGAGGAGCTTGGAACCGTAGGATTCGACGGCGTCGATTTTAGTGGGACAATTGTTAATAAGTTCGAAGGAATCATAGGCACTATGCACCATTTTTTTTATTTTTTATTTTGCCTCGGTTTTTGCTTATGGTCTTTTCTCAAATCACTGCAGTTTCGCTTTAGTATGGAATGAGTAACCTAAACGACGTCGTTAAATTTCAAGCGTACATTTGGCGCCTATGCGTGATGCGTTGGCGCGAGGTCCCGCGGTTTTTTGTAATAAAATCTAATTTATATCCCGCCACGTCACATTCAATAAGCGGCGGATTTATACAGTCTCAAAAACTACAGAAAATAAAAGTAACATGGTGATCTCAACTTAGTAATAAATAACTCACAAATATTACTTAATTAATTGTATTTAAAAATTAATTAAAATAAAATATATTTAAATTTTAAAAAATAATTTAGACATCATTTATATTCGAAATTTAAAGTCAACCCAAAAATGAGTGAATAATTCTCTTTCAACGTTTTCTTGTTCATAAAACACGAAATTAATAATTTACTTAAATAGACATTAAACTCTTTACCATCAAAACTTGATTAAATAAATGTTGATTGAATATAAATATTCGCATTATTATTTATAACACATTTAAATATCTAAATTTAATATCTATTTTTTTAAATTACACTCAAAATCATCAAACTATTAATAAATTTATGTTTTGATCATTCGCTTCAAAAAGTTATAAAATAGTCACTAAACTATACAAAAATTTTCATTTAAGTCACTAAATTTTTAAAATTATTGTTGTATGATCTTTTCTATTCGTATTGTCTACACCAATCGAAAGTTCTCTTTTTCCTTCCCTTTTCTTTTACAATTTAAGTTTTTTTTATAAAACAACTTGGAACATAAAAAATCTATGAACCAAAGACATTTAAAAAAAAAATTAATAAAAATAAAAACTTTTAAATAATTCATTAATTTAAATGAAAACTTTCAATGACCATTTTATAATTTTTTAAAATTAAGTAATCTAAATATAAACATATTAATAATTTAATAACATTAAATGTAAGTTACTCTTTTTATTGATATTAAATATATG
This sequence comes from Kokia cookei, assembly GCA_039519145.1. Taxonomy (NCBI): domain Eukaryota; kingdom Viridiplantae; phylum Streptophyta; class Magnoliopsida; order Malvales; family Malvaceae; genus Kokia; species Kokia cookei. The sequence goes on from CM076903.1 coordinate 43,016,307, forward strand.
TAATAAATTTGAATGGAAATTTTTATTTAATTAATTCAAATAAAATATTCGAATTTAATATAGTTAACCGAATTTAGATTTTAAAGTAAATTTTACATATTCAAATTCGATTTTTACAGAAATTATTGTTAGCTGTAAAAATTTAAGACAAAAGATAAGAATTAATTAGATAAATCTTTATGAGCCAAGTTTACAACAGTAAATATCTCCTTAAGAATTTAATTTTTTATTTTTCAGATTTTAAAATTTAAATTCAATAATTTAAGTGCTTAACATTATGTTTTTTTTTAATTAAATTTGTTAGTGTGACATTAAAAAAACTAATTGATAAAAGTGTAATTAAAAAAATACATAAATGAATTTAAATTAATAAAATAATCTTTACAATATCAAAAGTTACACCTGAATTTTGAAATCTGAAAAAATAGAGAAATTAAATTCCTAAAAATAAAAACATTGAGACTAAATTTTAAATTTACAAATAATACAAAAACTTATTGCATATTTTAACCAAAAAGAAAATATTGGGTTTTTTACCCAAATATTATAAAAAAAAATTATTAATGACCAAAATGGTATTCCCAAATTATTATTTATCAAAATGGTATGTTTAGTTAAGTGGAGGGACTCTAAGTGGCGGCACTAAGGGGTATTTTTGACACGTGGTTTTTTTTATTTTTTTTTATTTTTATATATTTAAAATTTTTAAAAATATTATTTTATTAGTAGAGAGACTTAAAGTGGCGGTACTCAGGGTTTTTTTACAAAAAATACGAGAAAAAAATACCTGACACCTAGTGGAGGAACACGAAATGGCGGCACCAATGAAGGGGTTTTAAGTGGCGGCACTAAGGGGTGTTTTGCCACTTGGTAGCACCCCATTTTGCCCCGTGTGTGTGTTTGTGTGGGTTTTTTAAGATGTGAAAATTAATTTGAAGGTTAGAGATTTTTGGTAAGTAATAAAAATTAAATAAAACAAATTTTTTGTTAAAAAATAGTTGAAGAGGGGGGAGACCAACGAAAATTGAAAGAAAAAATAAAGAAATAAATAAGAAGGAAGAAGGAGAAGGAAAAAAAAAAAAGTAATGTTTTTATTTTTAAATTTAATTTTAAAATATTTTAATTTGTTAGTTAGTAGTAGTAATGCGATTGATTTGTTATTATAATTTTATTTGTTTAATAGGTTGTTTAAAAGAGTAAATTAAGAGAAGTGAAAGAAAGGTAAGTAATTAATATTTTAAGTATGGTTAATTTTAAAATTAATTTTAAAATATTTTAATTTGTTAGTTAATTTGATTATTTTAAGTTTTTTGTTTTCTTTAATTTAATTTTTAATTGATTTGTTATTTAATGTTCTTATAGTTGGTGAGTAAATTAAGAGGAGAAGAATAAATGTAAGTTTGATTATTATGTTATTATTAATTTACTTTAATTTAATTTTGCTAGTTAGTAATTTTATTTTCTTGTTAGTAGTAGTAAGTAAAAAATATTGTTCATATTTATTGATTTAAAATTTAATAACGTTTAAATTTTGTTAGTTAGTAATTTTATTATACAAGTCATAAGATTGTTTAATAAGATGTGAAAGAAAACTATTACAAGTGTTTAATAAAATAAATAATAATACATTTTTAAATTATAATTAAAATTAGTTACAAGTATGAAATTAAAAAAATTAATTGAAATAATATTAGAGTATATTTATAAAATAATTATATAATACTGGTAAAATTAGTTATATAATAAAATTATAAAAAATTAATATAAAATTTTAAATATTTTTTATTTAAATGGTAAAATTAATAATTTTAATTTGGATATCATGTGAATATATGTATGTTTTAAATTTAAATTATATAAAATATAAAAAGATAAAAATACTCCAAAATAAATTTAATAGTTTATAAAAATAAGAGATTTTTAATAATTAACAAAAAGTTAAACATAACTAATTAATTACCAAAATATAATATAAAAAATAATTAATTATCAAAATAATATCTCCATCATATTATGTATCAAAATGATACAAAATAAATATTTATTTTATATCATTTTAGTAAGTAATGGTGTGCGAATACTATTTTGGTATATAAATATATATTTGTATCATTTTAATAAATAACACATTTTGATATTTAATTATTATTTTTGTATTATATTGATAAATTTATGTATTGAACTAATTGATAATTTTTTTTCAAGTTACAGAATGACTTCATTAATTAACTCGAAACGTCCTCACATAACCAAATCGATGAATGCAGATACACACCAAGCCAATATAAATGTAAAAAAATTATTATTTATTCATTATATCATTCACGATATTATTATTTGCTTACCAAATTATTTTGATTATGCTAACTATTTTTGTAAATTAATTTTCACCTCTTAAAAAACCCACACAAACACACACGATGCACAATGAAGTGCTGTCAAGTGGCTAAACACCCTTTAGTGCCGTCACTTAAAAACCCTCCATTAGTGCCGCCACTTCGTATTTTTTCATTGAGTGTCAAGTATTTTTTTCTCGTATTTTCTTGTAAAAAAAACCCTGAATACCGCCACTTTAAATCCCTCCACTAATAAAATAATATTTTTAAAATTTTTAAATATATAAAAAAAAAAACGTGTCAAAAATATCCTTTAAAATCTCTCCACTTAACTAAACATACCATTTTAATAAATAATAATTTGATGATACCATTTTACTTATTAATAATTTTTTTTTATAATATTTAGGTAAAAAACCCAAAAATATTGGACGACACATCCATTACTACAACATCTCTTCATTGTTACAAAAAAAAAAAAACCAAAGTTTCCCATTATCTTCATTGTTACGAATAGCCACATGAAAAAACGCCATCGGAGAAAAATAATAACTAAAAAAAACCATAGAGATATCCTAGATGCACATGCACCCTTCTGCAAAGTAAAACGACAACACGCAAGCATATACATTCTGCAAATGAGAAGAAACATTGCAACCAACCATGTTATTTCTTATTGAATTTAGAGATGCTGATGTTTTTTGACCTGTACAATAAGCTTTAGAAGATTAGTACTTGGCTTCAAAGTTCGTTGGAATAAAGGCACTCGTCCACGAGTTGGCGAAGGTTATGATTCTCTAAGGCAGCGGTGACTCGTTCTTTATCATTCAACAGCTTATTAACTGAAGAATGAACAAAGTGAACTTAATGATTAGATCAAGAAGACTAAGAGATGGAATGGTGAAAAAACATATTACATGCTAGAAATCCATCGCATCATATGCTAGTTTTAGGTAGAAGTAGCATGAAAGCCCCTATACTAAGAGTCAGATTATATTTTTCCCCCTCTACTCTAAAAATAAACAAATTAATCCCCATACATTAAATCAAAGAGCAAATTAACCCTTCTATTAAAAATTTTATCTATTTCTACGGTTAAAAACCAGATCTTATACATCAGCATGAAGTACACATGGTTGTTTGGTTATTCCATCAGCCACGTCAGTTTTTAAGAGTATAAATAGATGAAATTTTTAAATAAAGGAACAATTTACTCTTCGATTTAACTTAGGGGCTAATTTGCTCATTTTTTAGTCCTAGTACAAGGATCTCCATGATGCTTTTACCCTTAGTTTTAATATACTATAACTTACTACAGCAATGAAGAAAAAACTACTACAATAGTTAAATAAAGCAAAAAAAATTGAACATATGCCCCCCCCCCCCCCCCCCAATATCTTGGCATAGATATGAAAATATAACCCTCTAAAGACCGTCAAACAAATTGAAGGTATCTGTTCCAAATACATACTCATATCCAACACTCGCACCAAAATCCCAATAACATATTCTCTCAGTCTATTATATCTCTCATCTTTCCACGGAAGAAAATCCCTGAACTTTTTGTTAAGAAAGAAGAAGCTAGAACATTGAAATCCCGTTTGTCTAATTCATATCAAAGAAATTCCATAAAAGGAAGACCACCTATATGAATCTATAAACATCTTTTTAGCGGAAATTGCTTCAATGCCAGGTAAATGAAATCCATTTAGAACAAATGAAAAATGAAAAAAAATGAGTGGTAAGAATTGCAGATAAAATATATTAATGTAGTGAGTTTTCACTTCAGCATAGGCATTGCATGAATTATCAAGACTTGTATGAAATTTTATATCCCGAAACTTGAACAACGAGTCCCGAATACTTCACACATGACACATTCATTTTCACAAAAAATTATAAGTAAACTTTTACAAGCGTTGTTTTTTCGAACATCACCTGATTCTTCATCAGCATGAGATCCCGGGGAGACTTTAATGTCAACCTATGAAGATAAACCATTAAGCATAACTCATATTATAAAACTTCAGTTCAATTTTACATTAAAGGAAGAAGAAAAATAGAAGATTCCAAGATCAAACAGCTTATTTTCATCAGCTTAGAGCTTAAGAAAAGAGGGAGCTGAACTTGATCCCTACTAGTACTTTATTTCCATGACAACAATACAATAGAATTCCATTTTTCTGAAAATTAATTGACAGAAAAATTAAAGAAAGTATCATGAACTTTTTTTTGGTGAATTATGAGAGGAGGGCAAAGCCCTAACAGCAACGCGACTAGTGCGACTCGAATCCAGACCACACCTGGACGGTGAACGTCCTAGCTATCAAGCCAACACAGAGGGTTCAAAGTATCATAAACTTTGATCATAGCACCAAAAAGAAAACTGACCTTAAAATGCGGAGGAAAACATTCTTTTAATTTAACCCTTAGGCATAAACCGATTACAGTCGCCATGCTGCAATGCTGAATTGTGGGAGTGAAAGTTATCCTAAAAACAATTAATCAACTATATCACCACATAGTAAAGAAAATACCAAAGAACAAACTTTAAAAAAAGCTTAAATTAAACGATAAATCTAACACCAAAATTTCAGAACTTGAACTTAAAAAAAACAAAATTTAATAATGTCAAGCTCAATTTTGACGAATTTTAAACCAAAATTAAAGTGAGAAAAAAATTACTCACAGAATACGGCCGAGCTTCTCATCAACGGTGATTGATTCCTCGGAAAGAACACTAAGCTGCTCCAATGAATAAGGATGTTCAGGATCTCTAATATCCCTTACGAAATTTGCACTTCCAGTCAAAGATCACAACATTTATATATTTTTTGTTACTTCGTTTTTCAACTATTCATTATTAAGAAATAAAGAGGAAGAGAAAAAGCAAAAACGGAATCACTCTATTTAGCTACTGAAATAAATAAAAATGAAATACAAATTCAAATTCTAGCGAAGCTAATTAAACAAAATTAAAAAAAAAAAGTAGCTCTATATTTGTGGTAACAGTAAAAGAAGGATATCATAGATTTCAAGTGGATCAACGGCGTCGTCACCGTGAGGATCTTCGTTACGAACCACTCGTTCTTTCTTGGCGTGAACCACTGGGTTCGCATTGATCAAGCCCAAAGTCATAATTGCTTGTTCTCCTTCTTCTTCTTCTTCTTGTACGGCTTTTGGGGGGTTCAGTGACGAATATTGTACTCTGGTTTTTTTGGGTGGAATACAGAGGAAAGTGATTCAAAGTTGACTAGTTATCGAAGGCGTCGATTACTGACTGATTAAAACAAAAAGGGTAAACTATACGCAAGGACATTAAATTATTAGTAAGTTTATATTTTGGTCACTTAACTTAAAAAAGTTACAAAGTGGTCACTGAACTATTTGAAAGTTTTTATTTAAATCACTTGGCTTAAAATTTTTTTAAGCTAGCTATCTGCAAGCAATGATTCGATAATTGATATAGTGAGTCAATATATATTGACCAGTAGAATAATATACGGTCAATATCAAATATAAGATAAGAAAATTATTTGGATTTTAGTTTATAAATTCGTAATGTTCAAAGTTATTTCATGAAAAAAAAAACTGAATTGTAAATGAGAAGGGGAAATAGAGCTTTCGATTGGTATAGGCGGTGTGTATAGAGAGGGACGTATAACAACGATTTTAATAGCCTGGTAACTTAATTGAAAACTTTCAAAAAATTTAATGACTATTTTGTAACTATTTAAAGTTAAGTGACTAAAACATAAACTTATTAATAGTTTTAGTTGGCATTGGGTGCAATTTACCCAAAATTTGGTTTCTTATTATAATCCAATCTTCTAGTGACATTTTTAGAAAAGGATTAATTTTGTTTAACTCGTGTGCTATTGTTAGTCAATATCACACTCCATTAAATATTTGGACGTATTAAATGTTTGTAACTGAATTACGTAAGTCAGAAGAAAGTTTACAGTAAAAGTTAAAAAATACAAGAATTTAAATTAAAAATACTGTTAATGAACTAATATTTATCGTTTGGATCAAGAATAATTTTTTTTTGAATATAAGATCAAGAGTAAATTAAATGTTAGTAAATATTAAAATTCATTTAAATGTATACATAGGTCGAGTTAAATTATAGTTTGATTGTAAAAAATTTAGATTTAAGCATTATACGTCCAAATAACTCATTTTATCATTTTAAAAACAATAAAATGTTTTTTTTAAATGTTTCAAGTACAAATCGACTATATAAATAATCACATGATAAAATTAAACTATTTTACTTAATTGATGACTTATTTATTAATTTTACTATTATTTTACAGAATCTATATATAACAATTGTCCATGATAGAACAGGATATAATAGTATAAATGTATTTTAAATTTATTAAGTAAAAATATAAATATTAATTCTAGTATTGAGTATTTAGTAATAATTGATTCGGTTATCATTAAAAGGATTAAAAATTAATTTGTTTAATTTTTGGAAGAATTAATCCAAAATTCCAAATTGATAAATCAACCTAACTTGATTCACTTGGTTAGTTTTTTTTTGGTGAATAATAAGAAGAACGTAAAATCTTAATAGTAACACGATTAACACGATTCGAACTCAAATCACACTTTAGACATTAAATATCCTAATCATTAGACGAGATTATTTTTTATAATAAATTTTAAACACTAATTTTCAACCATTTCTACTAATTTAAATTGTTCAATTTAAACTCAAATAAATAATCCAAAATAATTTGAATCTAAACCATATAATCAAAATCCAAACAACCCAAGCCCAAAAACATCTAATTCAAAATATCTCGATCCCAGAATTAATCTGAATTAATATAATCCGTTAATTTTAAAAACTCAAATTAATCTGATTCAAATTGACCCTAACCACCCAATTGATTAGAAGTGAGAAGCCAATTGATTAGGAGTGAATAGAAAGAAATGAAGTTTTTTTACTCTACGCAAGAAAGGCATTGTTAATATGCAATGCCCATTAATTGATTCATATTTGATGCTAATCCGTTAAATATTGAAGCCCGGTCCCTTTATACGTTTTACATCACTTGATTTCAAACAGACCGCTGTGGAGAATATAGCCAAGTAGGCAGGTTGGCAGGATCAGCTCGCTTAGCTTACTCGTTGTGCAATGGGTGCTGCTGGCTCAGGTGCCACTTCAGCTGCTGAATGCCCATTGCCATTGGCAATGTGGTAAGGCTTGTCGCCGATTCCCCAGAATTTAGCGGTTTTTACATCATCCTCAGCCATCATTCGTGAGAACTCTTCATGGTCATACGTCAGCGTTCCGTTTCCACCAAATTCACTGGGGAGGTCCTCGACATCAAAGTATGATTTCATGAGCTCCATGCTGTCTTTGTTTTTAGGGTACACAAACTTCACCTTCTGAGCTGTTTTCGGATCAAGAAAATACTTGACAGCCTACGGAAAAAAATGGATGTAACATGAGCCCGACATATTGCAACTCAATAAACAAACTACATGGAATCTTGCAATCAATGGTATAAATTGGTACTGATTCATAAATGGTCTAGTGATGAATCAAACGAAGATTAGAAATAAGGATGACCAGTGAATTGGACTCTATATAGCTAAACTAGAAAAGGTAGGAGAAGAAACCTTATAGAATGCTTCAAAAATCTTTGGTGGATTACACAAGAAAGCAACGGCAAGTCTTTCTGGATAATGGCCTTGTAGAATGTAAACAATATCACGAGCTACTTTGATGGGAATGTGGGTGTTCAACGAAAACCCGGTGAAGTCTATCAACCAGGACATTTGTTCCTGGCCCTCGGCAAGATTCATGATAGCATTTTCTAAAAGATAGACCAAATGTCGGATATTGTTTTCAGATGATGTCGTGTTCTGCCAAGAAATATAGGTGGAAAAGTTAAAAAAAGGCAAATTCAGAAAAGCTTGGTTACTAATGGAGGTAAAGGAAACATGAGTACACAACCTGCATTCCAGGCCTCATTATAAGCACAGTCCTTCCTTGACAGTCAAGAAAATTTGCCCTGGAAACTTTTCCGGTCTCACCTTCATGTGCCACTTCGTGCTGGAGAAGAATATGTCCTAAGGTGAGTTAAAGTAACCGAAAATAAAGCAATTATCACCAAAAGCTGCCCCAGATTCCCAGTTAATAGCTTTTAATCATATGCGTATACGGACATAGGGTATAAGAATATGCCCCTTCAAGGATCCTCCAAATATAATTTATATAAAACTGAACATATTCATGACATACTCATATTTGTCACTCACACTCAAGTAACATTTAAGTAACGTAAATCATATGCAAATACATAATAAAGCACATGGCCTCTGAGCAAGGTAGAATGCAGGGACAATGACCAAGTTTCAGAATCATCAAAATTAAAGATACCAAAACTGTTTTAAGAAGTCTCAAACTCAACCTAATCCATAAAGTTTCTAGAACTATAAAAAGCTTTGAAATATCAAAATCTTTTAAGGCAGGGATTCATCTAACATACCCAACGGATTTCTTCAGGCTTATAAGTCAATCGCCACTTTAATGTCTGTTCCAACATTGTCTTTGCTTTGTCAACATTCCAATTCCGAGCTTCCAAATATCTCCTCAAACATGCATCAGAGCAGTACTTTGCACTGCGACCAGACAAGGGTCCTATAGCAGTCCTGAGTTCACTGACCTGCATGTCAACTGGAGTAATTTAGAGTTCACATGCACTTTTTAGTCACAACAATATTAGTTAACAAAAATTGGTGCAAGTCTCTTAGTATTTGGTAATCACATTAGGCACCGATTAACTCCAAAGTCAAACTGGAACAGACCCTAAACAGGAAGCAAATCTCTCCGAACAAATTCGAACCTTGCTTAACCTGCATCGAGCTCTTTACCACTCGATAATTCCTAGTTTTTTCCAATCTTTTGATCAAACAAACAATGATAAAACTATCAACTATTAAAATAAAAATATGAAAAAAAAATAATTAATAAAGATTACCTTTGAATCTCGTTGATCGGAATCATCCTTCTGTGAATGTTTTCTCCGAAGAAACATTTCAACTGCAAACAGATATCAAAACACAATCTGAAAGGAAAAAATTTAAATTAAAAAAAATAATAATAACTGTTACGTTTTGCAGAATAAATACAAAAACGCTGATTATTAATAACACCCACTTGCAAGTTATAGCAGCATCGTATCAGCTAAGTTCTTTCCTAACAATAAATTAAAATTACATATCAACTCAACAAGCAATAGAACCGACAGCGTTTTTCATAGTTTAAACATTCAATGAACGATCGAAAGAGCTCATTCAATAAACATAGATTTAAAAAAAAATCGCTCTCTGCATGAATTTTCGATAAAAACAATGTTTTCTTTGAACTCTTTTGAATTTTGATCAACATAAATTTTTTTTAAAAAAATTAAAAATAGATCTACTTCACAACATGCTTGAAGGATTACCTGATAATATCGAGGATTTCGGAGCGGGGAAATGAGCAGATTTTGTGCTGAGAAACGAGAAAGTGAAGGAAGATTACGAGTCTATGAAAGCATCATTCGATTCACGCGAGGCAGAGAGAAAGAGAGAGAGAGAGAGAGAGAGAGAGAAGGCGGGGGATATCTTTGCTATTTAAGAGACGAGGCGAGAGACCACAGTGTTGGTTTTATTTTATTTTATTTATTTTGTTTATTTTAAGCGAAAAAGGTCAAAAATGGGGAACCTGACCCGGGAAGGTTACGCCAATTTTTTTTCGTTCGCTTTTCTTTATGGGTTAATTTCACTGGGCATCCCTTAAGTATGGCTTAGATTTTAAATTGATCCTTAAACATCAAAAAATATTTTCATTGAATCTTCAAAGTATTGTTATGATAAGTAAATTATTTGAGCAATTTATTTGTGTATTTTGATTAATTTTAAGGGTAAAATACTTCTAATTTCTTACATTTCTTATCAGGTACACAAATGAATGCTTTCCTACTTAAAAGCAAGCAAAAGGAGGATTAAATTGGAGACATATATGAAGAGATTGGCTAAATTCGAATTTGGGGGACATTGAGGACTGAATTGCAAGAAAAGAAACTTTTAGTGAGAGTGGTCAAATAAGATTTAGCCAAATTATTATTTTCTTTTTATTTTTGTTTATTTTTATAATTATAAGTTGTTATTTTCTTTTGACTAAAGTATTTATTTTTAGCAAATGGGTAATTTAGTTGAATAGGACTTAGGCTATATTTAATAATCCAATTGTATATAAATATGGGTTACTTGGACTCAATTGAATGTACTTGATTTTGGTGAGCAATTGAAGCAATTTAGCAATTATTTACTTTATCTTCAATTCGTCAGTCCCCTTGCTGCCATTTCCACCTCCATTTCATTTTTTTCATAAATTTGTCCAATTCCTACATTGGTCCCTTCCCTTTCCATCTTTCATATTCACAAGCAATCCATCACCATATTCATCCATCAAGCATGATTAAAATCATGCGTCACTAAATTCATTAGCCTTAGTCCGGTTATCACTCCATCAAGAAACAATCGTAAGTTACAAAACCGTGCTAAAGACATTTTTATCGCTACTCGCTATCACTCCGGTTTATGGGGTAGTACAAATTTGCCCCTTAAAGTTAATTCAACTTCAATTAAAAAAGCGCGTGTTGAGTTGAGGAAGGTTGGCGTACAGTTGGAAAGTCAAATCGGCCGTGCTGTATTCGAGCTCCCGTGAACAAATTGGCGTGTCCAAGTGGGAAAAGCTAATTGGATTCCGTCAAGGGTGGTAGAGATTGGATTAAAATGACCCACGCGGTTGAGGTTGTTAATTCGAGTTGGGCTTTTCAAAACATAAAGCTGTTTAAATCTTAAATCGCGAGCACATGTGACGTGGTTAGACATTCGGCAAGAGTCGGTTAGCAAGTTGTATCCAGAACCGGCTACTAGAGGAAAAATTGGCGGTTGGGACGTTCTCGAGCGCTATAAGCTTATCGATTAAAAAGGGAGAATCAATTTTCAAGGATTGATTCAAGATCGGAGGAAACCGAGGCTGAGGCTAAGCTTATTAAATATAGTTTTTCTGATCTTTTATTCTCGATCGATATTTTTCGTCAAGATTTATTTTACTATTTTTATTTCACTTTTATTTTAATTTAACATTACTCTAATCCCCACTCTTTTATTTTTATTTAGGAGACAGTCACGTGTCGTGGACACGTTCTTCGACGCGACGTTTAAGAGGAAGACACAAGAGTAGATTATAGTACCAGTTCCTGTGGAATCGACCTTACTGCCTTATACTACTGTTTTGTATTATTTGTCGTAAAAATATTTATATTTGTTGGATTCAACACCCATCATGTTATTATATCACTTAAGCCCTTCCGTCAACCTTCCTATTAGTTTGGGTATTAAATGCTAACTCAAATATTGAGAGAAGCTATTTAAGGTTTTTTTTTATCTTTCAAGAGAAATATATAAAGTGTCATCCACCCAATCGAAGTTCAGTATCATCCCTGTTGGGGATTATTGTTGTATAAAAATTTGGTGGATTTGAAAATCGTAAAAATTTATAAAGTTATAAATACAAGGCATTTCATAGCAACTATCTTAAAGAATAGTTTATTTTCCATCTATCGTGCAAGACAATCAAGAAGCACTATTCCCAAAAATACAATGCCTTATATCTCGGGTTAGAACAATGTGGTTGCAGTCAAATTATTCTAACAAATTAGAATGAATTTAGAGAGATTCTCAAAAAGAAATAAATAAATATTCACATGGAATTATACTTAATTCTATATCAATTCTCATTTTTTGTATCTCTATATCTTTTTGAAAGGATACGATTTTTCTTTTAAAAAATTTATGAATAATTATGTCCATTGAATTGTAAACTATTCTATTTAATTTGATATCGTATTCTTTTTTTCTTTTCCATTATGTATAGATATTATGTGTATATACTATATATATAATTATTGTATATATGTATATTTATTATAAATAACATAAAACTTTAATAATATACATTTTATTTGAAAATACTTTATATAATATCTATATACATTATATACAATATTTTTGTCACCCATCTTTGCCTAAAGTATGAGTGTTTTAAAGAGGTGGTGGGTTCACAAAACATGAACGCCTAATTGAATGTCTAAGAAGACGAATTATGCGTGATTGCACATGGTTTGGATCGGAACCAATGTCCTATTCACATAGTTTTTTTTCGACGGAGTTTGAAAATTATTCAATAAAAGTATATTCAAAACACATTGGTTATAATAGAAATACATGAGTACTTATTGCATGAACTACTTGATTATATTTTGAGTATTAATCGCAAGTTCAAATTCAACATGAAACATAATTAAAACACGTTGGCCAAAATATAAATTCACGTGGATCCCTAAATATGAATGAAAATGTCTTATTTTTTAACAAGTTGAATCCAATTGTCAATACAATAAGTACATGGTGTTTATAATCTGATCCACATGTTTTAAGAATACTTTGCATTAAATTTTAACTGACATCTAATGCCTCAACAGACAACTAGACATTTATTGATATAATATAAATACTGCAATGACATAATTAGAACTTTTTAAAACGTTGGGACCAAATTAGAATTTAAGTGATAGTTTGAGATGTTCAATGCAATTATTTCTAAAAGAGGCGAGTTTTGTGAAAGGCCGAAAACTTGGTCCACCAAACGTATTTTGTATGAAGATGACGGGACAAAGAAAAGGTGTATCGAGTTAGATTTTGAAATGTCCTACTTTTTGTACAAATCTGTTTATAAATGCATGAATATTGAATAGCTGTTTTTCTTTTTAAATTATAAAAACATGTTTCATTAAATTTTAGGATAAATATTAAATTTTATTTTAACATATAATTTGATATATAAATTTTTATTTGGTGCAATTATACACATGAAACTTGTATTATTATTCATATGTATATATGAAACTTTGATTTAAGTTTAATTAGAAATATTTAAAGAAATGAATACATGCATTTATTTTCATATTGAATTAATATAATTGTTTATTTGTGTAATATTAATGATGCTATTTCGATAATGTTGTTAGTAAGGACAAAGTCAAAAAAAATATTAAGAGGGTCGAAATTAAATTATAATTTTTACGATATTAAAAATAAAATTTATCATTTTAATAGCCTATATCTTTATAATTTTTAAAAGATTAAATTAAATATTTATCGTTTTTAGGGGGGTAAAGTGCAATTTTATCTTTACTAATTTAAAATTTTAAAAATTTTAAAGGATCTAAATAAAAAAAATTTCATTTTAAAGGGGTCAAGCCCTTGCCAGTTTGGACAATAAATAAAATTAACATGACTCGAACTCAAGCCACACAAAATGATGAACACTTTTGACCATCAAACCAGAGAATGATAAATTTATGTTTTTAGTTAAAGGCAAATTCAAATTAACCCAACTTCATAAAGTTGGCATTAAAGCTTGTAATTAAAGCCGCTCCCTTTCATATTCATTTTCAATCAATGCCAATAAGTAAACATTTCAACAAGTTAGACTTATGCAAATTTTATAAAATTTGAATTTTAATTCCTAAATGTGTTTTAAATTTTAAATATGTCTATTATCAGCATAAATTTGAGTATTATAATATAAATTCGTATTAATTAAATTATCAATTTAATTGAATTTGAAAATTATCTTTATTTATTAGATATAGAAATATTTTTAAAACAAAAAAATTAAAATTAAAATGAATTTTAACAATGTATATTTTAGAGTTAATATATATTCACTCTCGATCTATTGTAGATAGTATTCTATCAAAAAAAATAAATATTGTAGATAGTAATTAGAATACCGAGTTTTAATGTTTTAAAAATTCATCAGGTAATTGAATTGATCAAACATTCACAATTCAATCAATTCAACCGTTGATCCAATAATAATTACATAAATAATTTTAAAAAATTATAAATTTATAAATCAGTTCATTCGTTAATTTTTATTTTGATTTCTAATATTTATCAATTTTAAACAGTTAACTTAGAAATCAATTCAATCCCATTTGTTCATATTATATACCGATTGATTTTCAATCTAATAGATTTGATCGACCAATCCGATGGTTGGTCCGATTCCAACAATCGTATTTATTATCATAGTCATAAATAATGTTGCACTTCCTAATTTGCTACCTAAAAAAAAGCTTTCATGATATTGCACGAAACCTTTTCTTTTTTGGGTTTGACATTCCCCCATTAAAGTTTCTAGAAAGCCTAGAAGAAAAATTATCTTTATTGAATGTTATTTACTGTTAAACAAAAAGTCTTCAAGCTCACTGTGTCAAAAGATTCAAGGAATGCATTAAACTTTAAAATATTAATTTCAAATGAATTTTGAATTTAATTTCCTTTGAATTAGTCAAAATAATAAAAACCCTAACGTAAATCATAAATATTTTATGACTTATCTTCATTTAAATAAAAAAATTATTATTTGAAAGCTTGTTTTTTAATTTTATTATTTAAAATATATGAAAATGATTTAATAATTATATTAATATCAATATATTTTTATTATTCAAGTCAATATATTTAAAATAAGGTAAATTTCATCTAATATTACTAAACTATTATCAAGTTTACGTTTTGATCACTCATTTTCAAAAGTTACAAAATGGTTATTGAACTATTTAAAAGTTTTCATTAAATCATTGGATTGTTAAAATCGTTGTTATATGGTCTTCTTTGTTCGCATTACCTGCATCAATAGAAAGTTTTCCTTTCCTTTTCTTCGTAAGTTAAGCTTTTTTAGTTTTTACGAAATAATTTTGAACGTCACAAATATGCAAAATACCCAAATAACTTTCTTTTTTAATCTTCGACTTGGATCTAAAATATGTTCTTCTACTCGTCAATGAGTACTGATCCATTATACCAATTATCAAATTATCACTTAGAGCTTGCTAATCAAACTTTAAAAAAAAAAAACTTAACAACTCAATGACTTAAATAAAAAATTTCAAATAGTTCAGCGACTTAAATGGAAACTTTTGAATAGTTCAATGAGCATTTTAAAACTTTGTGAAGTTAAGTGACCAAAACATAAATTTAGTAATAATTTAATGACCTTGGATGCAATTTACCCTTAATTTAACGAATTTTAAATATACCAAAGCTATAGAACCTTGAAACTTTATTTTATTTTTTTATTGAATTCGTTAAATTATCATTTTTATTTTAATATTTATCGGCAAACACACTACCTGTTTCATGTTGATTTAGCCAAAACTTTAATGTTGAAATAATTATATTAGAATAATTTTTCGTTTGTTGAATTTATAAGGTAACTAGAAGCGGAGACTTTGAATCCCATAATAATTAAGATTTTAGACCAAATCGGAAGATGTGATGGGCTCCACGTTGTTTATTATTGAGTTAATATACTATTTGGTACATGATTTCGACTTCAATCTTCAAATTGGTACTTGGATTTTTTGTCCCAATTCAGTACCTAAATTTGGCTTCAATATTCAATTTGGTATCTATTTCCTTTCAATTTAATGCTCGAGTTTCTTTCCCTAATTAAGCACACAAGTTTGGTTTCTATTTTTAATTTGATACTTGAGATTCTTTTTTTACGAATTAAGTACATATGTTTTTTTTACTTAGGGCACACATATCAAATATCACATGGTCACATGGTGTTGTTTGGCTTTGGTATTAAACTGAACATTGAAGTTAAACTCAAGTATCAAATTGAAATAAAAAAAGTTTAAGCATCAAATTAAATATTGAAACTAAACCTGGGTACCAAACGATATATTAACCCTTTTATCATTTTCAACGCAGTTGCTAAAGGTTAGGACTTTGAGCAAACTCATTTATTTATTGAGTGTGCAAATTGCAAAATGTACTAACAGTTCTAGAAGTTCGGTAAATGAGGTTTTTCTCTATGCCTTTAGCCACGTCCTTTCTTCACCAAATAAATAAACAAAATAAAATAACAAATAAGTTACTTTTCATTATAATTAAATTGTGTATAAAGAAAATTAATAGCGAATTAACTATTGCATTATGGGTAATTTGTAGATTTAGTTCCTAGATTTTAATTTAATCATTCACAGATTTTATAATTTTTAATCTTAAAATTATAGTCCAAACATAAATGACATTTATTAATCTCATTATATTAAATTCTATTATTTCCTGAATATTATATAATAAATATATCAACACACGTGGATCGTTATGCCAATATGCTCTTTTCACGTAATATTTACAAATAAATCCACATCATTTTAGTTAACATATTTAGTTAGTGGTGGAGCTAAGGGGAGGCTGGCAGAGGTTTAATTCTCTTAAAATAAAAAAATTTTCAATTAGATATTTTATAATATATAAAATTTGAAATTAAGAATAATAAAATTACACTTTATTCTTTCTTAAATAATAAAAAATTAATTTAATCATTTAAAATTATAAAAATATAAATTATTAAAATAATAAAATTATATTTTTATTATTGTAAAAATATATAATTTAATTTTAACTCCTAAAAAAAAAATTCTGACTCCATTGCTGACTTTAATTGTTACCGGATTGAAACTTCCCCAGACTATGTAACAAAAATTATATTATCTCTTTTATTTTATTGGGTTACCCATTAAAAGAGAAAATCAAGGCCTAGTATCTCGCATAGCACCGTTGGTTAGAGGAAGGTCGAGTACGGAATACTTATTCTGGATTTTAAATTCGGCCCATTAGGATTACAAATTGATTCAATAACTAGATTCCAATTATAACATTATTAAAAATTTTCGATTAAATTAAATTATGTAATATTTTTTAAAATAAAAAATTTGCTCACATAATCAATTTAAATTCTCTTAAAAATTATATGAACTTTTTTTTTTGACATTTATGTTTATTTCTCTAAAATAGTGCTAACCAAATACCTTAATTTGAAAATGCCGCGTAATTCAATTTGATAGAATTATTTTTTGAAGGTGTTATTAATTTAACTTCCACTCATTGAATCAAAAGGATAACACAACCATATTCCTAAAATTAAAAGTAAATAAACTAAAATTTAAATGTACGAAAAAATATAAAAAATGAGATCCGTAATTAAACCACCGAAAAACTAGTAAATAGACTCAAATTCTAGAAAAGTTTTAAATTAAAAGTAAAATATTATAGCATAGTATTTAAAATTAAAATAAAATATAATATAATTTTTATAAAAATTTCAAAAACCACACAACTAAAATTTAACCTCTCATTTAACTATTAAATTAATGATTTTATTATTTTAACAATCTTATTATAAATCTCATCGTATCTGTTTGTTTTGACATAATGCTTAGAATTACTCATAATTTTTATCAATTCATAAATAAGAAGATGATGCGCTTTAACGCACTCGAACTCATATTCTTTAATGTTGATCATATTGTTTATACTAATCGAATTAAAACTCAATCGACTAGAATAAAAGTTTTATAAACGTTTGATGAAATTACATATATTTTTAAGGTCATGTTGAACAACTTGCGCGTTAATACAATATTTCACTTAATTAAATCTATATATCATTGGGGTTATGGGAAAATGGGTAAAGGTGGGCAAACTTGCATAGATCCGTTATTTCGAGGAAAAAAAAATAGGTCACTGTGTCAGTACCAGAAGAGAGGACACGTGTCCTTAAAACAATACAAAGTCTCATGTGTCAGATCGTGAAATCATCAATGGACCGATTCTGTTGCTGATTCTTGATCTCCTCAACCACCTTCATATTAGGGGTGTTGATGGTCGGGGCTGGGTTAATTTTGATTTGAGCCGGTTCGTTTTACTATTTAAAATTTCAGCAGTAAAACGGGTCATTTAGGCAACTAAACTCGGATATTCGGGTTATAGTCTATAAAAGTTTTGGTATAATATCAAAATTAGTCTTCAATGTCTACATCTTTATATTTTTTTGAATTAAATTAAATTTTTAATTTTTTAAAAAGAGTCAAATTTTACCATTAATGGTTGAATTGTTAAAATACTAATTGTACAAAAATAAAGGGAAAGGTGTAAAACTTTATACGGTGTTCCTTCCTAGTAAAAGTATCATAGAATCCCTTAAACTAAGAGTTAATTTACATTTTGCCTCTTTTAATAAAAAATGATAAATTAATCTCTGTACATTAGATTGAAAAGTAAATCGACTCTTTTGTTAAAAATTCTATCTATTTTTATTTTAAGACCTTGTCCATGTAAGTCAATAAGAGATACCATGGCACACCACACGTCACTATTTGGTTATTGTGTTAATCATGCCAGTTTTTAATAGTAAAAATGGATAAAACTTTTAACAAAAAAAAATCAATTTACTCATTAATCTATTCTACGAAGATGAATTTACTCATTTTTTAGTAGGTAGAGCAAAATGCAAACTGAGGATGTATTTTTACAATCCGTCTCCATATGAAAGGGAACATCGAAATACATTGACAACACCAATACATGACATTATCATAACAAAAACAGTACATCAATCAGTAGGTACCCACAACCATGGGCCAACGACCAAGGCTCAATTAGTGCAAACGTGCAAGATGGTGAAACTTGTTGGCCATTGATTGAAGGACATTTTATCGAAGTTGAATAATATGAGAGGGTCCATGGGGGCACATATTCAAATTGTTGGCCAAGTTCTTAGAATAACTGTTGTAATATGCAGAAAAGAGTCCCCATTAGTCTGTTTTTCTATGCAAATGAAGTGTGGAAAGCATCTATGATGAGCTGTGTGATGGATGAGAATTGGCAGAAAAAGAGTTGAAAAGACGGCCCTTAAAAGCCTCACAAATGTAATGTAGTTGTGAAAACTTGTCCCGACTCGTTAAGCTTTGTCCTGATTAGAGTTGATCGTGGATTAGATCGAGTCGGATTTAGGTCGAGTTTCAACAAATTTTTAGGTTCAATTGTTAAGTCCGGATTCGCCCCGAAAAATGGTCTTAAAATTTTGTTCAAGCCCGACTCGAATTATAGAAGTCAAGCCCGAGTTCGAGCCGGCCCATATTAATTTTTTAAAATTATTTTATTATATACAACAAATTTAAAAAATATATAAAATATCAAATAAACTTAAAAACATTAAAAAATAAATAAATTTAAAATACACTAAAATTTTTTTATATTAAAATAGTTGCAAATAAAGTAGTAGAAAAATTAACAATAAAACATAAGCTCTATAATATTCAAATAATATTAAAAAAACAACGAAACAATAGTAAAAACGCAAAAAATAACATTCAAATAACCAAAATAACAACCAAAACAGCAGCAAAAATAACAACAAAACAACAACAAAAATAACAACATCAAAACAATAAAAAAAAAATCAAAACAACAACCAAAACAGTAAAAAACAACACCAAAACAAAAAAAAAAGCAACCAAAACAACAATATATTTTTTTTTATTAAAAATGATTAATTCATTTGGGTCGGGTCGGGCTCGAACCAAAAAATCTTACCCGAGGCCCAGCCCGTTTAGAAAATGGTTCTCACTTTTTGTCCAAGCCCATTTTTCTGGCCTATATTTTTGTCCAAAGCCTCTCATTTTTAGGGTGGGCCTTTGGTTCCAGTCGGGTGACCCGACCCATGATCAGGTCTAATCGTGATACATAATTTAGAATTTTCTTTTTAGATATTCGCATGTTATCGATAGGGGTGTTCAAATAGTCGGTTCGGTTAATACTCGAATCAAATTACCATTAATCGAATTATCAAAAATGTAAAAATATTTAACCGTTAATTGAATTGAAATATTTCAATTAATTCGATCGGTTAACCGAATTAATCGAAATTTATATGTTTTTTTTGTCTTTTAATTAAAATAAGTATAAATCATATAAAAATACATTATTAATGTTCATTTTATTTTTTTAATAGTTCAAGAAAACTTTAAAATGGCAGTGAAAACAACAAATAAAATATTAAAAACACTACATAAATCTTGAAAGTTAACAACCAAACAAAAAATTAACAATTATATATAATATATTATTTATTTTTATTAATTGGATAATTTGATTAATTATTTTATTTTGAACCGAATTAACCGATAACTAAACTTTTAAAAAAATTATTAATCGACCTCCAACCGATAAATCAAATTAGATCAATTCAATCGATTAATTCGATTTTAACCGAACTGTGAACACCCTTAGTTCTTAATATTGTGTCACCTTAAGGTGCCTTTCAATTAGAGGTGAATTCCATTCTATAAAAAAAAATAATTCTTAAACTATTAATATAATTCAGTTTAGCTCAATTCTTGAATTTTTTATAAATATTTCTTTGAAACATATTTTTTTCAAGTAAATAAAGAGCAATAAATAAAATTTTTATGGTAGTTTTTGAAAATATTTTTATATAAAAATTAAATTATTTTACTATTTGAAATATAAAATTTGATTATTTTCTACCAAAAAAATTATAAAATTTGATTATAAATTACAAAAATAAAATTCTATTCTATTCATATAACCACAAATTTTTTTAAATTAGATCTCTTAAACTGTCTAAACATCTTAGTGGCTTTTTTTTACCCTACCCTCACTTCAATAGATTTGAACTCTTAAACCTCGCACAAAAAGTACACTTTGCAAAAGCGGTATCAAGTTTGCAGAGCATAGGTCGCACTCATAAAGTTATAGTAAACGTCATCTAATTATGTTTTTTAATTTAATTATAAAAAGTTATAAAATAATTATTTAATTATTTAATTTATTTATTTTTGTCATTAACTGATTAATGTAAAAATGAAAATATTCAAAAATTTAAAATAATTGGTTGATAAAAAATACAATTAAATAGTTGAGAGATTATTTTGTAAGATTTTATAATTAGGTAATTACTAATGTAATTTACCCTAAAATCTTAAAAGACTCGAGAATATTCAAAAATAACAATTTTGAATTACGGGCTATTTTAACAAAGCTTCTAAGAATCACTTTTGGGGAAAGAAAAGGCTTTTGCGATAATAATAAAAACATTATTAAACAATACGCTTTTAATGAAAAAATGTTTTTCAAATGCCAAAAATTGGCAAAATGTAGAAGCAAAAAATTTGAACTTTTCTCAAAAATGCTTTTTGTTTCTAAAATGATTCTTAAAAACATTATTAAACTAACCTTAAGACATATTAACTGACAAACCGAATCTAGACAAGAGTTAACCGAGGCTCGTATGTCAACAACCTTATAATGGCTTGAAGAAGTGACCCCATCATGCAAAATCGCCATGACTTACTCGGTTAACCTTGGCCCATTGGTTTTCAGAGAGTTGGAAACAGGCTGCTGTCATTGCCCTTGTTTCACCTCAATCTTATGTCAAAAAGGATGAAATATCATGTTCAAGCAAGCTACTCTCTTTTGTTTATACATCCTGTCAATGGAAAAAGTAGAACAATAACAAGGACAATTTGTACTATATTGAATTTAATGATTTAGTCACTAATTTAATTTGGTATAATTTCATCTTATTATTAATAATGATATGTATTCCTTCCATATCCTCAATAATTATTTTTACAACATGATTAGTCTCCCTAGGTATATACCTTATCACCCGATATTCTTTTAACCAAAATCTCGTCGTACTCGTTTCATGTTAGTGAGCAAGCATTGCTTGAAAACGAGCCATAAAAAGAAGTGAACTCTTTGAGGACCCTTAAACTTCCAAGGAGTTTTTCAAATTTCTTCCTTAGAGTTCTCGTGGTTTTCTCTAAGTGAGCGGTAAGCACTCTTAACCAAAAAAACAATTGTTGAGTTTGGTAACTAAAAAATCCGATCCGGCTTGATCTAGAATGTATTTAATTTTTAAACGTAAAAACTCAAGTGGAAAATAAATATTTTGATAGATATAATTTTGCAAGGGCGATTTAATAATATAATTTAGGTTTCGATTTTTAATACAAGTTCAATCGCAAGAGGTTAGCAGGAGCTTTGGTCTCTTAAAATTTTAAATTAATAAATGATAAAATTACATTTTAATTCTTAAAATGATATATTTTTATTTAATTCTTTAAAAAAATTATAAAAAATATAAGCTACTAAAATAATAAAATTATACTATAAGCTACTAAAATAATAAAACTATATTTTAACTCTCATAAAAATATACAATTTAATTCCAATTCTTTCATAAAATTTTCTTGCTTCACGTCTGTTTTTAAAAAGATTTTCATATTATCAAATCATGCGAAATTAAAATAGATATACTAATCGATTGAAGTAGAGTGGGAAAAGGCTTTTATTTGTGTCTTCAATTGACACCAATTCTAAGTTCGAGCTCTAAACACCCCTATCCGAGCATTGCTCGGAGACAAAAAAAATTGTAATTTGACCACAACAATAATGATTTAAAAATATATAATCAAAAGAGAAATACACAATCGAAGGATAAGATCTTATGTTTATTTTAATAAGAAAGAAAAGGGTAAATTACAACAAAATTAAATAATTAAATGATCATTTTGTTAACTTTCATAATTAGATAATAAAAAAAATATTGTAACTTGAAACAATTATTTCATGGACTTTTCCTATCATATTATCTATGATCTTTTTTTAATTATTTAATGACATTTCAACGGTTTTTTTTCATGTCATTGATACATAATTTTAGTAATTTTTTTATCTTGAATTTCAAACCTCGAACCTAAGCCCTAAATCCCCAAACTCGAATCTCAAACTCTAAACCTCGAACCTCAAATCCAAACCTCGAATTTAAGGTTTAGAGTTTAAGATTTGAGTTCAGGTTTGAAGTTCGAGATCCAATATTCAAGTTTGGAGTTTAAGGTTCAGGGTTCGAAATTCAGAGTAAAAAAATTATCAAAATTATGTATTAATGTCATGAAAAATTTACCAAAATATTATGAAATAATTGAAAAAAAAAAACCATGAATGATGTGATGAAAATACTAAACAATTGAAAAAAAATCTTAAATGTGGGAAGGTCCCGAAATATTTCTCCTATAATTTACTCGAAAAATCAAGAATGATTTAGAGTTTTGATTCAATGAGTTTGAAAATGACAGCCATTAAATCTTTATAATCAACAAGTAGGAAAGGCCCATAGATTGAGAAAAAATAAATAAAGGTTAAGCAGTAATGGCAACGAGGCACCACCACCCCACATGCAAATTCAATTTCAAAGTCCTTTTCTAAGCTTAATAACAAAACCAGCAGCCATAAAAAGATTGAAAAGCTTTGATACAAAGAAAATGGCAAAAAAAGGTAACCTGGCAGGTCATTTACGCAATTTTTTCATTTTTATTTTGCTATATATGTCTTATTCAATAAACCCTATTCCATTGACACTTATGAGTACTGTTTTGGTCTTAAACAAATAGCAAAAACAGAAAATCACAGGACAGTGTCGTAATCAATACACACTCAAAACATTTACAGTGTTTGAAAGACACTGACATTTTTGACGGGTCCTTGTTTCACTGCACCTTGCAGGGTTGGTGATGAAATATGACGACATTTGGTAAATTTCTTTTGACAGGTTTTTTGCAGGTCTTAGATTTAGGGGCTACAATGGAACTTGAGTCAACATTAACAATTTGATATATAAAACCAGATATGAAATCTAGGATCAAATTCAATTTGAAGAAAATTTGGTAAAATTTTTTGTAGTGGTAGTTAGATTGTATTTTACTCTTTTTTTTTTATTATTATAAAATAATTAAAGATACACATTTAATTATTCTTATCAAAAAAATAAAAGTATCTGTCAAATTTCAATTTATGAACAAGGAAAGAAACATGATTGTTGATCGGTTAGCAAGAACATGTCACTCTAGTAAAGTAAACTTGGCTGCTATTTATGTTCCCTCATGAGATTACTTTTAGATGAAAAATTACAATGTGATGCTTTCTTTTATCTATATAAAAAAAGCAAATTAATCTTTCGGATTTTTTACTTAAATAATACAAAAAAATAAATTAATAATCAAAATAGTATCCCAAAATTATTATTTATCAAAATGGTATGTTTAGTTAAGTGGAGGAACTCTAAATGGCGGCACTAAGAGGTATTTTTGACACGTGTTTTTTTTAAATTTTTTATTATTTTTTATATATTTAAAAATAAAAAATATTATTTTATTAGTGGAGGGATTTAAAGTGGCGGCACTCAGGGGTTTTTTTCAAAAAAAATACGAGAAAAATACGACAAAAAAATACCTGACACCCAGTGGAGGAACACAAAGTGGCGGCACCAATGGAGAAGTATCAAGTGGCGGCACTCAGGGGTGTTTTGCCACTTGGCAGCACCCCATTGTGTCGTGTGTGTGTGTTTATTTTATTTTATTTGTGAAAATAAATTTGGGTGGTTGGAAATTTTTAGTGTTTGTGATAAAAATTAAATGAAATAAAGTTTTTGTTATAAAATAGGAGTGAGGGAAGCAAATAAACGGGAAAGAAAGAAAGGAAAGAAAGAAAGAAAGGAAGAAGGAGAGGAAAGAAAGAAGAAGGAAATAAAGGTAATGTGTTTAATTTTAATTTTATTTGAGTATGATATAAATGGGTAAAACCATATTTTATTTAATAAATTTTATTTAATTTTTAACAGATTTATTGAAGATGGATAATCAATTTTTTGTATGCATTTATTTTGATGGAATAATTTCGAGAACATCGGTTGGATGTATATTTGATTGTCGGGAACAAATAGGAATGAGATTTAGTCGAAATATCTCAGTTGATGATATGAAAGCAAGGATTAGTGCAAAAAATTTTAGACGTTGTGGAAGAAGGATCTCGAAACTTTTCTACAAGTTTCCAGTTTCGATAGATCCCATCAAATTCACCGAGATGGAACTTGAAAAAAGACGAAGACGTGGAGACAATGATCGCTCTTTATTGTTCGAATCAAAGTGACCCAAATGCACCGGTTCAATTGTTTGCTGAGTTAGTTGATGTGGAACCTGTACAAAATGAAGATTCAACTCTGTGTATGGTGGTTCCAGTATCGTACATTGAAAGTCAATCAATCGTACGTGGGCTACACATCGATCTTAATGCTGCTGCACCCGAGAATGATGCAGATCAAGATGGTGGATATGATAGTAGTATTCCTTTTGATAATGAAGTCAATATTGATAGTGATCCGGATGTGGATGAGGTCCTAGATGATATTGACGAAGAATGGACGAATGGCGATGAAAATCCAGTCGAAAATCCAGTTACACATATTGTGATGCACAATAATCCTCCTGGGGCACACATGTCGCTTATAAACCCCGATGCGACACATGCCGAGTTCGCGAAATACCCTGAAATAGTACCTGCTCACCGATTGGCCGTCGCAGCAGATTGTGAAGAGTTGTTTGTGGGCCAAAAATTTGAATCCAAGGAAGAATGCATATTTGCTATTAAGCGATATAGCATGAATGTGTCGATAGACTACAAAGTCGCAGTGTCTAAACCGACATTATATATTGGAGAGTGCTGGAAGTCGACGGAAGGTTGCAAGTGGCGGGTACGAGCTGCATTTATCTAGAAGTCGCAGATGTGGGAGATAAGAAAAATTGATGAGCCTCACACATACAGTTCAACACGTTTGTCAGAAGATCACGGAAAACTTGATTCCAGAATCATCTGCACACATATCATGCCAATGGTTAAGGACGACCCGACCATCAAGGTTTCTACATTGATTGTGGACATGCAATCACGATTTCATTATCGGGTTTCATATCGAAAAGCATGGATTACGAAATAGATGGCAATGGAACAATTGTTCTGTGATTGGGATGCATCATACAATGAGCTGCAAGGATGGATAGCCGCAATGCGACAGTACGTACCGGGGACTGCGATTGAGTTGGTGACACGACCTTATTATGGCTCAGATAACAACATGCAATCGGGAAGAAGAATTTTTCAGTATATATTTTGGACGTTTGATCCCTGCGTTCGAGCATTTCCTCACTGCAAGCCATTTGTCCAGGTAGATGGAACGTGGCTATACGGGAAATATACGCAGATCTTACTAATTGCGATGGCTCAAGACGGGAATCAAAACGTGCTCTCAATAGCATTCGCTATTGTGGACAAAGAAGACATGGAATCTTGAGAATTCTTCTTGAGAAACCTGCGGATGTATGTGATTCATAACGATAATATTTGCATCATCTCTGATAGAGCGAAGGGTATTATTACGGCCATTAAGCGTACTGGTGTACCATGGAAATCGGTTTACTGTAGCCGACACATTGCGGCTAACTTCCAACGAGAATATAAGAATGCAGACTGGCGGAGACAATTTGTGAAAATGGGTAAAAAAATAAAGTTCCAAATTTATTTTTAAGGTTTTAATTTTAGACTGTAACTTATGTTTTCTTAATATTCCTACAACGTACGAGCTAGAGCCACACCGATTCCGGCAAAGAATGACCAGACTTGAGAGTGACATGGAAGGTCAAACGAACAAGCCTCTACGCGAGTGGTTGGGTACCATGGAACCGTGGCAATGGTCTCAAAGTTTTGATGAGGGGTATCGATATGGTCAAATGACGACCAACCTGACAGAATCGATTAACGGTGTGTTTAAGAGAATACGACATCTTCCGATTTCATCCGTGTTCTCCGTTACGTTCTATAGGCTAGCTACCTTGATGCCAGTAATGGGAACGCGACAAATCGATCAGATGAACGCTGGTCACGTGTTTGTCGAAGTTGTCAGGAATGCAATATATGCAAACCGTCAGAGTACGAGGACGATGAACGTTGAAATATATTCACGACAGTTTCAACGATTTCAAGTTACTGAGACTATTGGTCGTCGACCTGGTATCCTACCTAGCTCATACGGGGTTGATCTCCAAAACAGACACTACGATTGCAGGAGGTTCGATACACTTCGTTATCTCTGCGCATGTCGTTGCAGCTTGTGCTAAAGTGTCACTCAATGTTGAACAGTTCATCGACCCCGTTTACACTCTCCATCGTACGTTACGTATTTGGGAAAATGAGTTCCCCGTCCTGCTTGACTTGTCCACATGGGAGGTACCTCCGATGACTTTCGAGCTTATCCCGAACAAAGGTTTACGGAGGAATCCAAAAGGTTGTCCTCATATCACCAGAATTCGCAACGAAATGGACATTATGGAGAAAACAGACGGGGGCAAACTGTGTGGACTGTGTAGGCTAGCTAGGCATACTCGACGTAATTGCCCTCAACGAACCTATCATATTGGGCAGTCATCTGGATCGAGTAGGGCCTAAACCCGGTTCATCATCATATACCTCTTAATTTTATTTTTACATTAATTTTCAATGTTGTCCACTTGCGTCCCAGTCACTAAATTATTTATATCTTGAGGTAAAGAATTCAAAATTATAATTCGTTTGATGTTTCTGAAATTAGAGTAAAATATCATTTTAGCATAAAAATTATATATCTTCCAATTTTTCATCTCTCAAATTCTCTACACTTTTCTTCAAAAATATCTCACTTAATAAAATGGTAAAATTACGTTTTAAGTCCCTAACCCTTTCAACTTTACGGTTTAAGGTTTCAAGTAACAGGTTTAATATTATGAAATTTAAATAAATGATCAAATAGGTTAAAATATATGTACATTATGGAGGAAAAATTCATCATTATAATTCATCAACAGTCAAATTTAAACACTATTAGATACAACCCTAGTATCCATGATTAGATGGTGTGGTTCTCGGGGTATATCTTCGTGGTGGTCGGCGTCTACGTCGAGGTTGCTCGTCAAGTTCATCACCATCATTAGGGTCTATTTGCACCGGAGGAGTAGAGTATTGCCCGGGAGGAATAGTGTATCGCGATGCCTCGTCAAACTCAGCCTGATATCCTTCCCTATAGTATTGCGGTGGCTCGTCAAATTGAGGCTGATATCCTTGGCTTGAGCATTGCGGTGGCTCGTCAAATTGAGGCTGATATCCTTGGCTTGAGCATTGCGGTGGCTCGTCAAACTAAGGCTGATATCCTTGGCTTGATGAGCTATGCATATGTGATTATCCCGCAAAATCAGGACGATAAGAATCATCGTCATTCAATGCCTCTTCATCCTCCTCTTCTTGTTGCTCTGGCACTAGCTGTGGCTCTGGGGCAGGAGCTACATGATAGGGGCGATCTTGTCGAGACATGTATGGGGGAATTATCGTCGATGAAGCACCAATCAAATATGGTTGGCCAAACTCAATGGACCATTGCATGTACTGCACCGATGGCTGTAAATCCGGAGTGTACTCCATCGGAGGTACTCGAGTCATTCGGTTGTTCCACACATAAACATATTGTCCATGCACACTCCCCCAATCACAATTTGCTTTCCCCTTCTTATCCATCCCATGGATAGACCCTAATTGGAATGGCGACTGCGGGATAGCTGTTTACAACCAAACTGCCGGAGTACTCGATCCCCGACATACCACTCAACTGTTTGAAAATTGATTATCGGTGCCTTAATGCACCATTGGTCTGAGTGGAGGAATGTTGAGGCGGGAATAACAGCGTAATTTCTGGCTATATATATGGGGTCCAGATGAACTGCACAATTAATAACATGTCAAAATATTAATAAGATTAAAGTAAATAATTTACTAACATGCAACCATATTAGCACTAGTCAAGTAATATAATTTAACATGTTAATGAATAACATACCCCTTCCCCAGCATATTGCTCTAGCATCAAACGATACATGAGAACTGTGTACTACCTCCCGATCCCCGGTTTTGTTTTCCATCTAAGAAAACAAAAAATAACTTGTTAGATTAATATAATTAATAAAATATGTCAAATTATTAAAATTTAGGGTATATGGTAATCACCTGTTAACGAGTGGAAAAACATATGTTTGGTGCCTAACGGATGCCAAGAATGACATCCGATATAGTGCCCAAGATTGCAATAGCACTAGGCATCCACCTATATCCCGGGAAGAAGGGTTTGTGGCGCGACAAAGTTCTCGGTATAGCATGTCAAGCACCGCAGATCCCCAACTATATTCATGAATCTTTAGCAAATCTCTTAGCAAAGGCAAACACATCGAGTGGATCTTATTGTTATTTGCGTCCGGCATGAGTATGCCCCCTATCATTAGCAAAATATAGGCTCAAACGGCCCAAGAAACCTCTATTTCAGTTGCGTGTTCCGGTAAGTGCTGAAAATTGCTCTTCAACCATGTAAATAACAACGACGTGAAGTCATTGTTATTACTAGGTGAGCGACCTAGTAACTGGATGCACATCGTTGCCGGCTCTTGAAACGAATTAACACCGGTGACTAGTACACTATTGATTGGTAGCCCTAGTTGGACCGCAACATCCTCCAATGTCACAGTGCACTCCCCACAAGGCAGATGAAATGTGTGGGTCTCCGGGCGCCAACGCTCCACCAATGCACTGATTAAATCATATCTTAACTCAAATTTTTGGATCAATGCTACAGATGCAAATCCGGCATCCCGCAAGTAC
This sequence comes from Kokia cookei, assembly GCA_039519145.1. NCBI lineage: Eukaryota > Viridiplantae > Streptophyta > Magnoliopsida > Malvales > Malvaceae > Kokia > Kokia cookei. The sequence goes on from CM076903.1 coordinate 43,046,177, forward strand.
GAAAGCAGACGTTCATGAGGGGGGAATTTAAGGCCCTGTGCACGACCCCTCAATGAACGATACGCAAGCTCTTCCTGTTAATTTACAAAAATAGTTAGTATAACCAAAATTAATTTTGTAAACAAATAATAATATCGTGAATGACATAATGAACAAATAATTATTTTTTTACATTCATATTGCCTTGGTGTGTATCTGCATTCACTGATTTGGCTATGTGAGGACGTTCCGAGTTAATTAATGAAGTCATTCTGTAACTTGAAAAAAAATTATCAATTAGTTCAATACATAAGTTTACCAATATAATACAAAAATAATAATTAAATACCAAAATGTGTTATTTACTAAAATTGTACAAAATATATATTTATAAACCAAAATAGTATCCACACACCATTATTTACTAAAATAGTACAAAATAATTTATTTTGTACCATTTTGGTAAATAATATAATGGGGATATTATTTTGATAATTAATTATTTTTTATATTATATTTTGGTCAATAATATGATGGGGATATTATTTTGATAATTAATTATTTTGTATATTATATTTTGAAAATTAATTAGCCAAGTTTAATTTTTTGTGAATTATTAAAACTCTCTTATTTTTATAAAATAATAAATTTTTTAATTTCATAATTGTAACTAATTTTAATTATAACTTAAAAATAGATTATTGTTAATTTTATTAAACACTTGTAATAGTTTTCTTTCACATTTTATTAAACAATCTTATGACTTGTATAATAAAGTTACTACGCTACAAAATTAAAACATTATTAAATTTTAAATCAATAAATATGAACAATATTTTTTACTTATTACTACTAACAACAAAATTAAATTACTAACTAGCAAAATTAAATTAAAGTAAATTAATAATAACATAATAACAAGCTTATATTTCTTCTTCTCTGCTTAATTTACTCACCAACTATAACAACATTAAATAACAAATCAATTAAAAATTAAATTAAAGAAAACAAAAAACTTAAAATAATCAAATTAACTAACAAATTAAAATATTTTAAAATTAACCATACTTAAAATATTAACTAAACTTACATTTCTTCCACTCCTCTTAATTTACTCTTTTAATCAACCTATTAAACAAATAAAATTATAATAATAAATCAAACACATTACTACTACTAATTAACAAATTAAAATATTTTAAAATTAAATTTAAAAATAAACACATTACATTTTTTTTCCTCTCCTTCTTCCCCTTCTTCCCCTTCTTCTCCTTCTTCCTTCTTCTTTCTTTCTCTTTTTTCTTTCTTTTTTCCTTCATTTTTCGTTGATCCCCCCCTCCCACCTATTTTATAACAAAAAATTTTATTTTATTTAATTTTTATCACCAACAAAAAAATTCTCAACCACTCAAATTAATTTTCACCTCTTAAAAAACCCACACAAACACACACCCACGGCACAATGGGGTGTTGCCAAGTGGCAAAACACCCCTGAGTGCTGCCACTTGATACTCCTCCATTGGTGCCGCCACTTTGTGTTCCTCCACTGGGTGTCAGGTATTTTTTTTTGTATTTTTCTCGTATTTTTTTGAAAAAAAACCCCTGAGTGCCGCCACTTTAAATCCCTCCACTAATAAAATAATATTTTTTTATTTTTAAATATATAAAAATAATAAAAAAAATAAAAAAAAACACGTGTCAAAAATACCCCTTGGTGCCGCCATTTAAAGTTCATCCACTTAACTAAACATATCATTTTGGTAAATAATAATTTGGAGATACCATTTTGATTATTAATTTATTTTTTGTATTATTTAAGTAAAAAATCCTAATCTTTCAATGATAAAAATTTGCGTGATTGATGGGATCATTAAATAATTATATACAAAGTACCTCGTATACTTCATGTTAATGTATATAAATCAATTTTTAATAGTTGAAATGGATGAATTTTTTAACTCTTTCATCTAATGTACATGAATTAATTTATTTTTTTCATAATACTTTTACCTAAAAAAAATTATATATGCTAGTGCAACCATGAAAATATAGCTCAAAAAGCTTTCTATCATTCCACACATTGGTTAATGAATTAATATCAATTGACGAGTAAAAAAACATATTTTAAATTAAGCAAATTGACGATCAATATCGAAGATCAAAAAAAATTATTTAGACTTTGGTTCATAAAATTGTAACAATCTAAGTTATTTTATGACAGAGAAAATTGAATTGTAAAAAAGGTATAAATGAAAGTTTTCGATTATTGAAGATGATGCGAATATAAAATACTATACGACGATTTTTTAAGTCCAATAACTTCAAATGAAAACTTTAAATAGTATAATAACCTTTTTGAGGGAACAATTTAGTGTTTTTTTACTGGTTTTTGCTGGTTTTCGGTTAGGGGCTACAATGGAATTGAATTCAAGTCAACATTTAACAATTTGAGATAATAATAAAAAAACCCAACAAGAAGAGAAAACCCAGAAATAAAGTCTAAGATCAAAATCAAATTGAAGAAAATCTATATATGCAACCATGGAAATAAAGCAGCTCAAAAAAGCTTTCTACCATTCCACACTAGAGAAAAATTACCAGGTGGAAACTATTTTTACAATGGAAGTTCATCAACGCCATGAAGAAACAGTGAGTAAAGGCACTTCGTTCCAAGCTAAAGAGAGAAATCCAGGTTGGGATTCGATCAATGAATATGAGGAGCTGTAATTATAGTTCCAAAGTAGAATTTTTGCTTGACTTATGGCGTAATGGCTAAGTGTTACCGTTTCGAAACCGGAAATTTCCATTAAATTTTTCCATTGCTCTTTGTCTTCCATTCGTTCCCTTTCGGTGCCGGCTTCTTCCAGTCCGATGACTCCGGCGATTTTCCGGCCGAGTAAGTGTTTCTCCACTTGGATTCTCTCAGGTGAGTCGCGAGGTAAGTTTGGTTCTAATGACTCGAACACGGCGGAGTAATACCTTAATGCGTTCTTGAACCGGTTTAAGAACCCCACTCGGTTCAAGCTCGCTTCGTACTCACCTAATGTAACGATTTTCGGTTTCAATGATTTAGCCAAAGCTAGAGCAGTTTCCACGGCGGCCGGAGTAGAATCCAATAAATTGTACAATTGAAGCATGAAATTCACAGCTAATACCTCATCTTCATCGACCCGGAAACTCGACCCAGTGAGTTCAGTAACCGGAGTTAGAATCGGTTCGAACTCAAAATTCAAATCCAGAAGCTTCGCGAAGTCACGTAGACGGTTACCGGTGGCGTAAAGAGAAGGAGCCGGTGTTGATCCCAAAACCGGAGCGGGTATACCTGATATACGGATTCGGGTCGGTTTTCCGGCTGATCGGGTTGCTAAAGCTTGTAACAGAGCAGCCCATTGAACTCCTTGAACGATCCCAAAGTCAACTATGTGAATCTTGCTAGCTCGGTCTGTTGCTTCGAGAATCGCTTGGTTCGCCGTTAAATGGGCGAATTTCGAGTAAGGGCAAGCGTCGTTTAATGCTTTATATGAGAGAATGAAGTCCTCCGACGTCGTTTCGATCATCGTCAACCTTTGGTCTGTTTGATGAGAGAGTCTGCTATGGAGAGCTTCAGAGAAGTAAAAAGCCACTCTCTCAGTTGGATCTCCGTGTTCTGATACCGATTCCTTGAGTTTAGCCAGTGATTTAATCGCGCGTTCAGGTTCCGAGACAGCGAGTGTAGCACAGTCAAGTAAAGCTTTTAAAAGCGGCGGAGATAAATCAGTCTCCGGTGAACCGGATGAGATTCCCCCGCCGTCGTTGTTGGTTGGGTTCTGGTTCTGGGGACTGCTTGTTTTCGTTTCTTCAACGGTTACTTGCGGCGGAGGCGGTGGAGGAGATGGCGGCCATGCAGGTAGAGTAGTGGTAGGGATCACTCGGTTCAGATTAGACGGCGGAGAACACGTCACGGTGAGTCGACCCGGGCAAGCACTAAACGGATCAGCCCCGTAGATAAAATCAGCATTGTTTTGCCACGCGTCGCAACCAGATGGCAGATTCGAAGTATCCGTTGAATGCCCACCACCGTTCATTAAACCATCCATCCACTCATCCGAGTCAAACTCACCACCGGCACCACCACCAAAATCCGGAAAACGAAACCCAATCGAATGGTGATGTTCCATGTTAGGGAACTGAAACCCTTCCGCAGCATCCCCTTGAAACGGGTCGGTAAAACCGGGACCCGTAATCCCATACCCGACATTACCCGAACTGGAAACACCATGGTGTGTAGTACTAGACCAAGGATTTAAAGAGAACGGATTCAAACCAAGAAGCTGTTGTTGCTGCTGCTGTTGTTGTTGCTGTTGCTGTTGTTGCTCTTGTTCTTGCTTTTGCTTTATAACTTGTTGAGCGATTGCCATTAGATTCCCATTATCAGCACACATATATGCCATTTTCCGGCAAAAATAACTTTCCCGGAAATTTTTCAGTGAACTGCACTGAATCTCATTTACCCACAAAAAAACAAGAAAAAAAATCAGCAAAAAGTGAGCGTTTTTAAAGCTTAAAGAAAAGGAAATTAAAAAAAATAAAGATAAGTGACAGAGAGTACATACAAAGAGACAGTAGGACCAAGAGTGACCGAAGAATAGCTCTATAAACTTAGTATTTTGCTTAGCTAATGAAAGAGAAGTAAAGAAACTTCGAGAATAGTATGTATAACTTTTGTTAAAGAAGGAAAAGCTAAAACGGCAGCGCAAAGCAGTAGATGAGTGCTGAGCTAAAAGGCCTGAAGTTGTCCCTCATATGGAAAGTTGGGTCCTTTATTTACCTATTAGAAAACAAATGGTTAAATTTCGGTTTAGTCCTTGTAGTATAATTAACTTGGGATTTTAATCCTTATATGTATATTAAAAATTTAAAAATTTAAACTATTTATATCATTCAAAAGGTAATTTTATGATTTTCAAAATAATTATTTTTTTTTACTAATTTATCGTTAAAAAAAATGATAATTTCATAGTATTAGATTAGAAGAAACACCAAATGATGTTAGTCGTTTGGAATAAAGCATAATAATAATAATAATACAAGCCTAAATTATGCCGAATTAAAAATAAAAGTATCAAAGCCTTAAGTTGAGCTAAATTAATCATATATGCCATTATTTTTTTAATTGGTTAGATAAGTTTTTTTTTTTTGAAGATTTAAGAAAATAAGTTGATTTTGAAAAGAGAGTATGAAAAACTCGATCAGCTAAACACGTTTTCTACACATTTGACAGAAAAGCGCATCCAACTAAACAAGCTTTTGCTGATATGTCAGAGAAAACACGCCTAACCGAACGCATTTTTTGAAAATTAAAAAAAAAACATATCCACTCCAAAATCGACCTACTTTTTTAAATCTTGAAAAAAAAACAATTTATTTAACTAATTAACAGAAAAAACTATATATATGTACAATTTAACCCCAAAGTTAGAATAATAAAAAGACCCAATCATACTTAAAAAATGGTTCCTTTCTATCCTTGTACTAATAAAACTTACAAGCTTTAAAATTTATAGTTTAAAAAAATGGCATGAAATTTCAACTCTAAATAAAAAAAATATTCATTTGTAAAATTACAAAAAAAAAATATTAAATTTATTAAATAATAAATATTACTTTTGAAAAAAAATCTAAATCTATTAAAAATTGGCTTTACTTTATTCTATTTAATAGTATAAAGATTAATTTAAATTATCCTCTAACATCTATCAAGTAGTTTCACCAAAGCTAAGATAGAGAAGGCAAAATGACGTGGATACATTGAAAAAGTTTGAAAAGATGGAGAAATCCAATGTAGCATCAGCAGTCAGAACAGTGAAGTGACGGCGACTAGCCTATTTCTACAATCGGCAATAGCGCACACTCTTAAATCGAGGCCCAAGTGTTTGTTCATATGCCACAATAAAATTAAAAATCGAAGTGAATTAGTGATGGTTATTGCTTAGGTTATTGTAGCAACTTGCAAATAATTTAATACATGTTGGATTTTTATGCTTTTATGTATAGATAATTTGAATTTTGAAGTTATTTTTATTAAAAGGATTTTATTTAAACATTATTATAGTTTGGATAAAACTAATTTTAAATGATAAAATGAATGAGAGTATTTATGATTAATTTTGATTTTGAAGTTTTCAATTTTTTTGATGAAATTACCGTTTATTTTTTTTTCGATTTTAATTTATTTTTAATTTTTTATTTAAAAAGTTATGTGTATTTATTTTTTATTTAAAATTTTCATTTTAAATTATATTACAAAAAATTTTATGTGTCATTTAATATTTAAATTAACGATCTCAATAATAAAAAGATCTGATTGATATAATATTATTAGTTTGAGATGCAATTTGAACGTTTTGAAATTTATAGATCAATTTAAAATGAAGGTCATAATTTAAAAATGCCTAATGCAATTAACTCTTATAAAATTGAATAATATTTTGTGCAATTAAAACCTATAGAATTTAAAACTTCTCCCATCAAGGACTAGAGCTCCACTCCAATTCAATGGAATTTGTAAGATATATGTATCAACAATAAGAATTTCAATATCTCTTCAAAAGTTTTAATTCGAGTTCTATAAATAGAAAAATATTTATGAGAAAACTTTACCAATTACCACACATTTAAGGGTTTGATTTAGATCGACTTTCAATTTAATCGACATCGATATAATTAAGGAATATCGAACAATTTAAAAAAATACATTCACATTAATTTTGATACATTTATTTATTATCTATTATATTATTTGTAATGTTTTTTAATGGATATTGTTAATATAATACTCAATAAGAGAAGAGTACAAAGGAGAGAAGAATGATTGCTAAGGAGGCTATTCATCCAATCAAGGTAGAGAGTAGAAGGTTATAAAAAATGACAGTAAAGAGAGTATGGAGGTTGAGGACTAGAAGAATGTTAAGAGAGTTTAGGTTGAGTATTCTTGAAGGGCTACCCCCTTTCTTCATCGTTTTCGAAAGTATTTATAGGTAGGAGTTCCGTACAAAATGGTGTTAACGTGTTGAATCTGTTATATAGTCATCATTACAGAGCTCGTGAGAGAGATATCTTCGATAGGACAAAAAATGTGTATGATAGGACAAATTCAATTAATCATTTTGAATCTGATGGGATAAAACAATTGAATTCACATGATGTTAAGTGATCAACTGACTTCATGTTTCCAGTAAAGATTAAATTATTCATTGTCTGAATAGTCATCTCAAAAGGGTGAACTCACAAGTGATCAATCGACTTACTAGTGATAGGTTTACTTATTCAAATATTTTCTAAGTTGGTCATGTGTCTTGTTACAAATGAGGTATAATATATATTATTTTTAATGTTATACCATAGTTTATATTGAATTAGAATTTTTCTATAGTATTTATAGCATGTGATTTTATTGTATCTAATTATCATTAATGCGGGTAAAATTTTTAAACGAAGTTTGGAGCCTTTGAGAAAAAATAAAAAAGTGAGAAAATAGTGTGAATGACGTGTGGGATTGGAATTAGGGTCCTCCGTTCTTTTTGGGCGGTTAAATGGACCCACTCACATATAGGGGGAGATTGGATAGGTTCGATGATAGACGAGGTTATAATCGTAATATTTTTAATATTTTAATATTATTTTTGTTATTTAATATTTTAATTTATATAATATTAATATTATATATAATTGCTTAAGTCAGGTTGGATCAGAAATATGAGTCAAATTTTGTCCAAATTCTCTTGCATTTATAGATGGTTAATTCATCTCCGTTTATTTCCGTCCATATTATTTTTTATTTAGCATGCACTAATTATATTTTTACTACCATATAAGTATTATATGAAATTTCTAAATATAAACTTAACATATTTTTATTATTTACGCTATAATGTAGTATATTTAATTATATTATATAAATTACGTAATATATAAAATAAAAAATATCATATTTTAAAGTCAAGGAGTTGGGTCAAGTTGCGTTAGGATAAGATTTAAAATTTTAGATATCGAGCTCAGTTTATATTTTAATTGAGTTTATTTTATTACCCAAATCAACTTATCGAATTTAATATTTTTATCTAAATTTTCTCAAATTTCGAATGTGTTTTTAGGCTTATGTGGGTAGCTTGACCTTTAATTAGACTATAAATAAAAGAAAATTGAGGTTTTGAAAACGTTGGAAGTTCAACACAATCACAAACTTAATAATTATACAAATAATATTTAAATTAAGTAGTTTATGGGATGAGAATGTGGATGTAATGGAGCGAATATAAACGGTAAAAAGCTCGAGTTCAATTTAATATTTGAGGTTCAATTCCATTAAGATTGAAATTTAGCAATATCAAATTGTTTGAATTTGGTATAATGATGATTCGAACTCAAACTATTTTTAAAGAAGGTGAACATGCAACCTATAGGTCACAACTTGGGATTCTTCAATATTATTTTGATTATGTTTAATTAAAATCATTTAGATTTTTTCTTCAACTTCAAACTCGATTATTTTATACTCGTTTGCCATCTAAATTCTAATTGTTAATAAGATCTTAGCTTAATGGTAATGTTGAAGCCCTGAGAATTTTAGAAATCATAGGTTCGAGTTCTACTATGTGTAATATCATGTATGAATTCTCAATCTAAAGTTATTCTAATTTAAGTCTCACAATATGTAAACCACGTCCAAATTTATTCTAGTATAAGTTTAGATATATTTTAGTTATCAATCCGATTGTGATTGTGATGTTGATTCTGATTATAATTATTCGTATCTATCACTTGTAAATATATTTGCATTTATAATTCTATTTATAACATCTTTGAAAAAAAAACTTTTTGTGGTCTAATTGAAAAAAAAATATTACTAAATAGAAAATATTAATAAAAAAAACCTTTATCAAACTCATGAATTACTTGAATAAAATATTAATTTTGTTGATGCACAGTATCAACGGAGATCAAGATGGAGAGAGAAATGATGTTTTGATTCAGAAATAGAGTCGAAGCCTTCCAAATGAAATGTCTGAATCATGAATATTTCAAATCGGATTTTGGGACAGTTTTCGAATCAAGTTATCATATATTTTATTATAATTGCCCAGCAAATTTATTCAAATTTAGTTATATCATAATAATTTACTTGAGTTTAATTTGAAAATAATCGATTTTAAAATTTTCGATTCAAATACGAATAAATTTACATGAATTTGATAATTACATCGTTGTAGGGGGGACAAAAGGTACTAAAGGACGAAGAAAAAACTAAAGGAAGGGTGACAAAAAGGTGAAATCCTAGACATTAGATGGACCAAAATGCAACAACTATGATATAAAATAAAAATTAAAGCAACGGTCCATTTATGGGATAAGGTTATAATATTTGACGAGGTCCTTCTTATCTTTGGTTGAAACTTGAAAGCATCTGGACACGTTGTCATGCAATCAATTCGCCAACTCCAACTCCAACGTCTACATTTATTTTTACGGGACAATGGATTAAATTAAATAATTAATTACATTGAGTATTAGCTTGATTCCGATCCATCTATCTTGATTGATGGTCTCTATTATGTTGTTAACAAATATCATTATTTTTTATTTTGGATCTTTTAAATCAATTTCGTAAGAGATTTGATTCTATTTTTTTATCATTCAATAAAAAAATTTGTTTTCTTCGTAAAAAATAGGAGATAGAGTAGATAAAGATTTCTTATTTGATTCATCCCTAAAGTTGAATATCTCATTCAATGATTGTTTTTGATCCAATCTGTAGGAATCAATAGAAAAGGAAATTCCCTTATAATACACTAGATCTGGCTCAGATATTGATAGAGTGAATAGATCTGTCATTTCTTGAAATTTTTCTTTTAATTCAAAATCATGATGTAATGTATATCCCCACATATTCTGATCATGAAATAGATGAAATAAATCAAAATATGAATTTTTATTCAAGAATGAAATCTTATTGGAATTGTCCAATTCATTTGATATAAGTTTTATTATAATTTTTTTGGAAATTACATATGCGAGTCACATTTTGATATAGTTATTTAGGAATCGTAATAATTAAAATTTAACTGAAATGGTAAGAACATTGATGTCTTATGTGTTAATGTCTAGAATTATATTAATCTATGTTGAACTATATTTCAAATTTCAATCTAGTTGTCAATGCAGAACTTGAGATACGAGAAATCTTTAAATCTCTAAAGCTATGTCTGATAAATTAAAAAATTAAGTGCTGAAAAATTAAAAACTTAAATGTTGAAAAATTAAGTATTGAAAACTTAATCATTGAATTAAAGTTATAAAATTTGTTTGATACTTTTAAAAAATTTAAATAACAAATATAATTAGATTGTTTGATAAAAGAATAATATGATCTAAAAAAAAAAAAATTAAATTTATTCATTATTAAGTGATATGTAGTTCCCTACCTACTTATCATTTTCCACACTTTTTTGTAGAAAATTTTTTATCTAAAAGCTTTCATTGTATATTATCAAATGTTTTCCAAAAATTAAGTTTCTACGTCTATTAATTTTCAATTGATTTATTTTTTTCAACATATTATCAAACAATACCTAAGTTCAAGAAATTAGCAAGAAAACATGAAAATTTTATCTTATGTCACATTTAATCAAGTTATGACAATTTATCCTACGTCGCCTCTAATACAACTTGTGATTAGCAACATCGATAATCAAACAACAATTGTATACAAATATATTTTCATACCAATTACAAAGCGTCGTGTGTTAATATAAAATTATCATTGTTAAAATGATGATATCATTTATTATGTCATAATTATTATTATTTTAATTAATTTAAATTAATTAGGAGACGACCAATAAAACATTACATTATCACTAACAAAATTAAATTAATTAAGTGATAATACTAAATGTTTATTTTTTATCTTTAATTAATTGAATTAATATGAGATAAATAATAATTAAAATAATTTAAATATTTGTGGATAACTTAAATAGAAGATTTTGAAACTACTCTCCTCCGATATTTGATCAACCAACAAAAAAAGAGGCCAAATTTAATCAAGCCTAAAAAGCGCTCTTGAAGAGGACTCATCAATCTATTATTAAGTCTCAAAGATCTTCAGATCAAAGCTCTCTCTAATTTCTTTGCACCAACACGAAAGAAAACCCGTTTTTCAATATCATTTTTAAACGACTCTAAAAGTAGATTCAAATATTAAACATCTAAGATCAAGTCTCGAAAACCTTCTAAATCCAAATCAAGATCAAGTGTCAATAACCACTAAAGCAGTTCACACTCACCAAATTTCAAATCTAGACAACTCTTGAAACAAAGCATAAATAACTTCCAATGATTTATCTACAGATTTCTTACAATACTCCTTGATAACTTATACATAAAAGCATAGATAATTTTTTTTGAACAATCTCATTATAAGTTTTGATCCTATTTGTTCTTTTTGACACAATGTTTAGAACTATCCATACTCTCTCCCAAAACCATAAATAGGAAGATAACGTGCTTCATCGCACTTAAACTCATGTTCTCCTATATTGATAATAATACTCATGTCAATCGAGTTAAGACGCAATAAAAAACATAGATAATTTATCCAAGTTTTTTTAACACAAAAATTTTAACTTAAAAGTCTTTCTATTAGTCTAATAGATACCTATCACATTAAATGCATGTTGGGATTGACATGGTTCATTTTTTAAATAGGGTAAACTCCAAAAATAGTCACTTTTATTTGCCTCAAGTTACATTTTAGTCACTTATGTTTGAAATGTTACGTTTTAGTCACTTATGTTAGTATTTTGTTACGAAGTGATCACTGTGCCATTAAGTTCCGTTTTTTCCCTAATGGTAATCGTACGTGGCAGTCCAATTAGATTTTAAGTGTTAACTTGGATTTTCAAATGGAATGAGAATAAATCTTTAATTAAACAAATTTAATTAATTAAAATTTTTAAACCCTAAACCTTAATTGAAAAAAACCCTAAACTCATCTCTTCTTCATCTTCATCTTCTTCTTCTTCCCTTTTGATTCCAATATCTTTAGTTACAAATCTGTCTCAAAGCTTGAATTTTAAAACCATTAACTCAAAGATTCAAAGATTCAATATCTTTGATTCCAATATCTTCTTCCCGTTAAGTTTCTTTGGGTTAATGGGTTTCAAAGATTCAAGTTTTGAGACAAATTTGTAATTAAAGATGTTGGAATCAAGAGGGAAGAAGATGAAGATGAAGATGACAAGTGTGTGGAAATGGGTTTAGGGTTTTTCAGTTAAGATTTAGGTTTAAAAATTTTAATTAATTAAAAATATATTCTCATCCCATTTGGAAATCCAAGTTGGCACTTAAAATCTAGTTGGACTGCCATGTAGGATTACCGTTAGGGAGATAACGGAACTTAACGGCAGAGTGATCAATTCGTAACAAAATAATAACATAAGTGACTAAAACGTAATATTTCAAACATAAGTGACTAAATTGTAACCTGAGATAAACAAAAGTGATTAATTTTACAGTTTACCCTTTTAAATATGTATATATTAACAAGCATAAGATTAGTATTTAATACTAAATTTGTTGATTAAATGATTTGATTGAAATGAATTTTTAATTTATTAAATTCACAAATAATGTTTTAAAATTTTTAATCAATTTGTAATTTTATTATTATTAAAATTTAAAAGTTTTATTTCTAATGGACAGAGAAATTTTTATCTTTTTACAATTTCATTATTATCAAGAAATATAAAAAAAATTTCTCATACCTTATAGAGAGATTTTTCTTATAATCATTTCTTTTTAAAAAAAAATTTATTATAAATTTTGAAAATATATATTTTTACATAATATTTAAAATTATTAATAATATTTAAAATTTATAAATAAAAAAATAATATATTTTAATGCACTTAAAATAATATCTTTCTGTGTTGAAAATAATCCCATGTTCATCTAACTAAATATCAATTCATCTTTGGATGATTTTGTTCCATTCCGAAAAGCACAAATAAATGCAAATGGTTTTTAGAAATCTTCAACTTACAATGGTTATTATTGTTTTGTTGATATGGTTTTGTCATTTACTATGATTTTCCCCCAATAATTGTCACTATAAATATACAGAGAAATGATGGGCTTGACCACATTCTTTCACCATCACGAGTCTAATGACATCATTATATATAATCATATATTGCTTTTTAATAAAACCGTGATTATTTATAATTATATTATCAATTATAAAAAGTATTGAATTAAATAATTAATCAATTCAAACTAAATCATTTCACATCATTTACATAAATAATTTTGGGTTTAATATCAATTTTATATATAAATTTTGATCTAATTTACAATTTGATATATAAACTATAATTTGATGCAATTATACACGTGAAACTTGAATTGCGATTCATATGCATTCATAAAATTTTGATTTGATTCGATTGTACATATTTAAAAAAACGAACACATGCATTTTATTTTCATATAGAATTAATATAATTCTTTATGTATGCAACACATCATTGTAAAATGGTGCTAATTCAATAATGTTGTTAATGATTTGAAAAAATTAAATTAAATTAGAATTTCTTGAATAAAATCGCATAAAATCAAAATTCATGCATGATATTACACATTGGATCGAAGTCTATCTATAGTTTTAATATTTATCTCAATAAATTTTAAATAAAAATATTTTAAAATGTAAAATCTTAATTTTATTATTTCAATTGAAAAATCTTGTTAATTGTGATCACGATATCTTAAATCTTATATATTTATTTTGTCCCATTAAAGATGTTGATTGACTTCTAATTTGGGACCATATCGTCTACATAAAACTAATGCACAAATTTTCAGTATTATTACTTTTTAAGGAAGGCACATGACTTGATATTTTGTCTCTTGATGATGGTATGGACTATGTTGTTTTCAGGTACAAATTTGTATAGTTTTCTGAATAATTTTAAAAAATTTAATTTGTACAAAAATGGCTATAATTTAGTGATAACTTGGGTCAAAAATTGATAATTATTTGGTACATGATTCAATAGTAAATTAATAAAAAGTTTATTCCGTTTTCGTCATATCTCGAGATCTCAAAATAAAATTACAAATCAAATGACAAAATGTGCGTTTAATGGTGGCGTGGGATTGATCTCCTTTGAAGAACCATCAATTTCAATGCACAATTTCTTGTTGATAGATAAAAGTAATCTTACATGATTAATAATGTGCTTTTTAATGTAATCGCTTCAATTTTTTTTTTAAAAATGAATTTTTCTATTGAAAGAAAAATTTGTTTACATGATAAATATCAAATTTATATATGAATTTCAATTTAATACGCAATTTGGTACATAAATTTTGATTTAGTGCAATTGTAATATTGTATACATGAAACTTGAATTGTGATTCATATGCTTACATTAAATTTTGATTTTGATTCACCTGTACACGTTTAAATAAAAGAATATATACATTTATTTTCATATTTGATTAATATAATTATTTATATATGCAATATATCAACGTAAAATGATGTTAATCCGATAATGTTGTCAATGATTTGTGAAAATCAAATAAAATAAAAATTTCATGTATAAAATTACACAAAATAAAAATTAAAGTATAATATTACACATTATATTAAAGTTCATGTATAATTTTGATATTTATCTTTTTTTTTTTTTTTTTTTTTTAAAACCATCTTTTAAAGAGAAAACATATTTCTTTCAATAAAAGAGAAAATATTTACTAAAGAAAAAAAAATCATTAAACTTCACCATTTTCTTCAAATTAAAAAAAATTATTTAAAAATTATTGATTGAATTTTAACTTGATTGGCGTAAGTATTATTATCGATGTAGGAGAATGTGGGTTTAAATGCGTTGAAGCACATTTTTCTCTTATTTACGAGATTGTTAAAAAATATTTAAAATTTGTTTATCTAAATTAAATTACAAAATTAAAAATACTAACATAAAAATAGTTTTTTAATATTAAGTCCTCGGATACCTTTATTTTAACCCTATACACAATTATTAAACCCATTAAAATCCAAATAAAAAGGATGCAATTTGGATCTTAAATAAATAATTTTTCGTATTATTCGAAAATTATTTAAACAGTTTGTCAGACTAAAAAAAATGTAAATGCAACTTGGCTTATATGACCCTAATGCATTATCTTAGTATTTTCTCTGTAATCTTTTCAGAACATGTCCTAATACAGAAATACTAGTAAATTAATTTGGTTGAAGTTCTTATATTTTTAGGGTAAACTGCATCCAATGTCACTAAATTATTAGTAAGTTTATGTTTTGGTTATTTAACTTCAAAAAATTACAAAATAATCACTGAACTATTCAAAAGTTTTTATTTAAATTATTGGGTCGTAAAGTTTTTTAAAAAAAAGTTTGGCTAGTGAGTTCCAAGCGATCATTCAATGACCGGCACGATGGATTAGTATCCATCAACAAGTAGAAGAACATTATGATGATTGAAGTTGATTTGATGGTTAATGTTGGAGACCGGAGAAGAAAATTGTTTGGATTTTGATTCACAAATACTCGACGTTCAAAGTTGTTCTATGGAAAAAATTGAATTGTAAAAGAGAAGGTGAATGAGAGGTTTCAATTGGTGCATATAGTGCAAATAGAGAAGGTCATACAACAACTATTTTAACAACACAGTGACTTAAATGAAAACTTTTGAATAGTTTAATGACTATTTTGTAATTTTTTGAAATTAAGTGATCAAAAGGTAAACTTATTAATATTGATTTAATGGCAATTGAATAGGATTTTCCTCCATTTTCCCATTGGAAAAAAAGTAGTTTTTATCCTTCAAATTTTATAACCCTAAAAGAAATATTGTTTTAGTCATTATCATAAGGATTAATGTTTTAAAACTAAATATTGAGAGCAACCCATTTAGTTTGGATGGATGATTAATCTTTGCGTTGTCCCTTCTTAAAAAAAATGATGCTTTAAATAATACAAGTAACATAATGAACAGCTTAAGGACTGAAATGAAAAGACTTTTTTATAATAGATTAGCTGCCTCATAAAATTGTATCCTTTTCTTCCTTAAATATTTATATATATTTCAAATATTCATATTCATATTCATATTTAATATTTAAATATTATATATATTTTTTACTTCTAAAGTGTAAAAGTGATAAGTTCGAGCTTGAGTTTAATTTTAAATTTGTGATATTTTGTTCGAGCTTGATTGAACATTGATTTCTAAACTTGAGACATAATTGAATTACTAGAGCTTGTTTATTAATTTTTGTATTCGAGCTTAAATTTGGGCTCGTTTAAGCTTATTCATATTTAAGTTTGAGCTCTATCGTACAAAAGCTCTTTATATATAATAAAGGTAAAAATGGGTAGAAGTATTATACGGGTCCCTATATTAAGAGTTAAATTACATTTTATCCATTTTACTAAAAAAATAGATAAATTAATCCCTATACGTTAGATCAAATAGCAAATTAGCCTTTTTTGTTAAAAGTTTCATCCATTTCTAGTGTTAAAATTTGGCGTGACTGACAAAATAATTAGACAGTTACTCGTGGTGTGTCATGTGTATCTCATGCTAAGATACATGGACAAGTTTTTAATAGTAAAAATGGATGGTTTGTTCTTTGATCTAATTTACATGGACTAATTTGCCCATTTTTTTACTAGAGGGAGAACAATACAATCCAACCATTAATACAAAAACATCCATGATACTTTTACTGGTAAAAATGTTATTTCATAATATTAAAATAAAAAATTTGATTAAGCTTACAAATCATTAGAATCGAGTATTATAATGCTCGGATTTGATTGAATTTATAGCTCGAATTGCTTGAGCTTGAATTCAACTTGATAATAAACGAATTGAATTTATTTTTTTTAATCGAACTCAAATAACCTATGAATATGAATGTCTCATTTAAACCATCTGTGTTCAACAAATCTCAAGCCATGGTGTAGACTATAGTAAACCAGATCTGGAAAAATATATAAAGAAATGACCCAAATTGCAAAATTCACGCAATGTCTGATTGAATCATAAAAATCCTACATATTTTCGAAGCTCAATTGATGCCAGGATTAGAGGGAGATGATGATGGGATGATAGATGCTCCCGTTTTATCTGCACCAGTGGGGGTGGTTTTGCCACCGTTTTAGTTTAGAGAGTGCCAGATAGCCATGGGAGCAGCTTAGCTAGATAGTGACTGCTTTCTCATCTCGGCGGCAGCCAATCGTCTTCCATTTTGTACCTTTTTCTCCCTTTGCTAAATACATATTAGATATAATATAATTTTTGAGCCTGAACTTGGTAAATACATTATGGTATTTGTGCTTTTTTTAGGCCACTTTAATACTTAAATTTGATAATTAGATACTTTTTATCCTTGAATTTAAATTCCTTTAAGATTTAATAATGTGACTAATATTATTAGAATAAAATTAGATTGGACAGTTCGAGAACTTATCAATATAACAATCCAAACAAAAAGATTAAATCGGTTGACTCAAAAATTACTTGAAATTGATAAAAATAAAAAAATTGAGACAACAATTGAAAATATTGAACAGCTTTAATTTTTTTTAATGAATTTTTCGTAATTTATTTAATTATTATTGATCTGATAATCAAACATATTTTATCTTTGACACTTATACCGTGCATGTCCGAAGATGTTTACAAAGTAGTGTGTTTATGAATCGACTGGTGAGAAATTTGATACTTTAAATAAAATATTGGGTTATAATATTTTAAAAATACAACATTAAGAATTTGACTTGGTTCAACTTTGAATTCAATTAAAGTTCAATGAGACCCTCATATATCAAAAGGTCTTACACACAAAATAGTATTATCATATTTGCCAAATTTAAAATGGTCGATAAAAAATCAATGCCATATCCATGGTTGCCAATGCAAAAAGACATAAACTAGAGAAAAATTATGAATAGTTCTAGACATTATGTCAAATAGAATAGATATGATCAAAATTTATAATAAAATTGTTCAAAAAAAAATCATTAATAAAAATGTGCATTCGTTTGGTTCGGCCTATTCGTTTTCTATACATGAATATTGAATTAAACAGACAAACTACTAAGCAGTCAGAACCTTATTGTTGAACAACGAAAATACGAAATTCTAACTCAGATTGAAACCTGTTGATTATTTTCAATCATAAAAAAAGGTTCCAAGATAGATGCTGAATGGCACAAAATGTTGTACGTACAAAGAGTTTATTGCATCATTGTTCTCCATAACTTACTCTGGGTTGTCATAAAGCCCGTATCAACCTTCTGAGAACATGCATGGATTAATATACACGGGCTTTAGGTGGGAATGACTCGACTTCATCATCTAATGTGTTCAGGTGAACCGGTCGATAATCCAGTCGCACCTTCTCATTCTCCCAATAGCTGTAAATCACAGTAGAATGCGAGAACAATCAACAGGTTTGAAATCCTCAACAAGATTAAAATGTTGTAATGTTGAAACTTGGTGATTTTGGTAATCTAGTAAAAGCTGATAACAGTAATACTCGGTCGATGATTATCCCTAGTAATGGTAACCATTTCGGAATTCTGATGTCAATACCCATAATGAAAGCCTAGATTTGATCACTTTCAGGTCACAAACTTACGTCACCACTCAAACGACAAATAGAAATACCGTGGAGAACAGAGAACCCCTGAACTTTGTTGCAAGCACTAATACATAAATGCTTCACCTGTAATACTGATTTTATTACAAATGTACCAATACATATATTTTCATATTGCGTTCATCCAAGGAAACGAGATCTTACCCCAATGTGTGTTTCATCCAGTTCTCGTCATCTCTTTTCTGCAAAATAACAGCAAATTAACTTTATTGTACCGCAGCTTGGAAAAATGGAAATGACCGAACTGAACAAAAAGAAAAACCAACCGTAAAATCTTCACGGGCATGAGCTCCTCTGCTCTCTTTCCTAGCTTCAGCAGAATGCATGGTGATACAGGCATTTATCAAAAGATTTTCCAACTCGATAGTCTCTATCAAATCGGAGTTCCTGGAAAAAAAAAAAACCATTTTACAAGTGAAGGTCATAAAACAATAAAATATGACACTGATATGGTGGATGCCTGGATGGCCTAGTGTCTGAAATCTTACCATATTAAACTTCGGTCCTTCAACTTAACATCATGGAAACTGTCCCATGTCTTATCAATTAATTGACAACCTACAAAAATACACAAAGAAGCAAATCGTTTTTTGCAAGTGAGTTCTAAATTTAAAAGACATTAACGTGCCTAACAAAGAAGGCTAAATGGAAGAAGCATGAAGGAAATTTTGAAGGGTCAAAGCTAAAACATTAATGATGAAGATACACGACACCTTCTTCAAGTGTTTCCTGTGTGCGGAAAACAGCAGCATTGTTTTGCATTACTCGTTGCATATTTAATCGAATTTTTGATGTCGGAAGAGAACCATTTGAATTTCTTAGTTTGTCCAGCCATGCAACTGTTTTCTCACTGGCATCCTTTTCCAAAGGTTTCAGCTTCTCCCCTGAAATATAGCTTGTATGTGAATAAACACTGAGAGGTAAACCCGTAGCTACTTGTCCGCAAAAAGATATAAATACAACTTGCCTGGCCTATGGATTTCAGCAACTCTATTTGCACAAGCACGACCAAAGACAACAATATCAAGAAGAGAGTTTGCACCCAACCGATTGGCACCATGAACTGATGCACAAGCTGCCTCTCCAGCAGCCATTAGTCCAGGTACCACAGAATCTGGATCATTGCCTCTGATAGTTAAAACCTGAGAAACAAAAGCACACTGAATAAGTAAGCTGAGCCTGGGAATCAACAAAAGATAAGCATGTTGATGTTAGACCGATAATAATTGAACATCATACATGATTATTTGAAGAAACTAATAGTTTCAGGTTTTCATTCTCAGATAATGCTGCAGTTTATTCATTTTTTAAATATTTATTGGTCATATAATCATACAGACATGAAAATATGTATTTGTTTTATCTATAAATCAAGTAACACATTAAATTCCAGTAAACCGCCACAATCACACACCCTTAAACATCAGAAATATATATTTTTTCAGAACAACCATGTTTAATAGATCTATGCATCTTAATATCACACCTCTCCACGGTGATTAGTGGGAATCCCACCCATATTATAATGCACAGTAGGCAAGACAGGGATGGGCTCCTTTGTAACATCCACACCAGCAAAAATGGCAGCAGTCTCAGAGATACCTGGAAGCCTCTCTTTAAGCACCTCTGGTGGTAAGTGATTCAAGTGGAGGTAGATATGATCCTTCAAAGGTCCTATTGGATATAAATATCATAGTTAATAATCCCAAGTTGTGAAAGTATGCATATTATTTTTGCTAGTAACTGGAGTAAACGTCTGCATCACACAACATAGGAAATCAACAGTTTCTTATGGCACGAGCCCTACAAATTGGAGTGTGAAAATTGATACCTAAAACTTCAGGGAACTAAGAATAAAATCAAGCAAAATGCCAGACAAAGGAAACAACATGTCTACTCTACAGCACAAGCACTATAACACAATACCTCAGTACATCAGCAACCCCAAACAGACTCCTTAATCAAGAAAAACACAGATGACACTGGATGATGAAAATGTCCGAAATAAGGAGATAATCATACCTACACCACGACCTTCCCTGATTTCCATGGTCATGGATCTTGAAACAACATCCCTTGAAGCAAGATCCTTGGCTGTAGGGGCATAACGTTCCATAAAGCGTTCACCTTCACTATTTCGAAGAATACCACCTTCACCACGAGACCCTACAAAAAGTAGGAATAAAATTAGAAATGAGCTTTATCATCTTCAACTAAAGAAGAGTGTGAAACTAAAATCAAATTATAAAAAAGAAGACAAAAAGGTACAATAACACCCTATATCATGCAACCAGAAATCAAAATAAGCACTGCTCTTCATAAGAAGTTGAATAAACACAAACCTTCAGTGATGAGGCACCCAGCCCCATATATTCCAGTTGGGTGAAACTGCACAAACTCCAAATCCTGTAGAAGGATGCACCAAGAGAGAAAAGAACAGAGAAAGGGTTAAGAAAGCAGCTCCAGAAAACATATTTCAAGGTTAGAAAGGACACAAGAAACCTGGAGTGGAAGCCCGGCTCGTGCAACCATAGCATTACCATCACCAGTGCATGTGTGAGCCGAGGTTGCAGAAAAGTAGGCTCTACCATATCCCTGAAAGAAACAGACAACAAAATTAAATGCCATTTTCCTTCATTCTGGGGAAGAAAAGACCACTCACACACACACACTACCCCAGTTGCTAGAATTGTTGAAGCAGCACAGAACCGATGTAGTGTTCCATCCTCCATGTTCAAAGCTATCACTCCCTGGCAGCTCCCTGCACATAAGTCATAAATAATCAACAAAAGTTAACCATATCACACTGCAAAGAAAACATGAATGAAAGAAAATTGTTTTGTCAAAGGCCCAAATAGAATAAGGTGAGCTGATTGAGAACCAGGTTTCCAGCAATAACCTACCATCACTATTCATCAATAGGTCCAAAGCAAAATATTCCACAAAGAATTGGGTATTATGTTTCATTGCTTGGCCATAGAGAGTGTGCAATAGAGCATGCCCAGTTCGATCAGCAGCACATGCACAACGATATGCCTGTCCACCTGGTAAAGCAGAAAAATATTGAGCCAAGATGAGAATTCTACCAGCTAACAATCTGAGCCAATTATCGATTTTTTGTTTTCATACCTTTGCCAAAGTCAAGGCTTTGACCACCAAATGCACGCTGATATATTTTTCCATCTTCTGTTCGAGAAAAAGGCAACCCATAATTCTCTAGTTCAATCACTGCTTTTGGTGCCTCCCTGCACATATACTGAATTGCATCCTGATCACCTACAAAAATCCACCCTCACATTAAAACAGAAAACAGAAGAGAAAAAGATTGCTAGGAAGGTAGTTATCTATAGGGGAGCAAGAGAAAAGGTGTTTAATGCAATATAAAATGCTTGTGCACAGTATAGCCCTTATACCTTTAGCACGGGTCAGATTGTTGTTACACTGATCATTTAATATCAGTAGTTTAATAATAATCAGATTTTGAAGGGAAAAAGGATCAACATATGTTGATGTCACTTCAACAAATGCAGGGAGATAAACAAACTACTTCAGGCAAGAGAATAGAGTAGATAAGGTAAAAATATCCTTTTACTTAAGAAGAGAATGATTAAAAAAATAGACCACTCTTACAAATCCAAATATCTAGTAACAGCATAAGCTTAAATCCATCTGCCATTTATGAGTAAACTACAAAATCACAAAGATAAGGAGATCAAACATCATGTACCTAACCAATCACTTCCTTTAACTGTGTCATACATGTGCCATCGCCAGTCATCTTCAGTCATATTTCCCAAAGCAGCATTTATACCACCCTGAAAATAAGTGCAAATGATCAGACATTATTTCTTTTAATGGAATTGCACAGCAAACAGTACCACCCACGAAACCAATAGCTTTCCAGAGATTGTACTTTAAACATATAACTAAACAATGACTCTACTTTCCCATAATGATCCGATGCTAGATAAAAATAAATCACTTAGTAAACAACAATTATTTATAAAATCCATGCTTATGTCAATAAAAATAGATCTCCTAAGTTTCATGTTTCGTTGCTTGGAGAAAAGACCATCACTTTCATGCAACCAAACTCTCTGTGCAGACAAAGGAAACAATTGCAAGGCAAGTGCATAAAGCCATCAAAATCTTAAAAGCAACATGCCCATAAAAACTGGACCCGTGAAGTCCACTATAGTCACAGTACAAATACACGCTGAATAATCACAAAAACCAAAAACAGCTTTATACCTGAGCTGCAACAGTATGCGAACGAGTTGGGAAAAGCTTAGTAATACAAGCAGTCTTGAATCCATGCTCAGAGAGACCAATAGCTGCTCTCAACCCAGCACCACCAGCACCAACTACAACAGCATCATATGTATGATCCACTATCGTGTATTCTTTTCCCTACAATAATCACAATGTACAACACAATCTGATAAGTTCTATTTTTCCAAAACTCTATCGATTACGTACAACATTACCAATCAGAAAACTAAAAAAAATAAAATACGCATTATGCATGATTTCCGCTAAATAATCAAGTTGCATAAAAAAACACAAAAATAAAAAAAATCAATTACGATTAAGTTTCTCAAAGCAAATCAGCTACTACTTTTCAAAGCCAAAAAAATCATGAAAAAAACCTTCAAAAATCTTGAAATTAAGGAGAGAAAAGAAAGAATCGTACAGAACCGGTGGAGAAGAATCTGGAAAAGTGAGATCTAACGGTGTCATTTGAGACCGATCGCTTAGAATATGGAATCCGAAGGCTACGAGAAACGCAGCGCCACATCGCCACCGGCTTAATTCAAAATATTAAATTTTGTAGTAATTCTTTTGGGAATTGTTGTTGTTGTTTACTGAGTAATGGGAGTGTTTTTTCATGAAAGGCGTGTGGTTGAATTTTATATGAAGTTTCTGGGAATTTGGTGCATTCAAGAAGAGCTACTTGCTGATGCATGTGACACTTGGGTGTTTGTTGCACTTTCCCTTGTTTAAAGGAAAGGTGACTAAACTATTACAGAATTTACTTTTTAATCACTTAATTTTAGAAAATTACAAAATAGTCATTGAATTATTTGATAGTTTTCATTTAAATTGTTGAACTATTTGATAATTTTTAGTTGGCCACATATTTTTTTAATGGTGTTAAAAAATTGGACCAAAATATATAACGAAATGATACTTTAGGTACTAGATTGAGATAAAAAAAAGTTTAGGTACCAAAGTGGGAAAGTGAGCATACTTTGGGAACTAAATCATAAATTAAGCTTTTTAATTTAAGTTATTGGGCAGTTAAGTTTTTTTTTTTTTTTTTTCAAGTTTGGCTAATAAGCTCCAAGCGATGATTCGACGATTAATATGGTAGATCAATACCCTTTGACAAGTAGAATAATATACCTTAAAACCAAGTCTATTTAACCCTCAGTGTTGGAGATAAGAGAAGAAATATGTTTGGATTTTAGTTAGTAATTTCATGACATTCAAAATTGTTTCATGAACAAAATTAAACTGTAGAAGTGAAGGGGAAGGAGAGCTTTCGATTAATGCAAGCAATGTGAACGGAGAAGACCATACAACAATGATTTTAACAGCCTAATGACTTAAATGAAAACTTTTGAATAGTTTAGTGATCATTTTGTAACTTTTTGAAGTTAAGTGGCCAAAACATAAACTTACTAATAGTTTAGTGACCTCGGTGTAGTTTACCCATAAATAAATTATTATTGTCCATTTTTATGGTAATGAAATGGAATTGGTCAAATTCTGATTTTGATCCTTGATTATGGTAAAATTTAAATTTTAGTCTATATGCCGATTTCATATAATTTGATCCTTTACTTTGATGATATAATTTTGGTGGTAAATATCAAAATTATACATGAAATTTGATCAAATATGCAATGTCATACATAAACTTTGATTTTGTGCAATTTTATACATGAAATTTTGATTTGATTCTATTTTTCCAAACCACTAACAACATTATCAAATTAGTACAATTTTATGTTGATATATTGCATACATAAATAACTATATTAATCAAATATGAAAATAAATGTACATATTTATTTATTTAATTGTGTACAATTGAATTAAAACCAATGTTTCATGTATACATATAGACCACAATTTAAGTCCCATTACACCAAATCAAAGTTTATGTATCGAATTAAATAATGGATCAAAGTTTATGTATAAATTTGATATCAATCCCTATTATTTTGTTAGTTCAATTAGTTAATACCATTAATTATTTTGATTAAAATGTTGGAATTTTTTTTGTAAGAAAAAAAAACTCTTTAGTCTTAAGCTAAAACCTTTCTGGTCTTCAATTAAGTTATTATTTTTTGAGAGACTAAAAATATAAAAATTTCCATTAATAAAAAAGCTAAAAAGACTTAAATTAAATAATTTGTTATTATAGGCTAAAATTACAATTAGTCCATTTAATTAAAGGGCCAAGACCACTCTAACCCTGGCTTCGTATGGGATATTTAAAAAAAAAAAAGAATCTGTAGCAATGTTTAACTAAAATAGTTTATACTACTAATGAGATTATAAAAATATAGAATCGAATTAGAATCAAATTTACAATACAGGGATTAATTTCCAAGTTTGAGCATAATAGAGGTACCAAAACTAGAATTTTACCAATAAAATCTCTTAGCTGATAAGGCAATGGTCAATGGCGGAGTGATTGATGTTCTTCAGCTTAAACTAAATTAGGTAGGTGATGACTGGCCCACTGCCACGTAGGAGAATCATGGAGAGATACATCGGTGTTGCACTTTACAGCCACGACGGATTGTTTTGGCTGGAAAGAAGAGTAGCCACGTTGCCTCCTGTTTAGATTTTTGTAACTTAGGGTAAATAAACAGCCAAAATTATTAAATTATTAGTCAGTTAAAGTTACTCAACTCCAATAAATTTTAAAATGGTGATTAAATTATTTAAAATTTTTAATTTAAGTTATCGGATTGTTAAAATCGTTATAAATATATTTTTCGTTTGTGTCAGCTGCACCAATAGAAAATTATTGTTTCCCTTCTTTTTACCATTCAATGTTTTTTAATGAATTAACTTTAAACGTCATGAATTTACGAATCAAAATTCAAATAGTTTTTTCTCTGATATTTGACACTGACCATCGGATCAATTTGGATCTAAGATATGTTCTTCTACTCATCGATGAGTATTGATCCACTGTCCCAATCGTCGCTTGAAACTCACTATCCGAACTTTTTTTAAAACAAAAACTTAATAGCTTAGAGACTCAAATAATTTTTTTTTGAATAATTCAATGACTATTTTATAACTTTTTGAAATTTAATGATCAAAACGTAAACTTATTAATAGATTAGCAACCATGAGTCTAGTTTACCTTAAAAAATAAGTAAATAAAGGTTAGTTAGGCATACAATCGATAAGTTTCATTGAGTTTGTGTCACTCATTAATTAGATCTTAATACAATTGTGAAATTACCGAAAACTTATTATTTTTAAAAATCTTATACTTTTATATAAAATCAAATATAATATATGGATTAGTATTCGGTACACTGGTAGTGTACTTTTTTTATTCCACAAGTAACCTTACAAAACTGACATGTGTCTTTTTTTTTTAAATATTTATTTTTAATATTTTACTATACTCTTATAGGACACTTGTCAACTCTCTGATCCTTCTTGTGAAATTAAAAACTCCACTAACAGTGTACTAAATAATGATATTTAAACCTAAAATATTATAATTTTTATTGTCTCAACTTTTACATTTCCAATCAAAATCATATTTTTTTTTTGGGTGAATAAAGGAAAATTACATCAAACTATCTATTACATAGCACAAATTGATTTGTCTTCATGAATAGCCTTAGTCACTATATTCGAAGGCACTTTGAACACCAGAAGGGAATATTGCCCTGAGAGCCCAGCTTTGCCAATTGGTCAGCAATTAAGCTACAGTCATGATGGACGTGACGAAGAACCCATTGTCCTCCCTACCGCATAAGACTTTGAATCCTTTTAAGTAAGGTGAATCCTGAATCTATCATTTGTTCCATAGTCAAAGCATTCACAACTTCAAGATTATTTGTCTAAATGATGTTTTTCCTATATCCCTTTTCCAAGAGGAGGAGGAGACCGTCTAGAATGCCCCACAATTCTGCTTCAAAGGGGCGAACATTTGCCTAGATAGTGGCTAAAGCCCAGGATCTAGTTGCCACCTTGACCTCGAACAACTCCTCCAACTAAAGCGTCACCAGTAAACCGCGCCACTGCTCCACCAGTAAAAAGATGAATCAAATCCCCAACAGAATGGTTTTGGATGGCTGAGGGGTATAGAGTAGCCTTGGTGTTAGAGATGAAAGGTTCCAATTGTTGTGCCCACCCCAACGAAACTTTGACAGCTTCAAAAGCCGGCCATGAGATGTTTTGGAAGATGAATAAGTTCCTATTCTTCCAAAGTCTCCAAGTGAGTAGGCCAAACAAGCAAGACTATGTGACTCTCATTCCCTGCAATTTCGAATATTTTTATTTTATTTTAAAAAATTATTTTGTATTCTTTTCACTCAAATTCTTAATGTAGATAATCTAGTCAAAAGAAATAATTTAACATTTTTTAATTAAAAACTTACTCATTAATTAACTTATCCACGATCGCCTGACTCAATCCAAAAGGATTAGTTTAACATTACTTCTGAAAAATATTTTTAAAAAGTGCTTTGGAAAAATGATTTTGAAAAGTACTTTTAAAAAGCTTGGTTTAGGATTTAAGTATTTAGTATGACTGTCAAAAAGTACTGTTGAGAAATAAAATGTTCATTTTAGACATATGGTATAAAGGAATAAATAAGCATTTAAATAATGTCAAATTAATTAATATTATTATATTTTAATAAGAATATAGAAAATAATTTATTATAATTTGTTGTTATTATTTTGATATATGAAAAATAAATTTTAAATATTTTTTAAACAATTAACCAAAGAAGAGAGAGTACCATGTGTTGAAAGAGTGAAAACATAATAGAGCTGTCAAAAAAGCTTTTGAAATGGAAAAGCTAAAATTTTTAATTTCTCCATTTAGGAAAAAGTGTTTTTGAAAAGCCAAAAATTTCCTTCAAAAATTACTTATTTAATATTATTTTTTGTTCAAAAGTACTTTTTATGTTAAAAGTGCTTTTGAAAAACATTATTAAACAAAGCCTAAGTCAAGCTTGGTCATCTTTACCTAAGTTTAGTTGAGATTATTTGGATAAATACTTGAATATACAAGCTTTTTTTTTATTATTTTGATTTTTTTTGCGCGACTTAAAGATTATCGAAAAATTTTGGTAAACTAAATTAGTAGTCACTCACCCAACTATTGGTATTGGCCAGTAAGTTTCTTTTTTGGTTACACAACTATTAAATTTTATCTTTTTTGTCACCGGTCATTTAATGGGTAACCTAAAGATGATGTGGCGATTTTTAAAATTTGCATAATAGTAATTTTAACCTTCAACATTTATACATTGTGTTAATTTAGTCTTAATTCTAAAAAATTTAACCCTCAACATTTACACATTGTGTAATTTTTTTTTTTGCAATTTTGTTTTTCTTTGTGGCATTGACGGTAAATTTTAATGGAACCCAAAGTTTTTTGTTTCCAAGGACAAAGCTAGAAATTATTTTTGGGACCTAAAGTTAAGTTATTTAATTTTATAAGAACTAAATTGCAATTTCATCATTGCATTAACTTATGTATTTATAAATTTAAAAGATTAAATTAAAATTTTATTATTTTTCGGGTCAAAGTGTAAAATTAATCATTTACTAACTTACAATTTTATAAAATATAAAGAGGAAAATTTGTTATTTTCCCATTTTAGGGGAGTGTTGTCATTGGTTGTTCTAGTTTAGTAGCATAATGAAGCTTTCCAACCAATACAAGCGGTACCAAAATAGAATTGACCATCATAGTCATCTCACAAGCAAGATCATTCACCATACATGGTCCATTCCAGAGGCAGAGATAGGGGGCAATTAATGACCTTGGCCTCCCAAAAATGGTAAATTTTTTATAGAGATCTTTTAAATTTAATCAAATCATAAGTTAGTATAATGATAAGATTATACTTGCATCCCTTAAAAATTTATTATTCATTATTGCCCTCCCTAAAGTAATTTTCTGGTTTCTCCTCCTTATCCAGGGGTGAACCGTGGAAAAAATTTTAGGAGACCGAAATTAAATTGTCTTTATCTTTATAATTTTAAAAAATTAAATCAAAATTTTATTATTTTTAAGACGGTCAAAGTGTTGTTTTATTTTTACTAATTTAAAATTTTTAAAAATTTAAAGAGTAAAAATAACAAAATTTCCATTTTAGGAGGAATCAAGAGCCCTACTAGCCCTCTTAAATCCGCATATGTCCTTATCCACTATATATATAAATAAAAGAAAGCATCATAAAATAGGTAAAAAAAAACACACACACACCATAAATTGACAATGATCCAAAGCAATAAAATGTCTTGGAAATGATTTTGATGAAAAACAAATATACATTGATGTAAAAAAATGTTTTGTTGTCCAATGTTTTGTTTTGTTTTGTGTTTTTTTTTTCTTCTTTAGGGTTTTGTTTTTGCTCCAACATGTTTAAGAACGACGTTGATTCTGCATGTCACCAGATGAGTTGTGTTCACTGCTCGAATATTCCTGGCTTGGTAAACCTAAGGAACTGATGTTCCTATCGGTTGGCTTTACCCACACATTCAAGTCAACTAAGGCCGCATCTCCTTGCAATGCACGTACAATCTGGTTCCAATGATTGACATATTTTCATTAAATAATGATAAAAAAATATTAAAGTATGTTAATGTGTTCATCATTACTAACCCGCGATTCAGATGCCCAATTGAGACTAACCTGATCCAATTGTGATAGCCTACATAGTTTGCTAGCATGAGTTCACACGTGGAGTGTTCGCATCCCGCATGATGAGTTCGCATCATCATGCAAGCGAATTCATATTTATGGAATGCGTGTTAATCCTAAAATAGGTTACATGTTGGCTTGCATGGGATCTACCTAGGATATCACATCCAGGGGACCATATCATATAAACAAGAAAATTAACCTCTTTGAAGGTTAGACACATAAAAACACTCAACAAGGTATGTATATATATGGTAAATATTAGTATGATAGGTGTGCATTGTTTCATTAATAAAGTTTGTGTAACCGGTAAGAATATTATGTATCGATTGGTGCATGATAAATACTAAAAAAGATACAAAAATTTTAACTTTTGATCGTTATGATAATGAGTAGTAAAAACTTTTACCAGAACATTGTGTATTGTTGGGTGCATGAATATTTTATATTTGAAATTTATTTAATATAATTTATTTGATATTTATAAATATTTTTATATGCATATATTAATTTTTTTCAAAAATATCGATGAATCTAAAACAATACATCGAAACAAACCGGTAGTGGTACGCACCAGTTCCAATGGAAAACGGTGCATCAATTGGTGCGGTATTGACTACCTTGATAAATATACATTTTGTCACTTGAGCTTGGTTGCAAGGTTCAAATTGGTACCAAAGGTCTTGGCCACAATGTTCGAATTGGCACCTAGACTTTTTTTTATCCAAGTAGGTAGTTGAATTTGGCTTCGTAGTTTAAATTGGTTCAAAGAAGTTGTTTAGCGTAAGAACTAATTTGGATAAAAAAAGTCAAGTTTAAGTACCAATTTAAATCAATATGTCAAGTTCATGTACCTATGAATCAAAATAAACTTTTAAATATCAAATTGAACCTTAAAGCTAAGTTTAAGTACCAAATTAGACCATAAAAACCTTAGGTTCCAAATGGTATATTCACCTTATATATTTTAAAAAAATTAGGCTATCCATTTAAGCTTAAAGGACTATTCAATATTTAGGGGTTGAACAAAAATATTAGGTTCAAGAAATATGTTTGAGCAAAAATTTAGGCATATTTAGCCTAGATTTAACAGAATCCATTTTCAAGTTTATAATATATTGTCTTTTTTTTTATATATTATGTAATTTATATAATATGAAAATTAAATATATTATATTATATGTAACTATTAGAGAATATGTTAACTTATTTATATTTAAAATTTTGATAAAGAAAAGAATAAATTTATAATGATAGTAAAAGAAATGTATATATAATCACTAAGTATTAAATAAAAGTAATATATATTTAAAAAAATAAAAAAGAGTAAATCTAAACGAGTTTGAGTTATTTATTTGCAAGTGGTCAAACTAGTCAAACTGGTGGTGAATTGGTCCGTGCTGTTTGATTAAATAAATCATAAAAAATAATAATTTAAAAACATTTAAAAAGATAAAAAAATTTGGTTCAATCGATTTTCTAGCCTGATTCAATCACAAATTATCTTGGTTTAAATGTTATAATCGATTCACAAGTTAACCTATTTGATGCCTTTCTCTAAACCATTACTTTGGTCAGTTCTCAGTCTAATCGATTTAATCGATCAGGTCTAATCTACTTTAAACAACTATGGGCAAATTTTGAGACTCATATTTAAAGTAGGCTATGCAACTATAAGTGATATTGATACCATACATAAATCTGGTTTAAACCCGACTCAACTCGACCTATAAACATATATAGAAGGTAGATATGGTTACAAACCTGACTCATTTTTGGGCGCCTTTTGGCTGAGTGTCTGATACTAGCTGAAGCACATGCCACCATGCGTTGCATCTCACCATGGTCGTAGTTACCCTCCAAACGTGGATCAACGAGCTCATCATGGTTACCAGTCGCAAGTGCTCGATCTAAAAGTGGTCGAGCCTATTCAAAAATTTAAAATTTAATTCTATTCAGTTTGATTATATTCAACATTTGGGTTGTTTTTTAAAAAACCAAATATTATTTAGTAATCACCAGTTTATTCCAAAATCGACCCAAACTAAATCCTTAATGAAAGGTTAAGTTGGAGAATATACCCAATCCACTAAGGTGTCTTCCATTTTATTAGTAAGATCAACGGGTGGTTTTCCAGTTACGAGTTCTAAGAGCATAATCCCGAATGAGAAAACATCCGATTTCTCAGTTAACTTGCCAGTTGAAGCATATTCAGGAGCCAAGTACCTATATTAGAAACAAAAAAAAAATGTCGAAATTAATAGTGGATACAACATATTAGATTGACACACTCATGATGTGAGTGAAAATAAAATTATGTAACAAATATATCTACAAAAGTTGATGTAAATAACAAATCAGGTTTTGGTTGAATGGTAAAGTATAATTGTGAAAAATAAAGAGCCATGGATGTGTGTGTATTTTACTATAAGATTAATATACTATTTGGTACCTATATTTAATTTCAATGTTCAATTTGGTACCTAAGGTTTTTTGTCCTAATTTGGTACCCAAGTTATTTCAAATTTATACTTGAGCTTTTTTGTCAAATAAAAGTACCTAAGTTTGACTTCAATGTTTAATTTAGTACCTAAATTTTTCTTTTGTCCCAATTGAGTAACTACATTTTTTTACTAGAGCACACATGTCATATATTTATTGGTCACATGATGTTTGTTTAGTTTGGGTACCAAATTGAGCATTAAAGTCAAATTAGGTACCAAATTGGGATAAAAAAACTCAGGTATCAAATTACACATTGAAGCCAAATATAGTATCAAATGGTGTATTAACCCTTTTCTATGTAAAAGATACAAAAATGACAAAACACCTTCAAAATAATCTAATTTACTTTGAAAATTGAGGATATTTTCAATTTTCCCCAAGTTAATAACCCGTGCCATCAACTCAATCGAAGGATTTTTATAATAGAAGTAAAAAATAAAAATAAAAAAAATCTTACCCAAATGTCCCCATTACACGAGTTGAAACATGTGTGTTGTTTTCAGCAGTAAGTCTAACCAACCCAAAATCAGCCACCTACAAATTTATTAAAAAAAAAACATTGGTAATTTTGAAATAATTAGATAATTGAATTTAAAAGGTGCACTAGAACAATAATTTCAATCTTTAAAAGAAAAGATACCATAGCTTCAAAGTTGTTGTCAATAAGAATATTGGCACCTTTGATATCACGATGAATAATGCGAGGATGGCCTGCATAATTCAACCAACAAATAAGAAGTTAAAATATGCTATAAGTCATGTTTACGGGGAATCAACTTTTTTATTGGGAGAAGTCTTTGAATTATTGTCTTTTGAGTAGTCGATTTGGATCTTGAACAGTAAAGGTTTTGTTCCTGATGTGTTAATACTTAATTTTAGTCTTCAATTTTTTTTCTCTCTAATCTGAGGAGAGCCCGAATAGGTTCAGGAAGTTTATCAGGAGTGCCTAGGCCTAGCCAAGTGGTAATGTTCTTACCCTTTAAGGGCTTGGGTTCGAATCTCACCAATGCCAAAATGATAAAACATTTCCTTTGTGGACCTAGGTGTTCTTACTTAAACCCATTCAAGCTCTTCTCAAAGTAAGAAGAAAAAACCTTGAGGTTGAAACTGAGCATAGAACCTCGAGAACAATAACTCCATTATTGAGTTTTCGAGACCAACCTCCCCTCAACAAAAAGGTGCAAGGGAATCGACTCTCTTTTGGGAGAAATCTTTGAAGTATCGTCCTTTGAGTAGCCAAACCGAACCTCGAACAATAGAGGTATTGTTTCTGAGATGTCTATGCTTGATTTTAACCTCAAGTTTTTATCTTTATACTCCAAGGAAAGCCCAAAGGGGTTCACAGAGTTTAGACGAGAGTGCTTGGGTCGGCTAGCCAAGTGGTACTATTTTTACCCTTTAAGGGCTTAGGTTTGAACCCCACCAAGGCTAAAATGATAAAATGTTTCCTTGGTGGACCTAGGCACTCTTGTCTAAACTCCGTAAGCCTCTTTGGGCTCTCCTATGTGTAGGGAGATAAAATCCGAGGCTAAAATCGAGTATATACACTTAGAGAACAACACCTCTACTATTTGAGGTCTAGGTTAGCTGCTTAGAGAACGATGCTTCAAAGACTTCTCCCAATACGAGAGTTAATTCCTCCTCATCAAGTCATTGTATTTTCCGTAAATGTGAAATTTAGTCTTTGTATTTTTATTTTAAGGAATTTAATACTTTTTAAATTTAAAAACGTAAGTCCAATTATTAACACTGTTAAAATTTTTTGTTAAATTCATGTTTAATGTAATTTTTTCACTTATATAGCTACCAAATGAGATTTTTTTTTCAAAATGTCACACCAAAAAATTTAACTAAAAAAATAGTTCAAACCCTACTTTTTCTATAATCTCATAAAATTTTTAAATATTTTAATTGGACCCCTCAATTTACTTTAAAAAATTCTTATTAAATTCCTAAAAATTTTTAACTTTAAAATTTAATCCAAGATCCACCACTGATAAGATGAACTAGAGTTAGCAGATTGAAAATATAAAGAAAAAAAGAGGTTAGGAAATCCTTACAATCTTCATGGAGATAAGCAAGTCCTTTAGCAGCACCTAATGCAATACGAAGTCTACAAGTAAAATCCATGACTGGAACACCTTTTCCTGTAATTGTAATGGTTTTTAGGACAACATTAGTTCGTGTCAAATCCCTAAAAGTATGATGAATGAAGCAAGGGATTAAGTTTTTTTTTTTTTTTACCATGGAGATGATGTTCCAATGTTTTGTTCGGAACAAAATCATAGACCAACATTCGTTGTTCGCCGGTGACACAATACCCGACCAGTGACACGAGGTGACGATGATGGACTCGACTAACTATTTCAACTTCAGCTTGGAATTCTCTATCTCCTTGACCACTACCAGCTTTCATGCTCTTTATTGCAACTTCTTTTCCATCTGATAATACACCTTTGAAAACGTATCCAAAACCACCTTGACCGATCATATTCGCTTGAGAAAATCCGTTTGTAGCAAACGAAAGCTCTTCGTAAGTGAAGCTGTTTTTGTTGAAACCAATAGAAAAGTTTAGGGGTGGTGGTGGCATTTGTTGATGGTATGGACTTGAGAAATTGTGGCTTGTTGCTTCACCACTATAATTTGGTCTCGAGCCACTATACATTTGTCCTCCTGGACCGCTATAAAGTGGTCCTGGTGGCACCGGGGATGATGAACTCCATCCATTACCGTCGCCACCATAGCCATTTGGTGGTAGTGCTCCCCCATTTGTGTTATAATAACGTGGATCACCGCCACCTGCAACATAAACCACATAATAGAAGTTATTTATTGATAAACCTGTTCATGGGTTAGGTTATTTATACAAGCCTAAAGGTTTGTTTTAAAATTTGGACAAAATATAGGCTTAGATAAAAAAAAATAAGCATGTTTAAAATATTGGTAAGTCTCGAGTCTGGATGTTCAAGGTTTGAGCCCGCCTCAACTAAGTTCATTTTAATCCCTTCACAAGGGTAAAAAGACTTCTCCGATCCCTCTCAATTTCAAAATTGAGCAAGTTGTTCCTTTTAGAAAAATCAAAGCAATTTAATCCCTATCAATTTAAAAAATTAGCAACTAAGGACAATTAACCACAAGTTAATTGTACATAAAATTGATTGGTAAAATAATAAATTTAGCCATTATCAATACGGTCATGATTCAAATCATGACCAAATTGACATAATATATAAATTTTTGAAAATTAAATTTATTATTATACCAATCAAATTCATTTATCCGAAAAACATTAAATTCATTTTCATTTTCGAAATTACCGAATTGCAAATGGGAAATTGAAAGAGATCGGAGAGCCTTTTTTACCTTTATTCCTTTTTTCCTTGATAAGAGAAATTTACGAAGGAATTAACCCTTCTTCATGGCAGTGCAAGCTTTATGATAAGCACTTGGAAAAATCCCAAGCTTTCTTCCTTGTTTGTTTTTTTCCCTCATAGTTTCACCCATGGAGAAATAAAGGATTCTCGGGAAACAAACAAAAGAATGATATTGACTGTATTGTACGTTTAAATTACCTTGTGGTTGGAATTGTGGATTTTGTTTCTTCTTCTTTGGACGACCACACTTAACTACAAAGAAAATAACAACAACAAAAAGCAATAATCCAGCACCTGCAGCTGCTCCTATTATAATAAATTTCCCATCCACATCGTCTTTATGTGATGAACCTTTGGGATGTGATGATCCATGATTTTTATTACCACCATTTTTACGAGGAGGTGGAGGAGAATGGAGGTTGTTGCCGTGGCTGCTGTTACTTTTACCAGACGGAGGAGAATGATAATTACTATCGTTCTTTTGAGAACCCGCCGACCGAGGTGGTGACGACGACGATTGCGATGTCGAAGGCGAAGGCGGAGAAGGCGATTTCGTCGGCGACGGCGAAGAGCTTTTTGGTGATGAACCTGATGTTGGTGCTGGAGGACTTTTAGATGAATCAGAGGATGCTTCCATTTTTCTTCTTTTTGGTATTTGGAGGAATCCTCTGAAGAACCCTTTTTTATTCCATTGGATCAAACAAAACAATCGAAGAAGAAACCTGAAAAATTCATCAAAAATACATATAAAAATGGGTTCTGTTGATTGTTGAAGAACCATCATGTGCTATACAATGAAGAAAAAATTTGCAGAGAAAAAAAGAAGAAGAAAAGTACCTGAAAGAAGAACAAAATGAAAGGGGATTCTCAAAGGAAAGTGAGAGGGATTGGATATAAAAACTGCCATTGGAGAAAGAAAGGAGTCACTGTCGTTTCGCCGGTGGTTTCCGACAAAGCAGGAGTTCTTAACCTCTTGTTGTGTTTCAGCCACCCTTGTTTAGTTTGGTAGTTAGCTATAGTTTTTCAGTTTTTGTTAGTCCTTATACTTTGATGAAATTTGATATTTAGTCCCTGTGCTTTTAAAAGATATAAAAATCAAGCCCTCTCGCTTTTTATTTAAAAGGTAAAATATGAAATAAGTCCTTGTACTCTTTATAATTTTAAAATTTGTACTTTTATTTCAAATAATTTAGTTGCTCTACTTTTTTAGATTTCAAATGTCTAATTGTGTTGGTGTGACATTTTGAATTAATAATAAAAAATTAATATCGATGTAACTAAAAAATTGACGTTGTAATGAACCTGAATTTAATGAAATAATTTTAACAATGTTAATAGTTGGACTTGAATTTACAAACTTACAAAGAGTATAGTGACTTATGTCATATTTTAACCGATTGAAAAATCTTAGCCCAATCACTAAAATCGTAAGTATTTTTCCGTTAAAATTTGACAACATGGAATTCTGATTAGGCTGTCCTCATATGACATGGCATATGATTGACAAGAAATAGATATGGTAAGTTGACAAATTCTGATAGAAACTACCAACAATAATAATAATTGGAGTTAAGATTTTTAAAATTGAAAAAGTAGGAGGATTGAATTTTTAAATTTTAAAGTACAAGGATTAAATCTTAAATTCTATATAAATACAGGGACTAACAGCATTTTTTTACTATTTCCTACTTTACTGCCTATTTTTTAGTTCATATAGAAAATTTTGGCTAGGGTCAGGATACGAATATAAATTATCGGGGTTAAATTTAAAATTTTTATGTAAAAAAATTAAATTGTAATACTAAATAGTAGGAGGACTTAAACATGAATATGCCCATTTCATCCTGCCCTTGATTATGTAGAATATATTGGTGTAATATACTGGAGCTACTCGTTGAGTTCAATGAAATCTTTTGTTTGCAATTGAAAAAAATATCAAAACATTTTTTATACAGTAAATGTTAATTCTATTACAATTTAAATTTATTTTATTATTTTTAATAATATAGAGACCAAATTAATCTATTTTAAAATTTTACTTTCCTCTTGTAGAATCGTTTGAAACCAAGTACAACTATCGAACCCAATCAGTTAACACCCAACCCACATCCATTTTTCCGAAAGATGTAAGCAAATGCAACTATCAAAATTTTGGGAAGTACATAAAATAGATTTGTGTGTGTTTTTCATGAGTTTTTATATTAAGTTGCTTTCAATTTCATCATACCATAGGCCTTTAAATGTAGATTTGAGGAGCTATGAATGCAATAAATCTTTGTGTGGAGAACCAAAAAACATTACCATTCAAATAAAAACCTGGATTGAACCCAATAAATGGCTCCAGTGAAAAAGAGGATATTGTTCATCCTAGGGGTTTTGAGTTTGAGCGTCTGTGTGTGAAAGGTGTGTGTGCATTTTCAAAGGGTTAAGAAAATATAAATAAATATTATCAATTAATCACACCAATATATTAAAAAAAAAACTTAAATTTAATATTGTATCAATAAGGTCCTTCATTTAATTTAATCATCAGTTGGAACGTTAAATGTCAATTTAAATTATAAAACATGTTGATCAATTTTTGACCATGTATATACCTATTTTATGGACAAATTGAATTTGATGGTGATCCCTAAATAGGTCTAGTGTAATTGATCTTTAAAAAATAATAAAATAACCAATAAATGTTACATGTAATGATAAGGTATATAGTACTTTTAAGGGAAGAATTCGAACTCTAATTTTAAAAATATTATTGTTGAAAAAGACAACCATGAATATGATGTGATACGTTGGTTCCATAAAACAATAAAATAATGATAATCATATCTAGCCATATAAAAAATAAGCAAACAATTTCATGCAATTTTCTAGTGTAACAAAATGTAAAACTAAAAAGTTATTGATTTAACCTCTTTACAATCCTTAAGCAGCACATTCTAATCAACTATATATATTTATAAAAGATAAGGCTTGCAATGGTCCTACACCACATTATCTTCTTTACCCAAAGCACTGATCACTAGGAAGAGGACCTGGAATGGAACCATTCTGCAAGAACTGCAACCCAAAAACAACCAAAATGGCTAGCAATGATAAGAACGATAACCCTTCCACAGCTCCCAATAACCCAAAAGGTCCATTAGGCAAACCCGAACCAGTTTTGGCTTTGGTGTATAAAGACCAACCCACAATCCCAACCACAACTAGGTAGCTAACACCTTCAAGTGCTCCTATGGAACCACCTGGTCCAGGGGGTAAACCACACCCTGTGGTCTTGAGTGTGTATAAGGACCAAACAATCACTGGGTTGGCAACCAAGCCACCGGCTATTGCGGCTTTGTCTATGGTTCCATTGCCGCTTTCACTGGTGTCCTTCGCCATGGCTAGGACTTTGAGTGGGGTGTGTAACTTGGGTTTTTTATATGTGAGGATGAAAGTATGGGGTTTTAGTGAAGGTAAGGAGGTTGATGGCGGTGATAGTAGCAGCATTTTTGAGGCATCCATGGCTAGAAGAGAAGGAAGAGAGGGGGTTTCTTTGGTAGGTGGTTGGTGCTGGTGGTGATTTTGCTAGTATTTTAGGACCTTATCCATATCAGTAAAACGGACCAGGTGGGGACTAGAGATTCTATTTGCCTCTTGCCCCTTGGTCACGAATGAACTAAAGCCATTCACCGTTTATCTTTGGAATTTTAATTTTTTATTTTTTTTTAATTTATACGTGTTAGACTTGTTAAAAAAATAAAATTGAGAGGACCAAAGACTGTAACTCGTTACAGATCCCCATTAAGCAACAAATTGGATTGAGATTGCGATCAACCCTGCGGTACGGACTATGCCGCATAAGTTGAATCTGTATAGGATTATACTTTTTCTATTAGACATTGATTATATCAGGATTGTTTAACCATTAAATAGATATAGTCGAATTTCTTTTGTATTGCGTGTTTTCTCAGCATTACAAACTTCTCTTCCTCTACTCATAGTTTTTTTCGATAATAATTTTTCACATAAAATTTACATGTTTTTATTTTTTTCTTTTTTATTGCTTTACAATTATTCCTATTAATATTATCGATATTGATTATAACAATATGAGATAAGCAATCACAAGTTTCAAGAGGGATACCATATCTATTTATTGCTTAATTGGAAATGGCAGCTTAATTTTTGTGCGAGCTACAACCGATTTGAATTGGTTTTGGTAAGAGTGAGTTTAGGAAGTTTCAATTTCAGATAATTTTGGTATTGGATTGTTTTGAATCCAGATTATTTGAGTTTAAGGTTAGAATTTTTTGAGTTGAATAATTTTGAGTTTTGTTTACTTCAAGTGTAAATTTTGGGTCATTAAAAGTTCGGATTATTTTTAGTTCAAGATAATTTTTGAATAATTTAAAGATCGGATTATTTTAGGATTGGATCAAGTCTGGGTTCATGTTGCTTTGTTTTCAAGTCATTCAAATTGATCTTTATTAGGGCTCAGCAAATAATCGACCCAAACCAAGATATTTGAACGTTTTAGGAAATACAAGTTAAAAAATCACAATTACTCTAAACCGAACAGAATTTCAGCTTTATTTAATATCTAATTAATTTTAATTTTTGTGATAAAAAAATAAATATTTTATAGGGTAAATTACACCAACAGTCATCCAATTTTCATTTTTCAAAACAAACAGTCATCGGATTAACATTTCAGTCCCTCAATTTTGAAAATGTGACAAATCAGTCACTAACGTTATCGAAAAGTGACAAAACAATCACTGATTAACAATTTCTGTTACGGACTTAACGGGACCACTTATGTGGAAAGTTAACTAGCTGATGTGGCCAGTTAACTTGCCATGTTGGATGAGTAGTCAAAGGGTCAAAGGCTTTTCTAGGCAACTTTCTCTGTAACACCCAAATCCCGAACATCGTCACCGGTTAGGAATTTCGGTGTTTCTATTCATTTAACTCTATTCAACTTTTAAAATATCAAAATATTTTAATCTTTATTCAATACGAAATTCACCTCCCATATTTTGGATCAATATTTAATCATAACACAATTTCATCAAGGGTAAAAATGACATTTTTAACATTTTAGGGGACTTTTACCGGTACCTGATGGTCAAGTATCGGTAGTAGTCAAATCAATGAATAATTTTAGAACTGTGCAGATTTTTACCGGTACCTGTGCAAGTTCTACCGATACAAGTATGATTTTTACTGATACAAGTCATGCAACTACCGATACATCCATGCTAGAAACTACCAATACTTGTAATTAAACTACAGATACAACTCAAGTCAGAGAACCTCTCTCATACCCTGAACTTCTACCGATACCTGTATAAGTTCTACCGAAACAAGTATGCAGAAATTCAAGAATTATGTCAAGATACAAGTTTAACATATCAAACACAAGTTATGCATTTAGTTATCACATTACATACACAACTTCTAAGTTTTACAAGCATCATAAGCTTAAAACATCTATGTTGTACTTCATGCATTTACCCAATCAAAATAACAAGATTTCAACATCTTTAGTTCAACATCAAAGTTAATATCATCCTAGTACATGTCATAAGACCAAGTGATGCAAAATCTACCGACAAACTCAGCGATAAAGTGACTTAAGGTAACATCGATGATCCGATCTTTAGTCAGCAAACGATTTACAAAACAACAACAATAACTGTGGTAAGCTTTATAGCTTAGTAAGTTCAATAGTTAAGAATTACCAAAATGGTAATAAGCAACAATGACTCCATCGAGCCAATGTAGTTTCCATTGCTCTTTGAGTATTTATAACTCCTCTTCATGTTCATAACTTTCTGTTACCAGTACCTGATGCTGCTCACACGAGTTGTCAATGACTTGCAACTTATGCGGTACCCTACCCATTGGTACGGTGTCTATCTATACTGTAAATTATTTCCCAACGATGTTGCTCACACGGTTGTCAAGAGTATGCATAAAGCATAAGTCCCAGCCATCGTAGAACTTATAATCCATATAGGATCCATATCTCTTTTTCGAGTCACGATGATGCTCACATGAGCTGTCGAGGACTCACAACATATGCGATACCCTAACCACCGTGTCGGTACTATTTTAATGGCATAAAGCCTATTATCTCTTGCGTTTTATTTCTTCGATCATTCTTCAATACCAAATGCTTTCGATTTGCTGGACATTGATAATATATACATATACAAGGAAGATTAAGTAACATTTACACTACGAACTTACTGGACTGAATTGCAGTTTAGGAAAGACTTCAGGGACTAATCCGTCAAAATTTTTTTTTCACGGTCTGCAGCACAATCGTAGTTTACATTCTCAAGTCATTTAATTCTCACATTAAGTTACATAATTTAGTCGTTCAACACAATTTAATCCTTTTTGGGAAAATTATAGTTTTACCCCTACTAGTTTTCTTTTATTCAATCTAGTCCTTTCAACACAAAACATGCAAAATAACCATTTCCTCCCACAACTAACCATAACCGAATTTCTTGGGTGTTCATTCAACCCATTCACACATTTACTTTCACAACAATACATGTAATTTCACTATTTTCACATTTTAGTTGTTAAACCCTAATTTCATCAAAAATCACTTTACAAAAAGATTTAACCCAATTATCAAACATTCAAATACATCAAAAGCTTTCAAGAACAAGAAATGTCAACAATGGCAAGTTTTCTAACATTTGAAAGATTCACAAATAAGTCCTTGCATAAGCTAGATTAAGCTGATACAGACTCAAAAACATAAAAATTACTAAAAACGATCAAAGTTTGCTTACCCAAATCAAAGCTTAAAATCTCAACAATGAAACCTTAGGTTTCCCTTTCTTTGGCCGAATGAAGGAGATGAAAATGAGAAGAAAATAAGTTATTTTCTCCTTTTAATTTTACTAATACAACAATGGTAATTTTATAAATTTCCATACTTTTATAATTAAATTAATTAATAAATTTAAACTTAATAAATCCCACCTATTTCACTTAAATGACATATCTTTCTACTCATTTACTTACTATTGGCTAATTCACCTATTTGGTCTTTCTAATTAAATAATTCTACTTTTTCACCTTTTTCAATTTAGTCCTTTCTATTTAATTAATTATCTAATCGATTTAATTCTTTAAATCAGAATTTCATATGATGCTATCAACATCATAAATATTAAAATAAATAAATTTACGACTCGACTCGTCGAAGTTGTGATCCCGAAATCAGTACTTTTGACACCACTAAAAGTTGGGTTGTCACAACTCTCCCCATTTAGGGAAATTTCGTCCTGAAATTTCTTACTAGTAAACAGGTTAGGGTACTGTGACCTCATCAAAAACTCTGTCTCCCAAGTAGCTTCTTCATGCCCGTGTCGGTTCCACAGTACCTTCACTAATGGTGCCTTTTTGTTTCATAATTCTTTCACCTCGCGAGCTAAAATCCTCATCGATTCTTTCGAATACGACAAATCCGGCTGTATCTCAACCTTACAATGTGCAATCACATGAGAAGGATTCGATCTATACCATCTCAGCATTGAAATATGAAATACATTATGAATCTTTTCTAGTTCTGGTGGTAAAGCCAACTTATATGCTACAGGACCAACCCGTTCTATAATCTCATACAGCCCAATGAACCACGGACTCAACTTTCCCATTCTACCAAACCGCAGCATCTTTTTTCAAGGTGAAACTCTTAGGAACTCTCAGTCTCCTACAGTAAATTCTATATATTTTCTCTTAAGATCTGCATACGACTTATGTCGGGCAGACGCTGCTTCCAAACAATCACGAATTACCCACAATTTGTCCTCAGTCTCATGAACCAAATCGGTTTTAATCAACTTAGACTCGCTCAATTCTGACTAGTACAAAAGTGTCCTGCACTTCCGACCATATACAGCAAATTCTATATCTTTTCTTTTAAGATCTGCATACGACTTATGTCAGATAGACGTTGCTTTTAAACAATCACGAATTACCCGCACTTTGTCATTAGTCTCATGAACCAAATCAGTTCCAATCAACTTAGACTCGCTCAATTCTGACCAATACAAAGGTATCTTGCACTTCCGACCATATAATGCTTCGAATGGTGCCATTTTAATACTAAATTGGTAGTTGTTATTATAAGCAAACTCCACCAACGGTGGATACTTTTCCCAACTTCCTTCAAACTCAAGTGTACAGTATCATAGCATATCCTCCAGAATCTGTATCACTCGCTCTGATTGACCATTAGTTTGCGGATGATATGCAGTACTAAAATTCAACCTGGTCCCTAAAGCTTCATGTAGCTTACCCCAAAATCTCGAGGTAAAGTATGGATCCCTATTGAAGATGATAGAGGCTGGTACCCCATGTGGACGAACTATCTCAGACACGTATAGCTCGTCCAATCTCTTTAGTGGATAATCTACCTGAATGGGGATGAAATGAGCAGAATTTGTTAATCTGTCTATAATTACCTAGGTCGAATCTTTCTTTCTCGGTGTTACCGAAAGTTCTATGAAAAAATTCATTGTAACTCGTTCTCATTTCCACTCCGAGATGAAAATCGACTACAGTAACCCAGATGACACCTGGTGTTCAGCTTTCACTTGCTGACATATAATACATATAGTCATAAACTCTAAAACATCTCGTTTCATACCTGACCACCAATGCAGTTTCTTTAGGTCATTATACATTTTCACACTCTCCGAGTTTATGGAATAAGCGCTGCTATGAGCCTCCGTTAAAATGTCTTGTCTCAGGTCTAAATCATTCGGAATGCATACTCTGCCACTGTAATACAACATACCCTCTGTATCAATTGTAAACTTTGTAGTAGCATCACCCTGTATCTACTCCCTTTTAGCTATAAGCTTTGGATCATTTCTCTATAAATCTTGAATCTACTATAGAAATAACGGTCTCGTCCTAAGCTCCACGGTGATAGAACCATCGACTTCCAATAACATATGGGCATTCATTGCTCTCAAAGCAAACATTAATTTTCGACTCAGGATATCAGC
This sequence comes from Kokia cookei, assembly GCA_039519145.1. Taxonomy (NCBI): domain Eukaryota; kingdom Viridiplantae; phylum Streptophyta; class Magnoliopsida; order Malvales; family Malvaceae; genus Kokia; species Kokia cookei. The sequence continues at coordinate 43,090,726 of CM076903.1, forward strand.
TACAACACTGGCCTTACCCGAGTGATAATCAATCACAAGGTCATAGTCTTTTAGTAGCTCTAACCATCGCGTTGTCGCAGATTCAACTCCTTCTGTGTCATCAGATATCTCAAACTCTTGTGATCTGTAAATATATGGCATCTCTCCCCATAAAGGTAGTGTTGCCAAATCTTCAATGCAAAAACTACGACAGCTAACTTCAAATCATGAGTCAAATAATTCTTTTCATGCGGTTTTAACTATCGAGAAGCATAAGCTACCACTTTTTCGCCTTGCATCAAAACACACCTCAATCCACTTAAAGATGCGTCACTATAAACAACGAACTCTTTTTCCGTCTCTGGTTGCGTCAAGACCGGAGCTTCAGTTAATAACTTTTTCAACTGGTCGAAACTTTACTCACACTTTTCAGACCACACGAACTGGATATTTTTTTTAGCAACCTTGTCATCGGTAAAGCTATGATGGAAAAGTCTTTCACGAATCGACGGTAATTGTAACAGCCCGATTTTTAGTGGTGTCGAAAATAGTGGTTTCGGGACCACAACTCCGATGAGTCGAGTCATAAAATTCTTCATTTTAAATATTTTTGGTGATATATGCATCGTATGAATTATGATTCGAAAATATCATTGATTAGATTTGTTAAATTAGAATGGCTTAATAAGTAAATTAACCAAATAAATATTAGTAAGTGGAATGACATGAGTATTAGGTGAATATAGCATGATTAATAAGGTTAACAAAATGGTCAAATAAGTTAATTATAAAAGTCATAAAAAGTACAAGTTTGCCATTAGTATATATATGAAATTAAATTAAGAAAATGAAAGAAAAACCATAATAATTTCTCACATTAACCATCATAATTTCTCACATTCTTCTTCTTTATTCGGCCAAGAGGAGAAAGTTAGGGTTTTTACACTTTTAAGCTTTAAACTTTGATTTGGACTACAACCGTGCCACAGATCGAGAAAAAGGAAAATTAGCGAAATAGTCTCTGGAATCCATTCACAATCGCAATCCAGTCCAGTAAGTTCGTATGGTTAAATTCTAACTTAAATTGCTTTTTCTTATAATATGACTATTGTAGTGAGATGAAATGATAATCGAAGTTGTCGAAGACGAGTGTGAATAAACTACAAAAGATAAACGGTTCGAGCTATAAACGAAAGGGTCCGATAACTAAGTGTCATCGTGAGTAAATGAAACCTTTACGGATTAAAAGTCCGATGACTAAGTGTCATCGTGAGAAAATGAATCCTTTACGGATTAAAAGTCCGATGACTAAGTGTCATCGTGAGTAAATGAATTCATGATGGATTAAAGGTCCGATGACTCCCTATTATCGTGAGTATGAATTCCTATACAAAACAAGAGGTCCGATGACTATATGTCATCGTTAGTATTAATGAAATGAGTTTCAATGCGGAATAAGAGTCCGTTGACTTTGTGTCATCGTGAGTAATAAATGCGAGTGAAACCTACCGAGATGTAAACAATGTTCCATTCGGTTAATTAGATTTTTACAACTCTTAAAGTTTGTTAAATCTATTTAACTTTATGTACTTACTAAGCCTTAAAGTGTTTACCTGTGGATTTGCATTTGTTTTGTAGATTCACTTTTGCTGTTCGGAGATCGGATCATCTTGAAGTATCACACTATCCCGGAGTTGTTCGGTAGACTTTTACATCACTTGGTTAATATGACATGTACTAGGATAATGTTACCCTTTCTTTATACAATGAGTTTGTGAAAAACCTTGTTATGTTTGATGAAATGTTAGATGTAATTCTAAGTACCTTGTATTGATATAAATATTGTATTTGTGTTGTCTTGAATGCATAGATAAAAGGTGTGCTTATATGGAAACAATAAACTTGTGTTTGGTACAATTCTAGAGATTTAGCTTACTTGTTTCAGTAGAACCCATGTGTGTTTTGGTAGAAGTGCAGGGTAGGAGAGAGGTTGTATACTGACTTGAGTTGTATCGGTAGTTAAATTATGAGTATCGGTAGTTGTATGTACGAAAGTATCGGTAATTTGCATGCTTATATCGATAGAAGATACAAGATGAAAATTTAGCTCTGGAGTTTTTAGTATCGGTAGATGCATGACATGTATCGATAGAAATTATACTTATATCAGTAGAACTGTACAAGTACTGGTAGAAATCTGCACTGTTTAGAATTGTTCATTGATTGACTACTATTGATACTTGACCATCAGGTACTAGTAGAAGTCCCCGAAAATGTTGAAAATACCATTTTTACCCTTGATAAAATTGTGTTATATTTATATATTGTTTTAAATTGTAAAAATTGATAGTTGTCTTGAATAAAGATGTAAATGGTCGGATATTTGTAAAATATGAACGGTATAAAATGAATAGTAAACACCGAAATCCTAATCGATGACGATGTACGGGATTTGGGTGTTACAGTAATAACCTGTCAATCTCAAGAAGTTGAGTACCTCGAAGATATTCTTCGGTACCTTCCAATCCAGAATAGCTGAAACTTTGCTTGGATTAACACGTATTCCTTCTGAAGATACTATATAAACCAAGAATCCAACTTCTCGAAGCCAAAATTCACATTTACTGAATTTAGCATACAACTGCTTTTATCGCAAAATCCGTAACACCTCATTCAAATGCTAGGTATGCTCTGATTATATCTTGGAGTAAATCAATATGTCATCAATAAACATAACCACAAACCTATCCAGTTGGGACTGAAATATATTGTTCATTAGGTCCATAAATGCTGTAGGGGCATTAGTCAACCCAAACGGCATAATTAAAAACTCATAATGTTCACACAGAATTTTGAATGTCATTTTCATTATATCACAATCTTTCATTCGCATCTGATAATAACCTGACCGAAGGTCTATTTTGGAGAACACAATTGCACTATTTAATTAGTCAAATAACTCATCGATCCGAGGTAACAGATACTTGTTCTTGATCGTCACCTGATTTAGCTATATGTAGTCTATACACATCCGCATTGATCTATCCTTCTTTTTCACAAATAATACGGGCGCACCCCACGGTGACACACTAGGTCGTATGAACCCTCTGTCTAACAATTCTTACAGCTGAGTTTTCAACTCTTTTAATTCGGTCAGTGTCATTTTGTACGGTGGAATAGAGATCGAAACGATATCAAAGAGTAAATCAATACCAAGCTCTACCTCTCTGACTGACAACAAACCCGATAGTTTTTTCGGAAACACATTTGTATACTCTTGAACATCTGATACCTGATCCAATTCTATTCTCGAGCCCCGAGTATCAAGTATGTATGCCAGGAATACTTTGCAGCCTCTATGAACCATCTTCTGTGCTGAAATAGACGAAATCACTCTGGTTTCACTATTCAATTTATCGGATTCCACTGTAATTACTTCACCTGTCGGACATTTCAAACTAATATGTCTTTGCTTGTAATTTATTATCGCATCTTGCTCAGATAACTAATTCATACCCAAGATCACATCAAACTCAATGAATGGTAATAGCATTAAATCGGTAGGAAATTTATAGCCTCGAACTTTTAGTGAACATTTACGACATACCAAATTAACTATGACACTATGACCCAAAGAGTTTGTGACTTGCACATCAAATTCAGTCGATTCAACAACTAATTTCTTATCAGTGGCTAAAGCAGTGCAGATATATGAATGAGTTGACCTTGGGTCAATCAAAGCACATACAATATCATTAAAAAGATAGAATATACCAGTCACCATATCAGGAGCAGCAGCCTCTTCTCTAGCTCGGGTGACATAAGTCTGTACAGGTGCTCGAGCTTTTGACCTGTTCCCACAGTCTCTATGTTCATTTCGATTTCCACCTGTACCGCTACTCTACCCCGGGCATCTGTCTTTCTGCTGTGTAACCAGAGGGTTAACACTTCAATCTTCCTTTGCTTCCGAGTTCATCGAACAATTTCGCATGAAGTGGTCGGTATTTTCACATCTAAAATAGGCTCTTTTAACTAATCGACATTCGCGCGAATGGATTCTTTTGCAATGCTCGCACATCGGTGTCGACACATTACGAACACTACCCATATTGTCAGCCGATCGATTTTGAAATTTGGATTCTAGCGGTCCTGATCGACCTCTGTTCAGAAAAACCAAAAGAGATTGCTTTGCGGACTTCACTATCTCTAAACTTTTTCGGTGGTAGCATTGAAAAGGTCCAGGTGGGATTTTTCTTCGTGAAATCTCAAAGTCTCTTTTCCCTCTGTTTCTTTTGATTGTATACTTCTTTCATTTTCTGTGCTCGGTTTGCCAGTACGATAAATGCCGAAATTTTTTAACCACCTACCATCATCTTTATCTTGTCGATTAAATCGTCTTCAAATCAAACGCACATTACCTTATCCTTAGGTAAGATCTCCAAGGCATACTTACTGAGAAATACAAATTCTCGTTCGTATTCTGCCACTGTCTTGTTTCCCTGTCTTAACTCCAAGAATTCTTTCTTCTTCTTCTTCTTATCTAGATACCTCTTGTTGACATATTTCTTTTTAAACTCTGTTTGGAAGAATTCTCAAGTGACCTCATTTTTCGGTATCACTACCACGATCATTGCCTACCAATTGTAAGTTTCATCTTTTAGTAATGAAACAACACACCTCACAAAATCTTCGGGTGGACAAGTAATTTCATTCAGCACTCTTAGAGTGTTTTCTAACCAATACTCAACCTTGGACGACTCGTCCTCAACATTTTCGTGAAATTCTTCTGCCCTGTACTTTCTTACCCTATTTGTTAGAATACGATGCTTTTGTTCAATTACCGGGGAAGGTGAAGGCATTACAGGGGGTACCGTAGGTCGGGCAGCAGGCTGTATAACTGGGGGTGGAAGAGGTGGCATCATTCAGTTATTTTGAATAAATTTTGAGTACCACTATCCCATTAAGTTGAAGAACATGTTTTTAGCTTCGCTTTCTATCATTGGTATAATAGGGACCTCATGACTAGCTTTGAAATCATTTTTCGGGTCATTACTATTTACTTCATTAGTCTCCTCTCTTTCAGATTCAGACATTTTTACTTTTATCTGCAAAAACTATGGTTAAATCGGATTCATCTGTATCACACTATCACAGGTTCTTATGGCATGTACTATGAAATTATTAAATACAACCATAACTGTCCGAGAAAAATGGCTAAATCGGAAGCTCTGATACCACTAAATGTAACACCCAAATCTCAAACACCGTTATCGGTTAGAAATTCCGATGTTTCTATTCATTTAACACTCTGTTCAACTTTTAAAATATTAAAATATTTTAATCTTTATTCAATACAAAATTCACGCTCCATATTTTGGATCAATATTTAATCATAACACAATTTCATCAAGGATAAAATTGGTATTTTTAACATTTTAGGGGACTTTTACTGGTACCTGATGGTCAAGTATCAGTAATAGTCAAATGAATGAATAATTTTAGAACTGTGTAGATTTCTACCGGTACCTGTGCTAGTTCTATCGATACAAGTACGATTTCTATCGATACAAGTCATGCAACTACCAATACCAAAAACTCCATAGAGCAAAAATTCTCACCCTGCAACTTCTATCGATATATGGATACCAACTACTGATACATCCATGCTAGAAACTACCGATACTTGTAATTAAACTACCGTTACAACTCAAGTCAAAGAACAACCTCTCTCATACCCTAAACTTCTACCAATACCTGTATAAGTTCTATCGAAACAAGTATGCAGAAACTCAAGAATTATGTCAAGATACAAGTTTAACATATCAAACACAAGTTATGCATTTAGTTATCACATTACATACACAGCTTCTAAGTTTTACAAGCATTATAAGCTTAAAACATCTATGTTGTACTTCATGCATTTACCCAATCAAAATAACAAGATTTCAACATCTTTAGTTCAACATCAAAGTTAATATCATCCTAGTACATGCCATAAGACCAACTGATACAAAATCTACCTACAAACTTCGCGATAGTGTGACTTAAGGTGACATCGATGATCCGATCTTCAGTCAGCAAACGATCTAAAAACAAGAACAATAATTATGGTAAGCTTTATAGCTTAGTAAGTTCAATAGTTAAGAATTACCAACATGGTAATAAGCAACAATAACTCCATCGAGCCAACGTAGTTTTCATTGCTCTTTGAGTATTTACAACTCCTCTTCCTGTTCATAACTTTTTGTTACCAGTAGTCGATACTGCTTACACGAGCTGTCAAGGACTCGCAACTTATGCGGTACCGCCATCAATACGATTTTTATTTGTACTGTAAATTGTTCCCTAACGATGCTGCTAACACGAGCTGTTAGGAGTATGCATAAAGCATAAGTCCCAGCCATCGTAGGACTTGTAATCCATATAGGATTCATATCTCTTTTTTGAGTCACGATGATGCTCACACGAGCTGTCAAGGACTTGCAACACATGCGGTACCCTACTCATCATGTCAGTACTATTTCAACGTCATAAAGCCTACTATCTCTTGCATTTTATTTCTTCAATCATTCTTCAATACCGAATGCTTTAGATTTGCTTCCGATTTGCTGTACATTGATAATATATACATATACAAGGAAGATTTGTACATTGATAATATATACATATACAAGGAAGATTAAGTAACTTTTACACTACGAACTTACTAGACTGGATTGTAGTTTAGGAAAGACTTTAGGGACTAATCCGTCAATTTCCTTTTTTCGCGGTTTGCAACAAGATCGTAGTTTACATTTACAAGTCATTTAATTCTCACATTAAGTTACATAATTTAGTCGTTCGACACAATTTAATTCTTTTTGGGAAAATTATGGTTTTACCCTTACTAGTTTTCTTTTATTCAATCTAGTCCTTTCAACACAAAACATGCAAAATAACCATTTCCTCCCACAACTAACCATAGCCGAATTTCTTGGGTGTTCATTCAACCCATTCACACATTTATTTTCACAACAATACATGTAATTTCACTATTTTCACATTTTAGTTGTTAAACCCTAATTTCATCAAAAATCACTTTACAAAAAGATTTAACTCAAGTATTGAACATTCAAATACATCAAAAGCTTTCAATAATAAGTAATTTCAACAATGACAAGTTTTCTAACGTTTTTCATATTCACAAATTAATCCTTGCATAAGCTAGATTACGCTGATACAGACTAAAAAACATAAAAATTACTAAAAACGATCAAAGTTTGCTTACCCAAATCAAAGCTTAAAATCTCAACAATGGAACCCTAAGTTTCCCTTTCTTTGGCCGAATGAAGGAGATGAAAATGAGAAGAAAATAAGTTATTTTCTCCTTTTAATTTTACTTATATAATAATGGCAATTTTGTAAATTTCTAAACTTGTATAATTAATTTAATTAATCATTTTAAACTTAATAAATCCCACCTATTTCACTTAAATGACATATCTTTCCACTCGCTTGCTTACTATTGGTTAATTCACCTATTTGATACTTCTAATTAAATAATTCTACTTTTTCACCTTTTTCAATTTAATCATTTCTATTTAATTAACTATGTAATTGATTTAATTCTTTAAACCATAATTTCATATGATGCTATCGACGTCATAAATATTAAAATAAATAAATTTACGATTCGACTCGTCGAAGTTGTGATCCCCGAAATCACTGTTTCCAACACTACTGAAAATCGGGCTGTTACATTCTCGTTCCTTCATTTTCGTTCAGTTAACCTCTCGTCTTCTCCTTTTCCTTCATTTTCCCATTCCTTCATTTTCCATGATTTTCTGAGCAACTTTGTCTTTCTCTTCATCCAAACGACCGCCTTCTCCTTCTCCTCCTCCTTCACCACCACGTTTCACGTCCTCCTTGCCGAATCTGTTTCACATCTCTCTCAATTTCTGCACAGTCTCTTCCAAACACCCGTATCACCCACCTGATTTTTTCTATTTCCGTTTTTATTTTCTTTTGTTTTATAAGAACAAAAAGGAAAATGGAGACTTTTACTTTGTTTATTTTGTTTATATATAAAATTTAAAGTTCTGTTTCTTTCAAAAGTTGTGTTTGTGGACTGAGAAAAAGGGAGGGGCTTGTTATGAACCCAAGAAAGGAAGCTTGGCAGCACAGGCTGACAAGGTTTTCTTTTTCTTTTTTGTGTGTTTCCTTTGTAATCCAAAATATAAAACTAGAGAAAATGTCCATCTTTATCTAGTTTTACTATTATTGAGTCTTGAAAATGAGTCTTTCTCTTCTTCTTCTCTTCTTCGTCTCTCCTTCTTTTTCCTCCTTTCTTCTGCTACTGTTTCTTTTTCATATGAGCCTCTAAACCATGAAGGTGAGGAACATGTTTTAAAGCAATTTTTGTCCTTTTCTTTCATATGGGGTTTGATATTTTGTTTCCTAGTGGGATTGTAGTGGAAGCATTGATAAGTATAAGAGGGAATTGAACGATCCACATGAGGTGTTAAATAACTAGGATGAATACTCTGTCGATCTTTGTAGCTGGGCAACGATCACTTGTTCTTCTGAAAACCTTGTTATTGGCCTGTTAGTCTCTCTTTCTTTCTGCTTGCTTGTTTCAAAATCATCGTACATGTAAGCTAGAATGTTTTAGCTGTTTCATCATTTTAATGGGGTTATTTTTTTTCTGGGGAGCACCAAGTCAGTCTTTATCGGGAACTTTGTCTGGGATGATAGGAAATCTCACCAATCTTCGCCAAGTGTAAGAAGACGTGATAGTTTTAAGCAATGTTTAAGTTTATGTTTTGTTTTATTTTGTAAATTGGTGGTGTGATTTTGAAGGTTGCCGCAAAACAATAACATATTTGGTAAAATCTCACCCGAGCTTGGAACTCTTCCCAAACTGCAGACTCTGGATCTATCCAACAATCGTTTTTCCAGTGAAATTCCAGGGTCATTTGGACAGTTAAATAGTTTGCAATCCCTGTAAGTTCCTTTTCACTTGTTTCCTGTTTAGTAGAGTTGAAAGGAAGGAAAACAAAAGTTTATATGTTTTTGTATTTAGAACTTTTGTTTGTTTAGGCCTGTAATGAGAGCAAGAGGCTGAACAACAATAGCTTGTCTGGGCCTTTTCCTGCATCTTTAGCAAAAATCCCTCAACTTGCTTTCTTGCGAGTGTGAATTTCTTTCTTTTCCCATCTCTTTCTCTAACATTTTTACCTGAACCCTGCTTCTGATTTTCAGAATCTGATAATTGATGTTTCAGGGACTTCTCCTATAACAATCTCAGTGGACCTGTACCCAAGTTCCCTGCTAGAACTTTCAAGTATGGTTTATTTGCTATAGCTCTCTGGTCAACTATTAGAATTTAGTGCAATCTCAATGCAAACCCATGTGTTATTTCTCCTTCTCCTCCTCCTTCCCCCTTCTTAAACCCTCCTCCTTCCCCCTTCTTAAACCCTAAAATATGCTGATACGACTTGACTATTAAGTGTAACCGACCAGCTAGATGTTAACCCACACTCCTCCGACGCCGTCACATGCCACGTCACTGTTCCGTGACGTCTGTGACGAAAAACATAAAAAAAAAACTGTTTTATCACATTATCAAAGTTAAGAGACTGAAATATTATTCCGGTGACTGTTTTGAAAATGAAAATTGAATGACTATTAATATAATTTACTCTATTTTATATTTAAAATAATACAAATAATTTAAAAATTCTTGAAAATTTATTTTTAAGAAATATTTATAAAAAAAACTTAAAATTTTATCAAATAATATTCAAAAACCATAAAACAAAATCATTTTATTAAACTAAGTCTAGAAAATCTAAACATAAAGTTTAGATAGAAAAACTGATAACCGAACCTAGCCAAGTCAAAGAAAATTATGATGAATTATTCAAAAAAATCTAAACAACCCAACCCAACCCAACCGATACCCTAATCATTTTCAGTTTTGATAATTCAAGTTTGAATACTTTCCTTACATGCCGAGTCATTTCGAGTTTAGTTTGTTTTTCATATTCGTATCAATTCTAATTCAAATTCAACGAGTTTTTATTGAGTTTTATGAAACAGCTGGAATACATAATTAAAACAAGCATTGGGCCATCAAAACGCAAAACTTTAGCTACACCTAGACACTCAGGAGAGGTATTGGGCTTTACTGACTAATGATTCTCAGACTGGCCCAAACCATTCAAACATTGGATAGTTAAAATATGCTCAAAATCCCTGTACTTTATATAGGTTCAAAATTTAGTCCCTCTAAAGTTTAAGTTTAATTGTTAACCCCTTGCTAGTAATTGGACGTAAATATTATTACATCTGAAAAGTAGAGCAGAGAGACTTGAACAGAATTTATCCTAAGCAGCTGCTATTTCATTTTCAAGTAATTTCTTCAATATCTAGTAATCATATTGGACCATACATAAATGACTTCTTCATAGCGATAATGGCAGAGACCAAATGGGTAATCTCAAACCGTTGGATCATATTCACAAAAAAAAAAAAAAATTTGAAATCTGACAATCATCATGCAAAGGTCCCATCTCACATGAGACCTAAAAAGAGAATACACCTAAACCTGGTCTCTCTTTCACCATATATTAACCAATATAAAGCTTGCCACATTGCCTTCTTGCTGCACTTCTTAAATTTAAAAAACCCATCCCACCAATCACAGCTTGACACCTGTGATAAACAAAAAGTTGTGAGTTGGTCCTTGAATCTCTCTTGATTCACTTCAACATTCTCTCGTTTCCCTCCAATTTCCCCTTTAGAAATGAGTCATGGGAAGTGAGAAACGTAGGCGGTAAAATTCCTTCATAACTGCCATTTGAATTTAACAAAGTAATAACGTCTATATATAAGAGAGGAAGAGAAAAATAAAAGCCCTAACGACTTTTTGAACTAAAACATGTACCAACATACACCATTTTTTCACTCTATCAACCAATCTAAAATCTATCACCGAGTCGTTTGATGTTTTTCCGATTTTTTCTCTTTTAAAAGCATTAATATGGGAAAAAAGAATCTAACCCCAGAATTGGAAAGAACTAACGATGCTTCTTTGATGCCTTTGCAAACTCTATAACATCATCATCATCTTCATCATTATCTTCTTCACCATCATTGTTATCGTCCACCGAGTTGTTGTTTCTCTTTCTCTTATGTTGTGAAGATGTTGGCAGCACTTGATGTTCATGGTCGTCTTCGACTTCTTCTTCTTCCTCCTCTTCTGCATTGTTTTCTTCATTGTTCCTCGGGTCAACAGGTTGAACTAGGTAACCTTCACCGTAGTCTTCATCCTACCATTACCGGTTGATAAAACAAGTTTAAAGACAATTCTCAATCATATATAAAACTAGGATGAACAGAGTAAAAACAAGTAATTGATGAATTACACTACTAAAACAACACAAACCAATGCTCGCATGCCAAAAAAATTTTTCAGAAGGACAAAAAATGGGTTAATATAAAACAATCGAAAGCAAAAACTACTCAATCAAGAAAGTTAATATGCAGGCATAAAAAAGGCAGTGGCTTCTCATCTTTACGAAACACTTTTTAACCGCAATCATTGGAACATGAAAGAGAACATCGAGTCAGCTCAAAGAAAAATATTTTAACGATAAGGCTTAAACCAGGCCATGCAGCAGCAACAAAGAACTAGCTAACAAGTATATTTTCACAACAAAAGAACTTGCTCAAAATAGGATTAAAGCAAAATCAAAGACAAAAACCCAATTCACCTTCATTGGCAATAAGAACATACAATAACAAATATCAACAATTCGATAAGCTTTGACTTCGACAGATTTCAAGAAAAGCATTTCATAAAAGCTTGGGGTTAACTTAAACATCAGAAACAAGCATGTTTCAAAGTAATGTACTAAAATCACCAAACACTACAAAACTATAAAAACAGCATGTTTGAGCTCTGTCATGGAGGCAGAAAACAATCCCCTAATCTGATTTTTAAAGGTAAAAGTACCAAATATCTCATTATACTAAAAGTAGGATTGCATTCCGCCCACTTGTTCTCAAAAAAAATTCCTAATTAGTCCATACATTAGATCAAAGAGCAAACTAATCCAATTTTTAACACTAGAAATGGATGAAATTTAAAAAAAAAAAAACAGTTTACTCTTTATATTAGAGAGCAAGTAATTTACCCATTTTTCAAGAAAAAAGGGCAATATACAATCTGTACTAGGTACAGGGGCCTCAATGGTACTTTCAACAGATTTCTAACAACAAAATTAGTTTCATTTATGAAATGCTTAACTGTGATTTAAGGCCTATATAAATGCATCCATATTTACCGACCTATCTATACCATTTCAATCAAACAAATCATAGTTAGCAGAAAGTAGAAACTAAAGCACATCAATTAGGATAAAAAATCATAGCAAGCAATATGGAATTCACCTCCTCTTCACCGTCTTCGTCTTCGTCATCATCAAATTCCACACCATCTTCAACACCATGAACTTCCTCACCAGTCTCACCATTATCATCATCATCATCCCCATCATCTTCTCCATGTTCATGGCCATCAATCTCCCCTTCTGTACTCGTCAACCGCCCCGTACTCTCTGGCTCAGCCAAATCCCCTTCATCATTATCTACCTCTTCTTCCTCATCATCCTCATCGTCATCATCCTCATCCTCTACCCCATCTTCCTCATCATCACTATCCCCAATTTCATTAACTTCTACAACATCCTCTTCATCCTCATCATCTTCATCAATTTCAGCACCAGAATCATTATCCTCCTCATCATCATCCTCGTCTTCTTCTTCATCGTCATCATCATCTCTCCCTACTTCCTCAATCCGAAAACCATTAGCCTCGTGTCCATTTACTCTTCTACCTGTCTCTGTCTCTTCTTCATCAGCATCACTCTCTTCATACTCATCCTCATCAACAATCCCTTCCCCACCTTCACTATGTCCGTTTTCAATTCTATACGGCCGATCCTCACCATCAATTTCACCACTACCTGGATCATATTCATCATCATCCTCTTCATCTTCCTCCTCTTCATCAGACTCCGGCCTTTCATTCTCCTCAGCATCCATTTTATCCAAATATTTCAGCGATTTAATCAACGCAAAAACCCTAGACCGATAATCCTTAACTCTTGTAACCGGACACTCATAAAGATCAAGCGAAACAAGCTTAAGCTGCGCAAGCGGAGCAAGATCCTCAATATATTGAATCCGATTGTTCGACAAATCCAGGTCTCGAAGAGATTCGAGGCCAGCTTCCACCAAAAACTCGAGGCCACCTGCGATCCTATTGTCGGAAAGGATAAGTTTCTGAAGATTCCGAAGACGAGGAAACTGCTCTAGAGACGAAACACCTATGTTAGCAATTGAAAGGTGCTGAAGATTCTCAAATCGTTCCAAGATGCTCGGCGGCGGTAAGCGACCTTGAACGCACTTCACCGCACCGTCAAGTGTCAAGGTTCGAGCCGCCGCGTGGTCAGTTTGGCCGTCTAACGCTGTCTCCACGGCTCTCTCCCAGATCTCGTCCATCAAATACGACACCGTTTTTATCTCATATACCTATTCCTATAAACAAATATTAAATTCAAAGCTCCTTTTACCTATATATTTCTAAAGAATACACAGATTCAAAGAGACGGTTCTAAAAGGAAGAGATTAAAAGGCGTCATTTCTACTAAAAAAACACAGTAAGCAGGAAAATCGAAAGTTCATTCGTAGCTATGAAATTTTGGGGCAAAAAACAACAAAACATAAACGAATCCAAAACCCTAAATTTCTAAAGATCAAAAGATTTTTTTTCGATTTTTAATCTATTTCAACAGCTAAAAGCACCGCTAAAGATTCTTTTGATTCAAGTTCTAAACGCTTGAAAATTAAAATTTTAAAAAGAAAATCAATTTCCTTTTATTCCTTTGTTCCAAAAGTTCGTGGTTCGTGGCTAGGGTTAAGGGGTGCGGTTTTTGGTTAAGAGAGTAAAGGAGGTGGTTTTGTGGGGATTAATGGGAAAAGGTGAGCCGTTAGATTGAGGAGGACACAGATCGATGACGTGGATGAAATGAACGGTAGGGATTGACGGTAGATGTGTTTGTTTAAGGGAAACGAATGTAGGTAGATCAGAAAGAAAGAGCAAGGGCGGAGATTAGAAGATTGCCTATAAAATTTTTGAATTTTACGGAAATGCCATTCGCGTTTATTCATAGGCAGCTGAATAATTAGCTAAGCATTACGATGCATGAAATGGAAATAAATTTGTTTTGAGGGAAATTAAATATTGTATTATAAAATTTTAAAAATATTGATTTTGTATTAAATGCCTGATTTATGGTTAATAAATTTTAAAATATGCTTATGAAATTCTAAATACGTATATACATATCATAAAATTTATTTTGATAAATGTATTAGAAGAATAAATAATTTAAAAGAATTAAAATAGTAAGGGTAAATTAATTGTTATATATTATAATATCAGTCATTTTTACTGTTAAAATTAATATGACTGATAAAGTAATCAGATAGTGACATATAACGTGTCATGTCTTATACTGATATATAAAATTTAGATTTTAATAATAAAAAATGAATGAAATGTTTAACAAAAAATTAATTTATTTTTTTATCACAAGGCACATAAATTAATTTGCCTATTTTTAAGTAAAAGAGTAAAATAAAATTTAACCCTTAACATAATAACCTTTATAAACAACTAAATCAAGTGTCATGTCTCAAAAGAATAGCTTAAAACCGCAATTTTCATATACTAATTTATGTGAACTAATTCAAGTTTTAAAAAATTTCAAATCGTTTCATTTTTTAAGACATTTTTAGATTGAAGTCATTTGAATTTGAGGCTTGAGTTTCAAATCCGATCATTACAAAATCTTATTATTTCGAGTTCAAGTTTCAATTATTTAAGTTTAGATTAATTTAATTTCAAATTGTTAACCTTTTAAAAGAAAATCAAATTAGGTTGAGTTTGAACTTGAATTGATGGACCAAATTTTGGACTTTCCAAAATCATAGTGGTTTATTTTTTTCAAAAGTAAATTGATAGTTGAACCATTCAACCCGACAGTACAAACGATTTCATTAAAATTTTATTTTTAAAAAAAATTCAACCAATTGTTTAGCCTCATTTAATCAGTCCATACTAATTCACAACTCAATCAATCTAAATTTCTTTTTTCATATCAATACCCTATTGGTTCTCAATCCAACCAACCAATCCGATTTGAATAACCATGGTAGTGTCACACTGGCCTTGCGTCGCTGAACAAAAAAGACACTTCATCGGTGGATATCTATTACTCTGAATTCGAACTTAACTATTAAGGGTGAGTATAAATGGACAGTAAAATCATCTATGATAGTGCAAAAACAGTTGTGTCAATGAGATTAAATATTATAACTATACTGTAGCATAAGACAAAAATTAAATTAAATACACCGTACCGCCCATCAAAACCACATTAAGACTACCAGCATAATTCATTTCCAGTAGATCGAATAAAAAGGAGTTGATCAAAATCGGCTTCAAATTAATCGGAACACAATGTGACTATCCGAAACCGAGATCTTATAAACATTAAACTTCAATTCAATCCAAGAACTACAGTGAAATGTTACAAATCAAGTGAAACCAACTCAAGAACAATGATTACTCATAAAGTAAAAAAAAATAGACCAAGTAAATAAACAAATTACTAATAATCAAGCATAAATTCAATAATTTTATGATAAGGCATTTTTTCTCAAAAATATATAATAAAAAAAAAGTATCCACTAATACATACTCAAAACTGTGTTGATATATGAATTTAAGTACCCTTTCAAATCTCCTTTTCCCATTCCCCATATTTAGCAAAGAATGGGTTCAAAACATTTTTGTTCACTTGAACACAAGTAAATCAAAATCTTCTGGCTAAGGTAAGGTTGTTTTAACTTTACCACCCAATCCCAATCCATAGGACAAGACATTGACAGCAAAAAAACTTAAAAATGGAATCGTGGACCTAACTTACATAAATACAAAGCTTGTCACTGTGAGAATAAATGTGAAAGTAAAACTATACGGTTTTGCCGATCATTAGCTCTGATAAACTTGGGCAGCTCACCAGCAAAATGTGAGTATAAGAAGTTGGGAAGACATTTAAAATCCTCGGGTCCGGCAACTTTCTTCACATCATTGACCTCTTGAAGTTACCTTGGATCTGCCTTTCGGTGATAGTTTCAGACCCTTGCTCAGTTCTCTTACACTCTGCCAACGTAAATGGTAAGAACCCCGAGGCTGATATGAATTAAATTCCACACACAGTTTCATACAACAGCAAACAGCATGAAATAAAGAATTTACACTTTCAGTTGTTACTAAATAGAATTTTACTAGCTTTATAATCAAATCCACCTTAAAAGTTGGAATGGATATGATATTTTTACCCTTTGGATTCTCATCCATGATAAAGATTTCTACTATGTGATTATTCACATCCAAAATGGAATGGCCAAAGTACCATGGAGGCCCTAGTACTAGGAGTTGAATTGCATTTTGCCTACTCTATTAAAAAAATGAGCAAATTAATCCGTGTTAGATCAATAAGCAAACTGGTCCTTCTGTTAAAATTTAATTCATTTATATTACCAAAAAAATTTAAATTCATTTCTACTGTAAATATTGGTCCCTAAACGTTGACATAAGGTACACATACACATGCCATGTGTAATTGTCTGGTTATTCCAACAAACACGTCAGTTTTTAATTGTAGAAATGGGTGAAATTTCTAACCAAAAGGACTAGTATGCTTTTTGATTTAACATACAGGGATTAATTTGCTCATTTTTTAGTGAAAAAGGCAAAATGCAATCTTACTCCTAGTACAGGGGCCTCTATGATACTTTTGCCAATAAGGAAGAGACCCTGACTCTTCAATAGATAAACAGGTTCTAATATCTAGAATATGTGCTCATTAACTAAAATGCAAACAATTGGAATGGTAAATGAAAGAATGAAATGATTTGATGTAACTTAATTGGTTCGATATGTGAGCAGTAAAGCCACTACATATTATATAGAATAGAGGGCACTTCAACTGATTAAGTTTCATGTTATCTTAAGAGTAAAATTAACTACATAATTAAAGGATTCCAATGGGGACAATCATTAAAAAGAGAGTGCAAATTAAGACTTAAGTGAACATGCTGAAACCCATTGTCATAATAGCTATATGATGATATATAGCAATCTAGATAGTAGCAAACAAAGAAAGTCTAGAAGCTCTAGTATTGGAATTCTGAAAGTGCTGACACTAGAGGGGGCCAGCACGTCAAATGCATGGTAAGAAAAGGAAGTTTGCTCCCAGCTCATAGTTTCTTTCGTTACAAACATGCTGCAAATTCATGTCAAAGTCAGATATGCTCAAATTGTCAAACAAGTTGATTGTCATGTGCCAACATATTGGTTAATTCAATTGATAGGATCTGCCTTTCTGAATAAAAATTTTACCATGCACCGGTCTCATTCAATTGACCTAAGCTTATTCCTTTCGTATGCACCATAGCATTCAATAACAGAAAAATGAATCACCAAACCTTCGCCTCCTACCAGAATTTTGTGAAATGAACATTCCAACCTAATTGCAACACCCTGGCAAATGTCACTTAATTGGAGCTTCAAATTCTAGAGGGGAAAAAGCCTAGAAAAAGATTAACTACAGCTTTAACAGAACTGATTTCACCCATCTGTACAGACCAAGAGGCACTTTGCACTCATCATGGTCTAGTGTGCATTATAGAAAAAAATCTTACAGCTTCATTCCCATCCAAAATTTTGCAAAATAAATATTCCAACCTAATTGCAACACCTTGGCAAATGTCACTTAATTGGAGCTTCAAAGTGTAGAGGGTAAAAGCCCAGAAAAAGATTAACTACAGCTTTGACAGAACTGATTTCACACACCTCTACAGATCAAGAGGCTCCTTTGCATTCATTGCGGTCTAGCGTGAATTATAGAAAAAAAAAACTTGAACTTCCTTAATCCTCTAACAAATGTTTAGAGCTAATGAGAAGAGCAACTCAACTAGAAATGGAAACATATTTCCTTGACTCGGACGAAATGAAGAAGATGAGCACAACTAAAGCATTCCAAAAATTTATTGGTGTCTACTAAACTGCTAAGTATCCAAATTCAGGATCCCATAGGATGATGGCATAATTAATAAACTGATATATAAATATACATCATACATTTGGGAGGATCAAAGGAAAAACAAATAAGAGCAAGAAGAAGCATGAACTGAAATGGAATTTGCATATAAAATAGAACATTGCAAGAAGTAGCAAATGAAATAGCAATGAAGGAAAGTTCCATTAAGCTACTACTAGCCAATTGTAATAGCAAGGGAAATTACCTCTTTTAGTCAAATTCAATAGAAATCAAATTTCAAACGAAACCAAATAGAAAAATAGCAAAACAGTAATCGGTTTAAAACGAACTCTAATGAAGGGAAATAAAATCTAGTTAAGCTAAGGGGACCAATAGTAATTAGCCAAAAACTCAGCTTCTTTGGTCAATTATTAATGTGTTCAATTAATTGTTTTAAGTGCATGAACAGCGACAATTGTTCAAAATCACCAAAAAAAATAAAAGAACTAAACTAAAACGACAAATATTAATTACATCATGAAGCAAATCACAGCAATGATTCAAAAAAGATAATAAAACGAAACCCTAAATCCTCACCGTTGATTGGATAGGAGGAGGATCAAGATCCACATATTGTACAGACATCTTAGCGATCTCAGTAATTGCAGCCTCCCTAACTCCAGGCACATCACTGGTTAACTCCTCGTATGCAGCTTCAAACGCCTCTTGCCAAAACCTCGGTAATCTAATCCGACGGCTGTTAGTGTACACATCCCACATGTGCTTCACCACCTTCTCCCTCTCCTCCATTTCCTAACAAACAGGAAATTAAAACATACACACACATACACAAATACATATATTTTTAATTTTGTTATCGTAGTGCAAAAAAAATGAGAGAACGTACGAGGATATCTAGATCGTCGTGAATGGGGCTACCAATATCATCGGAAAGACGATTGAGATTACCGGCGGACCAACGGAGAGTAACGGTTCCGGTGAACATAGACCAAAATGCCAGCAACAAAATCGCCGCGAATGCCCAAAACTTATACCGGCCACGACCAAATAAACATGAATCTGAGCTTTCCTTTTTCAAATTCGCCGTCGTCGTCGGCAGAGTGTCATCATCCTTCATTTCGATTTTTTTTAAAAAAAAGGAATAATAAAATAATTCAGGAATTTTTGTTAATAAATTTTTTTCGTATTTATTTTTTTTATAAGTAAGAAATTAAAAGTATGAGATTTTGCTTTTTTAATGGAGGGAAGAAATTATTATTTAATTGTATGTTTATTATTAGCGGGACACTTCACTTTAGATTAATTTCGCTTTAGTTTTTTTTTTTTACTTTAATAATATTTTTTAGGAAAAATATTAGCCGCCCATTTGATGGGTGATTTAACGGTTTTGTGATGGTACTCGACTACTTTGTCGATTCATTGCATGAACAAGGTTACCGACATTATACGTTGTCGTTTCAATAGGTTCATAATTTTAATTAGGTTGCATTATTCATTATCTGTAACCATGCTACTGACCCATAGACCTCTCCACTGGGTCAGGTCCGATTCTTATTCGACTCAAAGAAAATTTTAAGTCCATTTGATAAATTTTAACATAATTTGAAGATGGATCTAAAATTTTACTTAAGTTCAATGTCATATTAAAATTTTATTATTATTTTTATATTAAAAAATTAAAAATATAATATACCAAAAACACTAAAAACATTCAAATAAATATTTCTTAACAAATTGAAAATGAATTTAAAAAAGTTATACTTAAATAACATTAAGACAAATGCAACTTAACAAGCAAATGCCTCTAAAATAATAATAAAATTAACAATAAAACAAGAGTTATACAATATTCAAACAATAACAACAAAATAGTAGCAATAAAATAGTAGAAAAAGAGCAGCAAAACAGTGAGAAAATAATATAATTTTTTTCTTTTTTCAAATCAGGGTTGGACTCGGACCAAAAAATATTATTTGAGGTCCGATCAGTTTTTTAAATTAGCTTTATTTTTTTTTTTTACTTAAACCCATTTTTTGGGCCAATATTTTTGCACAAACTCTCCCACTTTTCGAACGGACCATCAAATCGGGCGAAATTGCTCAACCCATGGCCAGATCTAATGACCCAGGACACTAATTCAATTAGGATACAATTTAAAATTTATATTTTTATGAAATTTATTAAATATTTAATTGAGTTGATACTCCAAATTAACAATCTTTACTAAAATAATATTTTAGCTCGAATTTTAAACTTGATTAATTTGAAGTAATTTGCTTTGATAGTATAAGGTTAATAATCCAAGCTCCTTATGTTCGAACTCGAAATAACTTGGATCCAAAATAATGGAGTAGACAAGGGGCTAAGTAATGGCCTCAGCGCCCCCAAAACGGTAAATTTGCCTTGTAGCCACTTCAAACTTTAAAGAAATATAAGTCAGTATAATGATAAATTTGCACTTCGACCTCTAAAAATTTATAATCCATCTTAGAATCCTCCTAAAACAAATTCCTGGTTTTACGACTCATAATTACCCAACTCCAAATAACTATAACAACTAGCACAAATTGACCTGAACTTAATTATTAAACCTAAAAGGATACAAACCCAAAATGTCTCAACTAGCAAATCTGAATAACTATAAGCCAAAATGATCCAAACTCAAAATTATTCAAATCGAGAAATAATTAAAATCCAAAATTATCAAATATTTTAAAACTTAAATTAACTCAACCCAAAACCAGCCAATCTATTCAATTAACAAAGCTAATTAAAATAATGTTTAATATATAAGATACTTCGAACTTTTTAAATGCATGAACTATAAATAGAATATTACTGATTAAGTTATAATTAAATTTGTTCAAGAGTAAAGTTACTCGTCAATCTCGATAAATACAATTCGATTTGACTCAACTTTAGACAATAATATTTTTTTAATTTAACTTGACACGTATAATTATTTTTGAACTTGTATTATCTATGTGCAAGATATAAACTCTAACTATTGTTGCAAACAAGTCTTGACCAAAACCCGAGTTATGTCCCTTGAAAAGGATCTAAATGTAAGAAAAAGGGGGGAGGGGAACATTTGGAATACGGATGATTATGTTGGTTGCCTTGGATCCCCACCATGTGAGCTTAAATGGAGCTTCTTTGGATTGACTTTTTTCCTTCTTTAGTGTCTACAATCTTCTCTTCTCTCTGCCCTAGAGATTTTCTTTTTGGTGTTTCATCTTTTTGCAATTTACCCCCCCCCCTTTCCCTATCGCACGCGTTTGAACTCTCAATGCTATCATTACTGCTCTGCCATATCTCATTTCCTATAAAGTAAAACAATAATAGTAACTTGTAAATTAAAAACATTCAAACACATTTGGATTTAAATTTCAAGGGTTAATTTAGCTGGAAGTCCTTAGATCCCGACTAGATTTTAAATTGATCTCTGAATTTCACAACAGTTCTAATTGAGTTATGAAAATATTAATATTGTATCGATTAGGTCATCTGGTCACTATAGTCATATAACTTAGGCATTAAACTCTACTCGAATTTGATGTGGATCAAATTGTAAGTATGTGTGGACCTATTGTATGGACTACTTAGATCAAACCCAATTTTTAATTTTATTAACACTGCCTGTTTTCTTAAGCATGTCATTCAACTTTTTCTAAAATAAGTATACACATATTTACAATTTGGTCATGTTAGGTCTGAACTGATATTTAATGTCTAAATTGACAGTTGGGATGATAAAAAGATTTAATTGATAAAATATTGATACTTTGATAAATAAAATAAGATTTTGAAGTTCAAAGAGTAATATAAAATATGGGAATAATTTGGGGACTTTTGGCAATTAACCCAAAATTTCAATATTTTCTACCGAGGTGTAACATAGCTTTAGGGTTTAGGCAGCTCCAATTAGGCTCCTCAGCCTAAGATTAATGCAAGTAAATGGACAGCAAGCTGTAATTTTTTTTTCTTTTATTATTCCGAATGTGTGCAAACTTTTCCTTTAAATAATTTTTTTAAATTATAGCATTAATTAATTAATAACATTCTTCAATTCTTTTGCATTAAACAGTCTAAAATGATTCAGCGTAAACTTATGTTTCCTGATTTATTTCAAAAATTTTACACTATCCATCAATGTGGGAGGGGTAAAATTTAATATTTCGTATCTATTAAAAAAATAGATAAATTAGTTCTTATATGTTAGATAAAAAAGTAATTAGTATTTTTGTTAAAAAATTTATTCATTTTTAACTGTTAAAAACTAATCTTTATATGTTAGCATAAGGTACACATGACATGTCACAGATACTTGTTTGATTATATTATCAATCACACCAATTTTTAACAGTAGAAGATGATGCGATTTTCAATAGAAAGGACCACTTTGCTTTTTGATTTAATGTATAAGGATTATTTTTTTTCTTTTTGAGTAAAAGAGGCAAAATGTAATCCGATTCTTAGAACAAGAGCTTTCATGATACTTTTATCGAAAAAAGATAATATTTAATGCATATAAAAACTAGGGTAAATTACGTCAACAATCACTCAACTTTGATTTGGAAAAACAAACAGTCACTTGGTTTACATTTCAGTCACTCAACTTTGAAATGTGACAAAATAGTTATTTTTCATATTTTCTGTCATAGACATCACGGAACAGTGACATGGCAGTTGATGATGTCGGTGGAGTGTGAAAAACGTCCAGCTGGCCAGTTACATTTAATACAACAGTCACTCAACTTTAAAAATGTGACAAAACAATCACTAACGTTATTGAAAAGTGACAAAATAGTCACTAACTCAACACCCATATCAACATATTTTAGGGTTTAAAAAGGAGTGAATAAGAAAAGAAGAAGAAGAATAAGAAGAAGAAGAAGGAGGAGGAGGAGGAGGAGATTCGGGTCTTTATAAGAAAACTTTATCAAAAGACAAATATCCAAAAAGCTTCAAGACCCAAATTTCAGATCCCAGATTGTTTTTTTCTCATTATCAAAACATACTTTGGTGCCACCATCAAAGGTATTAACTCTACAAAGTCTCGTATAAATGTCTCTTTTACCCAAGTTCTCAGGCGCAAAACTTAGAATTTTACCAACAAGGGTTTCATAACCCAACTTCAAACCACGCTCACTTTACTCAACAAAACCCAACTTCACAACCCAATTCACCTCCTCCCTCAACTCCAATCTATCAAGACCTCCTTCTTCGACATAATTCTAAGTCCCAACATCTCGTCGACAAAAAGTCTAGACCTGAAATCATCTCGGTCGGTCACGTGACCTCAACAGTGGGAAGCATTGGACTCATAACAATCTCTCTGCTCAAGGTCAACAGGTTCTTAATTCCTTAATTGAACCTTCTATTGATTCTAATCAACTTGATGTTGTTTTGAGTAAGTTGTTTGAGGAGTACCAAGATAACAAATGTGAAAACTGATTTTTTTTTTTGCTACGAAAGAAGTGAGAATTGTTAAAGCTTTTGGTTTTTACAAGAAATTTGACTTGGCTTTGGGTGGTTTTAATTAGGTTAGATGTAACTGCCTGTTTTTCAGTGGTGTTAGAAACAGTGGTTTAGGGAACCACAAAATCCAACGAGAAAATTTTTATAATGAGTATTTAAATTAAATAAGTCAATAATAATTTTATATGGAATTTTGAATTGACAAATTTTAATTATTGAATTAAAAGTTAGTAAGTGGTTTGGTTCAAAAGTCAAGTGGTTTTAGAAAATGAGGTATCGAGACCTTGTTTCTGAAATTAAGGGCCGTAAATATTTTTATTAAATATTTACAGAGTCTTATTATATGTGAATTGAAGTTTGGTTGAGTAATTTTGATGATTAATTGCTTAATTAAGGAAAAAAGAGTAAATTGAAAAAGGGGTAAAAGTTAATTGCTATTGATTAAAAATAAAAGGGACCAAAGTGATAATTACACCATGGTCAAAAAGTCCAAGCGGTGGAGGATATGATTACCTTCCACTAACTTTTGGAATATTTATTTCTTTAGTCCTAGTAGTTTAAGGTTAAATTGAAATAAAGTTTATTTAGTTGAAATTTAAAATAATTGAAGACCAATTGTGTAATTGGACCCTCCTTAAATGACTTAATAATAGAAATGAAGTGGAATAGATTTTGGTAAATTGCTATTAAATCCTAATTAGATGAGGATTTACTAATTAGTCTATTTTTTTATATGATCGGGAATGGTGATTTAGAGGTCACAACTTCTATATGTGAGGTTGTAAATATTAATTATTAATATTTAAGAGGTCATTAGTATTGTATTAAAATTTAGTTATGAAATTTAATCGTTTAGATAGTCAATTAAATGAAAAGGATTGAATCGTAAAAGGTGCAAAAATTGAATTAAAAGTATTAGGTGTCAGTTAGATGTTTAGTTGAAGCACCTAAATGGTAATTAAACCACCTACTATGTATATGGACGGTTTTGGCTTTTTAAATGGTTAATTTCGTGAAAATTAATTAAGGGTAAAATAGTAAATTGCTAAATAAATGGTTTTTAATCAAATTAAGAAAGAAACATGTTTTTCATCTTCTTCTTCTCCAAAATAGAATCAAAACCCTAAACACCATGGGAGGGAGCTTCGGCCAACTTTACTTCATGGGTTTGATCAAGATAGTGTTTCGATCGTGGAAAAGAGAGAATTACGGATTTGCCCCTAAAGTTCACTTTAATTGCAATTTCGTATGGTAAGTTCATATTGTTAAATTCCAATTTAAATTTCATATTTTGTACTTGTATACATTTTTTTGTAAATTTGGAATGATGAACAAAATTGAGGAAGACGGGAACAAATGAAAGGAAAAGATAACGAGCTTTGAGCAGTAAATGCAAAAGGTCTGATAACTATGTGTCATCGTGAGTATATGAATCCTTTACGAATTATGAGGTCCGATGACTATGTGTCATCGTGAGTATATGAATCCTTTAGGGATTATGAGTATATGAATCCTTTACGGATTATAAGGTTCGATAACAATGTGTCATCGTGAGTACCTGAATCCTTTACGAATTATGAGGTCCGATGACCATGTGTCATCATGAGCATATGAATCCTTTTCGAATTATGAGGTTCGATGACTATGTGTCATCGTGAGTATCAAATGAGAAATGAATCCTATTACGGATTAAAGGTCCGATGATTCCGTGTCATCGTGAGTTACCAAATAGGAATTGAAACCAACCTCAGATGAATACAGCTTACTCCTCTTGGTTAAATTTTAGATGAAAGCTTACCTGTGAAATTGTTGTTGTTTTATAGATTCTATTTTACTGCTTAAAGATCGGATCGTCTCGAAGAAATCACACTATCTCGGGAGCTTGTTCGGTAAACTTTAAATCACTTGGTTATATGGCATGTACTAGGATGGTGTTGTCCTTTATATTACTTATTTGGGATTGTTGGATTCCTTGATATGATCTTAATGCAATACTTTATGGTTGTTCAATGTGAAATATAGACTTTAAGTAATGTGATGTAATAGGATCGTGTTACTTAAGTTGTTTTTTGTGTAATAGTTAAATAGCATGGTAACATTTTGAAGAATGTTTTGATAGATATGCTTTGTTGTTATGTGAAGCATTAAATACCAATATGAATTGTTTATGTAGGTATGATTTTGAGAAATTGGTAAATGCTGTGGACTATTGTGAAAACTTGAAATTTATATATATATATATTTGACATCTGCATACTTGTTTTAGTAGTATTCTTGCTTGTATCTATAGAAGTACAGAGGAAGTGAGATGTAGGTTATTGACTTGTGTTGTTTCTGTAGATGCAAGATAAGTATCGGTAGTTCTACTTATAAAAGTATCGGTAGTCTATGAATTTGTATCGGTAGAAGTTGTAGGATAAAACTTCTTAACTCTCTAGAGTTTTTAGTATCGGTAAAAGCATGATTTGTTTCGGTAGTTGTGTCGCAAGTATCGGTAGAACCATTTTGAGTATCGGTAGAACTCTGCACCGTTTTTGAACTATTTTTTAACTTGACAACTACCGATACTTATCCAACAGGTACCGATAGAAGCCTTCAAAAAAATCATAGAAATGACCTTTTTGCCCTTGTTGAGTTATGATTATAATTAATTGATGATTTATGACATGATATTAAAAAATGGACAATGATAAATGAATAGAAAGACACCAAGACCCTAACCGGCAACGGTTTCAAGTTTTGGGTGTTACATTAGAGCTAGAAATGAATGGGTGTTTTTACAGAAGGGAACCGACAACGACAAT
Organism: Kokia cookei; assembly: GCA_039519145.1. NCBI lineage: Eukaryota > Viridiplantae > Streptophyta > Magnoliopsida > Malvales > Malvaceae > Kokia > Kokia cookei. The sequence continues at coordinate 43,117,169 of CM076903.1, forward strand.
GCAGAAATAGTAAGCCGAAATGTTAAGATTAGAGACGACTTTGAAAGCGAATCTGGTGTAAAAGAAGTCGAATATAACGACGTTAAGTGTATAGTTGTTGGAGATGGTAAAGAGGGCGCGGCAGAAGTCGAGGTTGTTGAGGTAGATGAAATGGAAGAGAAGGGAGAGTGGTTTGGTTGAGGGAGGAGGGAGGTCGACGGTGGGGAGATAGTGTAAGGTGATGGAAGGAGGAATGGTGGAGGAGGGAGTTGAGTTGGTGACTGTTTTGTCACTTTTCAATAACGTTAGTGACTATTTTGTCACATTTTCAAAGTTGAGTGACTGTTGTGTTAAATGTAACCTACCAATTGGACGTTTTCCACACTCAACCGACGTCGTCAAACTGCCATGCCACTGTTCCGCGATGTCTGTGACGAAAAAACGTGAGAAATGATTATTTTGTCACATTTTCAAAATTAAGTGATTGAAATGTAAATCAAGTAACTGTTTGTTTCCCCAAATCAGAGTTGAGTGACTAATGATTTAATTTACCCTAAAAACTATAAAGAAGTTTTAGGGAATTTATATTTTTAAAAATTGGATTAGAATTTTCAAAAGAGTAATTTGAGTGATAATATGCGTAAAATGTAGCATTCATGATTATTTTAAAATCTATTGATTTGTTGGATGCCTATTTAATAATAAATTTGAAAATTATAACGGTATGTTTGGAAAGCCATACGTTAAATTGGATCTGGGTGTAGTTGCATTTATACATGGTAACATGTTTGATAACAAATGTAAATAGTGGGTCTCATTGAATTTAGCGTAATTCTAACACTCTAATTGCACTCTTTTTTTGGGTAGAAAGGATCAGCACAAAGTGATTACAATTTTAAAGTACTATCAACTTGGAGAAGAAAAAGTACTGCGCTCAGATATCAATATATTCCTTACTTAATTTGGAGGTTCCAAAAACAGTTGTATGTTAATCAATTCACTTGAAGCTATTTTGATCATATGACCAATAATCTTATTTTGAGATCTCGAAACAAGACAAAATCTTACTTTTCAATTTCGCTTGAGCAAATTATGTATTAAGTATAATTCCCCTAATCAGGCCCGTTTTTGATTTTTTTGGACCCTAAGCAAAATAATAAAAATTAAAAAAAAAAAATTTAATCTCTTAAAAGTTGGTAAAAAAAATTTGGGGCCCTTAAAAACTAAAAAAAAAAATATTTTGGGGCCTTTAAAAGTTGATAAAAAAAATTTTGACCTGTAAAAGTTAAAAAAAAATTGGATCTCTTAAAAATAAAAAACAAAAACAAAAAATTAGACTCTTTTAGCTTTGAACCCTAAGCGGCTGCATCTCTAAACTACTTCAAGGTCGAGCGTGTCCCCAATTTACTACTGGTTATTCCACCAACTAAAATTAATTCAAGCAGAAGCGCATTGTCGCATTCCGACTCAAGTTTTCTATATTTGTTCTCTCATACTATTTGAAGACCTTGTAGCATAGCTCTTACTTCAACCTTAAAAATTGTCTCCTTACTTATCCATAATGAAAAGTCACAGAGTCGGTTAGCATCAGCATCTCTAATTACACTCTTTAATCCTTATAATTAAAAGAGTATTTACTATACAAGTAAAAGTTAATTGCACTAAACATCCTCAAATTATAACTTTCATTTTATATTGATCCTCAAATTGTCAAACATCAAAATATTTTAATTACATCCCTAAACTATTCTTATTATATCAACCAATTCAAATGGACTGTTTTCCTTTAAATCCAACAATCTGAATGTTACACTATTCTTCTTGCTTGCTTCTCAAAAGAAATGAATGAGATTGCAGATGAAAGGACCATGAAAATTCCAAGAATTTTGTCGTGACTTCATTTGAAATTACTCCAATACTTTCATATATTCATCATATTTTAAATCAGTCCAGCAGTTTTCAGTAAGAAAATAGATTCCATCACTATACTATTGTATGCTCCTATAAATCTCTCTCTCTATATTATATGGGCTAATTACTACATATGTCTCCAAACTATGACAAATTTTAAATTGGTCACTATCTTTAAAATTATTTATTTTAACCCTCAAAGTATTAATATTTTCTGAATGAAATCCTTTTGATAGCCTAGTCTTTAGTTTAGGTGTGTTTGGCTCAATTAAAAACAACGTTGTTTTCAATTGAGCTAAAGCCCTTGCTTGATGTTATTGGATTCACCCCTCTATGTTATATCACGCCTAAGTTAGAATCTAATATCCAAGTTGGCAATTAAAGAAGTAAAAAAATTTGATTGATACGATATTGATATTTTAAGGATTTAATTAAAATATTAGAGACATTTAAAATCTAAGTAATAGTTTGAGATATACTGTACAATGAATTATATAAATATATATTGTTGTGAATGTATAAATAGATCATTATCATTACAAGGGATAACATAACATTTAGTTCATAAACTTGACAAAATTTCCCACTTAATTCATGAACATTTTTGGTCCACGTTAGATTTGGAACTCAATAACTTTTTTCCAATTTGGTCCCTGAACTTGGATTTCGTTAAATTATGATGATGTAAAACAATCTTAAACGCCACATTTATCACACTTTAACGCAATCCAATTTTAGGGACCAAATTAGGAAAAGTTATCAAGTTACGATACTGAGACTAAAATGGGAATTTATAGCAGATTTTAGCCTCGAGCATCCCTTTATTTTGCAACTGTATTTATTTATTCAACAAGTGACGATATTCTTCAAATGTTTAGATTGTATCGTCGTGAATGACAGTCGGGACTGTTATCTTGGAAGGCGGCTCTTCCGGCCCCAAAGACTTTAATTTTTAAGCAGGATGAGCCAGAAAAACTGACAGCAGGTGCACTAAGATCACCTGAGGCATTTGTCCCAGCATGTTTTCAGGTCTGTAAATTAACTTGTAATAATGGGTATATAACTAATGACGACGATGGCTATAAAGTATGAACTATGTATGTATATTCCTTTTTGCAGAAGGGTAGGCCATGGATGAGCACTGCTTTTGATGAAGGGAAAGGAAAAAGAAGGGCTAATCGACGAATCCTACCATTTTTTGCAGTGATCCCCATGATTGCTATTGATTAGGGTTATACCTCCATATATGCATGGTAATCTCAATCAATGGTGGTGACCCTCTATCCTTTGGCGTTCTTGCCTTGCTATTTTTACCAACTTCATCATTATTAACACATGGGTAAATTACGATGGTAGCCATCAAATTATTAGTAAATTTATTATTATTTAAGTATGAAAAATTACAAAATGGCCATCTAACTGTTCAATTTTATTTTTTTTGATAATCAACTCGCTAACAATGGTATTTTTTAAAATTGGCATAATAGTAACTTTAATTCTCAATATTTATAAATTATATCAATTTAGTTGGTAAAAGTAGAATGGAGGCCCTTGTATTAGGAATTGGATTGCATTTTGCTCTACTCAAAAAATGGACAAATTGGTACTTGTACGTTAGATCAAAGAACAAACTAATCATACTCTTAAAAATTGACCCATTTACGTCAACATGAAATACATATAGCACGCCTCATGTTACTGTCTGATTATTCCGTCAACCATGTCATTTTAATAATAGAAATCATGAATTCAACGAGCGACTCCAGTGGAAAAGAAGATGTTGTTCAACCTAGGAGACCCGAGTTCGAACACCTATATGTGTAAGATGTGTGTGCATTATCAAAAAATTAAAAAAAAATATGAACAAATACTACTATATAATCACACTAGTATATTAAAAAAAATAATAATAGAAATCATTGCTCTTCTCTCAAGCCTTAATCGATCAATAATTCAAGAATTATCAACATTTTGAGTGATACTTTTTTCCCACTTTTCAAACACGTAATAATATGTTTGAATTTTTTTAGGCTCTCACCTAGAAAGCAATGGAAAAGTGGTCAAAACAAGTTATTACTTTCACACACGACATTAAGAAACTCAATGAGTCACCGTATTTCTTTTAAAAAAGGTTAATTCCATCACACACCCTCAAACTATGACCTGGATTCTAAATTGGTCGTAAATTTTAGAACATTTTAATTAAGTTTGTAAAGTATTAGTATCATATCAAACAACCCCTTTCATCATTTTAACCGTTACCTTTGGTGTTAAATGTTAACTCAATCTGACATGAATCATATTTAAAACTTTAACAAAATAATTGTACTGAATTTTATTTACACTATTTGCTTATTTTAACATTTTAAATTCAAATGCTTGAAGGGCTAAAGTTAGCTTGATCACGTGGCTCCCGTCATGTGGAAGTGAAAAGTGATAATTCCCTCTTAGTCGATCTTTTGAAGAATGGATTAGTTAGAAACAATATCGTCACTGATGTTAAATTGATTCATACTTGGGCTTTTAAAAATTGGCAATTAAGGTTTAGCCTCATCTCTAGAGATAGTAACAGAGTAACAGATTAGATGGCAAAAGAGGCTAAAGGTAATCTGGATCAGTTGTCCATTTTTTATGACCGACCCATTGATGTGCATCGGATTTTGAAAGATGACATTCATCACGCATTATCTGAGAAAGTTGTTGATAATTAGGCTAGTTATTATTTTAGCCTAAGTTACTTCCTTTTTACCAAAAAAAATATCACACCTATTTATAATTTGATGCACACATTTTAAATATATTATATGCAATATTCAAACCGACTACCTGATTAATATAAAATTGGTTGAATGTACTGGGCAAGTCCATTAAATATAGGGATCAAATCATATTAGTCGTTGTGCTATTAAATGTATTAGTTTAGTCTCTGTATTATTAAAAATAATAAAATCAAATCAAATTTCAATAAAATTAATATTTACTGTTTAAAAAAGATCGATTGTTTTTTAACAAAGTTAATATATTGAAAGTTGTTTACTGTTTTGTAAAAAAAATTGTTTAAAGTTAAACTGCAAATGGAAAAATAATTTTCATATATTTTTTGACAGTAAATCTTAACTGTATTACTTTTTTTTTTTTATGGTAAGGAGGCATTACAATGCCGTAATAAACTTTATTAATGAGCAATATTATCAACAGAGTCCTTTAGCAATTAACCACAAACACGAGAACAAGGAGTATCAATAATTAGAGTGTCAATGTTCGTTCTGCTGTAATTTCTAGTGAGCCAATCCGCTACCGCATTTCCTTCACGTTTAATGAATTGGAACCGAAAATCCACTAGTTGTTTAGCCATTACAACTATTTCTTTAGCAATGGTGTTCCCAGGCTTACCTTCCAAGCAGCCGTTGATACAACCTAGAGCTTCCAAACAGTCACTTTCGATGATGACCTGCAGACATCCGCGAAGCTTGGCCACCTGAATACCGTGGAATATAGCCCACAATTCTTTTTAGTAGTACAATAATTAAAACTAATCTAATTAATAATAATATGACTAATTTGATATAATCCCTATAGTAGAGGGACTTGACAAGAAATTTCACCTATAATATTAACATTTCTCCCGCTCTATATAAGCCTAACTTTTCCCTTACAAAACGCATAACTCAAGGACAAAGAAAATGGCGAAACGATTCAAGTATAAGATGCCGCGAGTCTTCGCTTCGTTCAAATCTTGCCGCTCGAAAGACCCTTCTAATCTCCCATCAAATCCTGTCCCTTCATTTTGTAGACTTTCTTCAGTCAACAACCACCCTATCACCCGCCATTTACCACCACCACCACCTTCGTCAAAGTTGCCTCATCACTCCTCCTTCAAACGACACGTTACCTCCGCGTTTTCGTCAATCGGATGCGGCCTCCGGTCAAGATCGTCGGCGAAGTACTTGTCTGAAACCGACCTCAGTGAATCACCGCCGCCGCCGCCGCCGCCGACTTTGGAGTTTCACTGGGAGAAAGAAGATGGATGGCATGTTATAGCCAAAGCTTATAATAATAACGAAACCCCACGACGCAACAAAGTCTACGATACCAAAAACGACGACGATTCATTCCCACCACCACCACCTCCGCCGCCTCCCAACACGGTGAAAAAAAAAAGAAGTTACAAAAAGAAGAAAACGACGCCGAAATTCCGTGTAAGCACTTCATCGGCCGAAAGCATATTGTTCAGCAGCGAAAGCTTCGAAGAAGAAGACGAAACGGAAACCCTAGTCTCCACCGATTCATCATCGGAGATGATGTTCGCCGCCAACTTGGAAGCCATTCACGAAACTAAGCAAACAAGGCAAAAAAAGAAGAAGCCCAAGAAAGTTAAACCCAAACGTTACGCATTGAGGTTTTCTTCGTCGGAGGAGAGTGAATCTCCAGCGAGATTGTCGAGCTTCTTGCAACGTATGGTGCCGTGTACGGTGGAAGGCAAAGTGAGAGACAGCTTTGCGGTGGTTAAGAAATCGGAGGATCCGTACGAGGATTTCAAAAAGTCGATGATGGACATGATATTAGAGAAACAAATGTTTGATGAAAAAGATTTGGAGCAGCTGCTGCATTGTTTCTTGTCTTTGAATTCAAGAGATCACCATGGCGCCATTGTTAAAGCTTTTTCTGAGATTTGGGAAGCTTTGTTTTCCCGAAGATCAACTAGTTTTCGTGTTTCTTGTGGGTTAAATTGAATATTAAACGTAAGTATTAGGTAAATTTTATAAATTATCCCACCTCTTTAAGGTTTATAACCCTACCTTGTTACTAATGTATTAATTAGAAAAAGGTGTAATATGCTTTAGTCTAATGTGCATTTCAATATTTATAATATTTTGTTTTGATTATTTATAAATTTATAGTGAAGTAAAATAATGAAATATTATTTAAAATTTTAAAAAAAGTTTAATTATCTATGTCATTATTTGCATCATAATAATTAAGTTTTTTTTCACACCCAAAAGATGAAGAAAGAGACGAAGTTAAAAATTCTTTTTAAAGGGAGTCGAGATTAAGTTATAGATTTTTATGAGTTAAAACATAATTTCGTCGTTAAATTAACTTACATATTTATGATTTTCAAAAATATTAAATTAAAATTTTAGCATGTTTGAATTTAAATTATAATTTATCATATATTAATTAAAGATATTATGAATTTTTAAAATTTTAAAGCAGTATTTTATCATTTTAGCGGGTTAAGACTCCTGTCTACCCCTCCCTCCGCCTCTAGACGAACGTTCAAATCCGGCTATTGTCATCTCCCTCCCACAATTTGTAATATGTATAAAAAAAAAAATACTTGTGTTTCTCTATTTATCATTTAAACTCTTAATTAAATTTTATCTTTATTATATAAAAAAAAAAAAAAGCCTTAAAACAAATTAATCCTTGAATGCAAATGAGTTCAATTGAATTCGAGTGGGATAATTGATAAATAAATTTAAACTAAAAAATATATTGTTGAATCGAGCTTGAATAAAATATCAAATCTTAAAATTTTGAATCAAATTTGAACTCAAGCTTACTCTATTTGGGATTCACTTAGCTCTATTAAAGAGGTTAAGTTTTGAAGTCATAATTTTTGGGATTAGCAATTGGTTCACTCGAAATTAAATGACATATTTATCGATCTCTAATTTTTTTTGTGAAATTTAAAAATTTAACCGGTAGTATATCAAATATATATTTTTTCCATTAAACTTGTTGATTTTTTTTTTTTTTGCCCAAAAATTGTTGGATTTGATGCTTCCAATCTCAATCTTCTCCGCTTTGCACGGTGATTATTCCATTGATCACGCTCCCTTTTATTTATTACTTTTTATCTTTGGTATAATTCTACTTTTAGTTTTTTCTATTATGTCTTTCTATTTTGGTGTGATAAATTATTCCTTTTACTTTATAACCTTATCAGTAAGTTCAATTTTATAATATCATTAGTAACTAGCACCGATAATGTGACATAGTTTAATTCATTTACTTTTATAATGTTACTATTAAGTCTAAACTCATAACACCATTAATTTGACATAATTAAGTCCATCTCCTTTTATAACGTCGTTATTGAGTCTAAGCTGATGACATTGTTCTTGCGATAACATGGAAAATTTACATATTTACGTTACTTTGGTATAATTTGATATCTTTATTTTTACAATGTTATTAATAGGACAAAATTATAATTTTTTTTGTGGGGTCGAAATTACGTTATATATTTTTTAAGAGAGTTAAAATGCGCTTACATCGTTTTAATAGCCTATATTTTTATAATTTTTTAAAAAATTAAATTAAAATTTTATTATTTTCGAGGGATAAAATGTAATTTTAACATATATTAACTTAAAATTTTATAAATTGTAAAGAACTAAAAATTAAATTAGAGGGAGCCAAGGCCCCTACTAACCTCCTAGTGCCACAAGGTTGAAATTTAAGTTTGACAAACCACACGGCTTTAGGCGATTTCTTTCTTTCAAATCTTCCTAAGTTAAACTAATTCTTAAAAAGTGAGGATTCTCTCGAAAATTCTCTAATGTACCCAAAATAAAACGAAAGCAATTTGAAAAAAGAAGGAAGCCACGAATGAACAGAAAAGCCGCAAGAAAAGAATAACACATTAAGTGTTTTAGTAAATGTTCTCAAAAGTATTCTTTAATAATGAAATGAATACAAATGAAGTGGAAGGGTTATATTTATAGTTGAGCTTCCCTAGATCCAACAGTATAGATTGAATTACATCAATGGTTGAGATTAGTTTCCATTTACAACAAGAGAGAATCATCGAGATTTAAACTTTTTTCATCTTTATCTTTTAGGGTTTACAATAATTATCCTACTAAAAATATAATTTACTATTTAATCAGGATTCAAGTAATTGTGGCTTAAGTCTCTTCCAAGTAATAAGCCAATCCTATCGAGCGAAAAGACCTCCAATGAACGAAAAGGGTCAAAGTGTACCTAAATTGTGGGTTTTTTTACATGATCCGTGACACTTGTCATTAATTAATATAAACTGATAACACCAAACACTTTAACATTTCTTAGGCCTCTACTTTTATAATACTATTACCATTAATTAGTATGATGAAGTCCATGTAACCTAAACATTAATTTCGACTTACTATTAATATCATAAAAGTAAAACATCACATTACACTAAATTAAAATTAGAGAGATTAAATTTCAAATTCCAATGGAGTAGAAGGACCAAAACCAGTATTATACCCTTCATTTCTTGTTGAACTCACTTTTGTCCTACTGTCTCAACCAGCTATCATATCATATATGCCAGCCAGTGTGGTAAACAGAAAAAAGAAAAAGGGACATAGCTGACGGTTACTGACACGGCAGACGCGTGTGGTGCTTAGCCTGAGTCTCGGAACCGGTCTGCACTCCCGACCGGATACTTGTTGGGCGTGTACGATCCGTCAGTGATAAGCTTTATCGGATACTCGTCCGGAACCGATCAGATAAATATCTGCTGTCAGATTCCGGTTTTAACTAAGTTGGTGGGTTTCATAGCAGCAGTTTCTCTGTTTCACTAACAAAATTATTATTATTAGAATTATTTTACGTTTATATATTACATACATAAATAATTATATTTCTTTAATATATAAATAAATTTATGTATTTATTTAAATGTGTATAATTGAATCAAAAATATAGTTTCATGTTTAAATTTAAATCATAATCAAAATTTTATGTGTATGATTACACAATTTTACATTATATGTATCAAATTACACTTTGATTCAAAGTTCATGTGCTAATTTGAAATTTATCACTTTAAATATTTAAACTAACTCTTAAAGTCAAACCTAGTTGGTGGAGATATAACCTACACTAGCTCATGGAGAGCTATTAGTATTGTGCTTAAAATTAATTATGCAATCCGTGAGTATTCGAACCACAAGGCATATATGACCTTACCTTTGCACCATGAGCTATTGCAAGTCGTATCTCCATTAAACAATGAGCTTTCATTTTATGAATTTTTCAGGGTTTTTCATAAAATTGAGAGATAAAATCGCGATATAAGAATAATAAATTTCATTAAAAGGTTTGTCGAAGTAGACAACATTTCAAAAACTTCTCTTAAAAAAGTCTAACCTCCCCTCAACAAGACAAATAATAAAATTTGATCTAACGAATTTAACTGTTACTGTTCGGGTCAAAATTAAAATTTTAACATTCAAAAAATTACAAAAAATGAAAGCTAATCAAATTAAATTACATAAATTAAACTTCAAACTTACTCTTAGTATATTGACTAACCACATATAAACATATTGCTCATCTAAACCTAACCTAATAATAAAATTTTGCCAACTTTTTTTTAACAGCCAGTAAAGAGTAATTTCAAAACAGGGAAGAATAGAAGAGAATACACGATATCAGAGAGATTCTTTTACCAACTTAGAGAAACTGACAAAGATAAGCACTTCTTCCCATGAAAATGAATAAAAAAATAAAAATTACTCTCCTCATTGGCAGGTAACTTGGGATTTGATCATGGTGTTTATATATATACAGTGCAAGTATCTGGTTTACAGCATGCTGTTGCAGGCTTAGTTTTTTTTTTTTTTTTTTGCTGTTTTAGTGCTTAATTTAATACCATGATCATATTGGTTTGTTGCTTTTGATGCTGTGAAAGTGTGTTATATAGCCATTGTTATGGAAGCTTCATTGCTGTCAATGGATCAAAAATAACTTTTATAATCTTGGGAGTGTAGAAGTATAATTTTAATGTTAAAATAGCTTATAATTTTAGAAAGGTTAAAATATGTTGTTAGTCTTTGTACTTTTTACTTTTTTCAATTTGAAAATATTAATTTAATCATTATCATCGTTGATAGTTTGTATTAAAATTTGTCAATTTATTATGTTTATTTTCTGTCAATTATATATTACTTGCCTAATCAAAATTCCAAATTGACAAATTTTAATAATAAATAATTGTGATTTTTATGATTGGATTAAAATTTTTAAATAATAAAAACAAAGGGACTTGATTCTTAATTTTTTAAGTATAAAGATTAAATCTTTAATATTTCAAATTACAGAGACTAACAACATAAAAATACGAGACCAATGAAATTCGATTCAACTTATCAAATCGGTCTGATTTTGATAATATTGAAAAGATGAGGGACTCCAAACGACCCACCATAAAAAATGTGGTTTGGACCATCAAGCTCACTAGCTGAGCCCAAAAGAAAGACCCAGACCAGCAAGATAAAGATAAGGACTGGGCTGGCTAGGACCCTTTGTTGCTTATAAGCATTGGGTCATCTCTCACATCTTCATAATTGCCCCATAGATGAAGGCTGATGAATGAAATTAGGTTTAATATTGGTATTAGTCCTTTAGGTTGTGGATTTATTCTCCATATTTTAATTTTTATATTTTGAATTTTATAATTTCAGTCTTGACTGAACAATGTCTGTTAAATTCATTAAGTTATGGTATTTTCAAATTTTGATGCTTCTAACATACTACAATATGTAAAAGCGAATCAAATGGGACAAGTAGAGGTTTTTAGCTATAAAAAAAAAAAAAAAAAATCAATTCAGTCCTCTAATAGATAAATTACAAATTAATAGTTGCATCTTGGCAAAATGAAAAAAAAAATCTGTTTAGTCCCTTAAAAACGGTGAAATCATAAATTAATACATGATAATCTTATATTTTGATTTCTCCAAAATTTATAATTAAGTTTCGACCTACTAAATTCTTTTATAGATTTGCCCTTGATCACATATAATGCCATATGATCTTGTTATTTCCTCGTATTACTAAAAAAAAAGACAGTTAATGGAATTATTAGGTATTGTTTGTATTAAGTTTAAGATTTCGAAATTTGAAAAATATAGACACTAAAATTAACCAATTTGAAAAACTAAAGATTAAAATAAATTGAATTAAAATATAGATATTAAATCCATAACTTATACGGACAAAATAATATAAAATTTGACCTAGGGGTTGATAGGGCCCGACCCTCCTAAAATGGAGAAATTTTTATTTAGGCCTTTTATAGTTTATAAAATTTTAAATTAATAATAGTAAAATTACACTTTGGTGCCCCTAAAAAATAATAAAAATTTGATTTAATTCTCTAAAAATTGTAGAGATATAGGCTATTAAAATGACAAAATTATATTTTTATCGTAAAAATATAATTTAATTCCAACCTCCAAAAAATTTCAGACTTCATCCCTACTCCCTTAAATCATATTTTTGGATCCACCACTAATTTGACATTAAAATATCACAACTTTTTCCAATTAATGTTTACTTCATTTTACTAAAGTCATTATCTACTCAAGGTTGTATCTGGCAAATTCATTGTAATTTGACTTTAAAATCATCAAAAAGATTGTAATTTGACTTTATAATCATAAAAATGAAGAAAAAATAATAATTTTAAAAGGAATTCTCAGTAGCATCAATGAAAATTCAAGATCAAAATTATATCATTGTTGACACTTTTGCTCCATTTTCTATATTTATCTTAAAGCACTTAGCATTAAGATGCTAAAATAGGTAGTCCTAAATTTCCAGTCAAAAGAGGTTTTGATTATAGATTTGAATGGAACTTTTAATTGGTCGAAATTTCGATTTAGTTAAATTTGGATTTGGGTTTTTTCGGATGATAATTTTTTTTGTGTGTTTGAATTTTTCGAGTTAGATCATTACAGGTGCATTGTAAAGAGGCAAACGAGAGCCTCCAAAAAAATAAAGTTTATGTTTTATTATTAAGTTTACATTTTATTCATCCAAATTAAAAAAGTTACAGAATGGTCATTGAAATATTAGAAAGTTTTCATTTAAGTCACCAGGTTATTAAAATCGTTGCTGTATGGGTCTACTCTGTTCACACCGTCTGCACCAATCAAAAGCTCTTCCCTTTTTTTCTACAGTTCAGTTTTTTTCTCACGTAATAACATTGAACGTCACGAATCTATGAACCAAAGTTCAAACAACTTTCTTCTTCGATCTTCTACATTGGCCGTAAGATCGGCTTGGATCTAAAGTATGTTCTTCTACGCGTCGATGAACATTGAATCACCGTACCGATAATCGAATCGTCATATGGATCATGCTAGCCAGACTTTTAAAAAAAACTTAACAACCCATTGACTTAAATGAAAACGTTCAAGTAATTTAGTGACTATTTTATAATTTTTTAAAATTGAGTAACTAAAACGTAAATTTATTAAGAATTTAGTGACATTAAAAAGAATTTACCCTTAAAAATTGTATAAATGAGAAGTCAATTTGGCTGTAGTTTTCAACAAGGTAGCGTGACTTGGCATACCACATATCATGAAAACAACAGGCCAGGGGGAACATTTAAAAAAAAAAACCAAAAATAAAACAAAACCTTCTTTGACTCTTTACTAATTTTTTTTAAAACCCTTACAAGTTTTTTTAAAAATTTAGTTAAATCCCTAAAAATTTGAAATTTTCATTAAAAATTTTAATTAGACTTTCAAAACTTTTGTAAATTCTCGTTAAGCTTTTAAATTTTTTGAAAGTTTTAAATATATCTATCAGAATTTTTAAACTTCTCATTAAATCTTTTAAATTTTTTGAAAATTTTATTTAGGCCGTCCAAATTTTAATGTCAAGATCCGTCATTGGTTTTATAACTTAATTTTTATTTTTTTTTGGGTGGCCAACACATACTTTCCCTCGACGCAATCCTTAAAAATATATTTGAATATAGTTATGAAATATAATTCATATTAAACACAAATCTGTATTTGCTACTCATTTTTTTGTTTACTTAATGTCCGTTTTACGATCTATGTTCGAGGTTTGTAACTATTCCTCCAAACAATGTCATTCTTAAAGTTCGAACCTAAATCCTCTATTTGAGAGCACAATCTGTATATGATACTCATTATTGAATCCGGGTAAGGTTTAAGGCTTGGGATCTATTAATTATTGGAACATTGCAAATTAACCCCTAAAATTTTATGCTTCTAATGTGAAGTCATATTCCCAGGTTGGAAATTTATGGGAAGTCAAAAGACAATAATTTAGAAATGGACATATTCAACGTATTAGAATTTTAATTAACCTAAATTAACAAAGGAGGAAAAAAAAAGCAGAAATCACTTTTTTTTTAGTATAAAAGATGGAGAAAATGGAAATTTTTTAAAAGGTCCTTTTTTTAGTAAGGCACATGGAATAAGATAACATCAACCCTTTTTTAATGGATCAATAGGCAAAGTTGGTCTTGTGCCTTGCCGTCTCTAAACTGAAAAAAAGAAATAATTATAAATTTTTGGAGGGTTAGAGCTAAAACTTTTAGAAGGACTAAAATGCATTATTTGTTTTTTGCAGGGACTAAAAATAATTTTTCTACTCAATTAAGAACTAAAAGGGCTTAAATAAAGGTGCTTAAGGGAAATTCTTTTATTTAAACAAGAGTGCGAGGCTCTTGCCTACCGTATCAGATATGGCATGCTCATGTCATCGTACTCTTTAAACTTTTGAAATTTATTTTTTTATCAATTTTAATTTCAAGAAATTATTCTTTTTATTTGTCTGATTCAAAAATTGAAATTAGCGAAGGTCAATTAATGGCGTTATTAATTATTTTTTAAATTTTAAATTATTTGTATTAAAAATATAGGGATTAAATTTTACAAGTCTTGAGAGATAGGGACTACAGCATAATTAGACCAGAAAAATGCCGGCCTTTTGGTTGTATATGTCCCCTTCTTAGCTTTCCCACTTGAAACTCAAAAGCAATAATCAGATAAAATAATTGACACTAAACACTAAAAAACTCATTTCCTTTTGTTCATGTCATTGTGCTTTTATAATATTGTTCATGAAAAACATTGAAGATACTTGAAGTTAATACACAATTGAATGCGTGCACGCCAAATGCTTCAATTTTGCACAAATAGATCTTTCCAGGGTATTTTTCGCTTGACATCCAAATCCACTCATTAATGGTTTCAATAATCATATTATAGTACCACTCTATCTAAATCCATCGTATCAGGTTACTTGCCTTTGACACGTCACAGTTTTAAACTGGAGATGATAAGTTTATAAAGCCAGGGATCTTGGGATGAGACCAAGCTACTTACATCTCTCCTCCTCCTACTTTACCTCAAGTCGCATTCTCTCCTCTTTCCTTTCTTCTTTCATGCTATTTCAACGACTCTATCTAACGACTTTTCGATCTATTTTAAATAGGGTAAATTACTCATCTCTACAATCTATCTATTTTTATATCAACAAAATTGTAAACGTTTTTTTTAATAACATTTTAAATTACAAATTGAATCATAATTAATTATTAAAAAATAAAATACTTAATTCCTAATTAGGAGTTTGAAAGGTTACAATTTAAAGTTATGTACGGCACTAAATTAACTTTGTTAATAACGAAAATTTACTATATCAAGGATGACTCAACTTGAAAGGGTAGTTGGATTTGTCATCAATGTTTCTTTTGTAAATAAATAGTTAATGAGTTCACTCATATTTACTAAAGGTCACCTAACTTAAAACAAAAATTCTTGATAACTTTTGTTGAAAAAGAAATATCGAATGTCCAATATATCGAATGTTTATCTCGATTGTTATGGGTATTATAATCAATGCAGGATTATATGGTTTGAGTGCACTGAAGCGCATTATCCTCCTATATATGGGTTGGCGAGGGACTATGAATAGTTTTAAGCATCGTGTCAAAAAAGTAAATACGATCAGAACTTATAATAAAATTATTTAAAAATTTTATTGAATAAGAATAAAATAGATTATTTATTTTTAGGTTTAAAAAAAAAAATTTATCACTTTAAGTTTTTTTATTTTTATTATGTTGAAATAAATCCTTTACCTTTGTAAGATTTTGTTGAGGGTAACCTTTGGTAAATATGATACCGGATGTGTTGAGGGTTCAATCCCTCAACAAGAAGATTTACCCATCAATGACTACATGTTATAGGACATAGATTCAAATCCCACAACATGAACTCTTTAATTTTTATGGTGGGCGAGATATTTCAACTTTGTGTTTTCTTTTCAAGTGTAGATGGCACTTTACAAATTTCATTATGATGGACTTGAAAGACAAAATCCCGTTGAAATCAAGGTAATTGTTATGATGGATTCTCTGAATGAAAAATCCTTATGTGTGAACTCCGACTCCAATGATGGAGCTATGGAGGATTTTACTCCCAAGAAAGTTCACTTTAGGGAGAATGTTGATAGCGTGGGTAATGGAATGATGGTAGATGAGGCTCTCGTCCCTACGATCTCATGGAAGGAGAAGCTCATAGGAAAACTTGCTTTGCCCGTGGACAATGGGATGGGTGACAATGAGGCGGATGATTTCGAGTTGCTGGAGGAAGATGTGCTGATTTCGCTTCTAAACGGTTCCCCCGCGATCAATTTTTCCGAAAGAATAAGGCAAATCCTTTTTCGTGATATGGAAAATACTGTGGTGTTGAAATTGCTTGGACAAAACATTGGGTTCTTTGCTCTTCAAAACAAAATCTATAGCCTTTGGAAACCATTGGCACCGATACACTTGATGGACATTGAAAATGGGTATTTTTTGGCTAAATTTCTCAATAGGTTAGAATTGAGAAAGCTCTGTTGGAGGGTCCCTAGATTATATTCGGTCAATACCTAACGGTCTATCCTAGCACCGTTTTATCTTGGATTAAACTCCCTGGTCTTCCTAGCTATTTTTACAGGAAAAAAATATGGTCCAAGATCAATGGATTGATTGGCAAGGTCGTAAAGTTGGATATGAATACCAAGGATAAAACTAGAGGTAGGTTCGCATGTTTGGCTGTGTACGTGAACCTTAATAAGCCTTTGGTGGCTCATATTTACATTGATGGCAAACCACAGAGAATTGAATACGAATTTTTACCCTACCGTTTGCTTTTATTGTGGGAAATATGGCTACTTCAAGGAAAATTGTTCATCTCGGTTAACTGGAAAACAACCAATAGAAAACAGTATCACATCGGAGAAGACAACGTCACCTATGAACATGACCGTTGAAGAATTGGAGGGCAACAACGAAAATTTCGACCCTTGGATGTTGGTTGAGAGAAAATTTCATCGAAAATCAAGGGATATCCATTCATCAGAGACTGGAATAAAGGATAAAAAACAAGAAAGTTCTCGTTTTATGACTTTAGTAGATTTGAAAATGAACGTTAAAGATAATATTGAGTTAAATGCCAAGGATTTGAAAATTAGAAGAAATAAAAGAAATGAGAGATTACCTGTAGATGCCTCTGGAATGGAGAATATGAGGAAATTAAGGGAACATTCGAACAAATATAATAATGATCTGGGATTTAAAAACTTGGCTAGACTTAATCAATTTAATAAAAAAAAGAAGTGGGCCAGTGTGTAGATTTGATGAGGGAAAAGCTGGTGTTGGGCTACTTTTAGCTGTTGGGCCGTCAACTACTCCACATCAATCCAGGCCTTTGACTCTTATTGGGTAGAGTAATTCCGTTGACCAAATCACTGTTAGACTTTCGGGCATTACTGCTGCAATTAACAAAAGAAGGGTACAGGTGAGGGCTTTGATTTCGAAGGTTGGTGTGGTGGACAGCAACGCTAATCTATGCAATTTTATGGTTACTGGGCAAAAGCAGGAGGAACGTTCGTTGATTGAATGCTCAGGTATGGAGTCACAAAATTTAATTTTGAAAAATGAAAATAATAAAAATTTATCGGTGCATGAGGTTTTCCCGGTGGTAAAAGAGGTGGATGTATCAACCTCAAGAGCAGTGTCGGGTTTAGATCCTCAACACCACTCGGCAATCACCTTTAAAAATTCTGTTACTCCTTATGCAATCGATCAAAGTAAGGTGAACCCTTCAAATATCTCCCTCTGCTCCAATCCAAAAATGGCTAATTTGGGGAAGAATTTCAAGGGTGATGGAATCAAAATTAATTCCTACATTCACAAAGGTATTCATAACAAGGTGAGGAAAGTTAAATCCTCTAAAAACCAAAAGGTAACGGTTCAAGACTTTGTATCTCATTTGGCTAGCAATTTAGATAATCATACAATGGGAATGAGTTTGGATAATGTTGACCCAAATATTGTGCAAAACAAAATGGATGAGCTTCCAAATCTGTAAGTTGCAGTATATGTGGTTACTTTATTTTTTGATTATTTTTCTGATTAATTATATTTTTATGGATTTAAACTTATTTATTTTCGCATGGAACTGTCAAAGATATGCTAGTTCTAAATTTATTCGTGTTTTTTGAGAATATAAGAGGGATTATAATCCGGATATTGTATGCTTACTTGAACCACGTGTGAGTGGTAAGAAGTTTAACGTCATTATTGATAAACTGGGTTTTTTTCAATCTCACCATGTTGAAGCTGTAGATTTTTCAGGAGACATTTGGGTGAGTTGGAAGGAAACTATTCGAGTTCAAATTGTCCAAAACCATCCTCAATTTATCCTCCTTAAAATTTTGGGTAATTTAAATTCAAATACTATTTTTAATACTTTTGTCTATGGTAGTCCAAATAGGTACAAGCGTAAATTTCTTTGGAAAGCTTTAAGACAAGTAATACCTCTTAATGGTTCTCCTTGCTTATTTATGGGTGATTTTAACATCATTTTATCAGTTAATGATAAAAAAAAGTTCATCTGTTAAAGGAAAACGTTGTAAACTTTTTGGAGATTTTGTAGATACATGTCATTTGCAGGATTTTGGCTTCACAGGTCCTTCATTCACTTCGCAGAGAGCAAGCACGTTTGAGAGGATAGATCGAGCTTCAGCTAATGATCCTTGGCTCTCAGCTTTTCCACAGTGCAGGGTTTTAAGAGAGCCTTGTTTGACATAGACCCTCTAAAAGCACCTAGTTGTGACTATTTTTAAGCTATTTTCTTCCAATCTCAATCGGACATTGTAGGGAGCTTAGTTTGCGAGAGTGTCAAGGAATTTTTGTAGGAAAAATAATTAATCTCGAGCTGAATCATTCTCTTTTGGTCCTTCTTTCGAAGAATAATAACCCGATAGACTTCAGTCACTTTCGGCCCATCAGTTATGCTCGGTTATGTACAAACTTGTGATGAATGTAATTGCTAATCATTTCAAATTAGTTTTCCCTAACTTTATTTCATAGGAGTAAGCTGCATTCATTACAATATGCAATATTTCAGATAACGTAATTTTTGCGTTTGAGGTGATTCACTCTATGCAAAAGAACAGGAAAGGGTAGAAATGAATGGCAATTAAACTTGATCTAGAAAAAGCTTACGACCGAGTGAGTTGAGAGTTCATCGATGCCTCTCTCTTGGTTGCTGGTATCCCTAAATTTATTAAACCGATCATCATGAAAGTTATTTCTTCTTCATCGATGCAAATCTTGTGGAACGGAGTCCCAACATAGAAATTCAAGCCCTCTTGAGGGATCAAACAAGGTTGTTCGCTTTCACCCTATCTCTTTGTTCTGAGTATGGGATGGTTAGGTTGCATAATTTAGACCAAGATTGGTGCAGGCCAGTAGAAGCCTATTAGACTGGTAAGAACGGGACCAGATATATCCTATCTCTTATTTGCTGATGACTTGGTGTTGTTTTGCAAAGATGATATGGTGCAAGCTCAGCTATTATCAAACATTCTAAAACTCTTCTGTGGTATCTCTAAGCATAGGGTCAATCTAAGGAAAAGCAACATTTTCTTCTCCAAAGGAATTGATCCGAGATTCAATATTAGTATCAGTCAATTGCTTGGGGTTTAGGAGTTTAGAACCTTGAGGTTTAGGAGGTTCAAAACCTTGAGGTTTATTTGGGCATCCCTTTCTTACATGACAGAGTCACTACTAGTAAATTCAGCTTTGTGGTTAACAAAGTGAGACGTAAGCTGAGTAATTGGGAAGCCAAGAAGTTATCTACTGTTGGGAGGATTACCTTAGCTCAGTCTGTTCTCCTCGCTATTCCAAGCTATTTTATGCAGACAATGTTGATCTCGAAAGGTGTTTGTGTTGAGATCGAGAAAATTGTCAGACAATTCATTTAGGGAGGAGCTCATGAGTATCCTAAAATAACGATGGTTGGATGGGATTCCATGTGTCAACCTAGGTCTAGAGGTGGAGTGGGGCTTCGTTATATCCATGATTAGAATAGATCCTTTCTTATGAGGATTGGCTACCAGTTAGTTACCAAGTCTGATGCTTTGTAGGTCAAAGTTCTCAGAACTAAGTACAGGCTGATAGATCACATTCTAATATCCATTGACAAATGTCAGTGTTCTCACTTGTGGCTAGACTTGATCATGGGTCCGGCCACCTGACCCGACTCGAAGGCCCGCCCGAAAAATAAGAGGATTTGGAAAAAAATAGGCTCGAAAAATGGGCTTGAACAAAAAAACGAGGCCCATTTTCTAAACGGGTCGGGCCTTGGGTATGAGTTTTTTTGGCTCGAGCCCGACCTGGCTCGACCCAAATAATTTAACTATTTTTAATAAAAAATTTATATTGTTGTTTTGGTGCTATTTTTTTACTGTTTTGGTTGCTGTTTTTGTGTTTTTTATTGTTTTGGTGCTTTTTTTTATTGTTTTGGTTGTTATTTTCGTGTTATTTTTACTGTTATTTTTGTTGCTATTTTTGTTATTTTTAATGTTGTTTGTTGTTATTTTTGCTGCTATTTTGATTGCTATTTTTGTTGTTTGGATGTTATTTTTATGCGTTTTTACTATTGTTTCACTGTCTTTTTAAATATTATTTGAATATTGTAGAACTTATGTTTTATTGTTAATTTTTTTTACTAATTTATTTGCAACTATCTTAATATAATTTTTTTTTATGTATTTTAAATTTATTTATTTTTAATGTTTGTTTTAATGTTTTTAAGTGTATTTAATATATTATATATTTTTTAAGTTTGTTGTATGTAATAAAATAATCTAAAAAATTAATACGGTCTGGGTCAGGTCGGGCTCAGGTTTGATTATTATAATTCAGGTCGAGTTTGAACAAAGTTTTAAGCCCATTTTTTGGCTCAGGCTGGGCTCGGGCCTAGCACTTGGACCTAAAATTTTATTGAAGCCCGGGCCCGACCCACGATCAACTCTACTTGTGGCACTCCCTATCTAAGGTTTGGTACCTTCTCTGCGAGACTCTTGCTTGGTTCATAAGCAATAATAATAATATCATGTGTTAGAAGGATCCATAGATACATGAGACGGGACCTCTTATCAATCTCATTCCAGCCTAAGACAATTTAGATACCGATTGCCCTCTAAATACTTGGTTCTTACTGATGGATCCTGGAATTTAGATCTCTTTCGACTTTGGTTGCCAAGGGAGATCATTCACCAGAATGTAAGTATCCCACCTCCTCACCCGTCATCGGGATAGGATAGGATTGTTTGAAGTTCTTCTTCTTCGGGGGCCTTCTCTATTCGAAGCGCTTATTGGGCTATTCAACAAAGCTCATGGAACCCGAAAGATGACTTCTGGAAGATTATTTGGAAATTTCAGGGCCCTAAAGGGTGAGATTCTTCTTTTGGCTCGTTCATAAATAGAGACTGCTTACAAATTCGGAACGTGTTAGAAGAAGACTAGCTTAAAATAGTTCTTGTTCGATTTGTGGTAACACTTCAGAAGACATTCTTCATGTCCTTCGAGATTGAACAGCAGCTAAGGAATCTTAAACACTAGTGGTTCCTACACAACAACAAACTAGGTTCTTATTTGATCCTTTTCCCTCTTGGATTTCTACTAATCTTAGTGGTCTTTTGGATTTGTAGGTGTATAGGATCCTTTGGGTAAGCCTATTTGGACTGATAGCTTGGAGAATCTAGAAGAAAAGAAATCTTTTCATTTTTCAGAAAATCTCTTGGACGGTATCAGACATTGTTAAGGCATCAGTTAGCTGGGTATAGCAGTTCGAGTCATCATGCAAATTTTACAAGGCGAGTCCTAAAAATCCAAGTTTCATTCAACATTTTGAATGGGCAGTGGGTGCATCTCTTCGTAGACGGTGCTGTTGATAGACTCATAGGGATAGCCTCAGCAGGAGGCGTTATATGTGATCAAATGGGCAAGCGGATCTTGGGTTACAATCGTTATGTGGGCAAGTGTTCTCCTTTTGAAGCAGAACTTTAAGGTATCTTCAACGGGATTCTAATTATTTTAAATAAAGGATACCGTTATTTCATTGTTCAAACGGATAATGCCGAGGTAACCGCGAGTTTGACCAGACATCACATAAATGACAATGGAATTACTATTCTTCGACGGGTCCAAAGAGCTTTAGTTTTTGAGGGCCAATGGTGGATTAGACTAATTCCTAGAGAAGACAACATGATTGTGGATCACTTAGCAAAAAAATGACTTACTTGGAAAACCAATTTCCAATTCTATGATGAGCCTCCTCCTGAAGTTATAGGGTATCTCCAACAAGACAAAATTCATGGAGTGGTAGAGTTTAGACCATAATGTAATCTTGTTTTTCTTTAACTCACCAAAAAAAATAAGAAAGAAAAAAATCCTACGGAAGACAATTATGGACATATTAAAAGTCTATTGACTCTTAGCAAATGACATTTCCTAAGCTCTAGGGTAAAACTAGGAGGGATAGCAAGAGCCTCGACACTCCTAAAATAATTTTTTTTTCATTTATGCCATTTAAAAATTTTAAATTAGTAAATATAAAATTATACTTTGACCCCTAAAAATATAAAAAAATTGATTTAATCCTTTACAAATTATAAAGATATAGGCTATTAAAATGGTGAAATTTCTAATTTCGTCCCTACCTAAATTTCTATTGGCAACATTAGGATTCCTCGATATGTAGAAAGGATAAAGATCAAATTGAAAAACAAATTGTTGAGGGCTAAAAAAATTATTTTACTTTTGACCGTGTTAGCTTTAATGGTAAAATTAAACGGAGGGACCAAGATTTTTAAATAAAAATGTACAAGGATTAAATTTTAAATTTCAAAAGAGTACAGTGACCTTTGACACGTTTAAACCAAAAATAAAACAAAAGAGCAGCAATCAAACAAGCTCAGCTCTAGCAGTTCATACCACGTGCCGATAAACAATTGGCTAAAAACAGTACTAAAGCAGTTTGACTTTACATGAATTAAAAGCAAACACCAACGACAGTTTCTTTGATCTTGTCCGAATCCAGTTTCCGATCCGACCAGTTCACTACACGACAAAACACCACCTTCCGACAACTTGCTCAATGTAAAAAACCCCATAAGTAAAAAAAATATTTATTTATTCATATACACAAATATATAATATTCTAAAAAGTAAACCACCTATGGCAATTGAAGAACTTTGGAACTGTCTTTCTTTTTTTATCACTTTTTGCTTGAAGAACTTTCACACGAAGTACTCTATTTTATTTTTTTCTGTGTTCTTATATATATATATATGTAACTATCCATATTTTTTTTCTCTGTTTTAATGGTTTATTATTTGTTCTACTTTGACCGTTGGATCATTCAGTTTGCTGGGGAGGGTTCTTTGATATGATTTGATTTAGTTACTGGGTATTTATTTGATCTTTTTGGGGTTTTGGGTTCAACTTTAAAGTTTAAAGCTTTTTTTTTCTGGGAAACGTAAGAACCTGATCTTTCAGTGTTTGGGTTTAATCATTGAGTTTCTCTTTGGGTACTGTGAAAAATTTTGGTCAAAGCACAGAGTTGGTAGATGACCTAAAAGATTATATATATATATATAAAGCTGATTGACTGGTAGATAAACAGAGCTTTACAAAGCGGAAGAAGAGAATATTTTTTTTGGTCTAGTAATTTGATATTTTTTTTTAAGCTATGCCGGTTGAGGTTGACAATTCCTCCACCGTCTCCGGCGACGCTAGCGTCTCTTCCACCGGTAATCAAAACCCACCTCCTAAATCCACCGTTAAGAAGAAACGTAACCTCCCTGGAATGCCAGGTACTGTAAAAAAAATTAATTATTCAATAATTAAATCAGTCTTCTTTTTGGTACTTTATTTTGTTATGAATTTGATTTTTTTTTAATTCAGATCCAGATGCGGAGGTGATTGCTTTATCACCTACGACTCTGTTAGCTACGAATCGATTCGTGTGTGAAATTTGCAACAAAGGGTTTCAAAGAGACCAAAATCTTCAGCTTCATAGACGAGGTCATAATCTGCCATGGAAGTTGAGGCAAAGATCGAGCAAGGAAGTGAAGAAGAGGGTTTACGTTTGTCCTGAGCCGACGTGTGTTCATCATGGCCCTTCGAGAGCTTTAGGTGATCTCACGGGGATTAAGAAACATTTCTGTAGAAAACATGGTGAAAAGAAATGGAAATGTGATAAATGTTCTAAGAAATACGCTGTTCAATCGGATTGGAAAGCTCACTCAAAGATCTGTGGCACTCGAGAGTGTAAATGTGATTGTGGAACTGTGTTTTCCAGGTTCGACTTAATTCCTATGTGAAAAAAAATGACTTCTTTTTTCTGGGATTTGATTGTTGATTTTGGGGGTTTTCTATCTTTTTGTAGGAGGGATAATTTTATTACCCACAGAGCTTTTTGTGATGCGTTAGCGGTGGAGAGTGCTAAAACTCAAACTAATCCTAGTTCAGAATCCGACCCGAAAATTCAGGCGGCGAATTCATCACCACGGCGCTCACCTCTGCCTGCATCTCCGCCGGTGTCTGCTCCAAGTGCTATAACTTCTTCAGATATTCCGATTCAAAGTTCTGGTAAAACACATAATTAGGGAATTTTATATCTTGTTAGTTTCAGTTTTGTCCTTTTTTTTAATGTTGTTTGAATTGAAACAAAGACAAATTTATTTATTTATTTTTGTTGTTATTATGTCTTTGGATGAATCTTTGGAGTGTAGTAGTTTTTGTCTGTTTTTGGTCTTTTGTCGATTTTTATGTTTTAGACTTTTAAATGGCTGTATATATATGCCTTATATATCTGTTCTTGTTGTAGTGTTGGCTGAAGATCCAAGTACTGTTGTGGAAGAAGCTCCAGCTCCAGCACCAGCACTGGCACCGGCACCACCACCAGCTGGCTTAAATGGAAGTTCTAGCAGTAGTGTTAGCTTGGTTAGCAGTGGTTGTAGCAGCAGCAGCAGTGGTGTATTTTCGAGCTTATTTATCTCCTCAACTGTATCTGCGAGCATACAACCTCCTCAACCTCTGGCACCAGCTCCACTACTGGTTGGCTTAAATGGAAGTTGTAGCGGTAGTGTCAGCCTGGTTAGTAGTGGTGCCAGCGGCAGTAGCAGTAGTGGTGTATTTGCAAGCTTATTTGCCTCCTCGACTGTATCTGCAAGCATACAACCTCCGGCTTTAACCAACTTAATTCGAGCTGACCTTGCTCCATCTACTTCGATTGAACCAATTTCTTTATGCCTCTCGACCAGCCATGGCTCGTCAATATTCGGAACTACAGGGCAAGAGCGTCGGCAGCATGCACCACCACTGCAACCTGCTATGTCTGCCACTGCACTACTTCAGAAAGCTGCTCAGATGGGAGCAGCAGCAAGTAATGTATCCTTGCTTCGCGGTCTCGGTATTGTTTCATCTTCGGCACCACAAGAAAATTTGCAATGGGGTCAAGCACAAGTTGACCCCGACAATGCTTCCATTGCAGCAGGGCTTGGACTCGGGCTTCCCTGTGATGGAAGTTCAGGATTAAAGGAACTGATAATGGGAACCCCGGTGTTCGGTCCTAATCAAACTACTCTCGATTTCCTTGGATTGGGGGTGGCCGCCGGGTGGAAACCCCAATGCCGGCCTGTCTGCTCTAGTTACATCTATCGGAGGTGGATTTGATGCCGCCACAGCAGCAGCTTCGTTTCAAGGTGGAGATTACACCAGCAAGGATATTGGAAGAAGCTCATGATACATTGTGAAAGGTCATCTGTTATTGAAATATACGGCATTGCAGAAGAAAACAATGGCAATATGTAATTTCCGATAAAGAATAGCCATTACGGAGGTTAGCACCGAGCCATCAAGGAGGCTATCTGGGTCTGCCTTCTACGTAACAATGGCAGCGAAAAGGACTTCCTTGTGGGGGTATATATAGCCTTTGTAGTACAAGGTAAAAGTTGATGAACCAGATGTACATAAAGTATGTTGTAGCTAGAAAAATTGGAACACAACATCTCTGTAAAGAGATTTTGGTTACTTTCAGACATGTTTGCGTCTGGTTTTTTTTTTTTTTTTAAGCTTGGAAACATCAGCAAAAGAGCAGGTTTGTTTTCAAGCTTGAAAAGCCAACAATGGAGTGGTAAACTGGTTTAAATGGTGGGATTTTGATTGATTCTGATATGATTATTGGGCTTGGATTAAGAGGTCGAAGTCAACTTTTAAACCATTCTGTATTTGTGTTCATGTTATTTGCAATTAATAATGTCAATTTGTTTGTTTTATTTATTTGACTTTTTAATTACTTTATGAATTTCCATCTCACAATTCCATCAGTGGGGAAACAACGAATAAACTTTGGAAATGGAATTCCGGGAGTCAACTCATTCTATCTGGTACTTCAAATCGGATATATTACTAATAAATACTATAAAATTAAAAAAATCAGTTGAATCGATTTTTAACTTGGTTTAATTGATCAGTTTCGGCTTGGCATCAATCTAGACGGGTGTACCAATTTGTTATTAGTTTAACTGATTTAACTAGTTAATCTAATCCGATTTTGAAAATATTAGTTTTTTGTATAAAAAAATTTGGGTCATATTTATGAAGGGTGTGTGGAGAACATAACTCTAACAATAACATGACTAGCATAACTTAAATCTAGATCAAACTTGAGATGATAAATATTTTAACTATTAAACCAATACACGAATTACAGATTTTTTAATTAAATAATTACAGGAGGAGTCATTTATTATTATCTCCACCTTCTCAAGTCCTCAAAAAGGAAGTCATTGAACCCATGAAAATTTAATCTCAAATGATCCTTTATAGCTAGGATTTTAAATGCCAAGTTATTGAACCATGCCCCCCTTGATTCTATTGTCCAAACCCCTAACTTTTGATCCTTTTTAAGGTGATGCTTTTATAAAAGAGGAGCTTTTCAAAATATTATTATTTAAACTACAAGCCTTTTAAAGTGATTTTATAGGTTAAAATTATCCAATTTTTAAGGCGTTTTCATGTTGGGTATTCTCGATCATCTAATTTTTAGGATACTTTTATTTTACTCATTCAAGCGTTAAATCTCTAACGGTGATTAGTTGTATACGTTACTTTTATTTTGATCACTCAACTTTTAGATCGTTTTTATTTTGACCATCAAAAAAACATCTTTTCTTAAGCGAAAAAGTGATAGAAATTAAAATAATACAAAAAAATTATCAAATTGTACTTATTTATCTCATTGTCGAAAATTTTAAAATTGGGTTTTGAACTATAAATTTTTAAATATTAAAATTCAAGATTATAGTAACAAATTGGTTGACATTATCAAAAGATAAATTTTTTTCAATAAATTATTTTGATATTTTGAAATTATTTGTCAAAAACTATCTTAAAAGTTATTATCTTTAGTAGTTGTTTACAAAACTCAAAATTTTTTAAATATTTTCAAAAAGAAATAGATAAATTCGATTCAATATTTGAAAATTTCATAGTAGATATAAATGATTGGATCTGGTAGTTGGGGACCATTACTCTACCAAATTGGTATCTTCTTCCTTCTTCCGGCTACCACTATTTACTGGTCTTCGCATGGTTATTGTGAGAATCATCCTCAATCAGCACATTCGATCTTTTGTATCGACAACATTATTTTGTGTTTGGGTTAATTTTGAGATAAAGATTATTTCGTGTTTAAGTTCAAATTTTTTTTATTTATTGAATCATCTCAGGTTAAGGTTATTTCAAGTTTGAATCATTTATAATATGTGTCATTTTAGATTAGACAAGTTCAATTTTTCACCCTTTATGATCAAATTAATTTGTTATATCGTTGCTCCAATTGGGACACGTGGTAATACAAGAATCAACTGGAGAGACACTTGCAAGTGACTCTCCATCTTATACCGTCTAGATGGTCACTTAATGATCGACCATCTGCATGCCTCATATAATCCACGGAAGGGATTGACTATTAACAGCTATGCTCTTCTCAAGAGCGGATCACTCGAGAACCATCACTCTTCTACAAATACCTCAAAGTATCAACATAATACGGGACTCTTCTTCTCTCTCAAAACCCTAACACACTAAGCTCTCATCCTCCTTTGCTTGAGACCCAGATGCGTATTTAGAAAGGGGCTGACAGGGGCCTCGGCCTCCCTCTTAAATTGTTATTTTATCATTTTTGCCCTTTAAAATTTTAAAATTTTTAAAATAATAAAGAGAAAATAACACTTTTCCCCCTAAAAATGATAAAAAATTGATTAAATCTTTTAAAAATTATAAAGATATAGATAATTAATTTTTTTCCTTACTTCAACCCTGTTGAGATCCCTACTTTTTTAGCTTTCAATCCTGACAAAAACGAATCGACCTTCCTCAATACCATCTCGCTCTTCACCTTCTCCACCCTTATTAATATTGTATTTTAACAAAATCAAATTAAATTTAAATTTAATTAATGGAATAACAAAATAATATTTCTAATTTGAAAAAAGAACAGAATTAAAATGGAACTCAGGGGCCCCTTAATAGATAAGTCGACAACAAGACATTAATGTTGTCCTGCAAACAGGCAAGCATCAATGTTTCATTATTCATCATTATTTGACATTTTTACCCTTTTAATGTTTTAAATTTATTACATTACTACTAACACAATATCAATGTCTTAAGTTGAGTGACACACAGTTGGATATTTCTGAAGTAAAATTTTTTTATTTTTAATATTGTAAATAGATAAAATGATCTTAGAAAAATTTATTTTTTGAAACGAATTGGACTCACATATATACTAAATTTACTTAAAGATTATTACGACTCCTTCAGATATCGAAAAACATGAAAAAAAAAAAAAAAAACCTTCAAGAGATTTAAAGATTAAAAAATAATATCTTGAAAAACCTTTTTTTTTATCGAAGGATGACTTGAAAAGGGCTCTAAAGTTAATTTTCTCAAATGCAAAAAAAAAAAAGATTGGGGGTATCAGACAATGGAATCAAGGGGGGCCATGGTTTAACAACTTGGCATTTAAAATCCCAGCTATAAAGGACCATTTGAGATTACATTTTCATGGGGTTCAATGACTTTCTTTTTGAAGACTTGAGACAGTATCATGACTAAAATTTAAAAACTCCAATAAATAAAAATAAATTATTAATTGTAAATATAATGAACACAAATACAGAGGTATAAAAGTTGACTTTGAACCTTAATCCAAGCCCAATAATCATATCAGAATCAATCGAAATCCCACCATTTAAACCAGTTTACCACGCCATTGTTGGCTTTTCAAGCTTGAAAAAATCCTGCTCTTTTGCTGATGTTTCCAAGCTTTAAAAAAAACCAGACACAAACATGTCTGAAAGTAATCAAACTCTCTTTACAGAGATGTTGTGTTCCAGTTTTTCTAACTACAACATACTTCATACTTCATATACATCTGGTTCATCAACTTTTTTACCTTGTACTACAAAGGCTATATACCCCTACAAGGAAGTTGTTTTCGCCACCATTGTTACATAGAAGGCAGACCCCGATTGCCACGTCGATGGCTCGGTGCTAACCTCGGCAACCACTATTCTTTATCGGAACTATATATTGCCATCGTTTTCTACTGCAATGCCATATATTTTGATAATAGATAACCCTTCACAATGTATCATGAGCTTCTTCCAATGTCCTTGTCGGTGTAATCTCCACCTTGAAACGATGCTGCCGCTGTGGCAGCATCAAATCCTCCTCCGATAGAGGTAATTAGAGCTGACAGGCCGGAATTGGGGTTGCCACCGGCAGCTACCCCCAATCCAAGGAAATCAAGAGTAGTTTGCTCAGGACCGAACACTGGGGTTCCCATCATCAGTTCCTTTAATCCTGAACTTCCATCACAGGGAAGCCCGAGTCCAACCCCTGCTGCAATGGAGGCATTGTCAGGGTCCAATTGTGCCTGACGCCACTGTAAATTTTCTTGTGGTGCTGACGACGAAACAATACCGAGACCACGAAGCAAGGATGCATTACTTGCTGCTGCTCCCATCTGAGCAGCTTTCTGAAGTAGTGCAGTGGCTGACATAGCAGGTTGCAGCGACGGTGCATGCTGCCGATGCTCTTGCCCTGCAGTCCCGAATATTGACGAGCCATGGCTGGTCGAGAGGCATAGAGAAATTGGTTCGATTGATGTAGATGGAGCAAGGTCAGCTCGAATTAAATTGGTTAAAGCAGGAGGTTGAGGAGGTTGTATGCTTGCAGATACAGTTGAGGAGGCAAATAAGCTTGAAAATACACCACTCCTGCTGCTACTGCTAGCACCATTGCCAACCAGGCTCATGCTACCGCTACAACTTCCATTTAAGCCAGCAGATGGTGGAGCTGGTGCCGGAGGTTGAGGAGGTCGTATGGTTGCAGATACAGTCGAGGAGGCAAATAAGCTCGAGAATACACCGCTGCTGCTGCTACAACCACTGCTAATCAAGCTGACACTACTGCTACAACTTCCATTTAAGCTAGCCGGAGGTGGAGCCGGAGCCGGTGCCGGTGCCGGTGCCGGTGCCGGTGCTGGAGCTTTTTCCCCGACAGTACTTGGATCTTCAGCCAACACTACAACAAGAACCCACATAAGACATGTATACAGTCATTTTAAAGTCTTAAACATGAAATCGACAAAAGACCAATAACAGACAAAAACTACTAAACTCCAAAGATTCATCCAAAGGCATAATAACAACAAAATAAATAAATAAAATTTGTCCTTGTTTCAATTCAAACTACATAAAAAAGGACAACTGAAACTAGCAAGATACGAAAGTCCCTAATTATGTGTTTTACCAAAACTTCGAATCGGCAAATCTGAAGAAGTTACTGCACTCGGAGCAGACACTAGCGGTGATGCAGGCGGTGGCGATGAATCCGCCGCCTGAACTTTCGGGTCGGGTTCTGAACTGGGATTCGTTTGATTTTTAGCACTCTCCACTGCTAACGCATCACAAAAAGCTCTGTGGGTAATAAAACTGTCCCTCCTACCAAAAAAAAACACTCAAAATCAACAATCAAATCCCAGAAAAAAGAACCCATATTTTTCACCTAGGAATTAAGTCAAACACCTGGAAAACACGGTTCCACAATCACATTTATACTCTCGAGTGCCACAGATCTTAGAGTGAGCTTTCCAATCCGATTGAACAGCGTATTTCTTAGAACATTTATCACATTTCCATTTCTTTTCACCATGTTTTCTACAAAAATGCTTCTTAATCCCCGTGAGATCACCTAAAGCTCTCGAAGGGTCATGATGAACACACGTCGGCTCAGGACAAACATAAACCTTCTTCTTCACTTCCTTGCTCGATCTTTGCCTCAGCTTCCATGGCAGATTATGACCTCGTCTATGAAGCTGAAGATTTTGGTCCCTTTGAAACCCTTTGTTACAAATTTCACACACGAATCGGTTCGTAGCTAACAAAGTCGTAGGTGATAAAGCAATCACCTCTGCATCTGGATCTGTATAGAAAAATTAAAATCATAACAAAATAAAGTACCGAAATGAAGGCTGATTGATTATTGGAAAATTAATTTTTTTTCACAGTACCTGGCATTCCAGGGAGGTTACGTTTCTTCTTAACGGTGGATTTGGGAGGTGGGGTTTGGTCGCCGGTGGAGGAGACGCTGGCTTCGCCGGAGACGGTGGAGGAATTGTCAACCTCAACCGGCATAGCTTTAACAAAATCAAATTACTAGAACAAAAAAAAAAAGGTTCTCTTTTCCCCTTTGTAAAGCTTCGTTTATCTACCAGTCAATCAGCTTTATATATATATAAAATCTTTAGGCCATCTACCAGCTCTGTGCTTTGACCGAAATTTTTCACAGTTCCCAAACAGAAGCTCAATGATTAAACCCAAACACTGAAAGATCAACTTCTTACGTTTCCCAGAAAAAAAAGGTTTAAACTTTGAAGTGGAACCCAAAACCCCAAAAACATCAAATAAATACCCAGAAACCAAATCGAATCAAAGAACTCTCCCCAGCAAACTGAATGATCCAACGGTCAAAGATGAGCAATAATCAACAACTAAAACACAGAGAAAAAACTGGATTATATGTGGATAAGATAAATATATATTAACAATGCTAAAAAAGAACACGCAAAAAAATGAAATACAGAACTTCGTGTGAAAGTTTTAGAGCAAAAAATATTAAAGAAAAGATGGAGAGAGAGAGTTCCAAAGTTCTTCAATTGCCAGAGCTGGTTTACTTTTCAGAAGATATGTGAATTATTTATTCATATTTAAATATTAATTTTAAGTGGGGTTTCGGCAATTTTTTTAGCTGTTAGTCCCTGTACTTCCATAAAATTTTATATTTATTTATTATACTTTTAATGTTAAAAAATCAATCCTGCTGTTTTTTCAATTAAAAAAGGTTAAAATATGCTTCATGTCTCTGTACTCTTCATAAATTTAAAATTTAATCTATTTATTTTTCAAATTTTAAAATCTCGATTCAATAGCTAACCTTATTAAACTTCTTCTGTTACAAGAAAAATGATGCTACAATGAACTTGAATTCAATCGAAATATTTTAAGATGTTAACCATTGAACGTGCATTTTTATATATAAAAAATAGAGGGAATAAATTCTAAATGGTTGAAGAGTAGAATTACCTGAAGCAAATTTTAACCATTTAAAAATCTTAGTCCATTTATTATCATTGTCGATTGTTTTTATCAAAATCTATCAACTTAACATATTTACATTCTATCGTGTCATAGAATGACAGCATCACTAAAATTCAAAATTGAAAAATATAATATAAAATACTTATGATATTTAACAACTAGACATAGATTTTTAAATAAAAAATTATGAGGATTGAATTTTTAACATTTTACAGCATAAAGACTAAATATCAAATATTATTAATTTATAGGGACTAACAGCACATTTTAACTTTTTTATTGTTTTGTCGTGTAGTGAAGTGGTCGGATCCGAACTGGATTCGGACAAGATCAAAGAAGCTGTCGTCGGTGTTACCTTATTTCTTGAAAAGTCAAACTACTTTTGTTTAGATGATTGGTTCTGATTCACTGCTTTCCGCCAATTGTTTCTCGGCACGTGGTATGAACTGCTAGAACTGAGCTTATTCGATTGTTGCCCTTTAGTTTTAATTATTTTTCATAACCACCTTGTGGGGGTTTTGTCTTAGTTTTAGTTCTCAGCAAATTATTTATGAAATTTTATTTGGT
The DNA here is from genome assembly GCA_039519145.1 of Kokia cookei. Lineage (NCBI taxonomy): Eukaryota > Viridiplantae > Streptophyta > Magnoliopsida > Malvales > Malvaceae > Kokia > Kokia cookei. Next base: position 43,150,473 of record CM076903.1, read on the forward strand.
TTTTAAGTATCTATATTCGATTTTAGATTCAAAATATTGTCTCCTTGGACACGCTATTGGTCAATGAAAAGTGGCTCACACATCTAAATAGCGATGCTAAAAACTACCGAGGATGTCAACTTTGCCCCAAATAAATTTGCAATGTGAAAGCAAAGGTGAAGTCTGGAAACTCTTTCAGAGAGTAGACAGAAATTTTAGATCTATTTTTGAGGCTCGTGTTTGACTCGAAAATGGGTTTAAAATTTTGTTCAAGTTCAATCTTGCTAAAAATACTAAATTCGAGTCCGACTCATTTGATTTAATTTTTTAAGATTATTTTTATACCCCAACACATTGAAAATATATTAAAAAAAAGTTTTTACACTTAAATAACACTAAAATAACTATAACTTAACAGACAAATGCCTTTAAAATAATAATAAAATTAGCAATAAAATAACGATTATATACAATATCCAAATAATAACAATATAATCGTGAAATGACAACAAAAAGGTATTTAGGCTGATTTGGGCCGAGCCCGAATCAGAAAATCCTACTAAGGCTCAGTTCGTTTAGAAGACGAGATTTATTTTTTATCAAGTCTATTTTTCGAGCCTATATTTTTACTCAAACTCTCTCACTTTTCGAGCGAACCTTTAAGCCTTGAACAGGTGACCTAATCCATAACCAGGTCTAATAAAAAACCTATGGAAGTGATTTAAAAACATCCACCACACCAACTATCAATCTTTTTAGATAGCAAACCAATCCAACCTCCTACCTCAATATTAGAGAAAATCTTTGGTGTAGGAGAAGTAGCGAGTCAAACTATTGAAATTGAGCCTCGAGAAAGAAGTTTCCGTAGAGCCAACAACCCAATGTCAAATTTAGAGGAAAATAAGGAACTTGATACTAATCTCTCTTTTATAGAAAAATTCTAGCGATGCAAATAACAGAAAGATTAACACAGAAAGGGGTTTAGTTCGGATGGACGATGCGTCTATATCTAATAAGATTAAAAGCAATGATGACGGTAAAATTAATTTTTGTAACTATGAGATAAAATATTTCAACGCACCACAGTCACCGTCTATTCAAAGGGTACCTTAAAACTAGACAATGACAATAATCGTATTGCATTTGTGGACAATGGGTTCCTTGGATTTCTTGTGATGAGTAACATGTCCAATGTAAAACCTAAACTATACGAACTTGAAGTACCTACCAAACTTAATAGGCTAAAAGAAATCTCAATTAGGCCCACCAAATACAATAGTTCAAATCGATTTTTAATTTGTTTACCTAACCTTAATGATAATAAATGATAAAAAGCCCATTTTGGATCCATCAAAGGGCCCAAACAAAACCTAATTTCGAGATGTACAGACAGTGAAATGATCCAAAGATTTCACAGATTCCCATCAACTATGTCTGACCAAAGAAAATTTAATTTTCTATAATGTAAACCTAAATTTTTAATATTTAAAATATTAAAAATCATTTTAAAACAATATATAGAAACTAATTTTTAAAATACTGTATAAGAATCATTGATTATTTTTCATTTACTTGATGTTTTAGAAATATCTATTAAAAATAACTTTCACTAAATAATATCCAAAAATCATAAAATAAAACTCATTTTTATTAAAATAAAATACAGAAACCCAAAATCTAAAATTAAAAAAAATAAAAAGCATACAGAAAAAAAACACAATCGAACCGAATCCAACTCATCTTTACCCAAAACAAAAAAGATTTCAAGATGGAATAATTTTGTACACTCGTAGATTATAGATATATGGCCCATAATTGATTTTATTTCTAGGAAGCATAAAATAGATGAGAAAGGATAAGAATTTTAAGCTTCTCTCTTTTATTTTATATTTTTTCCTTTGTTTTTTGTGGTAATCTTTAATCTTAGCTTAATATTTTTGTCTATTTCCATACCAACAAAATTTTTATTTTATATATCCCAACCACACCCTTAATTTTGTTTTTTTTTTTTAAATATTTTTGATAATTTTATTACAATTTTTAATTATATTTGTTTTTTATATAATAATTAAAATTATCTATAACTCTTTTTTAATTCGTAAATAAAAAGATAATGTTCTTCTTATATTAACAACAATACCTATACCAATCGAATCAATAAAACTTTTATTTTATTTATTCTCAAAATTTACACCAACCGCACCCTTGATTTTGTCTTTTTTAAAAAATATATATATTTTAAGTTAAATATGTTCTTTTTATGTTTGGTCACAAAAAGAACATGGACAAAAAAGTTGATAATTTTTGTATAGATTTTATTTTATTTTTAATTGATTTTGTCACAAAAAAATCCCTTGATATTGTCACCAACATGCATGCATGCATTGGTGCACATTTAATATTGAACAAAGAATAGAAACCTTGAAAAGGATATGGAAAATTTGAGGGTTATTCAGCTGATAAATAATTGGGATAAATTAATTTTTAGTCACTAAATTTAATAAAAAAATTCACTTTGATCTCTAACTTTTTTTTTGTTCGTATTAGTCACTAAACTTGATAGATTTTTTTTTTTCCCATTTTGGTTCCGAACATGAATCTCATTAACGTATGACCATGTGCCAAAATCTCTAATTGAGGGATCAAATTGAGAAAAGTTGCAAACTTCAGAAATTAAATGTTTTTTTTTACAAACAATATATGGGAGTTGATATCCAAAGGTAAAATTATGGTTTTAACCTTTAAAATGAAAATTTTCAGTTTTGGTCCTCTAAATTTTATAAAATTTTCAATTACTACATGATAAAATTACACTTAATCTTCCCGAAATAATAAAACTTTGATTTAGTCATTTAAAAAATTATAAAGATACCAATTCTTAAAATGATGAAATTATATTTTAACTCGCATGAAAACATGCAATTAATTCCAACCCCTCAATTTTTTTTTGACTTTGCCTCTGTTTATGAGCATTAATTATTTGAGCTAACTAACAACATATGTCAAATGACTAAATTTCAAATCAAACATAATAAAAGGATCAAAACTAGAATTAGACCGATATAAAAAAGACTATATCACCTTCATTATCCCCTCTTTGTAACTAAAGCCAAAGAGGGGGAGGGAAAAGAGGGAGAGAAGAAGCTCCGGAGATATTCGAGTCGGATCCGGGTCATCTTTCAGATCGTCAATCCGTAAAAAGACCCAAAGTAGCTTTCAGATTTTCTCTTTTCTTTCGCCCTCGATTGTTTGTTTTTGCTTTAGGATTTTTTTTAGTGATTCGATAATAGCTTTTACCTAAGGTTCCTCTGGCATCGGATATTAGCAGATTAAACGCTACAAAGCTACTTGAACAGGTTCAATTTTACTCTTTTTCAATCCTTTTCGCACTTGGGTTGTTGGGTATTTGCGAAAAGTTTCAATTTTTGTGAATTTTATTTAAAATTACCCATATTTTGTTTTCATATTGTTTTGCAGAAAGCTTTAAGCTTTGAAATAGGGTCATTAAACTAAAGCTATGCTTTGTTTTGTTTTCTTTTTATTAGTGACCATACGTTGAAATGTAATTACTGGATATTAGAAGTAAAAAAAGTTCTGCATTTTTGTCATCCATAAATGGTGAAATTTCTAGTTTTTAAGGGTTCTATGTGTTGAAACTTGAAAGAAATAAGCTTCATTGGAGTAGAATTAGTGTTAATTGTTGATATGTTATGTATTAGTCTTTGAAGGACAATTTCAGGAAACAGTTGTGTAATTAAACTGGTTTCACTGTTTAGACATGTTGAGGTTCGGTCGGCTCCTAAGTGTCGTCCGCCAGCTAGCCGACTGGACCACTAACAACCGAAGGTCTTGTCCTCGGGAGAGATTTTGTCCCCAGCTTCTGCGGAGAGCTAGTGTGTTTTGAGCGGTTGCCCTCAAGGCTTGGTTCATGGAGTGGGTGCCTTGACTGTACATGGGCGTACAACCGTGAGCGTCTCGCCCTTGGTGGGTGGGTGGCCGTATGCCTACATATGGTCGAGGTGCCCTTGGCTCTGTGAATCAAGCTCTCAAGGTAGTCGCTCATGGCATGCCGGTTCAGGGCAAAGCACAAGAGGCAAAACACTCCTCGGGGACAATACCTTTAGTTGTTGGGAGTCAGGTCGGTTGTTCAGCGGACGACACTTCGGAGACTTCTTCCGAAGGAGCTAACTGACCCTCAACAAGACAGTAATTGTTGTTGTTTTGGAGTTTAAGCGTTGTTGTGTTAGTCTTTTTCCTTATTCCGAGTAATTAGATATCTGATACTAGGTTTTATTCTAATCCATCTTTGTAACAGGGCAAATACTATGGCTGTGTCTGGTTCCAAGGCTGTTTTCGGAGATGTTTATGTGGACGAGTTAGTGTCAAGTTGCGGGAATGGCTTTGAGTTTTTGAAACCTAAAGGGGTTTTTTTTGCTGATCGAAGCCATATCAGTTGCCAAAAAGCTGGAATGGTTTTGAGAAAGCAAGAACAACCCCTCTTTGTTTGCGGACACTATGTTTCTCCCACAATGTCGAGAAATTCCAAATATAATCCTCCTTTCGGTCCAAGGATTAAAAGTATTCGCACTTCGCCTTTGCCATGTTCCTCTTCTAGGGCTGTCCACGATGTGTCATTTGATGGCAGTTCTAGTGATGATCAAACCGCAAGTTTGCCTCAACGGTATGTCCTCATCTTGTATTTACCCTACTATATGCTTTAAACATTTCCAACACTGGCTATCTATGCTTGTATTCGGTTTTCACATTTTGGTTATTTGGTGTTAATTCCAGAGCTATTCCGAGTGAGCGAACATTGACGCTTGTTTCCGGGTCTTGTTATCTCCCCCATCCTGCTAAGGTAGAAAAGGGAGGAGAGGATGCGCACTTCATTTGTGCTGATGAACAAGCCATAGGAGTAGCCGATGGTGTAGGTGGCTGGGCTGAAGTCGGTATTGATGCTGGTGAATTTGCTTGTGAACTTATGTCTAATTCGGTGAAAGCAATTCGAGATGAAACCAAGGGTTCTGTCGACCCAGCCAGAGTATTAGAGAAGGCACATTCAAGCACAAAATCACAAGGATCCTCAACCGCGTGCATCATTGCCCTTCACAAGGAGGTTTGTTTTCACTTTCAAAGGCTAGTCTCATCGACTTTGATTGTTAGTGAATTTTGGTATATAACTCAGGTTGCCTGAGTTTGATTACATTCATGCCGATTCATGTACTTACTATCTCGACAGGGACTACGTGCAATAAATTTGGGGGACAGCGGTTTCATAGTGGTTAGAGGTGGTTCAACCGTTTTCCATTCCCCAGTGCAGCAACACGGTTTCAATTTTACTTATCAGTTGGAGAGCGGTAATAATGGTGATCTACCGAGCTCTGGTCAGGTTAGTCTATGACTCGTTACTGTGCCCTAATACAAAGGGATCTGTTATAGTGATTTTCCTTTCTTTGTTGACCTTGTTTAAGGCAATATCTTTGAATAGAATAGAAATGGCTTTGTCTTGACAAATGCATGCATGCATATACACACACACGTGCACTAAAGATCGATAAAAATTGACCATTGGGCACACACACATAAGTACATGCATGCATACATATATATACATGCACTAAAGATCGATAAAAGTTGACCATTGGACACGCAACACACATAAATGCATGCACCCACACACGCTGAAGATAGATAAAAATTGACCATTGGACCTCATTTGGCTGCATTTCTTAAATGGCTTGGTGCTCAGAGTTATAATCAAAACATGTTTTATTATGGGAAAATGTACTTGAGAGGTCCCTATATATCAAATCTGTCCTTCTACTATTAAATGGATCAATTTAGTTTCTATACTATTGAAAAGAATCAAATAAGGCCAAGTTGGAAAAGATTTAAACTTTTTAGTTTAAAAAATATCATTTACTATTTAACAGAATTAATTTTTTAAAAGTTTTTATGATTTTGTCAATGAAATTTTTTGTTTGTAATTGAATTGCAATAGAAAAAAATAATTTACAAAACAATTTTTACACAGTAAATGTTAATTCAGTTGTAATTTAGACTCATTTGGTTCTATTTAATTGTATAAGAATTAAATTGATCCATTTAATTATAGAGGGACTTGAGTTGATCCATTCTATAATACAAGGATTAAGTTGAAACAATATAAATTTTTTTCTTTCTTGACTCTAATTGCAGCTGAATATCCTTGACCTAACTATCGGTTCGGAATTACATTTCCAGGTTTTCCGAATTCCCGTTCTTCCAGGTGATGTCATTGTCGCCGGAACTGATGGGCTGTTCGATAATCTATACAATAACGAGGTTGCTGCTGTTGTTGTCCACGCTTTAAGAGCTGGCTTCAGTCCTGAATCGACTGCTAAGCAGATAGTAGCTTTGGCTCGTGAACGAGCAGTGGATAAGAACAAGCAGACACCCTTTGCCAAAGCCGCTCAAGATGCCGGGTATCGCTATAACGGCGGCAAGCTTGATGACATTACCGTGGTCGTTTCCTTCATTACTAGCTCCACCGACATGTGATATTCTCCGAGTTGGTGAATCTATTGAGGCCTTGTATAAAATTTTAAGAGTAGTTTTCATGGTGGGTTTTTAGGATTTGGAAAGCTTGGTTAGTTAATTTAAATTTTGTCCATGGAAAATAAATAATTCATATTTGCTTTTCCATTAATCCTTTAGTTTACAAAGTTTTGATCTTTGCTTTAATTGCTTCTATTTACTTGAAATGCTTAATTAAAGGAGGTTAAGAACTTATTCATCCATTTTGATGGACTTGGGTGTGAGGCCCATTAAATAAAACACAAAATATAAGTAGAAATATGTATTGTTTTTAAAAACAGACTGGATATCTATCTAATCAGATTATTGATTTATTGATTCAATTTTAACTAATAATAAAAATTAAAAAAAGGAAAATTTACATTAAGATTTTATATTTTATGAGTTACTTAATGATATTATAAATGTAAATAAATAAGATTATATCAAATTAAAATATATAAATTAAATTCCAAACTAAAACATATTAAATAATCAGATATCAATATGTTTTATGCATGTCTAAGCTCGATCTGACCTTAAATATAAGTCTCAAATTTTGTATAAATTCATTCATATTTGTAAATAATTAACTTAAACTAGTTTTAGGGCCACATATTATTTTCTTTAATTCTTTTAAAATTATACTATTACTATTACATATTATTAAAAAAATATACTATTATATATTTAATTTAATTTGATATAAATTACATAATATATATAAAAAACAAAAAATTACAAATTAGATAACAACACAAGTCGGATCAATCTTGGGTCTTGAAAATTGGAACTCAAATCAAACTCATATTTTAAATGGATATATTTTTTCATCCAATCCTATTTTTTGGATTTTATACTTTTATATAAACCCTCACATATTTTGAAATGGATTTCGTACTTGAACAGATATGCTAGTTATTTTATTTTTGAATAATCTTGTTAGAGGATAATGCGCTTCAACGCACTTGAACCCATATCTTCCTTCATTAGTGACAATACTTATGTCAATCGAGCTAAAGCTGAAATTACGACATACTGTTTAACTTTACAATTAGTACTTGATGCTTAAAATTCTAAATCAAGTGGAGTTACATGAGTTGGCCTTTTCATCATTTCAATAAATAAATAAAAAAGACTTTTAAGTCTTTTAAGCCCTTTAATCATACACCACATACAATTTGATCTTAACCTATCTAGCAACCCCTAATGGTCCACCAAATAGGATCCCACATATAATATATGTGGACTGTGAAAGAATCACAATAATCTCTATATAATTATAATATTAGATTGAAAAAAGTAGAAAAAAATAATTGAATCAAAGGGTTTTTTTTTTCCCAAAGCAAAATCAACATATCCTTAAAGTCCTCCACATTTGAGTAAAAGATTGAAAGATCCACCCCCCCCACCCCCCACCACAATATTTCATGTAGTAATATTCATATATTTCACTATATTCACATAAATAATAATTATATTACGTAATTTTTGAAATATAAATATGTGACGTAACTATTATGAAAGTTTCCATATTAAGAATTAAACTGTATTTTATTATTCTTCTCAAAAAATAAATAAATGAGTTTTTATATGTTAGTTCAAAGAGTCAACTGATCTTTTATGTTAAAGACTTAATCCATTTTTACTATTAAAAATTAACGTCGCCAACACGTGTACATTATGCTGACATATAAGATTGGTTTTTAACAATAGAAAGATCAATTTACTTTTTGATCTGATATAGAAATGAGACAAAATGCAATCTAACTCCTAAAACATGAGTTTTCGTGATGCTTTTACTTCAAATCTGTTCATGCAGAGTTAGAGACAACGAGGAGACAATAACTTCGCCCTCAACATGGTAAAACTATCTTTTTAATCCCTTTAAAATTTATGTAATTACAAATTAATATAGAAATAAATATGTTCTTTAACCTCGAAACTGTATTGTTCATTTTTTGCTCAAAATAATATACTAACTTTGCTCCTGTGTTCATATCGTGTTTGATGTTATGTTTCTGATTATGATTATTGATATGAATACCCAAAAGGCAAAAGGCAAAGGCAACCTTTGCCTTTATTTTTCTTTTAGGGGAGTAATGGGAGACCATCCTTTTTTTTTTTTTTTCTGTGAATGATATAAATCAGAATCTAAACATCCAATTTACAACTTTTGTGAACTTCAAGTTTCTTCTTCTTGCCTTTAACGTGTGTGTCCCGTGTGATATATATATATATATATATATTGAACCTTAATACCTAAGTATTTTGACTAAAAAAATATTCCCATAAAATACTGTAAGTATTCTTTACAAGTTGCAATGTAAATCATGTGTCTACGAGGAAAATGTTTTTTTAACTATTATGAAAAAGATTAGGGTTTTATTATCTAGAGATGTTGGACAATTATTGGCTCTTTTGGAATTTAGATGCTAATGGAATCATTTTGGGTTTTATTTCAAGTATTTTAATATATAATAAAAGTATAAATATATATACATGTTCAAATAATTAAGGGATTCTATAACTTGATAATTTTTTCAGACAGTCAAGAGTCGATACAAGCTTTACAGAATAGTTCTACAAAGGGTTCAAATTCCGTTTTGGTTAGAAGAATTCGACTTTTATTGGCTAAAATGGTGCATTGATCAATTCATCATGTTTTCAGAGAACTCAATAAAGATGTTGATAGGCTAGCGAAAATAACGGTGGTCTTCAATTTTTTGAAACGCCTCTAAAGGGGCTTGGGTATATCTCTAAATAGTTCTTTGTAATGTTTTTTCTTTCACAAAAAAAAAAAAAAAAAAAAAATTGGGATGATCCAAACTAGCGTAGACTAAATGAAAACTAAAATCCACACATGTTAACAACATATAGTAAGACTCGGAAACCCAAACATATAATTGTGCATGGTAAATTTGGAATACATATGCTAAGACCTAATCGTCACGGTTGATGCCAATTGAATTCATTGTGAAAATTATAATACAATATTTCAAGCAAATAAGAAAAAAAAAAAGTAAAAATAATATGAATATACGTTAAAATCTTTATATTTAATATTTTAAAGATAAATATTTGGTATATTGATAGTGAAAATTTTTAATTCTACAAGTGGATGGAATTAAAAATTTACCACATGTCCTTAATTAAACATTTTGAAAAAAAAAAAAACAAAAACATATGATAGTCTTTCTTATATTTTATAACGAAAATGTAATTCGTTAAAAAAATTTACTCTAAATAAAAAGTGAAAAAAGAATGCACCTATATGATCATTCATTAATTTAAATATCGACAATCTATTGATTAATTCTTCGCATTCCATAAACCCATTAAAAAGATAGATATTGATCACGAATTTTAAAATTGTTCCATACCCAGAATGAGGATCGAACTCTTGACCACTACTAGTATAATATTAATTACCATGGATATTGTTGTATTGGACTGATGTGAAAACAATCCTTTGCTTGATTTATTCTCCAAAATTTCTAGTTGAAGTATCCATGATTATGCATATAAAGCTCTCATTCTTTAAAGCAATCATTAGTTAATTAATTAATTAAATCTCCATATACAACACTTAGGTTGGTACAAAAAAAGAAAAAGAAAAAAAAAGAAAGTGCTTTTTAATTCATAAAACATCTTCCTTTTACCATGGGGCCTTCTTGGAGGCTTTTGTTTACACTTTGCCTTTGCCCTTGCCCTTGCCCTTTGTCTTTCAAATCAATAATACCGAACTTTATTATTTCCCTTTTAGTAACTTTATTTTATTTATATAACGGTTAGGAGTTGTTAACATATTAAACTCGAAATTGGTCTCAATTAAAAATTTTAAAATAATTTTATTTGTCATTTTATCAGGGAAGAACTTAGAAATGTTTTTAACGAGACCGGAATTTAATTATAAATTTCCAAAAAATCAAAATCAAAATTTATCACTTGAAGATTTGAAAACAGATATCAAAGAGTTATTAGATTATTGTTAGATTGAACCCGTGGTATATTGATAAGTGATTTTCGTTAAAATGATCTTATTTGATATCAAATCTTGAGTTTGATCCCTAAACAACTCATTTTTCCTCCTCTTACAAAAAAATTATTAATTATTTTATTTAATACAAAATAGTAATATTCTTCCTCTGATTAAAAATATAATTTAATTTAAGTATAACCCCAACAAGTAGGAAGCACACACTTGTTAGTGGAATCTTTACAATGTTAAACATATATTAACAAATTAATGACTAATTTAATAGCATTGGATCCCTCCCCATGCATTCACACATATAGAGCCATCCAAATCTAATAGTATTTAATTTTTATATTATAAAGAAAAAGAGGGGTTTTAAGTATGAATTTTTTTTTTTGAAAAACACTAAGGACCCACAATAGCTTGATTACGAAATTAGTACTACATCACAAAAATGTATACAGATAAAGTCTTAGCTCGACTGGCATGAGTTTTGTTATTAATACAGGAGGACGTGGGTTTGAGTGCGCTAAAGCGCATTATCTTCCTATTTATGGGTTAGAGAGGGACTATGGATAATTCTAATCATTATGTCAAAAAAAGTAAATATAATCAGAACCTATAATGAGATTGTTAAAAAAAAACCTATTTAGTGTACTAATAATGCATAAAATAAAATTATATGTATTTGGTTTTAAAGGCTTCTAATGTGATAGTATTATGTAATTCATGAACATATATATATACATATATAAACATTTTATAGGTTACTTTCACCGAAAATTTCTAAATTATTGTTAAGATTTTAAATAATTTATAAATTTTAAAACCAATTGAATCTTCAAAAGTATTTGTAATATAACAATTATGTTATTCCGTTAATTTAGTTGTCAATTTAGACATTAAATGTAAATTCAAAGTCAATGTAAACATACTTAAAATAAGTGTATGCGTATTTATTATATTGATAATTTGGATAAAATATTAGAAAAAAACACATATGTACTTCATCGACATCTCGAATTTGACGTTCTAAAAAATGAGTGTCATTAAATTTAAAAAAAAAAAACTAATTTCTTTTTCTTTTTAAATATGTTAAACCTAAATTGTCCATGTAATGTGTACAAATTTATTTACAAATTCAAACGCGTGCTACAAATATGCTCCACGTCATTTGAAATAATTAGGTATACAAAAAGATTTGATTGATATACGATACCAAAACCGTAAAGACTCAATTAGATCATGTATAGTACAATTACAAATACATATATGATCAACTACAAACATGGGAGACACTAAGGAGGGGTTGGCAATGACCAAGGCCCCCCTTAAAATGAGAAAATAACATTTTTTTCTCCTTTAGATTTAAAAAATTATAAATTAATAAATGATTAAATTACACTTTTACCTCTCAAAATGATAAAATTTTAATTTAATCATTCATAAGCTATTACAATAATAAAACTTCATTTTAATTCTCATAAAAATACATAACTTAATTTTAACCACTCGAAAAATAATTTCTAACTTCACCCTAAAATACAAGATGGAATCAAACCAATACAAGATATAAATAAACAAAGAATTAACATGACAACTACGCATGATGAAATTAAGTGTGAGTTTGTATAGCAATGCGTTTACGTGCGATTAATATAAAAATAACGATAATGATGAAATTAAATATTGTAACATGAGATAAAAAATAAATTAAATAAACCACACCGTTAAACCCACACTAAAAATACCTGAATACTCAAGAATCTAAAATTTTGACCTTTACCAACAATATCAAAACTCGAATCAATAGTTTAAGAACGTTGGATGAATTAATTGGAAGATTTATTTTTTTGGAAAAATAAATTTTCCATTAAGAAAAAGGGTTGGAGGCATGGGATAAAATGTGTTTGTTTATGATACGCAAAATAGATGGGATAGAGATAGATCGTGTCGATGGGAAAATAAAGCACCCCACTGTCAATCACCGATCGGAATATATTCTCTGATCTCTCTCGCCGCCAAAAAGTTAAAGCTGTCCTACGTGGGCGTGTTTTCTACGCGCTTTATTACACTAACAAATATCAGTTAAAACACACAATAAACTAACCCCCCAACCAGGTGGGTACTACTATGGAAGGAACCTTTTTTTTTGTTTGGGGATAAAGTCATCGGCAAAATCCATGCATATCCGACAAGAAAAGCCGTCTGGTGGGGCCCTGTCATGGTCCTACTTGGCCAATCACGTCATGATTCCATGCATGTCCATTTGTGGGTCCAATTTCCCTTACGTGAAAAGACAAGCCATATCACTTGGCTTGTCAACACGAATTCCATTATCCTTTGGATTAATTTCTCTTTACATCCTCAAAGATTTAGTGTTGTATTAGTTTGGTCTTTGTGTTAGTTTCTCCTTTAGCTTACACATTAAGTGCAATGGTGTATCTTGACATTAATTTTTAAAAATTATAGAGGTTTAGTTAAAATTTCAAAAAAAATAAAGGGTTTAATTAAAATTTTAAAAAATTTGAAAGCTTAATGAGTTTTTTTAAAGAATTTTGGGATATGAAACATATTTAAAGTATGTTCACCAAATTATATACTTACCACATGGATTTGATTTGTTAGAAGAAAAAAGAAACAGTCCGCTTAAATTTTATTGATACGATATTATCTTATTTCAACATGTTAGATTCAAGTTGTTTATTCTGTAAATAATTATATATATTTTTACAATTTAATTCACGTATTTATGTATATTCCACGATGATTAATTATGTTGATGAAAAGATCATTGATACAATACTGATATTTTAAGGATTCGACCAAAATATCTTATAATTTAGAGACCAATCTAATATTTAAGTGAACATCTTGTAATTTAGGGACCAATTTAAAAATTAAGCGGTAGTTTGAGAAGTTCGATGAATTACTTGTTTATGGAATTTTTTTGACAAGAACGATGGCCGACGGGGCTGTTGCCTGTTTATTAACCTAATCTGAACGTTTATGTTCGATTCTTGAATAATACCTTTTATTCTTTTATTTTTTTGTAAAGGTTTATGCGATTAATTTTGTTTATGTATATGTATGATGTTTGTAGTTTTTATATTTGTTCAAGTTCGGTTTGATATTAAATATGATTTAAAATTTTATTTAAATTTGTCTATATTTATAAATGGTTAATGTAAATTCGTTTTAAGCTTTTTTTGCTAAGGGGAGTTAGGTTTTGGACCTTCAATGGAAGGCATTGTCTTACTCCGGATTTTTTTTCCCCTTAAGGAGCATATTGATTTATGTAGATACGACCTACAAGCTTACGAGAGAAGTGTCAGTATTGTTATAAATTAATTATGAAAAATGTGCCTGCGGAAGATCAAATAATCAACCAATACCTTATATTTCTTACCTGCTCTAACTTTGTGAATCTAGTTGGGCTCTACTCGAAATAAGGAGACAAAACCCTCAAGCACTTAATTGTTGGGCTTATATTAAAACATGTCAAGCCAAGCTCGAGGCTTAATTGTTGAAGTGCAAGCTCAACTTATATTTTAAATATGTTTAATTTTTATGTTCAAATCTATTTTTTGAGTTTCGTTTTTTTGTCCAAATCCATTCATATTTCGGATGGGACTTCGAACTTAAATAAATAATTCGAATCTTGAACTGTGAACATGTTTAATGTGAATTTGATATGATTTTCATCAATGGGGAGGTGCCTCCTTTTAACTTTTTTTTTTCTAGGATGAGAGATCATTCGTGGTTGTTCTAAAGTTGTTTGGTTGTCGAGAAAATCGACGGAAATTCTAAGTAGAAAATCTTCACTTCTTGCAGCTCAAAGATTTGGTTGACTGAATTAAGACCGTTAGTATCGATTAAAGTCAATGAAGGCTTTTGGTAATCATAAACTTGAAAAGTAAATTAACTCGTAAACTATTCATGCACTATAATTTTAATTGTATTTTTTTATTTTTAAATTATAGAAACATCTATTCTCACCCTTCAAATAGAAGGTAAGAAAAAAAACGTAATTATTACAATAATAATGTGAACTCAATTAAAACTTAATCCGTAAAATTTTAATTCTTTATTGATAATTCATACAATTACTTAATTTCAATGACATTAGTTGACTCATGACATAAAATTTATTCCGACAATTAGAGGTGGAGGGCAAGAAGTGGCATTGTCCTCCCCTAAATGAAAAATTGCTTATATAGTCCCTTTAGTTTTAAAAAAAATCACAAATTTGTATATAACTATATATAGATTAAAAAGAGAGAGATTTACAAATCAATCATGGAAGGGGGGGGGGGGGAGGTTCATAAAGTGGACTCTCAAAACTACTTTATGATAATGCCCTCCCTTTCTAAGGTGATGTGAATGGGGAGGGTGGGGTGAATTTGCTTTGTCTTTAGCTCCCTATTTTATTGACTTTGTGGGGGCAAACCAAAATAAAAGCAAAATAAAAGAAAAAGGGAAAAAAATGAGACTTTAACCCACAAAATATTGACTTATTTGTCATCTTTGGATCCAAATTCAAAACACCCTTTTTCTATTTACTTCTTTCTCTTTTAATGAAAGCATCCATCTTCATATTTTATTTTGTTTTGTTAAATCAATATAAAATAGCATATTGTATTTGTTTAACTTTGTGTTCATATAGTTTTGATGAAATTTTAAAAATTCACTTTTCACCAACTTTCAATTAGACACCATTGGTTATAAGGTGAGCTTTCTATTTGTTTGGACATATATTGTCTTACGATATTAGAGTAATTCCTTTGTCTTATTTTTCAAAAGGACAAGTGTGGTTGCATGTCTATTTATAAATATAGTTAAAAATTTTAAATTAGGGCTGAGGGCTTATGTTGTCAAATATATTATTTTTATAATTATTATCCGATTTAACAATATAATTATATTCATAGACATGTTTTAAAGATTTTAAATCGGTTCGATATTATATCATGTATATTATTAGTGAAATTAAAAAACTCCATAAGTGGTAATAATAAGCTATTATGTCTACTATAGTTATTAGTTTTTAGGGTAAATTACGTTGTAGTTATTTAATTATGTTTTTTTAATCATCAATTAGTTAACGTAAAAATAAAAATACTCAAAAATTTAAGATAATTAGGTAATTAAAAACGACAAATTTGAAAAATTAAATGACATATTGTAACTTTTCATGATTAAATGAAAAAAAAAACAATTGAACCACAACTAATATGATTTATTTCTTTTTACTGTTTTGGTGGATTACAAGAGGATGGTAAAAACTTTAACAATAAGACAGTTAGCGCAACTTGAATTCAGACCACACTTGAAATGGTCTTACTATCAGATCAATTCACAGAGTTAACCTTTTTTATTTTTATTTTATAACATATATAACCTAATGAAATAAATCTTGAAAAGGAACAAAAATGAAGGCTGAGAATCCTCCACAAGAAAAAAAAAAAAAAAAAAACGAAAGCAAAAGCTTGAGTTTGAAGCTTCAAAGTGAAAAAAAAAGACAGGTCTGATATTATGTCGTGTATGTATATAATATGCCATCATCCCCATATAATGCCATGCCTTTCAACCCATAACCCCCCCCCCCCCATTGACCCCTCAACCCCTCCATGCAAAGATAAAAAGCCTGCAATTATAACCTCTAAAAGTCCCTTACCATCTTCTCCTACACTTTCAAACCCTAAAAAAAAACACTCATTTAAACCCTTTGCTTGTTTACGAAAAGCTATGAGAGTCCCCGTTTCTTCTCCACAAAGCAACCATTGCCAAAGCCCTAAACCAAACAACAACAGTAACACTAGTAGTACTAGGAACATAAGTTTCCATGGTGGTACTATTAACAGTGTTTCAACTTCATGTTATGAACCTACTTCGGTTCTTGAACACCGGCGAAGCCAGAGCCCCGGGCATGATAATCCGGTGGATCATCATCAGCATCAACAACAGCAGCAGCAGCATCAAGCTCCACTTGAGTGGGATGAACATGTGTTGCGAAACATGGATTGGGATTCCATCATGAAAGATTTGGGATTAGATGATGAATCAGTATCGTCCATCAAAACTACTCCACCACAAGAGAATCATATACAGAACCTCCCTGAGTTTTCTTCCTGCGAGTTAACTCACCCAACTGAGTTTAACAATCTATATGATTTCTACCCGTCTCATAATATTGATATTTCTAATACTACTACTTATGGTTTTAATAATATGGGGAACATCAATTCCCAGTTTGATTTTATAGAAGAGCTTGTACGAACCGCTGATTGTTTCGACACCCAGGAATTACAGCTAGCTCAGGTGAGATTAGCTCGGCTTGGTCAGCGGCTACGGTCACCGTCCGGGAAGCCGTTACAAAGAGCGGCGTTTTATTTCAAAGAAGCTCTTTTATCTCTTCTCACCGGCGGGTTAACTCGTACGACTCGGTTATCGTCGTGGAACGACATCGTTCAAACAATCAAAGCTTACAAAGCTTTTTCAGGGATTAATCCGATTCCGATGTTTAGTCATTTCACGACCAATCAAGCTTTAATGGAAGCAGTACTCGATGGATCATCCCCGTTGATTCACATCATCGATTTCGATATCGGATTCGGCGGTCAATACGCGTCGTTGTTGAGAGAAATGTTTGAGAGACATGACCATTCGCGTAAGTTCATACGTGTAACAGCGGTGGTGCCACAAGAATACGCTACTGAAACAAGGTTAATTAGAGACAACCTTGTACAGTTCGCTTCGGAGCTTAAATTGAGGTTCCAGATTGAATTTGTTTTACTTCGTACTTTCGAAATGTTGTCTTTTAAAGTTTTTAAGTTCATCGACGGTGAAAAAACGGCCATCCTTTTATCTCCGTTGATTTTCCGGTCTTTGGGATTAAACGTAACGGCGTTCTTGAACGATCTACGGCGGGTCAATCCTACCATCGTCGTGTTTGTTGATAACGAGGTTTGGATGGAGTCCGGTACGACATCGTTTCGGAAGAATTTCGTTAACGGACTGGAATTCTACGCTATGGTGTTTGAGTCCTTGGATGCGGCAGTCGCGGGGAACGGGGAATGGGTGAGGAAAATAGAGACTTTGCTTCTCCGGCCAAGGATATTAGCGGCAGTGGAAACGGCGACGAGGAGTACCGCTCCGCCGTGGAGGGAGAGGTTCCGTGGGGCGGGGATGAGGGCGGTGCATTTGAGCCAGCTGGCGGAGTTCCAAGCGGAGTGCTTATTGGGGAAAGTTCAGGTCAGGGGATTCCACGTGGCGAAACGACAAGCTGAGTTGGTGCTTTGCTGGTACGAGAGTGCGTTGGTTGCCACGTCAGCATGGAGGTGTTGATGTAAGAAATTTAGCCTAGCTGGAATTTTTAGAATTTTAATATTTTTGTATGGGGAGTTTTTAATTTTTAATTTGGTAATTAAATTAAAAAAATTGCTGGTAGTTAAATTGTACTAAAAGAGGTAGGAGAATGGAGTACCTTTAGTGCCTAGTTTCTTCTTTATCCTATATATATATATATATATATATATAAAAGTATATATAAATAATATGTAAAAATATATTTATATATATGAATGTTTAACACAAAATTAGTAACCCCAACAAATATGTATCCAAGGGGATAAACCCCAATAATTAAATCAAATTCTATTTATTTTTTGCTTTGTTTTTTGGTGGGTGAGGTTTGAAGGTTTTTTGAAGCGATATTTTTGGAAGGGATAATTCTGAACCTTAAACATGGATCATAAAACGAATATAAAAAATTTATCAGCATGTGTCAAAACGTCTCATTATCAAATCAATTTACTCAAAGTTAAAGAATGATGCAGATGAAATCAGATGAACTTATAAGGTTACACACAATCAAGACTCGAACTAGATCGGTCTCAAACAATTCAAACCTATTTTTCGTGAGCTCTTTTATCTTGATTTTCTTTAGTTTTACTATTGTTTTATTATTCTAATTTTAAATTGACCCCAACTTTCGAAGTCTTTTAATTGAGCTTATAAAGTGATAATATTATATTAATCATATACTTCCGTTAACCTAACAATTAATTTAAGTATTAAAAAAGATTGACTCAAATCTGACTCTGAAACACATTTAAAATACAACGATGAAATTGTAATGAAATCATCATTGCATTGCATTGCATTGCTAATCTATAGCCTAAAACGATAAATTGTAATGGGCTTGTAAAGATACACTAATGGATGCGCTGTTTACTTTAAGCAAAGTCGACACTCAATGGCCCTAAAGAATAATTGGGGAGGAAATTGAGAAAATTTGAAAATTACCAATAGATTATAAAATATTTTAAATATTATTAAATTGAAAAATAACTAGGTTCTATGGATGAAATAATTATTGTTCATAAAAAAATTTACTAAAATAACGGCACAATCTCTAAAGCTAACAAGAAACAAGTTGTATGATATTGAAATTCTGATACAAACATACACTACAAGATATAAGAATGTAATGTCATAGCACGTATTTTATCACATATTGCTTATATGATCAATACACATAATAAAAGATTTGGCATGTGCTTCTAAGTCGTGTAAGACCCATGACATCAATTAGAGATCTCTATTAAGTATCTTTACGATCTTTGACTGTTTATTGAAATTTCAAGTCAATGTTAGTTATCTTAATATATTACCACTAATCACGCGTGATCCGATCTAAAGTGACATATTTAGAGAGCAACCGAATTAAAATAAAGAGATTTGATGAAAACAGAAGATCATTATAGTGTCTCAATGACACACACAATGATTAAAATACATGGAAATAAAGTAATAGAGGTGATCATGAGTTGGGTCATGTTGGGTCTTAATAGAATTTTAGGCTCGTTTTTTAGGCTTAGATTCAACTTGAAAAATGGGTTTTTTAAATTTTTGCCCAAGCTCGATTTGTCCGTATTAAATTTTTATATTATTATTATATAAAAACAAATTTAAAAAATATAATACATAAAATACATTAAAAACATTAAAATAAATATTTCCCAACAAATTGAAAATAAATTAAAAAATTTATTTATACTTAAATAAAACTAAAATAGATGCCGCTTAACAAGCAAATACCTCAAAAATAATAGTAAAATTAACAGTAAAACAAGACTTATACAATATCTAAATAATAACAACAAAATAGTAGCAATATAATAACGAAACGACATCAAAATAACAACAACAACAATAACAAAAAAAAGATATTTTTTTTGCAAATTCGGGACTGACTCGGGCAAAAAAAGATTACTCAAGACCTAGCCCGTTTAGAAAGTGGGCCTTGTTTTTTGCAAAAAAAATCTTTCCATTTTTCTGGTAGACCTTCGAGCCAGGTCATCTGGCCCATGATTAGGTGTAGATAGTAAGCTTATTTTTTGTTGATATGTGGGATAATTATTCAAAAGGATAAATATCAAATTTATATATAAACTTTGTTTCAATGTATAATTTAACATATGAATTTTAATTTGATACAATTATAAATATGTAATTTGAATTATGATTCATATGTATACATGAAACTTTGACTTTGATTTAATTGTACATGTCTCTCCCAACATATATGAACATTTTTTTTTTTGTATTCTCCATATTTATTTTATAATTCATGATCAGAGTTTGTGGTTATTCCTCCCAATAATATCATGTAATTGCATATAATGTATATTATTATAATATAAAAATTTATATAAAAAGTATTCATGATTATAAAATAGAAATAACAAAAATTCAACACAACACTTATCTTGGCCACCGACCAACAACCTTAAATTGCAAAATTGTGATGTTTCACGCAATATTGCAGCGAGTACAACAATGTCCCCCCAAAGTCTGTATTCCTCATATATCCCTCAATTTGACAATTATCATCATCTGAAAATCTAAAAAAAAATTATATAAATTCTAAAAAAAACAAAAAATTTATTGAAATATTATGAAGAAAGTATATATAATTTTTAAAATTTCAAATGATAATATGATATAATTTTAGAGTGTCATAGCATCACATTTTAATGAAACTTAAGTTCAAGAATCAATTGAAAAAAACTGTCAAATTTCAAAACTAATGTAGACAAAAAAATTTAAAGAAAAAAATTACCAAGTTAAAAAATTAAATATTGTTTTTATCTCTTTTATATTTTTGTTGTCCTTGTTAAGTGCTCATTATACATCCTCAATCATCTTTTTATCATTTTATCCTTTCATTTTTGAGCTTCATTATTGTAAATATTTACGATTTTTTTTTTGGGTAAAAGTATTAAGGAAGTCTCAGTACTATGAATCAAATTACATTTTACTCCTTTTATTAAAAAAATGGATAGATTAGTCCCCACATATTAGATCAAAGAGCAAATTGATCGTTCTGTTAAAAAAATCATCCATTTCTACTAATGAAAATCGATCCTTATACATCAACATGAGGATAAACTTGGCACGCCACGTCATTTTTTAATAGTACAAATAGAAAATTTGATTTGCTCTTTGATTTACGTGCATGAATTATTTTACCTATTTTTAACAAAAAGGACAAAATATAGTCTAACTCATAGTATAAAGACTTTTATGGTACTTTTACCGATTCCTTTGCTAACTTGTTTTTAATTTTCCCTTTTGTCAAAAAAAAAAATCATGCTCATCATCGTAATCTTTGTCGGCATCTTCCATGAATATACCCTTCCATGATCTGCTTTTCCTTTTTGGTAACATAATGTTGTTTAAAAAGCTAAATCAAATACCCTCTATATTTCCATATGTAAATACCCCACTTATGCTTATATGTTCTATTTTGTAACATATTTAGTTGATTCTGAGTTCGAGTCATTTTGAGTTCAAATTATTTCTGCTTCGAATAATTTTAGAATTGTGTTAGATAAATTTTGATTGTTAATTTTTTATTATCAAATTGAGTTAAATCAATTTTGATTTTATTAAAAAAATTAAATCGTTTCGAATTCGAATCAATTTAAATTTAAATATTTTTGTTTCAAATAATTTTAGAATTGGGTTAAATAAATTTGATTGTTAATTTTTTTATGATGAAATTAAATTAAATTAAGTTTTAATTTCACTAAAGGATAAAGTTTTCAGATTTTAATATATAAATAAATTTATCACTTTTCCAAATTCAACTCTTTTAAAATAAAGATGTATCAATAATTGAGTCAAATGTTTGAGGTAAAAAAAAATCTTCCACATTGCAACAAGTGGCAATGGCTAAGACAAAGACAATGATGTTTTCATGGCCACACATATTGGACGTACAATTATCAAATAAAATAAAAAATAGTAAAGGATTTATAAATAAATATTAATATTTTTATTTAATATAATTAAATAATTTTAAAATCTTAAATTCAAGGTTCGAGACCCTAAATCTTAAACATTAAAACTCAAGATCTTAAATTCAAGAGTTAATAATATTTATTTACAATAGTTATGATTAACATGTTATTATTCAATACTGATGATGCACGAGATTTATGCACCGACAATGCATCAAATGTTATTCCATCTTATATTATAGTCCGTAATGTTATATTTTGGAATTCTCAACATTTCATTTTGTAATCTCACAATCCCAAATAGTGTTAAGATGTTGTAGCATAGGGTATAATCTCATTGCCACCTATTCCTTAAGTAATCTTAGATTACGAGAGTATTCTTAAACTTTAAACTAATTTACCATTTATTTTATTATTTTTATCGGTTCAATCTTATTTTCCAATAAAATTTAGGTTTAATTAAAAAAAAAATCACCCTTTTTTCTTAAGAGTGAAATAGCTGATCCTATACTTTAAAATTGTAATTCTTATATTTACTTTAATGATTTATTTATTAGTATATTAATTATGATTATAATTATGATTGGTGATACAATCACTTTTCAAGAATTATTATAATGATTATTTATAAATTTATTTTGATATCGTATATTTACTTACTTATTTATTAATATGTAAATTATAATAAAAAATAATTATAATAATTTTACGAAAATGGAGATTAAAAAATTAAAGGAACTAAAATAATTTTAAAAAAAATCTATAGCAAAGATATTTAGTAAAATGTGCTTCTAGATAGTTTTACATTCTATCAACCAAATATACCAAACATTCCACCCCATAATTTTACATTCTCGTAATGATATTACAAAATGTAGTCTTACATTACTTGAACCAAACGTCTCCTAAGTGTGTGAAGATCATCATCATTTTTATGTATGAATTATTCTAATGGTTTGATTATGCCCAGGGCCTATGTACTCATCTAACTTTTGAAATTTAATTTTTTTACTTTTATTTCCAATAATTTAGTCCTGATTTGAGGTCTAATGGATAACACTTGTTAATGAATTTTCTATTAAATTTGGTCATGTGGCATTTCAATATTCGAAAGTCAGATTTAAAAATTAAAATCGAATTAATAACATATATTCAAATTTAGAAAAATTTAGTAAACAATGTTATCAATTGGACTTTGATTTTTAAATTAAATGAATAAAAAAAAAAAGCTACATTCTTAAAATTAAAAGTAAATGGACTAAATTAAAAAATCCAAAAAGTATAAAAATTGAGAGTACAATTAAAACCTATCCTAATTTGATGTAATTTGTTGCTTTAATTTTATGTATTTCCACTCAAAGTTCCTTTCGTAAGCAAGCATAAAAATTACCCATAATTGTTTTTATATCATACTTATTTGTTTATGATTTCAGTCCCATTTTTTTTTTTTTTTAAATTATGTTGTTATTAGGGAGAAAAGAGAAATAGGGTTAGAGAAGATGAACTTCACTCAATAATCGTAGTCAAAAGGTAAGTTTACTTAATATAGTAGTTAATAACATTAATCTCTAAATTTAAAGTTGATTAGGATATAATTACATTATATTTTAAATATCATAATTATCTACACATACTAAAGTTAAGTCACAGATATAGATTCATCCATTCCATGCCATTAATGTAACTATTTTGCCCTATATAGAAAACATCTTGATCATCAAATCCTTGTACTCCAAATTCCCCTAGGAAAGGTGGTGCGTCCATGGCTTCCATCGAAAGGCCCGACGACGAACTGGGACTGTTACTCGAAACCCCATCTACTCGTTCCGTCAATCCTTGAATTTCCTTTTCAGCCTCTCGAAGTTGGTCCTTCAACTTTAAAACCTACCCCCCCCCCCCCCCAAAAAAAAAAAAAAAATCGTAAATTTTGAGATCCATGTTTTGGATTAGGATATTTCCAAGTACTCTTTTGTTGTGCAATAAAGGTTTGTTGTTCCATGTAATTATTCTTTTTTTGGTCCGAAATTTCTTTTTATAAAGTTTTCTAATGGACTAAACCCAACAACATGGCATTGTTTTTCTTCGAGCCTAGAGCACATGCATGTTCTAAATAATGGTGGGGTAAACCCTTTTGTCTCTATTTTTTCAAAGGATGAAAGATGTGAAAGGGATAAGCTCTTGCTTGATTTTCTTCGAACCAACGCTCTTAATTCCTTTTGTTAATTAAATAATTAAAAAAATTCATAAATTGCGGAACTAAGCCCTCGTGAAAAAAATAAAGTCAAAATTTTAGTTTTGGTGCTTTTACTATTTTAAATTTCAGATTTACTCCCAAATTTCTTTATTTTGGACTTACTTTCGAATTAACAGTGTTAACAATTTGGACCGACTTTCCAATTATGTAAAATTAAAGTTTAAGAAAATCTAAATTTTGAAAATAATAAAGGGACTAAGAATAAAATTTGACCATAAAACAGGTGGTCATGCTTTATATGGGTAAGAAGGAAACAGCCTGGTAGTATTATTAACATCTGTTTGGTTCCTGAGAAACCAAAAGGAAAAAAGGGTTTTTAAAAAATGGTTAAAAGCTTAGAATAAAGAAAAGGGTTTGTGTTTAAAACATTCGACTAAGTCATTTTTGTTCATAAAATGTATGAACTAAATATATGCATATATATACCTCGGATTCAAGGCGACATTTCTCAAGAACAACGCCTTCATGGATTGTCTTCAACTTGCTGTACTCTTCCTCGAGCTTCTTGTTCTTCCAACGAGCTCTTCGGTTTTGGAACCAAACGGCGACCTGCCGAGGGTCCAGACCGAGCTCCGAAGCGAGTCGGTCTTTCCTCTCGGACTCGAGCTTATGTTCATTCCCAAAGTTAAGTTCAAGAAGATCAACTTGTTCTTGGCTAAGTTTCCTTTTCTTAGCTGTCTCCGCCGCGGTTGCCGCCTCGCTTTCCCCTCCCTTGTTCTTCTTCCGTCGTCGTCGAGGCTTCGATATTTCCCCTGCCATTTAAAAAAAAAGGGTTCCAATAAGTTACCAAGATTAGTGAAAAGAAGTCATAAGGGATTTGAGATTAAGTAGACAGATTACATGCCTTGTTGTGGTGCAAGTTGAGTGTAAATGCAAGGGTACATTTGGGTGATTAGAGCCATTGGATCTTCAAGCTCTTTGATTTGGGTTGTCATGATGATTTTTTTTTTCTTGAATTTAGCAATGGGTTTTATCTATGCTAAGAGAAGTGGATTTATTTGTGAAGTAATGTTGTTTATTTATAGGGTTGAGTGGCACTTACAAAAGGAGTACACTATTCAAAGATGGGAACTTCATTTGCATTTTGAATGACAACAATGCCCCTTTGTTGTGTTTCAATATTTGGTATGTCAAATTTGGGACAAAAAGAAAGTTCATGCTTTATTTAGTTTGTTTTCACTTTTCTAATGACCTTTGTGCATTTATGGGGATTTTGTACATAAAAGAAGCTCAAGTTTAGAGATAAGGGAAAAAGATATTGCAATGATATTGGTACTTATTTCTTAGAATTTGATTATTTTACGATCATGATGGAGTAAAAATTGGATTAAGACTTTATTACAGGTGATATCAATTTAATCAAAAATTTTAAAATTTGTTTTGAAAAACATTTAGAGATTGACTTAGATGATAAAAACCCTTTATTTAGTATTATGTTTGTTGTCAAATTTTTTATAATAAAAAGTAATGCTAAACAAATTCTAAATCCCGAATTAAAGAGTTTTATTTATATAGGAAGATGATGTTAGTAAAATGATGTTTTCGGCCTAAAAAAGTGGATAAGGCGCCGTAAATGAAAATTCCGAATGGGAAAAAAATATATACCAATTAAAAGTTGGCAAGAGAAAGATATTTTCCCCATCTCACGTAATAGGATAAATTATTTTATGGATTCTTTTCACTACATCTTTATGGTTCATTTTCAATTATTTAATGATATTTTAGTAATTTTTTATGTCATTTACACATAATTTTGATAATTTTTTTTACCTTGAATCTGAACCCCTAAATCTTAAGCCCAAATTTAAACCTCACCCCAAACATCAAATCCCGAATCTAAACATCAAACCCAGACTTGAACCCAAAGTTCAAGATTCAGATTTGGGTTTGGGTTCGGGTTCGGGGTTCAAGGTTTGAAGTTCGGGTTCGAGGTTTAGAGTAAAAAAATATCAAAATTATGTGTAAATGACATGAAAAAAAAATTACAATATCATTAAATAATTGAAAAGGGACAATAAATAATATGGTGGGATGATTTCATAAAATAAAAATTTCACATTTTTCATTAATTATTCACAATATAAATTCAAGAATGATAGCTTCCATGAAATTTCCTAATCCTCAAACAAAGATGGGGGATGGATTAGGCTTTCCTAATTAGGTAATTAAGAGAAAAGGTGAAGGGTTAGCAAGGGAACAAACACAAATACAAAAAAAATCAAAAGGGTTTATTGGGATCCCAAGTCAATAAACAAATGAGTTATGGTTGGCCTCTGGATTTGGACATGCAATGGCAAGTCACCTTTTGTTGTCCAATTAGGTGGTATCTCCAACTCTTTTAATCGCCACTCCCAGCCAACTCATCCCCTCCTTTTTGGCTTTAGCCAATAACCCTCTAACTTTTTTACCCACCACTAGTTCCAATACCAAATTCTGTGAAAATTAAAATTTTGGGGGTTAGTTTATTATTATAGTTATTTATGTCAAGGCCAAAGTTAGGAGTTTGGTATCGGGGGTCGAAATAAAATTTTAAAAATTTGAGGGTTAAAGGTAAAAAATTGTTCAAAACTTACATTGAATATTTTACAATTGGAAGGGAGTGAAGTTGATATTATTCCACTTACCTAATGCCCCTATATTAGCTGCTTTGATTATGTTGTACTTATTATAATATGTTTGTGCACAAATATCAAAGTTGATAAATTATATATGAATTTTGATTTGATATAATTATATACATGAAACTTTGATTGTAAATCAAATGTATAAGTAAAATTTTGATTTTAGCTCAATCGTACACGTTTAAAGAAATAAATATATTATTTTTTATATTGGATATGTATACTTTTTTGTATATGCTATATGTAAACGTAAAACGATATTTTGTCGATAATAATGTTTGTAGTTTATGAAAATTGAATTAAATTAACATTTCATATATAAAATTTTACAAAATCAAAATTCATATATAATATTCTACATTTGGTCAAAAATCACACATAAATTTGAATATTATATTGAATTAAGTATTTTCGAGTTAGAGTTTACTATTTATTCTATTTCTAATAATAAAATCAAGTTATTTTATTTATATTTAATTATAAAATTAAAATTTATTTATCAAAATAACTCGAGCCCTAAGCTTGAAAAAAAATTAAATTTATTCAAATTATAACTATTTTCGAATCCTCGAATTTTTTTTTACCATCCATAACCCAAAAATAATAGTAAAATTACTTCACAACCGGGGGAAGTAGTCAGCTAGTAAAATACTTCATAAAACAATAGTTATGTTACGTTGCGATATGGTCTTTTCCATATTGTGTGAAGCAATAATAATAAATAAGAAAAATAGTGAGGGATAAGAGGCAATTCATAGAAATAGAGAGAAAATGCTAATGTCTAACTTAAGCTCGAGCTATTAAGTTATTAGAGTTGTGTGGCTCGAATCTTGTTTGATTCGGTCTAAAATATTCAAGGTGTAACTTATTTGCTAAAGAAATAAAAATAGAGAGGCAAAATGAATATATGAGGGGCGGATACCCGATAGGACTATACTTCTTATATTAGACACTGATTATAATAGGATTGTTTAATCCTTAAAACGTGTGTAATCGAAAATCTCTTGTATTGTTGTTTTTCAACACTATTGAATTTCTCCTCCTCTGTTCGTGTTTGTTCCCGATAAGTGTTTTTTTTTTTACGTAAAATCTGCGTGTTCTTATTTTTCTTTTTTATTATTTTACGATCATTCCTACTAAAATTATCCATGTATAATATAACAGAAGTCTTAATTGAAAAGTAAATAGATTAAATTCTATTGTTAGTCATTATATTATGCGTAGATTATGTGTCATTTTCAATGTTGGTGATTTTAAATTTTCAAAATTTTAGTTTTAATCAAATAGTAGCAGTTAAATTCTACTATTTTCAAGATCTTATGCAATAAACATATTATTATATGTGTAACATCATGTCAGTGTGCTATTTTCATATCTTACTTACAAAAAAAGTCAATTAATTGATTTAACGATTATCGTTTTACGTCTTTTAAAATTTGAAAAGTATCAATAACTAAACATGATTAAATTTGAAAACATGAACTAAATCTATATCTTTACACATTGTACGAGACTACTAGTAGAATTTAATAAAATGAATTCAACCGTTATCGTTTTGATCAGATACGACTACAATTGATCAATTTAAAAAGTATAAAAACTAGATTGACCAAATTAAATGTGTAGAGGTAAAAATATCATAGATGCCCTTATGGTAAGAGTCAGATTACATTTTGTCCATTTTATTAAAAAATGAATAAATTAGTTCCTATACATTAAATCAAAGAGGAAATTGGCCTTTTTTTGTTAAAGATTTTTTCAATTTTTACTGTTAAAATTTGATGTAGCTGATGGAATAACTAAACAGTAATATGTGGTGTGCTATGTGTACCTCATGCTAATTTACATAAACTAGTTTTCAATCGTAGAAATTGATAAATTTTTTTAAGAAAAATCGATTTACTTTTTCATTTAACATATAAATATTTTTTTTTCATTTTTAATAAAAATAATAAGATATAATTTGATTTTTTTAACATTAATTTCATTATAGGTTCTTATAATATATGTTCTTTTTGATACAATATTTAGAACTATCCATAACCCCTTCCCAACCCTTAAATTGGAGGATAATACATTTCAGTGTACTCGAACCTACGTTCTCCTGCACTAACAACAATACCAGTATCAATCGAGCTAAGATCTAGGATTGATTTGAATGCGCGATGAGGTGCAGTGCGGTGCAGTACGTTTAACTTATTTTTTTTCTCATACTACAGTATCATTATGATACTTAATCTCATCACCACTATTATTACATTAACCACAGATAAATACATCATCTATTCAAATTCACCCTCAATCCGCGAATATAATTTGAATCCAATTACAATTGCATAGTAGATAATGAGGTTTTTTACCCAAATATTATAAAAAAAAAATTATTAATAACCAAAATGGTATCCCTAAATTATTATTTACCAAAATGGTATGTTTAATTAAGTGGAGGGACTCTAAGTGGCGGCAGAAAATGGTATTTCTGACACGTGTTTTTATTTTTATTTTTATATATTTAAAAATAAAAAAATATTATTTTATTAGTGGAGGGATTTAAAGTGGCGGCACTCAGTTTTTTTACAGAAAAATACGATAAAAAAATACCTGACACCTAGTGGAGGAACAGGAAGTGGCAGCACCAATGGAGGGTTTTTAAGTGGTGGCACTAAGGGGTGTTTTGCCACTTGGCAACACCCCATTGTGCCGTGTGTGTGTGTTTATTTTATTTTAATTGTGAAAATTAATTTGGGTTGTTGGGAATTTTTAAGGTTTGTGATAAAAATTAAATGAAATAAAATTTTTGTTATAAAATAAGAAAGGGGGGAACAAATAAACAGGAAAGAAAGAAAGAAAAGAAAGAAAGAAAGGAAGAAGGAGAGGAAAGAAAGAAGAAGGAAAGAAATGTAATGTGTTTATTTTTAAATTTATTTTAGTATGATATCTTTTTAAAATCGTATTTTATTTATTAAAAATTTATTTAATTTTTAACAGATTTATTGAAGATAGATACTCAATTTTTTGTATGCATTTATTTTGATAGAGCAATTTTGAGAACATCGGTTGGATGTATATTTGATTGTCGGGAACAAATAGGAATGAGATTTCGTCGAAATATCTCGGTTTATGATATGAAAGCAAGGATTAATGCAAAAATTTTTAGACGTTGTGGGAGAAGGATCTCGAAACTTTTCTACAAGTTTTCAGTTTCGACAGATCTCATCAAATTCACCGAGATGGAACTTGTAGACGATTAAGACGTGGAGACAATGATCGCTCTTTATTGTTTGAATCAAAGTGACCCAAATACACTGGTTCAATTGTTTGTCGAGTTAGTTGATGTGAAACCTGTACAAAATGAAGATCTAACTCCATTAGAAAATGAAGATTCAACTCCATGTATGGTGGTTCCAGTATCGTACATTAAAAGTCAATCAATCGTACGTGGGCTAGACATCGATCTTAATGCTGCTGCGCCCGAGAATGATGCAGATCAAGATGGTGGATATGATAGTAGTATTCCTTCTGATAATGAAGTCGATATTGATAGTGATTCGGATGTGGATGAGATCCTAGATGATATTGACGATGAAGGGGCGAATGACGATGAAAATCCAGTCGAAAATCTAGTTACACATATTATGATGCACAATAATCCTCTTGGGGCACACATGTCGTTTATAAACCCCAATGCGACACATACCGAGTTCGCGGAATACCTTGAAATAGTACCTGCTCACCGATTGGCCATAGCAGCAGATTGTGAAGAGTTGTTTGTGGGCAAAAAATTTGAATCCAAAGAAGAGTGTATATTTATTATTAAACGATATAGCATGAATTTGTTGAAAAACTACAAAGTAGTAGTGTCTAAACTGACATTGTATATTGGGGAGTGCTGGAAGTCGACGGAAGGTTGCAAGTGACGGGTGCGAGCTGCATTTATCCAAAAGTCGCAGATATGGGAGATAAGAAAAATTGATGGGTTTCACACATACAGTTCAACACGTTTGTCAGAAGATCACCGGAAACTTGATTCCAGAATCATCTACACAGATATCATGCCAATGGTTAATGACGATCCGACCATCAAGGTTTCTACACTGATTGTGGACATGCAATCACGATTCCATTATCGGGTTTCATATCGAAAAGCATAAATTGCGACACAGATGGCAATGGAACAATTGTTCGGTGATTGGGATGCATCATACAATGAGCTGCAAGGATGGATAGCCGCAATGCGACAGTACGTGTCGGGGACTGCGATTGAGTTGGTGACACGACCTTATTATGGCTCAGATAACAACATACAATCGGGAAGAAGAATTTTTTAGTATATATTTTGGACGTTTGATCCCTGCGTTCGAGCATTTCCTCACTGCAAGCCATTTGTCTAGGTAGATGGGATGTGGCTATACGGGAAATATACGCAGATCCTACTAATTGCAGTGGCTCAAGACGAGAATTAAAACGTGCTCCCAATAGCATTCGCTATTGTGGACAAAGAAGAAATGAAATCTTGGGAATTCTTCTTGAGAAACCTGCGGAGGCATGTGATTCATAACGATAATATTTGCATCATCTTTGATAGAGGGAAGGGTATTATTGCGGCCATTAGGCGTACTGGTGTACCATGGAAATCGGTTTACTGCAGTCGACACATTGCGACTAACTTCCAACGAGAATATAAGAATGTAGACTAGCGGAGACAACTTGTGAAAATGGGTAAAAAAATTAAGTTCCAAATTATATTTTTAAGGTTTTAATTTTAGACTGTAACTTATGTTTTCTTAATATTCCTACAGTGTACGAGCTAGAGCCACACCAATTCCGGCAAAGAATGACCAGACTTGAGCGTGACATGAAAGGTTAAACGAACAAGCCTCTACGCGAGTGGTTGGGTATCATGAAGCCGTGATAATGGTCTCAAAGTTTTGATGAGGGGTATCGATATGGTCAAATGACGACCAACCTGGCAGAGTCGATTAACGGCGTGTTCAAGAGAATACGACATTTTTCGATTTCATCCGTGTTCTCCGTTACGTTCTATAGGCTAGCTACCTTGATGCCAGTAATGGGGATGCGACAAATCGATCAGATGAACGCCGGACACGTGTTTGTCGAATTAATAATAACATAATAACCAACTTACATTTCTTCTTCTCTTCTTAATTTACTCACCAACTATAACAACATTAAATAACAAATCAATTAAAAATTAAATTAAAGAAAACAAAAAACTTAAAATAATCAAATTAACTAACAAATTAAAATATTTTAAAATTAATTTTAAAATTAATCATACTTAAAATATTAATTAAACTTACCTTTCTTTCACTCCTCTTAATTTACTCTTTTAATCAACCTATTAAACAAATAAAATTGTAATAACAAATCAATCACATTACTATTACTAACTAACAAATTAAAATATTTTAAAATTAAATTTAAAATAAACACATTACTATTTTATAACAAAAAATTTTATTTTATTTAATTTTTATCACTTACCAAAAATTTTCAACCATTCAAATTAATTTTCATTTCTTAAAAAACCCACACACACACGGCACAATGGGGTGCTGCCAAGTGGCAAAATACCCTTAGTGCCGCAACTTAAAAACCCTCAATTGGTGCCTTCACTTCGTGTTCCTCTACTGGGTGTCAGATATATTTTTCTCGTATTTTTCTATAAAAAAACCTGAGTGCCACCACTTTAAGTCCCTTCACTAATAAAATAATATTTTTTTTATTTTTGAATATATAAAAATAATAAAAAAAATAAAAAAACACGTGTCAAAAATACTTATTTGTGTCGCCACTTAGAGTCTTTTCACTTAACTAAACATACCATTTTAATAAATAATAATTTGAGGTACTATTTTGATCATTAATAATTTTTTTTGTAATATTTAAATAAAAAACCTTAGATAATGAGTCGAATTTTAACCCAAAAAAATAAAAGAAGTTAGAGCGAGAGGAAAAGGGGTATGGGGAGACAAAACACAAAGAGAGAGAGATTTGGTGGCAAAGAGAAGGGCACATGGGGGGTGCCAACCAAACCACTTTATTTCGTGTCACCACCCCCATAAAAGTAGCACTTTTTAGGACCACCTTGTTTCCATCCAAACACGTGTTTTAGTTTCAGTTTCAGATGTAGACAGTTGTCTCACCTGCTAACCAATCACCATCTTTTCCTTTACATTTCCTCCCACTGTTAAAATCCCCCCACAACCAGCCGCCATCTTCCTCTTCCTCTTCCACTTCCACTTCCTCTTCCTCTCCCCCACCTTGGGTCTAAAACCTATTACTCAATACCTTAGCACTCTTGTAGGATAAGTGGGGTGGAAAGTTTCGCATTTTGAATTTTATCTATTTAAGAGAGTTTTATTTTATGTTGGGATTTACTCCAGATTCAATTATTTTGGATGGATTGTACGTTTAACTGTGATTAGTGTAAAAATAATGATGATAATGAAATTAAATACTGTAATATGAAAAAAAAAAATTAAATGCACAATACTGAAAATAAACGCCCATCTAAAGATACTCTCAGTATTTGTTTATAGTTGTTTTTTTAAAGTATTTTAGAAGGTATAAGTAATGCTAAATAGAAATTCTTTTTAGGAGCTGAGATTGAATTATATATTTTTATGATAGTTAAAATTCAATTTCAGCATTGTATTGGTCGTATTGGCATATACTTTTATATTTTTTAGAATGATTAAATCAAAATTTTATCATTTTTAAAAGGTAAACTATAATTTTACACTTTATTTACTTAAAAATTTATAAACCTTCAAGACTAAAACATAATTTTCCATTTAAAGAAAAGTCAAAGGCCCTGTTTTCAATATGAGTACGATATTCTTTATGCTCGTTTTTATGATTTATAAAGATCTTTTAAATTTCGTGACTAGAAAATATCATCTCTGAAATTCAGGGTTGTTTCAATTTTAACCTCAAAAGATTCCAACAATTATGATTTGATGCACTAAGAAAACCCCAACGAGCAGGAGGAGGAAATTAGAAAGCTTAAGAACTTTATATAATTCACAAATGTTATCTCAAATAGGCATGATTTTATCTCAAAGGAATCCATAGACATTAGGAGTAAAATTGCTTTTTGGCTAATAAGATTTATTATCCGATAGAGTAAATATAGGACACGTAACATGAAAGGATAGGGTTATGCCGTAAAAGACCTGTCTCTAAAATGGAGTAAATTGGCTAAGGTTTTTTGCCTTCAAAATGAGTGCTATAATGCAAATCTTTGTCTAAATAGGTATATATGTTTAGATATTTGTCCAAATAGGGACAAAGATAAAAGTTTGTCAACATAGGAAGGGTGAATGTAGTGGATAACGAAAAAGCCTTATTTTCTGGAGTCAATTCACTAGTGGTGGGAAAGAGATAAAGCTTATAATGCTATTTATTGATTTCTTGGGTAATAATTAAGTGAAAGTTGAATTTTTTTTAACTCGATTCATATGGGTATTGTTGTCAATATAGGGGGATATGAGTTCGAGTGTGTTGAAGCGCATTATCCTCTTATTTATGATTTGAGGAGGGGGTTATGGATAATAGACATTGTGTCAAAAAGAACAGACATGATCAAAATCTATAATATGATTATTTTAAAAAAAAGTTTTTGTTTTTAAATCAAGTTGGTGTTCCTTTACTTTTTCTTTGTGCTTATGTAGTTTTAGGCTTGTGAATTTGTAAGGTTCTCACTAGAATCTAGGCACATCAATTAGTTTAAGTGGTGGAAAGGTTACGGATGAAGTTAGAAATTGTTTTAAAGGGGTCAAAGATGAATCGTAAATTATTGAAGGGGTTAAAGTGTAATTTTATTATTAGACTAACTTGTAATTTCATAAAAAAATTATGAGGTTAAATGATAAATCTGCCATTTTGAGGGGGATCAAGGCCACTATCTGATCCTTTATTTTCGTCTGGAGGTATTGAGTTTGAATCTTGTCGTGAGCTTGAGTAGCTCTTTAGCATAGTATTTGTTTATTAAAGCACTCTGAGATGCTTTCTAGTGGCGTATTTATGAGGGTTGGCAGGGTCTTTGACCTCCCTTAAAATGGAAAATTATTTGAGTCTTTTAGAAATTTTAAAAATTTAAATTAATAAAGATAAAATTACACTTTTAACTTCCCTTAAAAAATAAAAAAGATTGATTTAATCTTTTAAAAATTATAAAAATATAAACTATTAAAAATTACAATTTAAAATCGATCTCCCCTTAAAAAATTTTTTAACTTTTTCATTCTATAGGCCTATTAGAAGAGGTGATCT
Organism: Kokia cookei; assembly: GCA_039519145.1. Lineage (NCBI taxonomy): Eukaryota > Viridiplantae > Streptophyta > Magnoliopsida > Malvales > Malvaceae > Kokia > Kokia cookei. The sequence goes on from CM076903.1 coordinate 43,185,468, forward strand.
TTATGGGAGTCGAATTCTTCTCCCACCCCCATTTGGAAAATTTTCATAAAATTCTTTAAAATCTTAATTAATATTATTTTTGAAAAATCTCTCTAAATGTCAATTTAAAAAAAAAAAAAAAAATTCACTGAGCCCTCTCAAAAGTTTTTGAAATTCTTATTAAAACCTTCAAAAATTTAAAAATTTTAACCAAACCCCGTAATTTTTGAAAAATCTCATTAACCCCCTAAAAGTTTAAAAAATTTAAAGTAAACCCTCAAACTTTTTGAAAATTTTAATTAAGCCTCTCAAAACTCGATTCCAAGATCCGCTTTTGCTTGTTAAGACTCTCAACAAAACTAGAAGACAAACCTTGATCATGGATGATTCCGGCTTTCATTTTGTTTTCTTTACCAAGGTTAACCTTGGATTTCTTAAAGTTTAACCAAGGTGTTAAGAAAGAGGATAAGGATGAAAGCTAGCAAGAGAGAGAGTGTGAGTGAGAGATTCTCTAAACATCCATGGCAGTATACGAATAAATAAATAAAATAAAGGTTGCTAGGTTGAAGAAGATGCGCATGGCATATGGGGGGAAGGGATTCCTTTACCCCATGCTTTTGAGCTGTTGTTTGTGAATTTAATAAAAACATATATTATTTTTGGACTGATTAAATAATTAATCCAAAGTGGGTAAACAAAAATTAAATTAATGATTTGCCATGATCCCGACACTTAGAGCTCTTGTTTCCCTACCTTCCAACTTCGAGTATATGCTCAGCAGCTATTTGGTGATTAGATTTTGCTGGCATATCAAAGTTTCCCCCCATAATTAAGGAGATTTTCAACACAAATCTTGATAAATAGTGGTCCACTCCTCTTCAACTTAATCAGAATATTCTTAATTTTCATTTAGGTCTTAAATTATATGCACCTGTATTGTATCAACCACCTCCTTGCATTAGTTTAGGTATCAAATGTTAATTCGAATTTCATGTCGGACTTATTTCAAATATATAGATCAAATTGTATCAAAATATAGTCAAATCGTGGTTTTGATTTTAAACTGGTCTCTAAACTTCAAAATGTCCTTGTTGAATCCTTCTGTTAACCTAATTGTTAAATGTCAATTCGTAATTTACATGGAACATACATGTGGATCAAATTGTAAACATGGTGCAGTTGTAGTGGACTGCTTTAATCTAGCGTGTTAAAGAAAACATGCAATTTCGATAAAATTTTAAGAGGATTATTTCTTTTCTTTTAACATGTCATATCCAATTGGGGAAAGCTAAGAATTTGGCATTGGGGTGACCAAAATAAAATTATAAAATTGTTATACCCTTATTCTAGCTTGGACATGTATGAGGAAACTTAGTAAGCCCTTACGGATGGCCCCACACCTTGTATTGCCAATGATGTGGTACTACCAAACGAAAGGACCTCCCTTACATATAGCCTAACGCATGAGATAAAGAGAAGCCTTTGACGCCAAGTATTCCACCCGATAACTTAAGCATTCTTTAGCTTTCTCCTTTCCTTCCTCCGACTCTCCACCTATCATAGGTGAACTAATCTCCAAACACTTACCACATTCTCTTCGTTATCTCTCCTTTGTTGATTCCCTGTATCAACAAAAAAATTGCAGACCCAAGACTGAAAATATTGTTTTAAAAGGGCTTAAATTGAACTATTAGTTGTACACAATTCCTCTCTAGGTTTTTCAATGTCATATGAAAATGACACAAACCCTATGATGACAAATTGCACTTAGATTAATGTACATCGGGAACATTTTTTGTTTTTTTTTTTGTTTTTTCAATCTGTCAACCAATCAGTAATTTCACATGATAAAGAGATGCTATCAATTGGACCCAACTTTTTTTGTTCACCTCAAAAAACTCTGAAAAAATCCCATATTCGTGCTTGCATTTCATCACATAAAGTTGGCCCCTTACCCAATCCTCTAGCATATAGCCATAATAAAAAATAAAAAAGCTGCAATATGATAGGTAAGTGTGTGTCTCCACATTAATTTGAGTGCTTATCAAATATCAATGTCCTTTTCCAATCAGGTTCCATTGTTCCCTCTTTCTCTCAAATCTCAAAGTCAATTTTGTCTGTGTTTTATAGGCCAATTGCCACAGTCCATGTTTCCCTCCCCCCTTTTGCCTTTTACACCATGCTTTAGTAGGAGGAGAAGAGGGATTCTTTTCACCATATTCCTTTATGGTCTAATTGCGGTTTTAGTCCCTCTATGATTTCACGTAATTTAACTCCCTACTTTTATAATGTCAATTTGATAACCCCAATAGTTACTTTTGTTAGAAGTGATGATATTAGATTTTCTTTTACTATTATTCAATGACATGGTCAGAGCTACATAAAAACAGTTACTTAGACCTTGGCATTATTGGCAAACACTGAGGCCTTCAGATCTTAATGGTCCAGATTCGACTCTCCCATTACTTAAATCATATTTGAGTTGTCTTCAAATTTATTTTGATTTAAATCTCATCATGTGTGGGTACTTTCTAAAACTATAGTCTGGTTGTGCTTTGTAATGCTTAATTATAACTATAGTTTTTTCATACATGTATTGCTTGTAATTATACCTATACATGTACACTTAAAAAAAAAAACCCACATAGAAATCTACTGAATCATGGTTAACCAATAATAAATTTACATGAGAGTTGAATCGTTAAAGTTATTCTTTGGAAAAAAAAATGCATATCATTAGTATAATTGTAATAGTTAACAGAATATCAACTTGGACACAGTAATAACGTTATGAATATAGCGAGACCAAATTATGTCATTATATTTCAAATTTCAACATAATAGAAGGACTAAAACCATAATTAGATCAAGTGAAATAAAAAAAAATTGATGGATTTGTACATTTTCTTTCTTTGAAATTCAATCATTCCACAAAGGAAAGAAAATACGAATTTTATAAATAAATTTGTCCCCTCTCATGTACAGGTTTTAATCATAGTTGCTTTTTCTGACATAATGTCTAGAACTATTCATAGCTCCTCTCCAACCCATAAATATGAGGATAATCCGCTTCAGCACACTTGAACCTACATCCTCCTGCATTGACAACAATTATTATGCCCATCGAACTAAGACTCAATCGACTTTTAATCTTTGATACTAAATACAAAGAAATAATGTTTTCTTTTTTCATTTTTACGTTGATATTAATTTTTTGGGTCTAATATTTCAATGCACTAATTAAATTAACAATTTAGGACATGGGATTTTTCTATTCTTTTCATTTTTTAAACTTACAATCAACCCTTGAATTACGCCTTAATTTAGGGCATTATCTAAATTAGTTATGACTTGAAGTGTAGCATAGGGTAGTTAAACTTTTAATCAAATCCAAATTTAAAAATACTCAAAGCCTTTAATTTATACTAAAATGTTTATCACCTGTGTCACGTGAGAACCAAAAAAATATTAAAAAAAGATGAAAAGTAATAATTATTATTTTAATAATTTTATTATACGCTTTAATTATATTTGTTTTTTTTATATAATACCTAAAATTATTCATGGTCACTCAACTCATAAATAAGAGGATAGTGCGCTTCAGCACACTCAAAACCACGTTCTTCTACATTGACAATATTATTCATACCAATCGAGTTAAGACTCAATCGACAAATAATTAATAAATTAATTAAAACCTAAACCATATCTTACCTATTAGTGAAAAAGAAGCCAAGTCAAATACTTACCTACTTCAGCTTAGGTGAAGATTATTCAATTTCATTCACACAATTTTATATTAAAAAAATCTAATAAAATATAATAAATGTGATAATCTCATAACTCTATTTGGGAAGTTAAAACTTTTTATAGGGTTTTAATATTAATATTTTCTATTGGAAGGCAAACACTTTAGCTTGTCGCTTTCATTTTCTTTTTGAGTCCACAATAACACACATAAATATAAATTAAGGTAGGATTATATTCTCTAATAGGATATAATTAAGTACAACAGTTAATATATTCGAATAATTATAATCAAAGTCAGTTATTACAGCATACAATGTGATTAATTATCGAAATAGTTACAGTTAGATTAATCATTACAATGCATAATTTGATTGATAAATCGGAATATCTGAAAATCTAATCCAGAATAAATCTAGATAAAACTTACACATATAGTGAGAGCTCACGTATAATGAAACTTGAACATGAGATATTCAAAATCTCGATCTTACCATTAAACGAAAAACACATAGCTATCTATATTTCTCGTGTTGGTGTTTCAAGTTAACCGAACACTATTTTAGTTAAAAAAAAACCTAAAAACTATTTTTTAGATTAAGGAATAAGTGTTTTTTACACTATTTAAACTCCTAAGTGAGATGGTGTCATTAGGAAATAACAAATTGCTCATTGTTCTCGTTACAAGTTCTGATCATTTCTGCTCTTTTTAACACAATGCCTAGAACTACACATAGCCCCTCGCCAACCCATAAATAAGAGGATAAAGCGCTTCAGCACATTCGAACCTACATCTTCCTGCATTGACAACAATATTTATACCAATCGAACTAAGATTTAACCGATAATTTATTTTTTTATATTTTTATATAAGATCTTTTTAAGTCAAAGTAATATTTACCATATCCGTGACATGATCTAATATTCCTTATACAGCTAAGTTTCGTGTCATTGGGTGTGTAATAAATAATGTTTAATGATTCCACAACACTCAGATTAAGTCATTAACCAAACCCCATAATTTATGATTAAGAACCACATGAAAAAATCGTACGAAAAAGAATAAAATAAAGAAAAAATGTTTGATGGAGGACAAGTGGATGATTTCAGGCATATACATTTGAGTGCCCAAACTTTTACGAAATTCCAAGCTGTCTATTTGGTTCTTTTTATTTCTTCCCATTTCCATTCAAAAGCTTAGCACATGGTAGCCATTATAGTGTTCTTCTTAGGTTTTTGAACTTTGGGTTCCCTTTTTTTAGGGTTTCTTTTCATTGGGAGTTTTGGTTAACACGTGTATCGTAAGGGTTCTAGGGTTTGGGAGGGATAGGTACGGACTCTCGCAAGTTGCAACCAAAAGGTTGGCCTTGCATTGGTCTTCAAAGCTCAAATTGTCCTATGATCCGAAGACAATGGTGTGTGTGTGACCCCCTTTTTGTGTTCTTTTAGAATATGTGCATCTCTTTTAGTGGTCCATTGCTATTGTCTTGCCACCTTGCTTCTTCCGTTTTTCTTTAGAACTATGGTATTTTTTATGTTCGTTTTGCGATTTATAAAGATTATTTTTTTTGAAGTTTATGATTGTCCTTTTCAATAATGTTATTTTCAAATTCATACTCAAATTCTCTTATTAAGATTGTAATGTATTTTACTATTGCTCTCAACACTCGTTGATTCCTTTTTTATACACCCAACTCTTCACTTATTCAATCGTCGAGTTTATACAGTCAACTTTCTATATAACAATCCATTTTTTTTTGCTAAAATTTTGGATATTATAGAAAGATGGTTGTTATACACTTATAACAACAACACCCGAGCCATTTTTTTCTTCGAATATGTGCATCTGTTTTAGTGATCCATTGCTATGGCCTTGCCATCTTGCTTCTTCTTTTCTCAGGAATGAGGACATTTTTCATATTTGTTTTACAATTTATGAAGATAAGTTTTTTCGGCATTCGGGTTCTTCCATTTCAATAATGTTACTTCCAAAATTTAAACTTGATTTCTCTTATTCAGAGTATAATGCATCTTATTATTGCTTTCAACATTGATTCCTTTTTGAAACACTCAACTCTTCATTTATGTAATCTTTAATATGATATTTAAGAGTTCCAATTTTAAAGTATTTCATTTGATTGAATTTTTAGGAACATTATCATAAAGTTTGTACATGTACCTAACTATTTTGAGATAAAGTATTTGAAAATTGCATAAAACATGCGATAACAAGATGCAACATGAATTAGTTATTGTTTTAATACGTCATATTTAAATTGTCTATATGATAGATATGCACGTGTTTAAGATATATTACTCAACGTCAAATTTTGATATTACACTTAACGTCTAAACTAATAATTAGGTTGACGAGTCTAATTATTCTTTGATCCGAGTTGAGGAATCCCTAATGCATGATCCAAAATGGAGAAAGGAGGAGTACCCAATCCACAACATTGTTTAGGCTTTTGGGATGTGGACCATATCTTTAGGTTTTTTTTTATTTGATTGTATCGAAAGGTTTAATAAATTGAAATTTTCTTATTGAATCAGATTATTTTGAGGCAATAATAAAAAAACGATGAACTTCAAGAGAATGATTCGAAGTTTTTACATAATGAAACGATGAATACCATATTAATAAATCTATAGATGTTAACCTAAATAATTTCAAATAAAAAGAAAAATAAGCAGCTTCTCGAAAGATTCTCCAATGAGAAGACATATAAATATCTTATTTTGTAGCGCCATCGTACTGAACTCTGTAATTTTCAGACCACATTATGCTTTATGTTGCATAGGGTGTGTTTTTTGTGTGCACGTTGAAATGACGCGTGTTTCTGTATGATTATCTGGTTGGTACAAAGTATGGGATATGTTTTTGCTTAATCCAGAGATTAGTGTCTTAACCATGTGCAAAAATAGTAGGGTCTGGAAGCTTGTTGATTCCTTCTAGGACAAGTGATTTAAACTTTAACTACTCATTTAAGAGCAAAGAAAATAGTCAATATGTTTCGGTATTATTGTCAAAGGTTGAAGTTTTGAGTTACGTATTTGATTTTCACTCCCCTTATCCAAATATATATTACTTTTAACTAACTGTGTGTTAGCTCGATTGACATGAGCATTGTTACTAATTCAAAAGGACGTAGGTTCGAATACATTATCTTCCTATTTATAGGTTGAGGAGCAGGGCTATGAATCGTTACAAGCAACATATAAAAGAGATAGAGGTGATCAAGAGATTCTTCGATATATATATATGTGTGTGATTGTGCCCCTAAAACCATAAACCATTTGATTTTAAAGTTGTTTTAATGAGTTGGTATATGTTTTGATGGTCCACTGCAATTGGGGCATCTATGTCATGCCACTTTATGCCTTTGAAATTGAAGCCCACATTTTTGGGGCTTTATATTATGGATTTTAAACCATCATCTAAAGGGATAATGGGCCGTTGTCTTAAAACTTATGGTCCACCTCTTCAAGTTATATACTAACACTCAAATTCTAAATTAACCTTCCAACTTTAAAATGTTTCAATGGTACGAGTGTCTTATCCATTAGTCTAGTTACGTGTTTAATCATTAAAATCCTTAAAATATATCTTCCATATAAATCTAAGAACCCTAATTCCCACGTGAGCACCTATTTGCATAGATAACTTGGATATATTGTATTGAAAAAAAAAGTAGACCGTGTCTTTAAAACATAAGAGCTCTCTTCAGTCGTTAGACCCGAGCTATATGCATGTCACAAATTTAATCGCATATTTTAGACATACTTTTTTTATCTCATGCTTGAGCTCGCACTCAATATCTAAACTTATAGCTAGAAAGATGGAATGATATGAATGATAAATTTCAGACTTTGAGTTTGAATGTTTTTTAAATATAAATTAAAAAATTGTGATCACCTAACTTTTATTTTTTTTTATTTAATTTATAATTAGACATAAAAACAAATATTTTTATATTTAAATTTTTATATAGAAGTTATTTTTCAATAAATACTATACAAAAGTTATTGATTATTTTACTCGAAAATTATCATTGTCGGTTTGAAAAATTAAAGGGTAAACAACACGGGTAGTTACTCAATTATTAGTAAGTGATCCAATTATTTTAGATTTTTTGGTGTTACTCTTTTTACATTAGCCAATTAATGATAAAAACAAAAAAGACAAACTGAATAGTTTGGGATCATTTTGTAATTTTCTCATAGTTAAATACCAAAAAAATTTATTACTAATTAAGTCACTGCTCATATAATTTATTCAAAATTAAAAAGATCCGATGAAGCCGAACTCAACCGGCACTCATACTATGAAGACATACAATGTGAGTTAAAAATTTTGAAAAATGGGACCGGACCAATCGGCCCGAAGAAGTGGACCAGACCACAAACTCCTCTAGTTAACTGTTCTGCTTTCCCACTGCGGTCACTGGAATCCGAAGTCTATATATTTCATTTTCATAAAGGAATTAAAATGGGAAAATTCGTGCCAATCTTTCATCTTCTATGTTGTACTTAATTTGGATCCAAATTCCTCAAAAAGGCCTTTTTCTTCTTTGAATCTTCCATTTCCATCCTTAATCCTCCATGGGCAAGGGTGGTGGTTGTGTCCCCAGCAAGAAAAAGCATCCTTCCTCCGCCGAAGACCCTGCTCGCCGCCGTGATCCTTCCGTAACACCCGCCAACAACACACCCATCCCGGCCTCCGATGAAGAAACCCGCGAAATCCCCGCCTCGACGGCGGATTCCGTCAACACCCAATTCGTCGCCGCGACCCTGAAAGTGTTCATCGTTTTTTATTCCATGTACGGGCACGTGGAGAAGCTGGCGAAGCGGATGAAGAAAGGGGTGGAAGGCGTGGAAGGTGTGGAGGCGGTTCTTTTTCGGGTCCCCGAGACGCTTCCGGCCGATGTATTGGGGCTCATGAAGGTTCCGCCTAAAGACCCAGAAATTCCGGAGATTACGGCGGCGGAATTGGCGACAGCTGATGGGTTTTTGTTTGGGTTTCCGACGAGGTATGGGTGTATGGCGGCTCAAATGAAAGCGTTTTTCGATTCCACGGGTCAGCTCTGGAAGGAGCAAACGCTGGCCGGGAAACCAGCTGGATTCTTTGTTAGCACCGGAACTCAAGGAGGCGGTCAAGAAACCACCGCGTAAGTTACTATAATTGTGATTTATTTTCATTGCTTTAATGGTTGAAAAAAAATGATTCTTTAATGGAACATTTTGCAGAGAAATTTAGTAACTTTACAATGTTGGCAATGGGGTTAGTGCTGTTTATTTGAAGATATCATCTATGCATGAACAAAGTGTTGATAGATTAGCTTAAAAGCTTAGCAGTCTTGGCAGATAGTCTCTCTTGGTATCAAATAGATAGGGAATTGAAGGGTAGGAGCCGGATTGCATTTTGCGCCCCTTATTAAAAAATTGAGTAAATTAGTCCTTCTAGCTTAGATCAAAGAGAAAATTGACCATTCTGTTAAAAATTTCATCCATTTCTACAATTAAAAATTGGTCCCTGTTTGATGATTCTGTCAACCATGTCAGTTTTTATCAATAGAAATTAACAAAGAAAGGACCAGTTTGCTCTTTGATATAATGTTAAGGATTAATTTGCTCATTTTTTTAGTAGAGAGGGCAAAATGCAATCTGTTTCATCAACATTGGAGCTGTTGTAGTATGCCCTTTGTGATTGTAACTTCATTTTTTTTCTCTTGGAAGAACAAAGAATTTTCTCGAATTCTTGTTATTCTATCCGTTTTTCCGACATATTACATCCTTGAATTCACTGATGTTAGTTTTTCAATCACATGTTGGCATTGGTCCATTCCCATGTGATTATAGCTTTTCATCATTCAAAGTTCCTTTGAACATACAATATGTACGTTGGTTGAGGTGGTAGTGGCCTTGCTCTCGAAAAATAGTGAACAAATATACGGTTTTTATTTGCTTATCGACGAACTTATGTACCAAATGACTATATTTGTCAACATTTTAATGCTTCTCATGCTACCGTCTTGTTCAGTTGGACGGCAATAACCCACTTAGCGCACCATGGAATGCTATTTGTTCCTATTGGCTACACTTTCGGAGCTGGTATGTTCAAGATGGATTCCATACGAGGAGGTTCACCATACGGTGCTGGTGTTTATGCTGGTGATGGCACAAGAGAACCAAGTGAAACCGAGCTAGCTCTTGCAGAGCATCAAGGGAAGTACATGGCCGGCGTGATCAAGCGGCTTTATCAGGCATGACATACCCCCGCACTTTTGGTTTTCAATCTATTCTTCATTGAATTGAACTGTGTTTCGGGTTTTGTGAATTGGTCTTTTGGCATATTTGTACTGTTAGCAATCCAGCATGAAAAGATAGTCACACGAATTATTGGTACCCTCCTTGCCAAATTCCATTTCAGTTGAGAAATATGTACATGATTTGGTATTCTTATGGGCTTTGTCTTATCAAATAAGATGTCTATATTTGGGAACTAGGGTTCTTGGTTTTGTATAATTTTCTCCATGTAATTCACTCGAAAGCTTTCATTTAATAAAGAGAAAAAAAATTGTGTTGCATTTTCAGTAATTCTGTGTGTTTGAATCACCATTTTATCTACCAATGAGCTGCTGTATCTATTGCTAATCTGATCTGAGAATTGGGTGAGTGAAACCATAGCATTCCGACTTCTACTATAATCGAACCAAGCTCAAACTTAAAGCTCGATTCGAAACTTGCTGCTTGAAACTCGAGTCAAGCGTGATTTAATACTATTATCTGAGTTCGAGCTTCTGTTTATATGTAGTTTGAGCTCAAGCTCATTCCATATCAAAATATTTTAATCGAACTCAGCTCGTTCAAGTATGAGTTGCTCAAGCTCAAGATAACCTCGAGAATGGCCGAATTGAATTTTTGTGTCTTTTAATCAAACTCGAATAGATTGTGAGTATAGATGTCTCGTTTAGACCCTTATTTCTTATCAAATATGAGTTTTATTCTATAGATTATTCTGTTTTTGCTAATTTGTATGTTACCTTTATGAAGTAATTGTTGTGTGTGTGTATACGTGTATATATATGGGAATGTTGAGACTTCTAGGAATGAAACTAGTCTCAATTATTTCATCAATAATCTGCAACATTAAACATCACCACACTGATGAAGCATCAAACCCGAGATGAAGATCAGCCTGTTTTTGCATTCCGGCGTTGCATTCCGATCTTGCACTCTTTGGCGACTGTAGCCAGAGCATTATAAGAGGAGCCGCCATTGCTAAGAGCCTTTAGAGCGCATGATTTTAGCATTTTCACTTTGGCTCTAATTGCTTCACCTTCTTTACCTACCATGATCTTTCGAATCATTGCCGTTATCGCATCTCTCCCAACCACACCCTGCGGCGCTAACAACTTCAATCTGGTTGCCACCCCAATGTGCTCAGCTAGTACCGTAGCATTCATCTTTTGTTCGGCATACAATGGCCACACGATCATAGGAACACCGTTGATGATACTCTCCAGACTTGAATTCCACCCGCAATGAGACAAAAATCCACCTGCAGATGGATGGCTCAAGATTTCAGTTTGAGGTGCCCACTTCGGAACCACCAACCCCTTTTTGCAGGTCCGATTCAAGAACCCTTCGGGCAAGTAGTCCAGGAAGTCCTTGTAGACACCGTTTGACTTAAAAACTGTCGCTGCTGAATCATTCTCTACCGGTGGACGAACCACCCAAACGAACTGTTGTTGACTGTTCTCCAAACCCCATGCCAACTCTATGGTTTGCTTCGCCGAAAGGGTTCCACCACTTCCGAAAGAAACATATAACACCGATTCTTCAGGTTGCATATCGAGCCAACTCAGAACTTCACCTCTCAAACTCGGCTCAACCGGCCTCACCAATGGTCCGATTGGGTAAACGGGCGCTTTCGGAACCAGTCCTACCTTCCTTGTATCATTCAAAGCAGCAAGTGTTCGTGGTTCCAGTTCGTAAAACGTGTTTACTAGTATTCCGTCTGCCGTGGATATCTCAGTTCCCATGCGGAAATACACCTTGTTCCGTAGCAGAAATTGCTCGTAACAATCAACGAACCGAACTGGTTCACACCCGGGAATGTGAAGAGGCTTTTGATTGTTAATGTGATCATCTCGATCCACTTCCTTATCGAGGTTCGGTCCATGGACGGTAAGGGCAAGAAACCAAGCATTAGTAGTGACGAAAACATACTTGAACATCATAAACTCTTCAGCAACAACAAAAGCTTCGGTCGCAAACATGTCGACGATAAGAGCGATGGGTTGGACTTCCATCGTTAATATCGCCGATCGTAAGCTCGGCAAAACCTCGTGGATCATCATCGCCATCTGCCTTAAGATCCCAATGGTTTTATCAACCTGAGCCGAAATATCCACCGCCGGCAACAAAACAACATCAAGGAAATCATTTGTCAGGAGTTGGGACCGAGACAAAGAGGCATCCATCGTGACTACAAAGATAGTTACACTAAACCCGTGATGAGAAACTAGTCTTTTTCCGAGTTCGAGCACCGGAATTAGATGTCCCATGCCGGGACTGGCAACAAGAGCAACATGAACCTTCCTGGTTTGCATAATGACCCACAAAATTTTGAAACTAAACGACCAAGATGAAAACTATAGCTCAAGCTTGGTCATGATATATACGGGGACCAAGAAGAAAAACGACATGCAGTTAGTTTTTTTTTCTTTTTCAAGACAAGAATTCATTAAACATGTCACATGCTTTTGATTAGTAGAAAACGTTTTTTATAAAATGAGTGCAGTAAAAAAATTTTGTATTGTTGTTTTTTAATATTAGTAAATTTCTTCTTCTTTATCTGTGATTTTTCTCGATAAAATTTTTCAAGTGAAATTTGAGTTTTCTTATTATTTTTTTTTTGTATTGTTTTACGATCATTCTTGCTATTATTATCTATACGTAGTATAACAAATAAATACATGCTGAAATTTTGAACAAATAAAAAAACAAATATTAGTTATGCATGAAAAATGGTGATGCATGTCGAACACATGCCATTGAAAGCCTGAAATGTAACGACAAATAATAAAGTACTATTTTTATGTTATCTTCAAATATTTTTAATTGTATTAAAACCCAAATATTAATTTTATGTTAATTTTAGTATTTGTACTTTTAAATTTATTGATTTTAGTTTTTTATATTTTTCGGATTTTGAAATTTTATTCTTAATTCAAATAATAATTAATTTCGCTTAGTTAAATTCAGTTACTAATTTAGTGTTATGCGTGCAGTACTCTTCAAGTGGATCATTCTAAGTTTTTATTGTTTTTAGATTTTAAAATTTTAATTTTGACACAAAAAACAATCGTGAATCTATTAATTATTTTTTATTAAATAATAATACGTAGAAATAACAAGCGGATATAATATTACATATATAATAAAATATTTACTATATCAGATTTAAAAATAATTGAATTTAATAATTATAGTTTAATGATGATTAAAATTTTAAACCAAAAATATAAAATTAAAAATAACTAAATAAAAAAATATGGATTAAATTCGTAACTTTCACAAAGTTGAGAGACCAATAGCAGAATTTAACTGCTAAAAAACCTCAGGCTCAGTCTCCTATAAAAACTTTAACGCACTTATGGGAAAATGTATCTATTTTTAGGTATACAAATCAAGGCTTTTTTATAAAACTAACTTAAAAAAATTAATTAATTATAAAAATAATTTATTTTTTAATTAAATACGAAAATAACTTAAAATTTAGAGTGAAAGTTGGTGGAGCCATATAATATGGCGCCACCAACGTGCCACGTCAACATCTCAAGTAAAAAATTTAATTTTTAGTGGAGCCATATAAAATGACGTCACCTGTATAAATATTATAAAAATACTAAAAAATCTGAAAAATAAAAAAACTTGAAAATAATTTTATTTTTTTGGTGGTGCCGTATTAAATGACCATCACTTTCCTAAAATATGTCACTTTCTTTTTTCATGATTAATTTTTTTATTTTTTAAAAATTTAAAATTTTTTTGTGATGTCATATCAAATAACGCCATCACTTTCTTTGAATATTTTATTTTTTTAATAATTTATTATTTATTTTTAAAAATTTAAATTTTTTTGAGTGGCACCACATTAAATAACGCTATCGCTTCCCTAAAAATTCCTTTTTAATAATAAATTTCTTTTTATTTATTTATTATTATTATTTTTAATTTAAATTTATTTTTGGTAGAGTCATTTTGAATGGCGTCATCTAATTGATTTTTTGTTTTCTTTTATTTATTATATAGTATTTAAATAAATAGTTTAATTTAAATATATATTTTATTTTTGATAGAGTCATTTTAAATAACTCAATTCAAGATTCGAGCAGATTCAACGAAGAACAAAAAAAATATTAACCTTAATAGCAGCATCGACATCGTTGTCGGCGTTGGCTTCGACATCGTTGGCATCACAAGAAAAAATGATATCCTTGAGCCAAAAAAAAAAGAAACTGGAAGAACAAATAAACATTTAGAGCTCCTTGAAAACGTTTGAGTTTTAAAAAAATAAGTAATAATGTTTACTTGAGTAAAAAAACCTTTTAGAGTTTAAAAAATAAATAATAATATTTTATTATAAAATATAATAATAAAATTAAATAATAGAAAGAGAACTGTGATATTTTTGGGGGAGTAATGACGTTATTTAATATGACATCAGCAAAAAAAGGTAATATTGTTTTCAAGTCTTTTTATTTTTCAGATTTTTTAGTATTTTCATGATATTTATACAGGTGACGTCATTTTATATGGTTTCACCAAAAAATTAATTTTTTACCCTAAGATGATGATGTGGCACGTTGATGGCGCTATATTATATGGTTCCATCAACTTTCACTATAAATTTTAGGTTGTTTTTGTATTTAATAAAAAAAAATGAATTATTTAAGTAATTAATTAATTTTTTTGGATTAATTTTATAAAATAGCCGCAAATCACTAAAATTAGGTACTAAATTATAATTTCCAAACTCTTCAACTATCAATTTATATTCAAACCTTGAAAATAATTTTATTGATAGGAAAAATATGAATCTTGGAATAATAAATCTTCATAAATCGAACAAGAAAATACCTTCATATAAAAAGATGGAAACTTTTGAAAGATATATAATTTTGAATTTATTTTTTTATCTCTTTTTATTATTCCAATTTAGAATGAAAATATCTGCAAATTTTTATGGAAATTTGTTGAGCGGTTGCCGTATTGGTCAGTTTGTGTTCTTCCTGACATGAATGGTTAGAGTAGAGAGGAATGGATTTTTTGGTGAAAAAGATGATGAAAAAATTGGAGAATAGTGAGGGTATACCTCATAAAAAGGATCTTTGTATATGTGTATAAAGGAGAGGTTTTGGATCGGATTTCGAATTATCAAAGTGGATCGAATTTTGAGTCGGATTATGATATATTTTCGAATCTTTACGTAATATGTTGAGGCATACATTTCTTTCATATTTTATATTTGGACGACACACCTGTAAAAAAAAAAGAATTAAGGTTCATTATAAGGGGACGAGTTTTAATCAAGGTAATCAATACCGTATCGATTTATGTTCTGTTTTTTATTGAAATTAGTGTATATTGATACCAATCTGTTTCGATGTGTCGTTTTATATTTATCGATATTTAAAAAAATATTTAATACATGTATATAAAATATTTACAAATATAAAATGAATGATATTAAATAAAATTTAAATATAAAATATTCATGCATTAGGTAATCCATAATGTTCCTATAAAAGATTTTATTTTTTTATTATCAAAATGGTAAAAAGTTAAAAAAAATTATATTTTTAAATATTATTGATGCAACAATTAGTGTATAATGTTTGGGTTGATGTGATTGGGGCGAAAAAAAAGTTGATTGTACCGATGAGATGAATGTGCATTTAACTTCGGGTGCATCATGGGGATACATCGGAGAAACCTGAAAGCAGAATTTGAATGCTCCACCACTAAGAAAAATAGCAGCCACTCAGTCAAATCTTAACCCAATATAGGCTTAATTTGACCGGAACTACTTAACCTATAGCCTAAATTTCTAAATTGGTTCTAAACTTCAAATCCTTTTAGTTGAATACTTGTGGTATTTATAGACCTGAGTATGATTTGGCTTTCGAGTCTGAAAAGTGAAAGGAGTGGGTAAAAATATAAGTTCAAATAATGAAATTTTTTGGACCAAAAATATAGTCCGTTTTCAAAACGAGTCGATTCTTGAATAAGGTATTTTAGCTAAATCCTTTCAAAGCTTCTAAAGAGATTGGAAGGTGGTGTTTAGTTAATTAGTAGGTAGCATAATGGTAGAGTATTATATCCTTGTTTAGCTGAAATCAGACAGCTTCTGGTTGGGTGTTTTGGTCTTAATCCTCATGGCATTTTATGAAATTTGCACTAGTAAATTCCATATTGTTGTAAGAGTGAGTTATTGGCTTTTTTTTTTTTTTAAGTATAAATAATTTTTTTATGTATTTTTGATTTATTGAAAAATATTTATTTTAATATTTTTAGTGTATTTGATGTATTATATTTTTAATTTATTTTTATATAAAAAATTTGAAATATATTTAATGCGGTCGGACCGAGCTTGAATTTTTGTAATTTTTATTTAGGTTGGGCTTGAACAGAATTTTAAGCTCAATTTTTGGGTCCAATTAAGCTCAAGACAATGATTTAGGCTTTAAATTCTGCATACGCTTGACCCATGATCAGGTTCAGGTATTGATATTGTATAAATCAAATTCTTTTATCAATCTGGCTCAATCCAGAATCCCAAATTTCAAACTCTAAACTCCAAACTCGAATTTAAACCCTAAACATCAATCCTTAAGTCCTAAACCTTGATTTTTAAGATTCAATATTCAAGTTCGAGATTTGAGATTTGAAATTCAAAGTAAAAAAATTATCAAAATTATATATTAATAACATGAAAAAACTATTAAAATATCATTAAATAATTACAAAAAATCATAAATGATGTTGTGAAAAAAACCCATAAAATAATTTCTCATATAATATAGTATACAAGACAGGTCAATCTCTAATATTTCGTACTTTTGATACATAAACTTAATAAAAAAAAAAAGAATTATACGAAACTATAATTTTCACATCATTCTTATCTATTCCTAATAGAAAAATAATAAATCGAAATTTTTCAATTGATATTCAACCCTATTATTTTTCTTAAATTTCTCAAATTTACGTACTTCGAAGCGGGATATTCCCATAAACATATTAGTGGGAGACGACAAGAACAACAAAGCAGAATCAAAGCTTTAAATGCTGTGATGCCAAATGATTTGAAAGAGAAACTTTATCATCATCAAGATAGAGAAATAAAAATCAAAACTTCACTCCCAAGGTTGGTCTTGGAAACCCCTCCTCTAAGTTGAGAGAGAATGTTTAAAGTAGTAGACGATACTTCGCCTCATTTTCCTTCAATTTTCTCACCCTCCTTCAACCCCCATTTCTTGCATTTACTGGATGCATTTCCCTTATAATTAAAGCCCCCTTTTTTATCTCTCTCTCTCTCCCTGTAAAGTTTGCTCCTTTGGGTGGCTGGATTATAGCTTTATCACCTTATTTGCTAAGGGTTTCAACTGAGAAGAACTTTCAGGTACTTTTTAGCTTGTGCATTTATAGAATCTCTCAAAGATGTCATCTTTTTGGTCTATATGCTTGAAAATTATCTCTGGGTTTTTCAAGATCTTACTCAAGCTTTGCTTATTTTGTTCATTTGTTGAACTTCAAGAACATCTTGTGTGGAATTTTTTAGGGATTTTTGTGTGAAAAGACCTTATTTTCACTTGATTACTTGGTTTTACTTAGATTTCTGGATTATTAAATGCAATTTTAGCTAGAATTGATGTTTGTAGTGAAGCTTCACCTTAAGATTAGAGTTATTTTAGGGCTAAAGTCCTGTATTACAGGGACCGGATCAAATTAGTCCCTGTACTATTAAAAAGAATCAAATAAGTTCAAATTGTAAGAGTTATTTTAGCACTGTAAACTGATGTGGGTGTGTACTGCTTTTGGGTTTTTTAAGGCATTCTGCATTACCATTTTGAATTTATATCAGCCATGATGGGATGTCAATCAAGTAAAACGAAAGGGGGTGATGCCGAATCGACATCGCAAGTTAAACCGGATTCTCAGTTAGAAGCTGATTTGAGTTCGTACGAGGCTGCTTGTAGACAGGATTCGACTCTGCAACATTTCGATGTGACTCTCCAGGAACGTACTAACAGTGTCATCGGCACGCTTGCGGTCAGTTCCGGTGTTCAATCGATATCCTTTAACACGCTCCAAGAGGTTACCAGTTGTCTTCTCCAAACAAATCAGGCAGTAGTGAAAGTCATTTTGGAATGTCAGAGAGATATATGGAACAATTCGGAGTTGTTTTCTTTGGTTGAGGAATACTTTGAGAACAGCAAGAAGACTTTAGATTTTTGTACCATGCTGGAGAATGGCCTCAAACGAGCTCAGAACGATCAGTTGATCATTCAATTGGCGGTTAAGTATTTCAATGAAGAGGTCGGGTTAGAAGTTGGGGTCGATGAGAAGAGATTCGTGAAGACCTTGGAAGAACTGAGGAGATTTAAAGCAGCTGACAAGCCGTTCCCGAAGGAGTTCTTTGTACTGTTAGATTTGGTCCGTAAGCAGCAAGAATCGATGCTAGGGAAGTTGCTAGTTCGGAAAAGGAAGCTCGATAAGAAATTGAAATCTTTGAAAACATGGAGGAGAGTGTCGAATGTCTTGTTTGTAGCAGCGTTTGTCTCTGTGTTGATCTTTTCCGTTGTGGCAGCAGCCGTATCTGCACCACCCGTTGTGACAGCTTTAGCAAGTGCATTGACGGTTCCTATCGGTTCAGTTGGAAAATGGTGCACCTCGCTTTGGAAGCGGTACGAGAAAGAGGTGAAAGAGCAGATGGGGTTAACAACCACAATGGAGCTCTTTGCTCGTATTACGATTTATGATATGGATGACATAAGGGTGCTGGTGACCAATTTAGAGATTAAAATCGAGTCATTATTGAAGACTGCCAATTTTGCACTCGGTGAAGAAGATGCGTTGGAGCTTGCAATGGAAGAAATCAAGAAAAAGTTGGGAGAATTTATGGAAATCATCGAGAAATTAGGTCAGCAAGCCGACAAGTGTAGCCGTGATATTAGGATGGCGAGGGCAGTGATTTTGCACCGGATGATGACACACTCTACCACATCAACAACCGGAGACATGCCTTTGGATCTCTAGCAACGACGTGTTTATCTTATTCCCATTTTTTATGTTCTGGAGATAAGGAAATCCTGCCTATCCTTCTACGTGGTATCTCCTAATGGCTGCCTTGAGCTCTGTTCATGGTCAAATGGTTTTCCATTAATGAAAGAGTTTTTTTATTAAGGATGTTTTGACCTTGTGCCCATAATTTTAAGGTCACTATCAATCCAACTACTTCAAATTCATCTAGATGATTTGGATTTCTCGACCAATCGAAAACAGAACTCGAGAAGCAACAGGAGTTGCCCATTGTCCACTTTGCCAAAGGTTATTTATTTTAATTTTCCAAGATATTATCTTTGAGCCCTCCACTAACACTTGACAATCATGTCTGGGTTTTTTAACATCTCGCTTGCTTCATTTGTTGGAATATTTTAGGATTTTTCAGTGTGTGGGAAAACCATAACAGTTCACTTTATTTCTGGGTTTTTTACTTAGATTTGTGGATTGCAACATTAATCAAGCAAAACCCTGTTCAACAAAAACGATTAATCATTTTGTTGTTTCACTTCAGTCTCTTAAAAGTGCCATCCCTATCCGATTTTCTTCGGACCGATTTCGGTGACGAATCGGAATTCCTTGTTACCTTAGAAAATATTACTACATTGACAAATGCTTTAAATTGGACATGCATCCCTATTGATCATCGTTACGAGCATAGAGAGAGTAAAAAGTACTATAGAGGTACTTGTATTATGGGTTATATTGCATTTTATTCTCTATTCAAAAAATGAGCAAATTGGTTACTATTGTTAAAAATTCCATCCAATTATTTTGTTAAAAAACAACGTGGCTAGCAGAAATGAATGATTACATGGATTAATTTGTCTATTTTTTGAGTAAAAGAGACAAAAGTGCAATCCAATTCCTAACATAAAAGCTTTAATGATGCTTTTATCGAATGAATGAGAAAAAATATCCTAAACAAGTGAATAAATATAGAGGTAGAAGCTAGGAAAAAAAATCTCTCCAAACAGCTTATCTAACATTTGCGTATAGTAGGCCAAATAAAAAGATAATGCGCTTTAACGCACTCGAATCCACATCTTCTTACGTTGACAACAATGTCCATGCCAATCAAATTAAAACTCAATCAGCCTGACTTTAATTATTTTTAATATGCTAGTAATTTGTTTGTAATTAAAAAAACTCATTCATTGCTCCTATAAATGGATTGTATTTTACCCCTCTATTAAAAAAACGAGTAAATTAATCTTTTTACATAAAAAAAAAGTAAACCGATCTTTATATTAAAAATTGTATCAATTTCTACTATTAAAAATAAGTTCATGTATGTCAGAATGAGGTATAGGTAATAAGTCACATGCTAGTGTCTGATTATTCTGTTAGTCATGCCAGTGTTAACAATAAGAATGAGTAAAATTTTTAATAAAAATGACCGAATTTTTTTTTTATGGACATGAAATAATTTATATATTCTTTAAATAAAATAACTAAAATGTGAAAAAATTTACACAGAGTTGATGGGATTGGATTTTATTTTAATTGATTAGTACAGGTGTGAGTCTTTGTTCACTAATTAGAAACAGAATCAATTAATAAAGACAACCCAACACATTTGCATTTCTGTCATATTCCATAGCCTATAATTGCCTTTGGGTCAACGTTTATTTTTTTATTCTTAGAGCCAGGGTCTTTGAACCCTCGCTAACACCTTGTAAACCATTTCTGGTTTTTTCAAGATCTTGCTTCATTTGTTGAACTTCAAGGGAATTTTTCGTGTGAGAAGACGATCTTACTTCACCTGATTACTGGGTTTTACTTGGATTTGTGTATTGGTTGAATCTTTTATCAGCCACGATGGCACCATCTAGTAGTTCTGAATCGTCATCCCGAACTGAAATGCGACGGGATTCCTTGTCCGAAGCTGAATCGAGCTTGAACAAGGTTGCTAATAATGATAGTGATACTTCCCTGAATGGTATTGACAAAGTCATCAACTCACTTGCGGTCGATTCGGACTTGAAGTCTTTGATGAAGGAATACTTTGTCAACTTCGAAAAGACTCCAGAGTTCTGTACTGCCCTTAAGGTTTGCCTCGAAAATGCTCGAAACAATCACGGAA
The DNA here is from genome assembly GCA_039519145.1 of Kokia cookei. Lineage (NCBI taxonomy): Eukaryota > Viridiplantae > Streptophyta > Magnoliopsida > Malvales > Malvaceae > Kokia > Kokia cookei. The sequence continues at coordinate 43,206,634 of CM076903.1, forward strand.
TTATTGAGTCGGCGCTTAAATGTTATGATGAAGAGGACAAATTGGAAGTGGGGACCGTCGAGAAGAATTCCGTTAAGGCCTTGGAGGAACTGAGAAGGTTTAAAGCAGCTGAAGAGCCTTTCGCTAAGGAGTTCTCTGCACTGAAAAAAAGGGCCCATAGGCGGTGTCAATCGATGCAAAGGGAGGTGCATGCTCGGAAGAAAACGCTCGAAAAGAGAGTGGAATCATGGGAAACATGGAGGAGGGTGTCAGTGGCCTTTTTTGTTGCAGCTTTTATTTCTGTGTCGGTTTTTTCCGTGGTGGCGGTAACCAAATCCGCAAAGCCTGTCATAATAGCTTTGGCAGGTGCGTTGACGGCTGCTATAATTCCGGTGGGAACATGGTGCAACGATTGGTGGAAGCGGAACAAGGAAAAGATAAAGAAGAAGAAGAAGTTCACAGCTAAAATGGAGATTTATGGTTCTAGTGCAACCGCCATAAGGGCGCTTGTTGACCAATTGGAAATTAAGAAAAATTCACTGTCGCACTCCGTTGATTGCGTGCTCACAGAAGGATATACTTTGAAGGCTGCGATGGATGATATCAACGAAAAATTGAAACTTTTTACGCCTATCATCACACGTTTGCTTCGAAAGTCCGATGACTGTGGCCGTAATTTTATGACGGATCGGCAAGAGATTCAGCGGCAGCTGATGGACATGCTCTAGCACATCAACCGGAGAGCGAAGGCAATCCCTTGGGAACTTTAGCAATGACATACCACATCGTAGGTTTATGTGCATTCAGGTTTATGATTACATATATGATATAATGATTTTATGGTTCTATGTGATTATATACAGTTGATCCTATATGATTAATATTGGTATTGTTGTATTCAACGCTATATGATGATATGTATGATATATATGTGAGTGATGTAAGGTTGCTATGCTTTTAGGGGTGATTGGATCTTCAATAAAAGGAGGAAGTTTTGCAAAAGGTGAATGAAATATATCAAAAACAAGTGAAACAAGTTATCTAATATGTACATGTCTTAGGTGTATGGCTCACCTTAATTTAGTGTTCATCTTTTAATAATAATCATGGTTACTAATTTAGTATTTAATATGTTTGTATGTTTTTTCCTCTTAACTACAAAAATATAATTTTATTATAGGTTTCGATCTTATTTGTTTTTTTGACATAATATTTAAAACTGTTCATAACCCTTTTTAATCCATAAATAAGAGTATAATACGATTTAACACACTCAAACTCATATATTTCTATATTATTACCAATATTTAAACCAATCAAACTAAGACACAATCAATAATTCAGTGGAAATCTTTAGTGATTTAAAAATTTAAAACTTTTATGGGGTACTGACACTTCCTACAGCCATCGTTGGACTGTCGATCACCATCAAGCTAATCACTCTCAAAGTCAGGGTCATCGAACCCTCTACACCACATGTTGGAACATGCAATGTACCAAAATAAATAAAAAGAAAATCACCTCTAAATTGTCGGCTACACTGTCCTTCAATTTTCCATTGATAATTTATGTTAAATTAGCCATATATGTTAAAAAAATTTATTGGTAAATAGATTGTTTTTTTTTAATTTAAAGAAATATATCATTTTTGGAGAGAGAATATGAAAGCATGTTCAGTTGAACATGCTTTTTGTATAATTGGCAGACGCAATTTTTAATTTTTTTTTTTAATACAATTAGTTTATTTGGTCGGATAATTAAATGTTAGTGATTTTGCCTTTAGTCCTAATTCTCAAGTTGGATTCTTCTTCCACTTACATTGTGATTTTACCTTTAGTCCTAATTCTCAAGTTGGATTCTTCTTCCACTTACATTTATATTTTTTTTTATTTCATGTTGTTTTAAGTTTTTTATTTTTACTTTTAGTGAATTTTTTTTATGAGATTAATGAACTTTTTAACATATTCGTTACTTTGATTAAATGGTTAAATAATAATGATTTTATCTGAGTCTCAAATTCAATTCTTCTTTTAAACATATTTTTAATTTTTTATTTCATATTGTTTCAAATTTTTTAATTAATAAATATATTATTTTTAATTAATAATTTTTTTATTCATAAAATAAAATAATAAATATGCAATATATATATATATATATGTGTATATTTGAAATTAATAAATTCTTTATATATAATATAAACATCAACTAATTTTTTTATTTATTTTTCTTTATATATAATACTTATATGTTAAATATTTATTTTCTACATGTATATTGTGAGTATGGTGATTTCTAATATTATAACATAAAATAATTATTATTTTTATATGTAAAATATTTCAAACATTGTTATTTTTTCATCTACATTATGGCTTGTGGGTGTGATATTTCAAACATTTTTATATGTGAAATATTTCAATTAAACACATACAAAAATATATAATACTAAAATTTACTATACTTATGATATGAATTGAAAAATAAATATTACGCATATAAAAATTATATTTACTGAAAATAATCATATTTGTAATAATTATTTAATTTAATGAATAAAAAAGTTATAGTATGAAATAACAATTACAAATGTGTTTAGAAAAGGAGAATTGAACTTAGGTATGAAGGATGAAATTATTATTATTTAACCATTCGACTAAGGAAGTTGATATGTTAAAAATAATACAAAGCTTAAAACAACATGAAATAAAAAGTACAAATGTGAGTCAAAAAGGAATCAAACCTAAAACTTAAAGATAAAATCATTAACATTTAACCATCTAACCAAAAAAACCGATTGTATTAAAAAAGTCAAAAATTGCAACCTAAAGGGAAAGTGCGTCCAACTAGACGCGTTTTTATATGCTCTCTAAAACGATCTATTTTTCTAAATTTTCAAAAAAAAAAAAACCGACCTATTTGGGCAATAAACTTTTTTTGGGGCATATATGGACAATTTGACTCATAATTTAGTTTTGAATTGTTTTGGATTTGAATTATTGAAGTTTGTGAATTGAGTTTTTTTTTTTAAATCGGGTACTTACAAATTCTCATAATTTTGACTTTTGGTCAATTTGGTTCAGGTCATTTTAGATTCAAATGAATTTAGATTCACAATAATTAGACTATCGAGTTTAATCAAGTTGATGTGATCGAAGGGGTGAAGGTAGCTAGGTTGGCAAGGGTCTTCTAAAATGGGACAATTGTGCTGTAGACCTTGAAATTTACAATCTTACATGTTAATACATGGTTAAAATTATAGTTTGACCACTCCAAAATTGATAAAATTTTGTTTTGGTTCCTTTAAAAACTACAAAGATGTAAGTCAATACAATGTTGAAATAGTACTTTAGCTCTTATAAAAATATAAAACTCAATCTCAACCCCAAAAAAATATAACTTCAAATGTCTGGGATTAAAATTGATTGATCTTAATCAAGGTTGTTTGAACCGGACAAGATCAATCGATCGAACCGAGAACTGACTAGGGTACAAATTTGAAGAAGGGCATTGAACCGAGAACGGAGCAAGATCAGGCGGAGACATGCATTTGGATCTCTAGCAACAACGTACCGACCTGGCGGTGCTTGTCTTAAACCAAAATTTTACGCTGTGGAGATAATGAAATCCTGTCTCCAGTCATAAGGTGAAAAGTTATAAACATGCAGATTCTAAAAGGTACCTGCTAGTCCAATGTTATATACGATGTTTTCGACGATATCTAATACATGCTTGTTTCGTAGCAGGTGTTGCTCTTCTTCACATTGTAACAATGTTATGGATATTCTCGTAAGACCGATTTTGTTCGAACCAATTTTCCTCGATATCTTTGTTACCTTTAGCAATAGAGTAAGTTGTAGTGAAAGTTAGAGTTAATTGAAGGATTCTAAATTCTCAAAACTTCATACTAATTAAGGAAGTGTTTGTTCAGAGCTTCCAAATGATTTGAACTTTATCAATGTGCTAGAGATTAAAATAACAATAAAGATTTATTTAGGTTTTAGTCCCTCTATTATGCTATCATTTAAGATTTATTTTTTTACTTTAATATTGTTAATTGCGTGATTGTGTGATTTTTTTTTTTAAATAATAGCTTTAAGCATTATTAATTGGTTGAACATGAGTGATTGGTTTTTTCCGATAGAATGTTTAAGGTTTTTCTAGGGTAAATATCAAAATTATATATGAATTATGGTTTAATATGTGATTTTATACATAAAATTTTGATTTGATCAAATTCTCACAAATTATTAACACAATTATTGATATAGCATCATTTTATATTTATATATTGCAAACGCAAAATTGCACATTGAATCAAAAATTTTTTAAATATACTGGTGTGATTACATGATAGTATTTGTTCATAATTTCTTAACCTTTTGACAAGGCACACACACCTTGCACACATAGGTGCTCGAACCCGGATCTCTTAAGATGAACAACATCCTCTTTTCCATTGGAATCATTCATTAGATTCCCTTTTTAAATTTTATGTCATCATTTTAACAACATTTTTTTTTGGTGAATATCATTTTAACAACATTAACTAATAATGTTGTTAATTCCAACATGTTGATAATGTTATAATGATTAATTTATACCAAATTAAATGAGATGATTAAATTTTAAATTTCAGTCAAATGGAGGCATTAAAACTATACTTAATAAAATTCAGTTCAACCACTGAATCAATTAGTTTTTAATTTAGTTCATTTAATTCATATCGATCCAAAAAATTAATTGATTATTTTCTTTTATTCTGAATTGGTGTACTTCATTACAAAAAAACCATGAGTAGGTGACAAAGTTCATTTTTGTGTTTCAATTTGGGTATTTTTTTTAGTTAATTTATTTTTCAAATTTTAAAATTTCAATCCTAATTAAAATGATAACTAAGATTTTCAAAATCGGATTGGTGATTGAACTAGTTAGACCGTCTATTTATTGATTCGATCGATTTGATTAAAAATCATTAAAATTTATAAAAAAAAAAAATAGAAAAATGAGTTTAATCAGTTTATACCATTTAATGAGTAAACTGACCCAACCTCTTGTTCTAGATTTATACCTTGATTAATTTGGATCCAATCGATTTGGTTCAATTACTTTAAATTGAGTAGTATAGGTCCAAGTGTTTGTTAACAAGCCAAAAACAGAACACAATAAAACAAGAGAATCAAAAGGGTCAAGTGATGTCCCGGTGAATTACTTAACACGTTTACGGACTGTAATCCATTTTCCACAGTGCCAAAGGCTTTTTTATTTATTTAATGTTTCCAAAATCAGAACTTTACTGTCTTTGGACCCTCAACTAGCACTTGAAAACCATTTCTGGGTTGTTTGACATCTTGCTCGACCTTTTAGGAATTCTTTTTGGGTGAGAAAACCATACTAGTTCACTTGATTACTGGGTTTTACTTGGATTTGTGGATTATTGAAGCTTATAAAATCGTCATACCATTTCTGTACTATTATTTAAATCTTTGTTAGTCATGATGGCATCATCTGGCTGTCCCGAGCGGTCCCGATCCGTAGCCGAATCGAGCTTGTACAGGGCAGTTTGTGGACATGGTTCAACTCCTCAGGAACGTACTGATCTTGTCAATGACATACTCGCAGTCGATTGGGACTTGAAATCTTTGGTGAAGGAATACTATGACAACTTCGAAAAGACTTTTGAGTTCTGTACTGCCCTTAAGGATGGCCACAAACGTGCTCGAAACAACCATGGAATTATTGAGTCGGCGGTTGAGTGTTATGATGAAGAGGACGAGATAAAATCCGTTAAGGCCTTGGAGGAACTGAGGAGGTTCAAAGCAGCTGAAGAGCCTTTGGTTGAGGAGCTCCTTGAACTGAAAGGCACGGCCCGTAGGCGGCAGGAATTGGTGCAAGGGAAGTTGCGTGCTTGGAGGGGAACGCTCGCAAAGAAATTGGAATCACTGGAAACATGGAGGAGGGTATCGGATGCCTTGTTTGTTGCTGCTTTCATATCTGTGTTGGTTTTTTCGGTGGTGGCGGCAGCCTTGTCCGTGAAGCCTGTAGTGACTGCTTTGGCTAGTGCATTGACGGTTGCTATAGTTCCGGCCCGGAAAAGGTGCGATGAGCTTTGGAATCGGAACGTGGAAAAGGTGAAAAGGCAGAAGAAATTAACAAATGCAATGGAGTTCTTTGCTCCTTGTACAATCAACACAAGGGTGGATGTTGATCTATTGGAAATTGAGATCATGTCACTGATGAGGACCATTGATATCGTGCTCGGAGAAGAATATGTGTCGAAGGTCGCAAATGGATGAGATCAACGAAAAGTCGATACATATTGCCAAAACCATCACGGATTTGCTTTGGCAGGCTGATAACTGTGGCCGTAAATATTAGGAAGTATTGGCGAAAGATTTGGCAGCAGATGATGGACAATCCTTGGGAACTCTAGTACTGACATACCTCACCGTGTTTATGTCATCTTAGTTTTACGTGCATTGAGGTACATATATGATATAATGTTCCTATGGTCCTATGTGGTTATATACATTTGATCCTATATGATATGAAATGATGTTTAAGATGTGATATGTTCATTCAGCTGTGAGAATACATACATTTATTTTTATCTGTGTGTGCTATGTTCTTACTGTTGATCGAATCATTAGCCTCTGATCTCCATGCTTTTTTCCTAGCAGGTGGTGTTGTACTTTAGTCTCTTAAACTGCTATCCCTATTCCTCTGAATCCGGCTTTCTTTGGACCGATTTCTGCGATGAATCGGAACTCTTTGTTGCCTTGAAAAAATTATTATTACATTGACAAATGCTTTAAATGTGATACGTACATTCAGCTGTGAGAATGAATACAGTTATTTTTATACGTGTGTGTGTGTATGATGCAATGCTGCTATGTTCCAAGTGTTGATTGAATCATTAGCCCCTGATCTCCATGCTTCTTTCCTAGCCGGTGGTGTTGTTATTTAGTCTCTTAAACTGCTATCCCTATTCCTCTGAATCCGGCTTTCTTTGGACTGAGTCCGGTGATGAATAGGAACTCTTTGTTACCTTGAAAAAATTATTATGACATTGACAAATGCTTTAAATGTGATGTGTACATTCAGCTGTGAGAATGCATACATTTATTTTTATATGTGTGTGTGTGTATGATGCAATGCTGCTATGTTCTTAGTGTTGATCGAATTTTATTAGCCCCTGATCTCCATGCTTCTTTCCTAGCAGGTGGTGTTGGACTTTAGTCTCTTAAACTGCTATCCCTATTTCCCCGAATCCGGTTTTCATTGGACTGAGTTCGGCCATGAATCGGAACTCTTTGTTACATTGAAAAAATATTATTACACTAACAAATGCTTTAAATTGGATGTGCTTGTTTTCTGAATCCCAAAAATTTTGTTAAGGGGGTCGAAATTAAATTTTAATTTTTATCATAGTAAAAATGTAATTTAATTATTTGAATAATCTATATTTCTATAATTTTAAAAGATTAAATCAAATTTTATCTTTTTTAAGAGCCAAAGTGTAATTTTATTTACTAATTATTTTTTTTTTTTAAATTAAATGGTTTAAATAAAAAAAAAATTATTTTAGGGAGGGCGAAACTCTTACTAGTCCCTTGGTTATGTCTTGATCCCGATGGATCATTAAAATTCATTACGAGAATAGAGAGAGTAAAAGTACTATAGAGGTTAGAAAAAAACTTGATATTATTAAAAATCAACCTGTACAAGTGAATATACGGGTGGAAGTTAGAAAAAAACACTCAAACAACTTACTTCATATTTTTTTTGATATATTGATGTAATTACATGATAGTATTTGTTCATACTTTCTCAACCCTTTGACAAAGCACACACAGGTGCTCGAACTCGGATCTCCTAAGATGAATAACATCCTCTTTACCACTGGAGCCACTCGTTGGTTCAACTTCATATTTACACATATTAAGTTTATGCCTCACTACAATTTAATGTACCATTTTTTTGGTGAATTACACAAAAAGAGTAAAATCTTAACAACAACATGATTAACACAACTCAAACTCATATTATACTTCAGGCGATGAACATCCTAACCATTATGTCAACACACGCAGCTTGATGTTACTAGTTCCTTAGAATATAAATCATTGTTACTAATTTAGTATTTAACGTGTATGTATATATGTGTTAAAAAAACATATATATATTTGATATATTTTCGTCTATTCATCAGTATTACCGACTTTAATTGTTTTTAATATACTATTAATATATTTGTAATTAAAATAATTCATTCATCGCTTCAATTTATTAATTAGTTTTCAAACTCTATTTTTTACAGTTATAAATGGAACTCTTTCTATTAAAAAAAGTAAATTGATCTCTATACATAAAAAAAAGAAGAAGAAGAAGCAAACCGATAATTCTTTTAAAAATTTTATTCATTTTTATTGTTAAAAATTTGTTTATGTACGTTAGAATGAAGTATAGGTGACGTGTCACATGTAACTATCTAATTATTCTGTTAGCTATGTCAGTTTTTAATAGTAGGAATTGATGAAATTTTTAATAGAAATGATCAATTTTTTTAATCTAATGTGAATAAAATAATTTGTATATTTTTTAAATAAAATAAAAAAAATACAATTTAACTCGTAGCACAAAAACTTTTATGATATTTTTACCTTTCAAAGTCTTCTAGATAATTCAAATTTCTAGTTAGAACTAGACCTGGTCATTGATGGCCCGATCCAAAAGTTCGCTTAAAAAGTGAGAGAGTTTGAGCAAATATATAAGCTCAAAAAATGGGTTTGGGTAGAAAAAATGAGGCTCGTTGTCTAAATGAGTTAGGCCTCAGATATGTTTTTTTGACTCGAGTTCGATTTGATCCAAATTTGCAAAAAAAAAAAAAAAATTTGCTGCTTTTTGCTGTTGTTTTCACTATTTTTTTGTTGATATTTTGTTATTATTGTTTGAATATTGTATAATTCTTGTTTTATTAGTTTTGTTATTATTGTAGAGGTATTTGCTTATTAATTTACACATATATTAATGTTATTTAAGTATAATTTATTTTTAATTTATTGAGAAATATTTATTTTAATATATTGAATATATTTAGTATACTATATTTTTTAAATTTATTTTTACATAAAAATAATAATATAAAAGATTTTAACACGAATAAATCAAACTTGAATAAAAATGTAAAATTTATTTTTTAATCGAATCGAATTTAAACTTAAAAAATAAATCTAAAATTTTATTAAAGTTTGGCGCGAGAATGATGTAGACCAAGTTGATGGGATTGGATTTTAGTTTAATTGACCAGTATAGGTCTGAGTCTTTGTTTACTAATTAAAAACAAAATCAATTAATAAAGAGACAAGTGATGTCCAAATCATGCACCTAACCCATTTACATTGATGGGATTGGATTTTAGTTTAATTGACTAGTATAGGTCTGAGTCTTTATTAATAAAGAGAAAAGTGATGTCCAAATCATGCACCTTACACATTTACATTTCTGTCATTTTCCGATCTTGCTTCACTTGATTACTGGGTTTTACTTAGGTTTGTCTATTAGTTGAATCTTTTATCAGCCACGATGGCATCAGCTAGTGGTTCTGAACCGTCATTCCAAATTGAAGTACGACCGGATTCCCGATCCGAAGCTGAATCGAGCTTGAACAGGGTTGCTTATAGTGGTATTGATACTCTCCAGCATCGTACTGACTGTGTCATCAACTCAATCCCAGCCGATTCGGACTCGAATTCTTTGGTGAAGGAATACTTTGACAACTTCAAAAAGACTGCAGAGCTCTGTACTGCCACGAAGGATCGCCTCAACCGTGCTCGAAACAATCACGAAATTATTAATTTGGCGGTTAAGTGTTTCGATGAAGAAGTCGGGACCGACGAGAAGAAATCCGGTAAGACCTTGGAGGAACTGAAAAGGTTCAAAGCAACCGAAGAGCATTTCTTTGAGGAGTTACGTGTACTGGCAGGCAGGGTCCATCTGCAGCAAGAATCGTTGCAAAGGGCGTTTAATACTCGGAAGGGAACGCTCGAAAAGAAATTGGAATCACTGGAAACATGGAGGAGGGTATTAGTGGCCTTTTTTGCTGTCGCTTTTTTTTCCCTGTTGATTTTTTCCGTGGTGGTGGCAACCAAGTCCGTAAAGCATGTCATAACAGCTTTGGGTAGTGCGTTGACGGTTGCCACAGTTCCGGTTGGGACATGGTGCAACGAGCGTTGGAAGCGGAACAAGGAAAAGGAGAAAAAGAAGATGAAATTAACAGCTATAATGGAGTTCTATGCGGCTCGTACACCCATCATAAGGGTGCTTGTTGACCGATTGGTAGTTAAAGTCAAGCCACTGTTGGACTCCGTCGATTGCGTGCTCACAGAAGGATATGCTTTGAAGGTCGTGATGGATAAGATCAAAAATAATTCGAAAGATGTTACGGACACCATCACGGATTTGCTTCAACAGGCTGATGATTGTGGCCGTGAAATTATGACGGATTGGCGAGAGATTTTGCAGCGGATGATAGACACGCTCTAGCACATCAACGGGAGAGCGAAGACAATCCCTTGGGAACTCTAGCAATCGCATACCTCACCGTGTTTATGTGCATTCAAAGTTTGTGATTGCATATATGATATAATGACTCTATGGTCCTATGTGATTGTGATTATATTCATTTGATATATGATATGATATTGGTATTGTTGTATTTAATGCCATTTTTACTTGTGAACATTTAAGGATATGCGAGTTAGGCTCGTGACGTGAGCTCTTCCTGCTAACCCTTAACGTATCCACTTGATAAGATTCAAATTTAGATCGTAAATTAATAGTTCGAGATATATTTAAGTTTCGGGTTGATAATTGAAAATAGCATAACAATGATCTATATGTGTGTGATGCAAGGCTGCTATGTTTTTGGGCTTGATTGAATCATTAGCTCATTATGTTTTTGGGTTGATTTTCCAAAATTTTATAAATATATATTCATATAAACAAAAATTATTAAAAATCTTAAAAAATATAAAAATTCTAAATTATATATATACTTTTAAAAATTTTCAATGGTAAATTTGAGGAATGACTTAATTACTATTGTCTATTTTAGATTCAAATTATTTTAATTCAGTAAAAAAAATCATGGAAGCTCTTGAATTAGTAATCGGATTGCATTTTTCTCTTCTATTCAAAAAATAAGGAAATTAGTCTCTATACATAAGAAAAAAGAGCAATATGGACTTTCTATTAAAAATTCTATCCATTTCTACCGTTAAAAAGCTGATTCATGTAAGTCAAAATGAGAAACACATGGCATACCAGATGTAATTGCTTGATTATTCTGTTAGTTATACCGGTTTTTAATGATAGGAATGAATAAAACTTTTTTTAAAACAAAATCAATTTTCTCTTTAATCTCATGTACGTAAAGTAATTTTTATATTTTTTTTATATAAAATAGATTATAAAATACAATTTAACTTTTATTATAAAATCTTTCATGATATTTTTACCTTTTAAAGTTTTCTAGATAATCCAGGTTTTATTTTAATTGACTAGTATAGGTCTAAGTATTTGTTTAGTAATTAAAAACAGAACCAATTAGTCAAAGAGAAAATGATGTCCAAATGATTTTCGTAACACGTTTAGATTGTGTCATTTTCCAGACTATATCTATTTTCCGGGTTTTTATATAAATGATCCAAAAATATTTATTATTTATAAAAATAACCTAAGTTGAAAAATATATATCAAAATTACTTAAAATAAACAGTAAAAATACTAAAAATTCATGTGATGATCAACATCCATTAAAATTCCATCCCAATGATTGGTGTCATGCATAAAAAATGAATTTTTTTTGGTGTCTGCCATTCCATGACCGACACTCCTGTATTTTTTTAAATCCAATATTATATTAATATACGAAAATACGAGATTTTAAAAAAAATTTGGATTCTTGACATCTAATAGCCGACACCCTTTTTTTACATTAAAAAAATATTTTTTTGGGTGTTTGTCAAGCCATGACCGACAACAAAAAAATATGAATAAATTTTTTTTTTTGGTGTCTGCAAAGCAATGGTCGACACTTTCTTTTTTTAGATACAAAAAAAAATAATTTTTGAGTGCTTGCCAATTAATGATCGACACCTCTTTTTTCAGATACCCAAAAATAGTTTTTGGGTGCCTGCCAACTCATGACCGACACCTCCTTATCCAGATACCCAAAAATATATTTTTTGGGTGTTTGTTAACCCATGACCGACACCTAAAAATAAAAAAAATATTTTGATGTTTGTCATCTAATGGTCGACACTCACAAATAATACAAATAAAAAAATAAATTTTTTTGGTGTTTGACAAGCAATGGTTGACACCTATAAAAATAAGAATTAAAAAATAATTTTTTTGGTGTTTGACAACCAATGGTCGACACCAGCTTTCCCTCGTCTATATATATGACTAAGGTTTTGATTTTGAAATTGTAAGAAAAAAATATTTCTCTTATAACATAGAAATGAGAGTGTTTTCTTATGTATTATCAGATGAGTGTTTTGTTCAGGGGAAGAGTTTTGAAGTGTACAATTGAATTTCGGGATTGAATTATATACTGTAATGTATTGCCGAAGTTGAATTATATACTGTAATGCATTGTCGAAGTTGAATTATATACTGTTATGTGAAGCGACAAAAATGTGTCTTTAATGGTCGGACGACTTTTTGCACCTTTGAAGATTATTTGAGATGTCCAAAAAATATATATTTTGGTATCTGGAAAAAGGGGTGTGGCCCATGGCTTGACAAACTACCAAAAAAATATTTTTTTAATGTAAAAAAGTGGGTGTCGGCCATTAGATGTCAGAGACCCAAATTTTTTTTTTCAAAATTTCGTATTTTCGTATATCAATATAATACCGAGTTTAAAAAATACAGGAGTGTCGACCATGAAATGGGAGACACTCAAAAAATTCATTTTTTATGTCTGACACCAATCATTAGAATGAAATTTTAGGGGGCGTCAGCCATCACATGGACTTTTAACATTTTTACTGTTTATTTTAAATTATTTTGGTGTACATTTTTCAATTTGGGTTATTTTTGTAAATAATAAAATTTTCAAGTCATTTATATATAAAAAAAACCCCATTTTCCACATACTGTAGTTGCCTTGGGGGACAAAGTTCATTTAATTTCCACAGACAGCAATTGTCTTTGGTTTTTTTTTTTTAAACAAAGAATTTAGTACTTTTCTGTTTTGAAATTAATGTCTAATGGGTAATTATGTTAAAGTTAGGGACCTATGGTAGATTTTAATTATAATCAGTAGAGATCTTTAGTGAACTAAAAATTTAAAACTTTTAGGGGGAGCGCTGCTGCCACTCCTTGCGCCACCGCTGGACTGTAAATCATCATCAAGATAGAGAAAAATCAAACTTTAGTCTCAAAGTCAGGGTCATTGAACCCTCTACACCACATGTTGAAACAAACAATGTATTTCAAGTCTAAATTGTGGACTACATTTTCCTTCCATTTTCTTGCTCTTATCTCTTGCATTGACTGGATTCATTATAAAAGAAGCTCCCTTGTTTGTCATCAGCTGAAAGTTCAGGTACTTTGAAGCTCATACATTATATAATCTAGAGATTATATAAATATACCAAACGAAAAAAAAAAAAAAAATCACCTGAGAGGTCTCTTTTTAGTCATCAGCTGAAAGTACAGGTACTTTAAAGCTCATATATTTACATAATCCCTCAAAGATTTGATGTTTTTGGTGTCTACTATTTCTGGGTTTTTTCGGATCTTGCTTATTTTGTTCATTTCTTTAACTTCAAGAACGTGTTGTGTGGACTATTGAAGCATGTAAAACCATTATGCTTCCTTTTTTTTTTTTTAAGATTGACTTCTTTATTGATATTTGGATATTTTATCAGTATCGATGGTTTCATCTAGTTGTCCTAAACTGTCATTGCGAGTTGAATCGGGATAGGATTCCCCGTTCGAATTCAAATGGAGCTTGAATAGGGCTGATTATAGACATGGTTCAACTCTGCAAAATTTGGATGATACTCTCCCGAAAGGTACTAACTCTTTCAGTGACAAACTCGCGGTCAGTTTGGACTTGAAGTCTTTGGTGAAAAAATACATTGATGACATCGAAAAGACTTTCGAGTTGTGTACTGCCATTGAGGATTGCCTCATTAGTACTCGAAACAATCACGAAATTATTCAGTTGGCGGTTAAGTGTTTCGATGAAGAGGTCGGATTAGAAGTCGTGACTGACGAGAAGAAATTCGTTAAGACCATGGCAGAACTGAATAGGTTCAAAGCAGCTGAAAAGCCTTTCCTTGAGGAGTTACTTGTACTGCAAGGCACAATCTATGCACGCTAAGAATTGATGGTAGATGAATTGTGTGCTCGAAACAAAAGGCTGGATAAGAAATTGAAATCATTGGAAACATGGAGGATGGTGCCGATGCCTCGTTTTTCGCCGCTTTTGTTTCCGTGATGGCAGTAGCCTTGTCCATGAAGCCTGTAGTGACAGCTTTGGCTGGTGCGTTGACGATTGCTATAGTTCCAGCCTGGAAATCGTGCGACGGGCGTTGGCAGCAAAACGTGGAAAAGGTGAAAGAGTAGAAGTTAACAACTACAAGGGAGCACAATGCTCCACTTCGTAGTACGACGATCGACATAAGGGCGCTTGTTACCAATTTGGTAGAAAAGATCAAATCAGTGTCGAACTCCACTGATGTCGTGCTTGGAGAAGAAAATGTTTTGAAGGTCACGATGGATGTGATCAACGTACAGACAAACGAAATTACGGAAACCATCAAGAATTGGCTTTGAAGGACCGTTAAGTAGGGAGAATAGGTATATAATTTTGCAGCAGATGATGCACATCAACCGGAGAGCGAAGACAACCCTTTCGGAACTCTAGCAATGTGTTCTTTCTACCAACGAAATTTCACTCTTACTCGTCAATGAGTATAGAAATTCGATTTTGTATAGTATTTATTTTAGTTTAACCAATTTAATTTCAATTCATTTTCTAAAAATAAGTGTGTTGAAGAGAGAATATGATACTTACATTCATTTTTGTGATTACATGTATGATATGATGCTACTATTCTCCCATGTGATTTCATGTATGATATTTTTTGAAAATTTTGGGAACAAAAATGAAAAAAATCTAGAAATGTTATAATTATAATTATTCCAAATTTAATTAAAATATTAAAAATTATAATTTTTTTTTATAAAAATCGTAAAAAAATATATAAAAATTATAGCAAAATTTATAAAATGCATCAAAAAGATCATTTAACCATTAATTTTAACCATTGACCATTAATGACCCCTAGTTTTTTTCAATTAATGCCATCACGTGTCGTAACACAGCATGATTTGTGGCAAAAATTGATAAATATAAAAATCAATAAAAGTTATAGAAAAAATATAAAATGCTTCTTTTGGTATAATAATTTTTATATTTTTTTTTACAAATTTTATATTTCTTTACATTTTTTAGAATTTTCTTAGGATTCTATAAAAATTTACATATTTTTTTTCTATATTTCTATATATTTTATAATTTTACAAATTTTTTTATAATTTTTTAAATTTTAATAAATTTTAAATATTTTTTATAGTTTTATTAAAATTTAACAGTTTTTATAACTTTTATTGATTTTTATTTTTTATTTTTTTTTGCCACATGTCACATTGTGATTGTGACACGAGGTGACTTTAACTGAAAAAAATTAAGGTAGATAAATTTTATAGTCAATTGTTAAAGATAACGATCAAAGAACATTTTTTATGCATTTTGTCAGTTCAAGTACCCAATTGAGTGAAAAAAACTAAAGACTTAATTACTCTTTTTAAAAAAAGTTTGAGAATCTTTTTGATGAATTTTGAATGTTGAAATATCCAATTGAGCGTAAAAAAAAAGTAGGAACTTAATTGCTTATTTTGAAAAAAAATTGAAGGCTTTTTACACCCTTAAATAAATTTTTTTTACATTATTTTATTTTTATGTTGGGTTTTATTTAGATTTTGGACCAGATTTTATTCATTTATTTGGTTGGGTTTTATTTAGATTTTGGGGCAGGTTTTTATATCGGGGGTTTTATTTTATTTGGGTTTACCCGTCTGGCCAGATTTTATAGATTTGGGCTAATAAATATATTATTGGGATAATGAAGAGTTAATTGCACCAAACATCCCTAAACTATGACCCTCATTCTAAATTGGTCTGCAAAGTTCAAAACATTTTAATTACATCCTCAAATTATCAATGTTATACAAATAAGGTACTTCATTTACTAAAGTTGCTAATTTAATTGTTAAATGACACATCAAATCTTATGTGATATAATTTAAAATAATTTTTTAAAGAAAAATAAATGTTATAAAAATCTTAATTTGGAGGTTTTCAAAACGTGTACAGAAACTAATGTTTCCTCTCTCTCTCTCTCTCTCTCTCTCTCTCTCTCTCTCTCTCTCTCTCTCTCTCTTTGTTTTACTTTATTTTTAGTTTTTAATTTTAAGATTTATATGACAACATTTTAATTTACTTTAAAATTTTCACTTTAAATTATGTCGCGTGAGATTTTACATGACATTTAATGATTAAATTATCGATTTCAATAATGAAAGACTTAATTGATATAACATCGATAAGTTAGGGGTGTAATTAGAATATTTTTAAGTTTGGGGACTAATTTTGAATGAGTGTCAAAGTTTGGGGATATTTTATGCAATTAACTTGCTAATAAATATAACAAACTTGTTCCACTAGTTTTTTTAGTCAATTCAACTAGTTCCAGTTCTTTATATAATGACGGTTTCGAATGATTTATTCAAAATCCGATTCAATATCTCTATTCGGACCAATACACCTATCAATTCTCAATTCTCAATTCAATTGATTGGATCATTCAATCCAATCCGACTCCAACAACATTAAATTAATAACTAATCCACACATTGGGTTTGTTTGAAAGATAGTGAAGCCCTCAAAATCGTTACTTCAACTAGTTCCAGTTCTCGATACAATGACGATTTCGAACGATTTACTCAAAATTCAATTCAATATCTCTATCTGGACCAGTACACCCATCAATTCTCAATTGAATTGATTGTATCAGTCAATTCAATCTAATCTGATTCCAACAACATTAAATTAATAACTAATCCTTGAGTTTGTTTGAAAGATAATGAAGCCTTCAAAATATTTACTTTGATGCCTTCACAAAATCTATGATTATATACTAAATGATTGGTATATGAATATGATTTTAAGGCATGTATGGCTTAGAAGACACAACCCATCACATCACACATGTGTTTTATAGACATGACTGAATAAAAGTGTCTAGAAATTCAATGGCACATAATATTTTGCAATGACCAGGTGCATTTCCTGAAAACCTTGTTTTAAGCATTTTCAGGTTCCCCATATGCATAAATTATACACTATATATGTATGCATGCATGTATAATAATGTATTTGTCATGAGAGACAAGACATTAGTACAAAATAACAAAAATTAGAATTACCCATAATTCATTCCAACCCTTAAATAAGATAATAAACGTATTTCAACACGCTCGAACTTACGTTTTCCTGCATTGATAAAATTGTTAATACTAATCAAATTAAGACTCAATCCACATTAAGCAAAAGTTAAAAAGAAGGATGAATGGTTGAGAAAAATAGAGAAAAGAAATGAGATGATACCATGTCATTCAATGGCTACAATTAATAATTTTACATGTAAAAGTAATGTTGGATAAGGTTGTCGACATGAATTTTTTTTTTTTTTTTTTTTTTTAACTTTGAGAGGATCTAGACAATATTTCCAAACAAATGATATTTTAGATCTGTAGAAGTTAAATTATTTATACCCAAAAATGAGGATATATGTTTTGTTGTGCCAGCTCTCAGAAGGGTGTATGTATTATAATTTTTTACATTTATATATAATATATCTGCATGTTCTAAGCCACTTGTTTGACCATGGAAAGTGGGAGATAGATGAGCCTGTTTTTGCTGAAAGATTTAGCAGAAAGTCACAACTGTAGACCTCTCAATGCGTCGAACCCAAGTTAAAGGTCGAATGAATGGGCCGAATTTAAGTTTTTATGTCTACAAGTTTTTGTTATTAAATTAAGATATTGTCGATTGCAGGTTTGGAATTTTTAGATAAAAACATTTTAATATTTTTATAAGAGTGAGTATTTAATATTAAGGGTGTCCAAATTTTTATTAAAATCAAATTAATCGATCGAACCATTTAATCTGGATTAAACTTTCATTCGTAGAAAAGAAAATGCTCTAAAAGGCTAACACTAACTCTAAAAGTACCCTTTAGAATACATTAGTAGGCATTTTCAGCAGAGATGACCCCAAATCTATTGAACAACCCACTAGCCTTCTCCTTGATTTTTATACCTTGAGAAAAAATTTGAGAAACTCGAAAATTGTTTCGACTCATGTTGAGTTTTGGGTTTGTTTTATAGATTTCTTTAATTTTCGATTCGTAAAATAAAAATATATATTATTTGAGTTTAGACTTATTAAGGATCGGGTTATCTATTTAAGCTCGAAGATCCGTTTGGTATTTAGAAGGGTTTAGAAAAAAATGATCAAGTCCATAAAACGGGTTCTGACAGAAGAATAAGTTCATTTAAAATATAGGTCGAGTTTAGGCTTTAATATTCTAAGCTTCAGCTTGGTTTGACTCGACTTGTTTTCAAATTTAAAATATGCTATTTTTTCTTTTATTTTATATATGTTGTAATTTATATAATATGAAAATTAAATATACTATAATATAAATATTTAAAAAAACATTAAGTTGTTTAGTTTAAACTTTTAATAAAATAAAAAATATATAATAACTAAATATTAAATGAAAATAATTATACTTTTTAAAAAATTAAAAATAAATATGAACGGACAATTAAACAAGCTTGAGTTTATTATTTAAGGTAAAATTCTTCAAAGAATGCAAAACCTATACCCTAATTAGCCATGCTCAAAATAGTTTTTTTTTTTCTAAATTTTTTTAGGGTTTCTATCAAAATAATATAAAATTAATAATTGTGAAAATAGTATAAGTTGTAAATTAATTACAAAAAATAAGTTATTTTCTACAATATTATTAAGTGTCGTCAATTTATGAGGTCACACCATATTAAATTCCAGACACTCATCTGCCAATCGTTACTGTGTTACACGCATCCCACTAGCTAAGTTGATTTCTGAAAGACACATTTCAGCTTTACGTACAACATTGTTATATGTGCATTAAGTTACCTTAATCATCGTCTAACACGTTGGACACTTAAAAACACTATAAAAAATGTCCTATTTTCATAAATAATCTACAACCCAAACCGTTTTCATAATTAATTTTTTTATATATTATTTTGATTAAAAAAACCCAAGTTTTGACTTAATTTTAACGGTTAAATAATTAATTAATTAATCAATAACAAATACGATATTTTCTTTCTGTTCTTGGCGTGCTTAATTAATTAATTAAGAAAGGCAGTCGCAATTCTTAATGTTAAGCAACGCTGATAAATTACGAACACGCAATCAACTTTGTAGTCATCTAAATCATGCATGTTTCATTATTTTTTTTCATATATTATATAGAGAAATTTGAATAAAAAGCATATCTTAAACTTAATTAATTAAATTTCAAATATCTTTCCATGGTTTTCTGGTGAACGTGAATTAAAAACCTAACTATATATTGAGCTGAAATTATATATAAAACAATAGTCCTTCAACTATTTAATTTTATTTTTTTTCGACTATATTTAAAATGAAAACATTCAAAGCTTCAAAATAATTAGATGGCAAAAATAAATAATTAAATGCCTATTTTATAACTTTTTATAAACATAATTGTGTGACTCTTAATGTATTTTACCCTTAAAATAAATATAATTTTCTTTTCCTTTCTTTTTGTTTCCATTAATACAAAAGAATTCCATTGCTTAGTTGTTGACTACACAATGATATTTAAGCATAATAAACTTTTTACCCTATTGTCATGATATTTTATTTGAAAAGTTTAAAGTTTAATTAAAAGTTGTTTACTGAATCATAACTCAATTGACATTAATATTATTGTTTATGTAAGAGGACATAGATTCAAACACGTTGAAGCGCATTCATCCTCCTATTAAAAGGATAGAGAGAGACCATAAATAGTTCTAAAAAAATTTGTATAAAAAAATTCCACCAAAATTATTTTAGTATACACATTTGATGGGAATTTCTTCATTCTTAGACATTAGTGGATTCCATGTTTGCATTTTTCTTTTTAATTTCGTTTTCTTGTAAAATTCAATTGTGTACGGCACTTGCCTTACTGTCTTTTGAGCTGAAATTGACCAAATGAGAAAAAATAACCAAGAAAAATATAATTTGGATTCCACTTAGATTATAATACGTGATTAGATACAATAACTAAATGTGACTAATTCTATTCTTTAGGGCATGAGAATGAGGTGTTTAAAGGGGAGTTTGGATGGGCGGTGTGGTACAGTGCATTTAACTTATTTTTTGTCTTACGTTACAGTATCGTTATAGTATTTAATCTTATTATCACCGCTGTTTTTACATTAAGCACAAGTAAACGCACCTCCCATCTAAATCTACCCTAAAACGTAATCATGGTATTAATGATGGATGTAAATATATTTTCTCACTTGGTATGTTTATATTTACAATCATACACAAAACATTTCAAAGCTTATTCTAAGGGGAAAATAAAATACATAATTTATCACAACAAGTCCTTTGAAAATGAGTGTTGTCTTTCATGTATCAATATGTATATTAGCTATTGACTTCTAATGTATTAATACCTTCATGATAGGTATCGATATTTTCTTGCTAAATATCGATACCATACCTTTCTAGAAAGTGTTGTTAAATATAGTTTGAGGGGGTATTGATACATACATGCTAGAAACTTGTTTTTCAATTTTATAACACTTGAAAATATTTTAAGGATAACCAATTGAATTTTTGCAAATTTGATTAAGAGATTTTTAAAATAGTTTGGTATATCAAAACACTTAAAAATAAAACACACCTTATTCTCTTTAACATGTTCGTCTAAACACTTAATGTTGACGCGATTACTTCACCTACCACTGTTCTTATTTTTAACCAAGAGAACCACAGTTGAATTATCACAATTCATATTTAAATTCTTAAAAATATAATCATCAATTCTAAGCTCGATATAGAACTCTTCAATCATACACCATGTGAAGTTACCTTATAACGAGAGACAAACTCAATCTCCATGGTAGAGGTAATAGTCAAGGCTTGCTTTGAACTCCAAGACATAAAAATGTATCCAAATGTAGGAATCCTATGTGTTGACCTGATTGTTAGGATGTTCATCATTCTAGATGTGACCTCGCGCTAATCGCGTAGCTATTAGGACTTTGCCCTTCTATTGTAATTCACCAAAAAAAAAAAATCCAAATGTTGATTTTTATGAATCGATACACCCAAAAAAAAAAAAATCAAATTTTAGTAACCTCCAAATTGCTAGTTTGGCTATACACATGTAATCCTTGATCCTTTTAAGGGACCTCTTCACTTTCTTTGCAGTTCTCTAGTGGTCTAACTTAGATTACTCAAAGATTAGTTTTGGCTCTACCTTAATGATCTAGTCAAAGATTACCCAAAAAATAGTTTCGGGAAAAACAACCAACTGATTATCACATTTTACTAAGCACGAAGTTAATAAATCATTAAACTACTTGAAGTGTTGGGTAAGGTGATAACGACATTTTCCTGTAAGTTCAATTATCGAAATACTTCTCAACAGATTTATTTCATTGTAATTATTGCTCGACAATAATATTGTATATATGTAATTATCGAGGAAATAATAAACATTATTTTGAGGTCCACTTGAATATTTACTTTTGAACTAAATCTATATACACTATTTTTCTCATTATCTGAAGACTCAAATTATTCACCAATGATATTCAATAAACTCTTGACATGTTTACACTCTCCAAGTAAATCTCGTATACTAGCAAAAAGTTTAGTCTTTATGAACATCACATCAAAGCAATTTGATAGCTCCAATCATTCATAAAGAAGAATTTTAGCTTGAGAGCTAGTATCAATAAGTGCAAATGGTTCATCTTTATGAACAATGTAAGTAATGTTCATCCACCATAAATGAAAAAGAATGAACTCCTTTCAAATTTTTATAGTCATTACTAGTTAAAACGAGTATGTCACATATGATATGAGAAAATTTTATATAAAACAAGATATATACTTATGTCATAAAAATATTGAGGAAATTAAGCGTGCATCTTTCTTTTAATTAAATTTGATCCTCAACTTATCAAGTTAAATCGTTTTTTTAACGAAAATGCGGACTAAAACATTATTTTTTTAATAGTTTTGGCGTGATAATCCACGTGACAGTTCAAGTGTGTTTCTTGCTGATATGACACTATTTGTCTAATATGTCACATCAATAAATAATTTAACAGTTATAAAAATATTTAAAAAAAAAATAAAAAAATTCAAGAAATTAGCATGGAGTACGTGTTGATTGTGATATGGGCTGCCATGTTTAAAAATTTACGTTTTAGTCAGTATTTCCCTTAAAAAAAATAATAATTCGACTCTTTTTTAAAGATTGATAACAAACTTTAATTCTTTTTAAAAGGTTAAGGATCAAATATAACTAAAAAAGAGAGAGTAATAGTCAAATTGATAAAAGATGTAAATGTTATAGACTAAATTTGACATTATCCTATTATACTTTATGATGAACGATTAGATTATCTTCTTCTTCTTTTATAATTACTTTGAGTAGATTAAGAAAAAATATCATTTTTCTTCATCTTCAACCTTTTATCAGCCGACCCAACTCAATTTGAAATATTTATTACATTTTTTTTTAACTAAACACTGTTTTGTAATTTTGGGAAGTGGGAATTAGAATCGAAACCCTCTAATCAAGCAATTGCCATAAACATGAGAGACAAAAAAATCTTAGCTTTTGAGCATCCAATATCGTATAACCCATACTAGATGTGCAAACAGCGAACATGTTCCCCCACTAATATTATTTAACTATTTATTTATTTTTGCTTCAAGAAAAAAAAAAAGGAATATTAATGGATTGATGGGAGGATAAATGAAATTCTAAGTCGTGGAAGTTTGTGAAGTTAACTTAAGATGCTTGGGGTCCAAACTTTCAAAAGAATAGCTTCACATCTTTTAATATATACCCTACATTCTTGTTTCCATAATTAAGAGTTGAATTATATATTATTCTTTTTATTTAAAAAGCAAATAAAGTAATTTTATATATTAAATTAAAGAGTAAATTGATTCTTTTGTTAAGAATTTTATTTATTTTTACTGTTAAAAATTTGTCTACATACATTAACATGATGTATATATGACATGCCATGTATCATTGATTGATTATTTCGTTAATAATGCTAGTTTTTAACAATATAAGAGGATGAAATTTTTAATAGAAATGACTAATTTACTCGTTTTTTAGTTGAGGAAATAAAATGCAATTTAACTCCCAATATAACGATTTACGTTATACTTTTAATCAACTAATTTTTAGTTCGATTAGCATCGTTACTATTGAAACAATTTGTAGGGCGTGAATTTAAACCTATTTTTCAAAAAATGACGAGTAATTTAGAAAACGTACCTGAAATGAAAATTAAGTAAACTCATTAGCGAATTAGAAACTTCATCATGTGCTTTTCCAAATCCTTATAAAAACAAGAGGACTTTATGGTATTCTTTTCCACATGGACCAAGTAAAAAAGAGTACCAACATTAATGTGTCTTTAATTTTTTTGGTAAATTATAAGAGAAGTTCAAAACTTTAATAATAATATGATTAATGTAACTCGAACCCAAATCTATATCCATAACCATTCGACCAACACATGAAATTTTATGCCTTCTAGGATTTTAAAAGGACGGCTGCAAAGCTAAATCCATAACTGTGTGATTGTAAATTAAGACATGCAAGTAAAGATAGGAATATCAATGGGGGTGGTATGTATGGTTTTAAACCACCAAGGTGATTGATGAGATTGTTGACATAATCACTAATGGCCACGGGAATTTCTTTAATTAACTCGTGCTAGATTGATTGGATAGGATGATTTTGAATTTAAAATTTTTGGATTATTTTGATTTGTGTCAATTTTAAGTAAATATGGTGTTAATGGAGCCGCTAAGGACCTTTACTTCTTAAAATGGTGAAGTATCAAAATTTTTTTTTTTTAAATTGAAATTATAAATTAAAGTAATGGTACATTTACACTTTTAGCTTTTAAAATAAAAAATTCAACTTAATCCTTTTAAAATTTTAAAACGATATATTGTATTTTGACCCCTTAAAAGTTTATAATTCAATTTTACCACCAAAATAAATTTCTTGCTTCATTATTGATTTCAAATTCAAGTCATTTTGGGTTTATGTCAATTTATTCAAATTGTGTAGGGTTCAAATCATTCGAGGGTTTCGAGTCAAGTTATTATGAGTTTGGATCATTTCAAATTCAAGTTTTTTTTTTAGAAAAAGTTCAAGTTTTTTTTTTTTTAAATTATTTGTTTGGATCATTTCATGTTCAGCTTATTTTAGATTTGGATCCGTTTGAGTTTTAGTCGAGTTTATTTTAGGTTGGGTTTGAGTTTGGATTGATCAATTTAAAATTTTGATTCAAGTCGAAATTAATTGTAGCAGAGACGAAGCCAGAAAATTGTTTTAGGGGAATTTGAAGTTAAATTGTAATTTTTATGATAGTAAAAATATAATTTTTAAATGATTAAATCAAAATTTATCATTTTTAGGGAACAAAGTATAATTTTACTTTTATTAATTTAAAATTTTAAAAAATATCAAAAAACTAAATAAATTTTTTTTCATTTTAAAGGTGTCAAAGGCTCCTCAACCTCAGGATTCGCCCTTAAATTGTAGTGACTTCCAAACAATTTTAAGGATGATTTTTTAGGATAAAAATTAGTCAACGTCCCCTTCGTTGAATACAAATTTAATCACCATTCATAATATACATGGTAATGATTGATGGGGAAAATCTCTTTTAAATTTGGTTGTAATTAATGACTTGATCTTAGTACTTAAATATTAGATTTTAAAAAAAAATTAGCTCTAGTACATATTTAAAATCTAAATAATAAATGATGATTGAGTTTCAACTTAATTAATATGGATATTATTGTCAATGCAGAAAGACGTGACTCTGAATGCGTTGAAACACGTTATCTTTCAATTTATAAGTTAAAGAGGGATTATAAATAATTTTTAATATTATATAAAAAAATATATAATTAGAATGTATAATAAAATTATTCAAAAAAAAATTAAAATTAACCTTATTTAAAAAAATTAAAGCACCTAAATTGAAAAATACTAAGAGTTAGAGTTTTATATGATAAAAATTCTTTTAAAAGATTATTTAAACAATATTAATATTTGATTTAATGATATAACCATTCATTATTTTAAAAATAAAATAAAATAAACATGCGTGTATGGATAAGACTGTTTTAATTAGATTTTGTCATAAAGATACTTTCATTTTGCATGTTTCCACGTGGGCATTAGCTGAGTCTACTCTTTAATGAAAAATTTTCTCACCCAATGAGAAAGAAAATACGCTCAGGAATTTTCGCGACTACCAAACAACTGTCAAGAAATAAATCTGAAAAAAAAAAAATTTGGAAAGAAAAAAGCATTTATTGCACAAAATCAGAACCTATGTGGCGACACGTTTGCGTGAACGTTTCTCTTGAACTTATACACACAAAAAGAATCTTTCTTTGAGTTCCGTTTTAATTAAATCGAATTTATAGCGGATTGGGTATTAATTTAATTTATATAAATATTATTATTAATGTAAAAAATATAAAAATTTGAATGTGTTAAAATATATTATATTTTTATTTAAAAGTTAAAAAAGAATTATGAGTATTTTTAAGTGAATTGTTGTTTGATTATTAACATGAAATTATCATATAAATTATCAAATCAATATTGTTAAAAATTAATATATTAGTTAAGATTTAAAAAAATTATTTAATTCTTTCAAAAAAAATAACAGTAAAATTTAAATTAAAAAATATAAAATTTCATTATACTTAAAAAATTAATGAAATTGAGATTACCTGAGGATGTCAACATCTAAAAGAGATGCGAACTATAAATATTCATATGATCAGACGGTTGGGACGGTGTTTGGTGATTCAAGCTTAACCATCCACGTGTAATGACTTACACGCTTCGATATTTTCTTTCGTGAAAACCACATCCTCCAATTTCTCGTCTCCCCCTCCGATATATTAAAAAATTTATTTTCAAATTACATCCTAGGGGAGGTTGCAACTTAAAAGTACAAGAAATATTTTTTATTTAATTATTTCTTTTTTAAATATGAATATTTTTTAATTTTGATATTTTTAAAATCATAATTTGATTTTTTATTTTTTGATTGGACACTCATGAAAACCGAAATAAAAAATAAATATTTTTTCAAATAATAATCTTGAAATGTTGGATTTTAAATAAAATAAAATAAAATAAAAACTATTTAATTAAAAAATAAAAAAATAATTCAAGAAATGCCCCTTAATAATCTCCTTTGTAAAATACCATCTCCAAAATCTCTTAAATTATCGCGTTATTTTTAATTATTTTAATTAATTTAAAATTATATTTTTTCCCTACTATTCATCTTCCTCCATTGTTGGATACTATAAAAAGGGATTAAACCCTCCATTGATCTGCCATCATCATCAAGCAAAGCAAAAGCTTTCAAATCTTTACTCTCTTTCCCACAAATACAGGAAAAAAAAAAGGAGTTTTTTTATTTTATTTTTCCTTCTTTTTTATTTTCTTTAATTTTCATCAATGGCGTTGAAGAAAACTTTGGTGGAGAAGCTTTTCAATATTTCGAAAATTTCATCGCAAGCTGTTACCAATTGCCGGATTTCATCAACGACGATTCAAAATCGGATGTCGAAGAATGCCGGGAAAGCTACGACTGATATGGCACCGGATCCGGGAGATCGTAACGGTGCCGGTAATGGTGTGTTCAAACGGTTTCTTCATAAAGGATCTGCGGTTTCACCGGCAATGAGGACGTTACCGACGGGGAAAGATTTGATTGAGAAGTTGAAGGAGATTGATATGTCGAAGGATCGGATCCGTTTAGACGGGTTGAACTTGAACCCGGTCTTGACGGCTAAACCGGTGGTGCCGGAGGTGGCTTCGTTGTCGGTTCAGGAATTGAAGAAGTTATTAAGGGTGGCGCAGTTGGAAGCGGTGAAAACAAGGTTGATGAAGACAGGTAAAACCTGGATTTCGTATTCGGATTTCATTCGGATATGCGGTGAAAGCTGTTCGGATCCAGAACAAGGATTGCAGTTCGCTAAATCGTTAGACGAATCTGGAAACGTCATCTTGTTGGGAAACGTCGTCGTTTTACGACCCGATCAGGTACATAACTAATTCCCCCCTTTAATAATTTTCTCTTTGAAAAATATTCCTCTATTTTTGCAGATAAGATTCTGTTCTTGTTTTTTGCTTACAGATAACCTCAGATTTATGCATCTGGTGGATGGAAATTTAAAAAAATATAGAAAAAAAAATAAGAAAAAAAGATAGGTTCAGCACAAATTTAAATATTTAATCTTTTTGATATTTTTTAAAATAGAAATTAGAATCTACCGAAGACTGATATGGTTTTTTTTGTGGGTATTTTTGTGGCTTCTTTTTTTTCTCTTTTTTCCACAGGATTTTTTACGCACAGTGTTAAAGGTTTCCCAGGTTTGAGATGGTTTCTGAGAACTGAAGGACCCAAAAACAAGAAAAAAAGTAAATGCTTAATTTGTGTTAATTATTTGTGATGCTATTAGTGAATTAAGAGCAAACTTTTCAAAGTTATCAATTAAGGACTAAATTGATTATTTTGTTAAGTTTGATCTTAATTCACTTAGAGCTTCAAATAATATAAATTAAAATTAAGCATTTAACACCCCCCCCCCCCAAGAAAAAAAAACCCTCCCATGGTTCGACACTGGGATTACAAAGATCACATTTTTTTTCAGTGGGGGTTAAGGGGTAAAGGTAAAGCCATTGCCTTTACTCCTCCACCCCACTCTATTTAATTATTAAAAAAGTAGAAATTTTACTGTTAATTCATATAAAAATTGCTGTTAATTCATATAAAAATTGGATGACGGTGGGAAAGTGAAAGCCACTTGGTTGGTTGGCTTGGCTATGGGCTTCCCCCTTTTTTTTATTGCTGGAATAATAAATTTCCCATTTTTAAAAACTTTTTCTTGAATTGTGTGCAGCAAGTGGAAAAGAAAATGGAAGGGATTGATTGAGGGAATTGGGGATTGGGAATTAGGGTTTGTGATTGGAGTTCAATTTGTGTAATGAGATTGACCAAAGGAATAGCCTTTGATAAGGATAATTGGGAATTAGGGTTTTTTATTGGACTTCAAGTTGTTTAATTTTATTGACCAAAGGAATAGCCATTGATAAGGATAGACGTTGAAGGCTTCAACTTGATATAATTTTTCAACTTTTTATTTCTTATACTCAATGTTTTGGTTATTTTATTGGTTTTTTTTTTTGACAATTTTTTGTATTTTACCAAAAAAAACCTTAATTTTTTTGTATCTGTGATTGGTATTTCATGTTGTTTTTTAGCTGTCATAAGTGGAAACATTCAAAGGAAAGATGAAATTGAGCCATGTTTTACCCAAAAGTGTTTTTGTTTCAATTTGTTCTTATTACAGGTAGTAAAAGCACTTGGTGGTCTAATTCCTTTACCCGAACTCAGTCCGAATGACCCGAGAAGAAAAGAATTAATCGAGTTGGAGCAACAAAAAGCCGTGATCGATACGAAAGCTGATTCCTTGGTGCGTCGCGAACTCTGGCTCGGTTTAGCTTACTTGGTGGTTCAAACTGCCGGGTTCATGAGACTAACCTTTTGGGAACTCTCATGGGATGTGATGGAACCTATTTGCTTCTACGTCACATCCATATACTTCATGGCTGGATATGCTTTTTTCCTTAGAACTTCTAAAGAACCTTCTTTTGAAGGATTCTATCAAAGTCGGTTCAACTCCAAACAAAAAAAACTTATCGAGTCTCGAGGTTTTGATATCCGAAGATATAACAAATTGAAAGAAATATTTAATCCGAATTCATCATCCGAGCAAGCCTTTAAAACGGCATCGTTTGATCATTCCGATTAAAAAAGAAATAATACAATTTTGTTTTAGGATTTTAGGATGCGGCTTTTGTGTAATATTCTTCAAAGAGTCATTTTAGTTTTTTTTTTTTTTTTTTTTTTTATTTCTCCCATATAAAATATTGGGTCAAATTTATATTTCTATTGGATGGGATGTTGATCCAAATACGAATTTAGATAAATTGTTTTATAAAATTATTTAAAAATCGATATTCCTTTTGAGTTCAAATTTTTATTATTTCGATTTGGAATCTAAACTTTTGTTGTAAATTAAAATTTTTAACTTTATCCATTACAGATGATGTCATTTTTATATAATTCCACCTGTTAAAATTAATAACAATTATGGCGATAGAATGATCGCAACGCAATAAAAACATAGATTTTATATGAAAAAAAATTTTCGATAAAATTACGGATAGAAGAAAATAAATTCACAAATGCTTATGAAATCATTTAAAAAACGATATTCCTTTTGAGTTCAAATTTTTATTATTTCGAATTGGAATCCAAACTTTTGTTATAAACCAAAATTTTTAACTTTATCCATTATAGAAGATGCCATTTTTACATAATTCAACCTGTTAAAATTAGTATCGATTATGGCGATAGAATGATCGCAAAACAATAAGAAAATAAAATAAGAACATAGATTTTATATGGAAAGTTTTTTCGAAAAAATTACGGATAGAAGAAGAGAAATTCACTAATGTTGAAAAACGAATGATACAAAAAAAGTTTCAACTACGTCTATTTTAAGGTTGAAAAATATTATTCTAGTTAATGTCAAATATAAAAAGCATAATTCTATACAGGTTCAACTTGTGCGGCACGGTCTATATTCGCCCCCGCATTTCAGTCCTCGGCCCTTTGTTCCCATAAATTCTCTTATTTTGTCTCTATATTTTATTTTTTTAACAAGTGACGATTCGAGTCACACAATCCTAATATAATTAATATCTAAAAAAATATATGAAAAGTAATGGTAATTGAACTATCTTTTGTACCCTTTATGCTATTTGAGAAATTGGGTCAATAATGGAGTCCCCACATGCACTAACAAAGTTTGAACAAATTCCAGTAAGAACCAAAATGGAAGACAAATCCAAGTGGAGTGCACGTCACAGCCATTCCACCGAGTTAGATTTATAATTTTGGAATATTTTTATTATATATGGTGAGTATTTAGTACGTTTGTCATATTTGTGGAGTCTAAAAATTTTATAGGTAATGTATAAAATAATTTCAACACATATATATATATATAAGTTTAATTATATTGATAATCACTCGAGTATTAGTAAATTATATCAATAAAACTATTTTTTATCACTAATCGTTAAATAGTTACTTTTAATATTGATATAATAATAAATTTAACTCTCAATATTTACATATTATGTCAATCTATTTTTATTTATAAAAAAAATAGCCCTCGTGCTACATTTCGAGGTTTGGTCTAAGTATTATTTTTTACATACGTTTTTGTCATTGGTTACCTATAAGCTAATCAGAATTTAGTAATTTTTAACCACTCACATGGTTTATTTGTGGTAAAAATAAAATATTGTTTTCGATTATTTTGAAGAAATATTATTTAGTTATTACTCATCTTTCTAATTGTATACATAAATTTGTACTAATTACTCTCTATTTTATGTGTAATTTTTTTAGAACATATGTGTTAAATAAACTTTTTCCTCAAGATATTACACCGGTAACCAAACATAAATGTTTATAATTATCTAATTTTATCTTATTTTTACACGAAAATAAGAACAAATTGAAACAATATATAAACGTTGAGTGTTGAAGTTGCTAATATATCAATTCTAAAAATTGTCACGTCATCTTCCCGTTGATTATTCAACGATCGGTGACAAAAAATATCATATAATTAAATGATCAGAAAAGAAACTTATAAATATGGGTGACTACCGCTGTAACTTACCTCATATAAATACATTTGTGTTAATCATGTAAATATTATCGTTTTCTAGTCTTTTAAGAACGATCAAATAGAAGTTAAACATATTTTAAAGTGATTTTCATGCTCGTCACTTCAATTTATAATACAAAATTGAACATTTTAAAATCCGTTTAGAAAAGGTAATCACAATTTGAGCATTTAAACCATTTCTTTTTCAACATATTAGTGCAAGTAACAAAAATCGAAAAATTAAAAACTGACCCGAACTAAAGTGCTCAGATGAATTTTAATAAAATAAAAAATCGAATTAAATCAAACCGAATTATAATAAACTCAATTTACCCTAAAAAGACATTTCTTGGGTGTGCATATTTCTGTAATTTTATGTTCTTACGACAACGAGTTAGGTGAACCAGATCTCCTTCCACCTATATATATTAGTGGCCAATTACACTACGACATGACAACCCCATCAGGTTGTCATAAAAGCTGCAAATCACCCAATCTCTTTAAAACTTAACCACCTCCCTTGTGCTTTCCTGTTTGGTATCTAAAATCGATTTAAATTAGTCATATATGTTTTTTTTTTTTTAAAAAATAGAGTATGAAAAGCGCAATCAACCGGACACATTCTTTTCGAAATTTTCAAGAAAGGTTTCCAATTGGACATGCTTTCTTGACATATTAGTAAAAACTCGTTCAACTGAAAATGTTTTCACACACTCTCTCCAAGATCAATCTATTTGACCAATTAACAAAAACAAAAGTATATATGCACAATTTAACCTTAAAATCAAGATAAAATTTTGAAAGAATTAAAATTAATTTTTTTTTTTTTAAATTTAGATTATATAATTAATTTGAACTACTACTATTATTTTCATCTCTGAATTAATTTGACAAGAACTACTACTAATATTTTCGAATTTGATCAAATGAGCTAAGGTTTCTGTCTATCTCTTAAGTTTCATCTCGGAATTAAAAATATGATTCATATGTACACAAAGACGCAGATTATGTCTAAAAGGATATCACTTAGCTCGAACCCAAATAAATTTTGTAAACAAACAATCCTTAACAATCACGAAAATTCACCTTTCTTTCTTCTTTAGTGCATTACTGGGGAAGGTTTTACCCGGTCAGGCCGATGCTTTTACTTTATGTTAGGGTTAGGCCCCCAAAGCTTTTGGGACCCATGAAAACCGTGTCATAAAATAAGAACCTACCAAGAATCCGGCAACTGCTCTCTCCCTATAATTTTCCAACCCTGGGATGAGATTTCTAACATATTAAAATCATGATTATCATCATCATTCATTTTATCTTTCAATTGGCAATGCAGGAGGAATATCCCAATTTAGTCAACGTGCTTAATTTCAAATCAACCCTTTAAAAAAAAAAAAAAAAGGTGAAACATTAAAGGGTTTTGACTAATTTTACCAACATTTTAAATTAAGAAATAAACGTGTGATTTAATGTATGAGAAATATACGTTCATATACATTGACATTTTCAGTAGTTGTAGACTTTTCAACAAATTCATCACTTGTTTGAAAATTTGGAGTTGAATATCCTGCTGGAGCTTTTTCGAAAATCTATTTTTAAGTTCGAGCTATAATCGAGTGATTCGAGTTTGATTAAATTCATTAACCAATTTTTGTAATTGAATTCGATCTCGAGCTCAGTTCGATAATTAAGCTCAAGGTTAATAATATATATTAATGCTAATAACATATATAATTTAATAATATAAAAATATGAAAAGCTCGATAAGACTCATGAGTCGTTCGAGTCAAATATTACTAAGCTCAAATTCAACTTGATCAATAGCTCGAGATCGGCTCCATAATATCAAATCAAGTTAGAATTTTTTCGAGTCAATGTTTTATAAGTTTTTATAATTAAAAGGCTTAATGAAAATTTTACCACCAACGTTTGCATATTTTGTCACAATGACCCTAATTGTATTTTTGAGCTTTTTTGGCTATCAACTTTTGTTTTTTTTTTCTTTTTCAATCTGTTTTTTCTAACAGATTTAATAAATAAATTCAAGGTTTCAACATTTCTTTTCTTTCAAAAGGTTTCAATCTTTCATACTGTTTACTAAGAAAATTTTCTATTGAATTAATTTTTTTAGATAATTACGTTTATTTTTTTAAATTAAGAGTTATTTTTTAATCTAATTTATTATTTATTTTATTATTTTTCATATTTAATTATTTTATTGGGTTATCTAAGTAATAAATTACATTTCATTAAAAATATTCCAAATAGAAATTCCACATCATCCCCGTTAACTTTGTTAATGGTACTTTCATTAAATCTGTTAAAAAAGCAGATTGAAAAAAAAAACAAAGAACAAAGATTGATGGTAAAAAAAGACTCAAAATACAATTAGGGTCATTTTGACAAAACATGCAAATGTTAGTGGTCAAATTTATCATTAAGCCTAATTAAAACTACATATTATTTGGATTGTGAGCCTAAATATTTTAAGGTTGATACTAACTATATAAATAGAAAATGTTTTTTGTACCATATCGTGGGATATGATACCATTTGAAAGAATGGTACTATATACAAACACCATAGACAATTCGTGAACTCTTTAATTTAGACATTCAAGGCTTAAAAATGTAGTTAAAAAGATATTTGTTGCAGTAAAAAATATTTCTCATATTAACAACATCACCTTATTATAGCATTAAAAATAAGGTTGGATCGTATTAGCGTGTTACATATTTCATAACTTCAATCATAGGTGAAATTGAGATGATCCGCACTTTGAAGAGTGCATGAAGGAAATCTTGAATATCTTAATTATGTAAATTTAAATTTAGATGATGATAAAGAGCATATGTTAAATATTAAAGAGGAAATAACTCAACAAATATACTGTAAAATAGTTAGATAAAATTTTATATGATATTTATTTTTCTTATTATTTTTATTAATAATTATATTATCGACTATTTTTTTAGATTAACATAATATATATAATTGTAGTAATTAATCTTTTTTTAAATTATAAATTATATAACTATATAATTTTAATTTGTACTACTAAACATGATATAAAAAATTACGATATAATTACATTGCTAACCAAACTCGTCTAAAATATTACTATTATTTATAATTACAAGAGAAAACACACTAATAATTACATTTTTATTCAATAATGTAAAAATAGATCCAAGTGAACTTCAATGTGCTTTAAAAGTTTTTACTATAATGGCTAATGTTATATCATTAGTTGCTCTTTTTTACGTTGTTAAATATAGAAATTTGAAGTTTGAAAAAAAAAAATGTCACACTTTTCTTTGAAAATCACCTTTAAATCTTAATAGAATTGATTTCAGATTGAATGTCAAGTACTTTGAAAATTAAAAACATTAATAATTTCAATTAAAATCAATGACTTTCATGAGTAAAAATTATAAGTTATAGATTTAATTACAACAAAAAAATTTTTTTTACTCAAATAATACAAAAAATAACTATTTATTAAAATAATACACTCCCCCATTATTTATTAAAATGGTACACTTGGGGGAGTTGTGCTTCTTAGATAAACACCATATTGTGGAAAATCTAACACAAATTTTTTTATTTTATACCAAAATACATAAAAAAATATAAAATATTGAGTGGTGCCTCTTAGATAGGCGGCACTCAATTTTTTTTCATATATAGTATAAATCGGTAATTAAAATACGGGTATAGTATAAAAAATAAATATTGAGTGATGCCAATTTGGTAGGCGGGACCAATGGTGTCACACCTATGCCTATTTAAACACTCGAACTAAATCCGTTTAAACACAATTTTTTGAACAATGGAGCAAATTTGTTCAAACAAAGTAAAAGAGTTCAGAGAAGGAAGAAGGAAAGTTAATATAAAATTTTAACCGTAATTTTATTTACAATAATTTATTTGTTGTTAGAAATGGTATGATATTGATATTGTTTATTTTTTAAAAGATGGAAAATCAATTTTTTGTATGTGTTTATTTCGATGGAGAAATTTTGACAACAACAATTGGATGCGTATTTGAATGTCGTCAACAACTAGCAACGAGATTTAATAGAAATGCCTCGGTTGATAATATGAAGGCAAAGATTAGTGAAAGATACTACAGCAAAACAAGTTATTAGCGGCACTTTTAGCGGCGTTTGGACAGAAAACGCCGCAAAAGGTAAAGCAATAGCGGCGATTTTCCATAAACGCCATAAAAAGTAAAGCAATAGCAACGTTTATAGAACAAACGCCACTAAAGATCAGAGCATTAGCGGCGCTTGTAGGAAAGCGCCACTAAATGTCAGAGTATTAGCAACGCTTGTGGGAAAGCGCCACAAATAACTTAGAATGATACTACCACAAGTGCGAGTGGTCGCGAGCAAACCTGAGAATAATAGTCGCAACGTAAGGGGCTGAGTACGGTATCCAAATGAATTGCAAATTTAAATAACATTGTTTCAGTAACACGACTCAATTAATATTAATAAATTAACATGAATCAAGTAATTGCATCTCACAAACAACTTACGTTCTCTCCGGCTTGTGTCTCGATCATCTGCCGGTATATCGAAACTTGTTGTGACCTCTCGATATTCGGATTCTCACGTCATCTACAAAAAACAACTTGTTAGAACCAATTTACACAAAAAAATCAAATAATTGTTATAATTCTTAGATGTTATCACCTATTTATAAGTGAGAAAATGCATGGTAGGTGTTCAATATTGGGCAAGAAAGGCATCCGATACACGGCCCACGATTGTAGCAATATGAGGCACCCGTATATATTGATGGTAACAATCTTTGTCATTCGACAAAGCTCGCAATACAACATCACTAGTACTATCGAGCCCCAGCTATATTGACCCTCTTCATCAAAATCCCTTAAAAGGGGCAAGTACATGTGGTAAACAAAATTTGCATTTGTCGTCGGCATCAGTAAACCCCTTATGAGGTGCATGACATAAGCCCGAGCGGCACGCATCACCTCAAGCTCGATGGCATCATCTGCTAAGTGATAGAATTGTTCCCTCAGCCATGTCAGCCCTGTGAATCTCAACTGGCCATCATCGGATGAGACTTCTAATAAGTTATTACAGAGGCGGGTCGGATTAGATACCATCAATAAGCTCGTAACCGCCCTCTTGTTGATTGGGAGCACAAGTTGGAGTGCAACATCCTTTAATGTGATGGTACACTCCCCACATGGTAAGTAAAAAGTGTAGGTATCTGGCCGTCACCGCTCGACCAAAGCGGATATCAAGTCGTATCATAAATTAAATGTTCGGATTAGTGCAGTTGATCCAAATCCTACTGCAACCAAATACGGCATGATGCGTTGATCCGAATCATAATTGACGGTATTTACGTGACCTCTCAATTTTTGATACAGATGATTCTGACATTATTGAATTATCGAAATAGTTAATATAACCTAGTTTAATTTTGTAAATGAAATGAACTTTTTATAATGTAACAAATAACAATTTATTACCGCTTTATTAGCGTCTTTCGAAATGTGGTCATCATCGTTAATCAAAGAGTTCATATTCATATATGCAAAATAAAAAATTCGAGATTATCAATCTGTCAAAAGTAATTAATATAATTTTTAACTAATATTTATTACAAAGTTAAAAATAAATAATTTTATTGAAAAAATAACATTTTTAAATCCGCTACCCATGTGTATCTATTAGAAATAGCATGACATTGTATTCTACCGCTCCTAAAACCAAGAATCCATCTGTCATTCCAGATGTTCACATTAGCACCATTTTCAATTCGTTAACCAGAGCCCATTTCCAACAAACCACGAGCAACAAAGATGCTACGCCAGGTAAAAGAGGGGTAAGAGCCTAACCTAGCTAACATAAAATCTGACTGAGGATAGTATCTTACTTTAAGCACTTTTGATAACAAACAGTTTGGTTGTGTCCAAATTCTCCAACCTTGTTTTGCTAATAAAGAGACATTAAAACTGGCAAAATCCCGAAAGCCTAAACTACCCTCAACTTTAGGCGCACAAAGACCCTTTCACGTACACCAGTGAATACCTTTTAATGTTTTAGCATTTCTCCACCAAAATTTATTTAAAACATTTTCAAGCTTAGAACATAAAGAACGAGGGAAAAGGAAACATTTCATGGCATAAACCGATAAAACCTGCAAAATCTCCTTAATCATAGTGTCCTTACCACCCAAAGATAAAAACCGAAAATTCCAACTGACCAACTTACTTTTAAACAGATCAATATAGCAAGAGAATGCCTTCTTCTTAGCGCGACCCACCAGCATGGGTAATCCAAGGTATTTTTCTGGATTACAAGAAACCCGAATACATAAAGTGTCTGAAACAATAGCTCTGTCCTCCTCTTTCACATTGGAAACAAAGAAGACTAGTGATTTATCATAATTCACATGTTGCCCGGAAGCCCTTTTATAACACGAAATAAGCTGTTGAATATTCTCAGCCCCCTCTCTTGAAGCCTCACCAAACAGTAAATTGTCATCCGCAAAAAATAGATGATTAACAAACAAGGAACCTCTACCAATATTAACACCTTGCACAAGCTTACTCTCTTTAGCCTTTTCAAGGAGCACCGAAAGGCTTTCAACACATATGAGAAACAAATAGAGACTTAGAAGGTCTCCTTGACGAATACCCCTCGAAGGTACAAATGGTGCACTCAACATCACATTAATTCCCACCATATAACTGATAGAAGCCACACACCTCATGATAAGAGTAACCCAATCCAAATGAAATCCCATTTTAAGTAACATTCCGGTAAGAAAATCTCATTCCACTCTATCGTAAGCTTTGCTCATATCCAACTTTAGAGCAAAGTTACCTTTAACACCTCACCGTTTGGATTTCAAAGAATGTAAGATCTCATAAGCGATCAAAGTGTTATCAGAAATTAATCTATTTTGAGAAAACGCTTCTCGTGCTTCATTAATACAACCATTCAGTAAACCACAAATACGATGAACTATAGCCTTAGCAATTATTTTATATAATACGTTGCATAGACTAATAGTCGAAATTGAGTAATGTTTTTCGGTTTACTAACCTTGGGAATGAGAACTATATGTGTACGGTTAATCTTCTCCGAAGTAATATCTCCACGGATAACCTTTAAACAAAAAGATGAAACCTCTGATCCCACAATGCTCTAATAACGTTGGTAAAAAAGTACTGGGAAACCATCAATACCCGAGGCTTTCAATGGCGCCATATCATTCACAGCATTCCAAATGTCTTCCTTTGTAAAATCTTCAAGCAGCTTATCATTCATAGCATCCGTAATACTTGGATTCACACTATTCAAAATGACATTTGAATCATCTACATTAGAAGCAGTAAAAGGATTCTGGAAAAAACTTGTAGCTGTCCTCTGAATGTTATGTTCATCGTATACCCAAATACCGTCACCAGTCATCAAACCCTTAATTATCTTTGATTTTCTCTTAAGCGAAGCAGACTTGTGGAAAAAACTGATATTCTGATCCCTATGCTTCAACCAATTAATTCGCGCACACTGTTCCCAGTACCTTTATTCTTTATCCGCTTCGAAATTCAATTGAAAACGAATGTCAGCCTGCTCCAGAAGATTATCATCAGTTGGATCATCCATAACAATAACCTTGACCCTATCTTCCAATCTTACCATTCTTGCCTTGCGGTCTACTCGCAACTTCGAATCCCATTTCATAAGTTGTTGACCTAACTTTTCAAGTTTGTCAGGAAACGGATCAATATTCAGCTCCCAAAATTCTTTTATCAAATTTTCACAAGGACCCTCAACGCAACAATCAGCATTAAATCGAAACCTCCTTTTACCCCTTACACACCCGATAAAAACTATAGACACAGGCTTTATAAACAGTGGACAGTGATCTGACATTGAATGAGAAAGATGAATAATACTAGAATTCGGATAAATAGATCACCAACCTGAATTTGGAACCACACAATCAAGTCGCTCCCTGATATTTGTAGATTGGAATTTTCCACGTTCCTATGTGTACCAACGACCAATAAACCCCAAATCATAAAGATCACAATCTGAAAGGGCATTCCATAATTTTTGTATCTGTCTCTCTCCACGGGTAAGGCCACCAACTTTTTCAAATGAATAGGAGATTTCATTAAAAGCCCCAATAACTAACCAAGGAAGGGATTGATCAGCACCTAACTGTCGAAGCAAATTCCAAGAGGATGATCGATTTTGTTCTTCAGGGTGTCCATAGAAGCCCGTAAGTCGCAATCTAAAATCATTATCCTCATCAAGAACCTCTACATCAACATGATAATTGGAGAAACTACGCAAAGTGACTTGCTTTTGTGATTTCCACCCAAGCGATAAACCACCTTTAAACATTTTTCCCATTATGATAACCACAATACTATAGGATTTTTTTCCATTTTACGACTACTAACTTTTTTTTAATGAGAAACAAAATTTGGGGACGAACGACTCGTGTAACACCCTTACACCCGGTTCACATGTATAAACCCGGTATAAGAGTATTACATACAGTGTTAGAGAATTAAAAATGAGTATAACAAAATTTTCTTTCAAATACTGTGTAATTGAATTGTTTTACTCAAAATATCACAAAATAATCAAGTATAATCAAAATCGAGACTTCAAACCAGTTTGAAAATAATGAAAATGTAATTTTTACTCAAAACAGGGCAAATATCGATACCACCATAAAAATATTGATACCTCTGTTCGAAAATCAAGAAATATAGCTAGAAACTTCAAACTAACCCCCTGAAATTATATAAAAACTTTACCAATAAATCAATTCAGTCTAAAACACAATTCCATTCAAAATTCATCATCTCATTTCATAAGTTCATAGTATTCCAAAATAACATTTATAACCCATTCATTGAGGACATATAAGTACCATTTGTACATGTCATTTCACATAAAATAAATACACCTTGTCTTGCAATCTTCCAATGTTGATGTGATTTGATGAGAGGCACCTAATCCAACCTTAGCTTCTCGGAGGTCTTATACCTACGCGTTGAAATAAACGCGTTAAGCCGGTGAAGGCTTAGTAAGTACTATAAGTGTCATTCAGTGCCTCATCGAATAGTTCGAAGCAATAAAGTGACACTTAATGTCTCATCGGCCTAGCCAAAGTAAAGTGGTACCCAATACCTCATTGAATCTATCCGAAGTAAAATAATGACACCCAGTGTCTCATCGACTCAAGGTCGAAGTATCCTTGAACTCTTCCAATCCTATGGCATGCCAACTATATCCAACTCAGCCCAACTAGTTAATAGGGATTTTCAATTTACAATTCATATCACTTTCAATTTCAATTTCACTTTCACTTTCACTTTCAATTCCAATTTCACTTTCAATTCCAATTTCACTTTCACTTTCACTTTCAATTTTGATCACAAATTATTCAAATTCAGTTCAAATATACTATTAATTCAATATAAATTTTCATTCATCTCAATATTAACGTTTACCTTATTTTCACTTATTAAATATAAATATTGAAATAAACATTAAATAATGAATAATTCAAATTATAGTAATACAAATCAATTTAGCCAAATAACAACCAAATATCATAAACAATTAGGTACTAATAATTTTGGAAACCTTTGATTTATCCATTTCATTCTCATTTCTCAATTTCATTACATATCACTTTATATGCATCAATTTTTCATTTCTATTCATTTTTTTTACATTAATTTTCAAAGCTGTACATTTGAGTCACAGTCACTAAATTATTTATATCTTAAGCTACATAATTCAAAATTATAATCCGCTTGATGATTCTAAAATTAGACTCAAATATATTTTTACCATAAAAATTTCAGAATTTTTGCTTTAGCCAATTTATACAGTAAATTCTTTCAATTTACCCCTTCTCTGTTGCCTAACAGTTTCGACCTTTCTTTACTAAAAATTATTTATCTTTTAGTATAGGAATCCAATAATTTTCCCGTCTATTTATTTTGAAAATTGACTCATTAAGGAAATATCCATTTAAATTTCAGTCTCTAATAAGTTTTCTATATTTTTCTATGATTTTTCAAAGTCAGAACAGGAGAACTCGAACCTACTCTGACCTTGTTACACCAAATCAAATATATCTTAGAATGTACAATTCCTTTTCTTTCACTATTTCTTCCATATAAAACTAAACTAAATAAGCTTTAATTACATATTTAATTCAACCTCTAACTCTTTTTATATATTTTTTAGTGAATTTTCGAAGTTAATCTTCTGTTCTGTCCAAACTGTTTTAATAGACATGTTTTCTTTTTCATGTCTCTTTACACTAAATTTCATTTAATTACACATAATCAACACTTATAATTAAACATATCATTTTTATCATACTTAATCATAAATGTTAAAATTATAAACACTTTAATTTAATTAATTCTAAACATTTTAATACTTGTAGTACTTACAACTCTTGCAAAAAGCTTCCTTTCCCTCTTTGATCTTCTTTTTTCCTTTCTCTTCAATTAAGTCTTTCTCCTTCTTTTCTTTCTCTTCAACTTCATACAAACACATATAAGCTTAAAACTAAAATTCAATACTTTTTCATGCTAGATTAAAATTCAATACTTTTTCATGCTAGATTATGTAAATATACATGTATATCATGAAAATTATATCATCTCTTACCTTTGTTCTTGAATTCCCAAAATTCTAATTCAATCCCTATCCACTTTAACACTTCAAAGTGGACTCTATAAAGAAATTAAGGTGTCTACTAACTTCCCTCTATGCCTTTATTAAGGAAATTTCAAAAAAAATGGAGGATTTTGAAGCTTGGAGGGCTTAACAATGGTGAAGGGACTAAATTGGAATAAAAGCAAAAGTTTGGATGGAAGAATGATATAGACGGTTGGACTTTTTAAAGAGAAGATGATATTTTCATCTTTTATTTCCTTTTTCTTTTCTCAATTTCTCTAGAATTTTCCCTTAAAATATCTCACTTAATAAAAATGGTAAAATTTCTCTTTTAATCCCTAGGTCATCCAACATTACACATTGGTCCAAAACATTGCCTCCAAAAATATTTTTCACCAAATTACTCTTTTGCCCCTGTTTAATCACTATAATTCCCATGATGACTCATAGTTTATTTTGGCTAAATTGTTATTTAGTCTCTTATGCTTTCACACAATTATTAATTAATCATTGAATTTTCTTGACCTTTCTTATTTAGACTACACATTCTAATTCTTAATTCAACTCTAATACTATTCCAACTCCAGTTCAAAAACGCGGATGTTACAGTTCATAACTTGTTCTTGAGTCTATTAACCATCCGTAGGTTCCCCAGCCCACAAACATTCCAGCTTAGAGTACTCATAATGCCCGGCTACCCTGCCTAGTAGAGTCAGCCGAAAAAGTAACCTCACCATTAGATATATCAAAAACTTGAAGCACCCGTTGGCTTTTTTTCCCTTCCTCATGTTGAATAGGACTCCCCTCCTCTATAAAATGACGTGTCGAAGACCCAGGAACATTGAAAAGATTAGTCACTTGAACACGTGTAGCTTGGGCACCCGTTTTAAACATAGTAACCATTTGAGAATCAACAGCTTTATTATTCAAATTGTTTTTAGCCCTTGTATCAGTAACAGAAGCCCCAAAATCACTCTCAGTAAGATTTGTTTCCTCATCCAGTCCCTCAAAATCAAACCATCCACCTGTCGCAACCATGGCCTGAATCTCGTCGATCCCCTTCTTGCCGCCACTCGCAGAGAAGAATCCCAGCCAAACACTATTTTTGACGGCTCCACCCTCAATCTAATCGGACAAAAACTCTCGCCGTGGCCAAGTTTATCACAGATGAAACAGAACAGTCGAAGCTTCTCATTGAGAAATCGAGCATAAAAAGAACAGTCACCAACAAGAACTTTCTTCTTCCTTTTTAAAGCCACCCTAATGTCTAATTTAACACGTATCCTCATATACTGAGAGAAACCCAATGTACACAGATGGGCATTATATTCCAAAAACTTACCCAAAAAATCACCAAAACTCTTTGCCATAGATTTCGACATAAGACCTGGAGGAAGGTCATGGATTTGAACTCAAAAAACCGCAAAATGTAATCCAATAGTAAGAGGATCTTATTCTTTCCAATTTTATGGATAAGTAAAAGGTGGTTATTAAAAAACCATGGTTGCCCCTTTAATGCCCTATTCATATCCACAGTATGAAAAAACTTCAGCACATACCTTTTTTCACCAATATCTGATATGTATATACCTCCAATAGGGTGCCACAGATCTGCTAAAGTATTTCGTAAAGATGGAAAATGTACGACACTGTAAGTGAGACAAGTGCCAACCAACGACAATTCCATATCACGATCAACAGAATGTGCGTCTTCATGAAAAGCATTTTCCTCTTCATCATCTAAGAGACGAAGATTAGCTATATCCCTATCCATTACTACCAAAGGGTAGTCAAAGTCGTGAAAAATTCACAGAAGAAGACAGAAAATCCATAAAAAGAAAAAAAACTCCAGAAACAAAAAGAATAGAACTAGAAACCGTGCC
Organism: Kokia cookei; assembly: GCA_039519145.1. Taxonomy (NCBI): domain Eukaryota; kingdom Viridiplantae; phylum Streptophyta; class Magnoliopsida; order Malvales; family Malvaceae; genus Kokia; species Kokia cookei. Next base: position 43,250,493 of record CM076903.1, read on the forward strand.
ACTAAGAGCAAAGAGAAAACGTGCCAGTAAGAGCAGAATTCAAAATAGTTTTTAATCTTTGTCAAAAGAATGGATTTTATTGAATAATTAAAACATCTTGAGAAATAATAAATTATATAAAAGTAATAAATTACAAAGGAAAAAGAAAAACATACCTTCCAATTTCAAACAAACAACCTAATTTAAACATAAATTAAATTAATTAGAGAATTTTATAAAATAAATGAAAAACAAAAAAATTATAATAACATACAAATAAAATATATAAACACTATAAATAAGGATTTTTTTACAAAATTAATACAAAAAAAAATTTTAATTTAATCAAAATATCAATCAAAAAATAAAACATAAACATACCTTTCAAAAACCCTTCTTTCTTTTACCTAATTTAAAAATAAAATAAAATAATTAGAAAATTTATAAAATAAAAAAAATATTATAATAACATATAAAAATATAAAAACTATAAACTAACTAACAACATAATACAATATTTAATCAAAAATTAAATTATAACAAACAACATTTTTAAAATAAATTAAAATCAACAAAATTTAAAATTAAAATTAAAACAAAACAGAACCCTAAACTTAACATTTTTTTATCAAAATAATACAACAAAAATATTAAAATACCATACTAACTTAATTTTCTTACCTTTCCTTCCCCCCTTCCTTCCTTCTTCGCTACCGATTTTCCTTCCTTCTTTTTCTCCTTCCTTCATTTCTTTCTCCTGTTGGCTGGTGTGTGTGTGTAAAACAAATTTTGGGGACCATTTTAAAGGTCTTCATAAGCCCTCACGAGCATGTTTTAGGGTTGTCCACAATGTAAGGAAACGATAGGTGGCAAGGGAGCAAGGGAGTAGCAGTCGACATGCTGGGGGAGTAGCAGCTTTGTGTTGCCTGTCAGGTAGGCATCACTCCTTTATACTATACTTATATTTTTTTTATCGGATTTATACTATACCTGTATTTTTTCTTAATTTTTTAATATTAAATAATAATAATAAAATGTAAAAAGGAGAAAAAGTTGTCAGATTTTCCACAGTGTGGTGTCTATCTAAGAGGCACTACTCTCCCAAGTGTACAATTTTGGTAAATAATGAGAGAGCGTATTATTTTGGTAGATAATTATTTTTTTGTATTATTTGAGTAAAAAATCCCAACAAAAAACGTTAAGGTTTATTTTTTATGATTTATTTTAGTTTTTTTATCAAAATTAAGGTTACCGATAGCAATGACTAATTTTCTCGTCACGAGTGCTATTCAAAGAGATAAATAATTTATCACAAAATGTACTCCATTTTCATAAAAAAGAATTGGACCTTAACCAGGGTTTACAAAATGAAAACAACACCATCACTAATGAAACATTGCTTTGTCAAATTTATAAAATTATTTGGATTAAGATTGAAGCCTCAAGAATCGACTAATTTAGCATTATTGATATTATTCTATATCTTACCATTGGTTGCTTGTAAAATTAACTAATATAAATATAGTGTTGTTAATACACAATATCAATGGAGGTCAAGATGGAGAAGGAAATGGTGTCTTGGTCCAGAAACAGAGACCAAGCTCCCTCCAAATGGAGTGTTTGGGGTTACTTGAATCATGGTTATTTCAAGTCGGATAATCAGATCAGATTCTAGATCGAATTATTATATATTTTATTATAATTGTATAACAAGTGTTTATATTATTTCAAAAAATGATTTTTGTGGGAAAAACATTATATTCCATTGTCTAATTTGCTTTAAGAAAAGAATTAAAATACTATTTGGTACATGATTTTTTTTTCAATTTCATACTTAAATTTTTTTTGTTCTAATTAAGTATTTTAACTTGATTTCTTGGTACCTAAGTTTTTTTTTGTCTCAATTAATTAAGTATCTAGGTTCTTTTATTAGATCAAATATGTCAAACATTTATAAATTATATAATCTCTGTTGGTTTAAGTACCAAATTAAATATTAAAATCAAACCCAAATACTAATTAATATATTAATTGTTAAAAGAATAAAAATTGAGGAGCAAGGGGAAAAGATTGGCCCAATTGAAATTGCAATTGATCCAAAGCAATTCAACTCTTCATACAATTTATAGCTGGGTTTAGTTTTTTTTAATTAAGCCCAATAATTTCTAAAAAATATGGTTCATAAGCAATAATCAAATTTTATTTTGTCATTGGAGACCCATACCTCATACTTAAATATGGTAAGATTCTAATTTAGATGTGTAAAAAATGTCAACTCATCATGAATATAGATGGGTTTAGTTTTGGAATAAGCCCAATGATTTCTAAAAAATATGGTTCATAAGGAATAATCAAAGTGATCAACACCTCAAAATTAAATATACTATGACTCGATTTTTTTTTTGTGAGAAGAAATCTATACAAACTAATTACATAGTGAAATTTTGAGTAAGGTTAATACTAGCCTTATTAATAGAGGAGATTACTGGAATTTCTTTAAAAACTGTCATATCTTGACCTGTATTAAAAGTTAATTTAGTCATGTAATCTGTAATTTCATTTAATTCTTTGGGAATGTGTTCCACGACTCAGTGCCCAACCTTTACTTGAATTTGATGAATTCTTTTAATAAAGGTAGAGTTTGAATTGGTCGATGAAAATTTTTGATGACTTTAATCACCTCCAAACTATTTACTTCAATCATGATGCCCTTAAAACTTTTATCTTGAATAAAGGACAACCCATTAAGAGTGCCCCACAGTTCAACCTCAACGACTAAACTTTCACCCAAAATCTATTATATCCCATAATCCAATCCCCATTTCCATACCTTATTACTCCTCCAGCAGCAGGTGTGTTGAACATAGCTTGAACCACACCATCAGTGCATAAATTGATACAATTCTCCGGCATATGAAAGATTGGCCTCGTGTTTGCTATCTAGATAGATCTTTCTTATGAAAAGAGGCATACTATTTTTACTATTATAAAAATTACAATTTAATTTCGCTCCCTTAAAAAAAAAAATTCTATTATATCCCATAATCTAATCCCCATTTCCATACCTTATTACTCCTCCAGCAGCAGGTGTGCTGAACATAGCTTGAACCACACCATCAGTGCATAAATTGATACAATTCTCCGGCATATGAAAGATTGGCCTCGCGTTTGCTATCTAGATAGATCTTTCTTATGAAAAGAGGCATACTATTTTTACTATTATAAAAATTACAATTTAATTTCGCTCCCTTAAAAATTTTTTTCTAATTTCATCCCTAAATTAAATAATTTCTAAAAAATATGATTCATAAGCAATGATAAAAGAGACCAACACCTCGTAACTAAATACGGTAAAACTCGAATTTGGATGTACATGAAATGTCAAATCACCATGAATTAGAGAACATCAAACAAAATTGATGTCCCAACAAAACTACTTTCCCATTTATAAACCAAATTGAGAAAAGAGTGATATGATCCAATGGTCCCTCAAGATGTTGGCCCTTTTAATACTATCGTAAAAAGATGGAGAATTATTCAACTTAAGATGCCAAAAAATTATCAATTTTTGTCCCTTTTCAATTCTCTGTCTACCACAATAAATGATGTTGGTCGAAGTAAGTTGATTCATGCTTGTGATCAGAGTTCAATTTGCATGGTTGCATGTGTAGTGATGTAGTGTGTGAGTTTGAACTTGTATTGTATAAAATCCAAGAACCTCTCTTATTTATTACATTTTTTTTCCATTGCTAGATTCTCAAAAAGAATACTTACCATTCAATAAAACAAACCAATTCTGTAAGATATTTTAAGAAAAATTTTAGATTCGAATCGAGTCGAGTGTAAAATTTTAAATTCAAGTTTTTGAAAGAAAGATGGATAGAACATAGTTGGAGTTAGAAGAGCCTTGGCACTCTAAAACTCTACAAAAGTTTTAAAAATTTTATTAAGCCCTTCAAAATTTTTGAAATTTCTTATTTCACTCCTAAATTTTGTGAAAAATTTTAATTAGACTCGTTGAATTTTTTTGAAAATTTTAAGTAGACCCTCAAACTTAACATCAAGTCTTGCCTCTAGTAAAGAGAAAACATAAGTGAGAAAGTTTTTCTTGTTTCAGAATTCGATGCGACTCAAATCCAAACATAATCAAAACCCAATAGGTTCTTCAAAAAGAAAAAATGTAAGTGAAAATACTTTTTTTTTTTTTTTTTTGAATTTAACGTGATTTAAATTTAAACATAATCAAAATCCAATATTTCTATTCGATACCAAAAGATTTAAAAAGAAAATCAATGTAGCAAACAAGTGCTATGAATTAATTTCTAGGAAAAAAAAATGTAAGAGAGAAAAGGAGAGGAATATCATATGATTGAAGTCTTCAATTTTCCATTGTCTTTACAAATTAAGAAAAAAAGGTCTTTTTTTTTTTTCCTTCCTAAAATCAAATAAAAATCCAAGAATTCTCTCTCTTTTCTAATCACAAATATTTATCTTTCCCAATTTCCCAATTTATGCCATTTTTTTCCCTATTGTGCTCTAAGCATAAAACATTTAATTGAACTTTTCAAAAGAATTCATTAATACCCTCAAAACTTTAAAAATTTTAATTAAACCCCAAAAGTTTTAAAATTTCTTTTTCAAGCCTCAAAATTTTCTCAAAACTTTTAATAAAAATCCCTTAAAAATTCTAAAGATTTTAAGTAGATCTCAAACTTAATGATACGATCCGCCTAAAAAGGAGAAAAGATAGATAAAAAATCTTCCTCCAAGATAATCGAAATTCAAATAAAATCGAAACCCAATATTTCTATCTGATGCCAAAACAACAATAGAACATCACGAACAAGAAGCTGAAAGAAGAAGAATGTCATATGGTTAAAGTCCTTATTTTTCCATTATGTTTACAAAATTCCTTTAAAACAAATAAAAACCCAACCCTAAAAAATGAACTCTTTATCACAAATCTTTGTCTTTCCCAATTTCACCATTTCTGCCAATTTTCTTTCTTCTGCTCTGAACATAAAATTTCAAAAACAAAAACAGAATAACCCCATTTAGAACAGAGTTTAAAACCCAAGCTCCAATGCCATTACACCCACCTTTCATGAAATGTAACGTTAAAACTCCAACATGACACACCAAATTGCAGCTTAATAACACGATTTGACAATTGAGGACGAAAGGGAAACAAGCACTTCTCAGCCCGATCGCCGTCCAGAACCGGTAGCCGTACACGGCGGAGTAAACGAGGGTGGTGAATAGAATAGCCAATACTTGAAACGATTGTGAGAATTCAAGCCAAATGAATGACATAATGGTTAAGATGGAGTTGTTGAAAAGGTGGAAGAAGGTGAGTTTTCTGGTTTTAAAAATGGAGAAGATTGTACGGAACATATGGAGGAACCGAGAAAGGTAAAAGATGTATGACCAGAAAAATACACGGCCGGAGGGACGGGTTCCGAGTGGGAAACAAAGAAGCCATTGAAATGGGGTTTTCGTTCTCCGCCAAAACCATCTGGTTTCTTTTATTTCTGCGGCGGCGGAAAGGAGGATTCCAGCGAATATGATAGCCGAGGCAACACTCATCATCAAACTATGCAACGCCGGGATCGGACCTAAGGAAACCGGTTTCCCACGGCGGACGAGGAGGTATAAAAACAGATGGGTCATGACGGAGACGATAAGGTAAAAAGCAATAGACGTGACGAGGAACGACCATGTTGAACCCCATGATTGTGTATGACTCCAACGGAAAGCAACAATTGATGGGTGTTGGGAAAGGTAATACGTCAAGCTGGCGATCATAGCGACGACGATGGAAACACAACGGCGACGGCTTATGATCGACGGTGACGTGGGCTCCGGTGATGGATAATTTAATTCTAATTTTTTTAATCACATGTGTGCCAAAAGATTAGAGGGGAAAGGGTTCGTTATAATGTCTGGTTGCTATTACGCTTTGATACTCATATAGTTCTCAATGTTGGGAGATTAAGGTTGTTGTTTTGTTGGATGAGGTGGTCGGAAATGATTTGTTACACGTGTGAATTGTTTTCCTTACACGTGTGATTATTAAAAAACCTACTTTTTTTACTTGGTCAAAAGAATAATTAAAAAAAAAAGAATTTTTATCTATGTGTTGTTGAAAAACAAAAATAGTTTAAAATACATAGATTAAATTGTAAGGTCTTGTTATCTACAGTAAGGTAAGAGAGAGCATTTTGTCCGTTTAAATTGATTAAACTAATTAAATCGATGTAGATTTCAATTTGGGTGATTTTTTTTAGTTTGTTGGTTTTTTTAGTCAGTGATCGGTTTTTTAATTTTCAAATCAATTCAATTCGAAAAAATTGATCTAAATTGAAAATAACCCAATTATAAATCAATTAATTAAAAAATTAAGTCAATTAACTGATCAAATCGTCCAACTTGAAGTCTGTACAATTATGTCAGCTCTTGAGTTATAATTTGATCGAGTCGATTTTGTAAATAATAATTAGTTAAGTTGATTTAATAATAAAAAAAACTAAATCAATCAACAAAACCGGACGCTACCCTACCATAAGGACAACTTGTATTTGATGTGTTGAGAGAAAAATAATTAACACTTTTTTATTTTTAACACATTAGATTCAAACGGTTCATACGATAAATACACATGTTTATAATTTGATCAGTGTGTTTTGAATATACTTCATGTTAGATCCAAATTAACATTTGACATTTGAATTAATCACTAGACATCGAAAAGACCTAATTAGCACAACATTGATATTTTGACGATCCGATTAGAATATTTTAAAATTTAGATATCAATTTATAATTTGAGCGATAATTTATTGACACATGTACAAATTTTACTTGAATATTATAATGATGCTTTTGTTAAAGTTTAAATTCAAAGTTTTCAATTTAATTCACGTGAACCAATATAAATTAGCACACTTATCATATGCTTTTGTTAAAGTTTAATTTTAAAGCTTTTTTCTTTCCATTTTAAATGTGTAAAAGATTGTCTAATTGTATAAAAAGAAAATAAAATATATATATCTCAAATTATTTGATGGCATTTATGAAAAAAATTATCTCATTATTAAAAATGCAAAATTTGAAAGTAGCGAAATTAAAAATAATAAAATTATAGTTGATGAATTAAACCCGTAAAACATGCAAATTACAAGGACTTTATATAAAATTAGACCAATAAGAAATCATTAATTTATGTAAAGTGAAATTCGATTCAATTAGTAATTTAATATATCGAATATTATATCAAATTAAATGAATATATACCAATTTTTAATTGAAATGACATTTTCAAAACAATGAAGTGAGCCTTGGGGAACCTATAAAAGTCAATTGTGTCACTTTTGAAAAAATAATATATTTTTTAACAATTTTATTATAGATTTTGATTGTATTTGTTCTTTTTGATAAAATGCTTAAAACTGTTCATAACTCTTTTTTAATCTATAAGTAGAAAGATAATACATTTCAGTGTACTCGAATCCACGTCCTTCAATATTAACAATAATATTCATACCAATCGAATTACTTTAAACATAGCTTACGAAATAATAAATGTTTACATAAATAATTATGTTCGATGATGCTCGTGTTCCAATTTTTTTAATAATATGATTTGTATTTTTCTTGTTTTACTTAATTATATATTATACTTGCCAACCCAGACTTTAAAAAAATATTATTGTCGGGTCATGCATGACATGATTATAAATAAAAAAAAACATATTTTTAAAGGAATATATTGTGATTAATAACAGCCAGAAATGATAAGAATGCATAGATATGACGAATCGTATAAATTGAAAGTAACTATAGCATTAGAAAGAGTCAGAAACAAACCAAAAATACATTGTGTTGATAAATCACCGATAATTGCAAATATTGCCACCGTCATTTTAATTTAGTGACAACTTTGGTTGACCAAAAAATATTGACAATAATCCCTCGTATCAATGATTCACGAAAAATTAAGTCTTAAATGATTTATAATTCATAATCATCTCAGAGTTCAATTTTGTAAACACCATCATATAGTGCTTTATCATGACAAGATCTTCCAAGAATGGTTCTGAATAAATCTAATTTTGATAAATTCCATGTATATGCAAAAACACGACTAAAACCAAAACAAAAAACTAAAACTAAAATCACCCTTGCTTTCAGAGAAAACAACGTGCCCTAAAAGCATATACTAAAACAATCACTCCTTTCAAAGGAAAAAAAGAGTACACTATTACAATTAGCCCTCTTGTAATGAATACTCTCTACAACAACATTTTGCGACAATAATTAAATTTGTTGTAGAATTAATTTTTCGTGTTTTATTTTTATCATTTATAATAACTTTTGATCTATAATAATAGACATAAAGTATGAAGTACACTTTACACTAAAACAATCGAAAGCAAAGATGAAAACAAAAACCCAAAGAGAGAGAAGGGGAGGACACATTTAAATTTGATTATTAAAAAAAAATACATGAGGGAATTTGATTAAGTTTAAAATTTTAAAACAAAACTTAATTCTACCAATAATTATTGTCTAATTTTTAAATTAAAGAAAAAACGTGTTTAAACACTCTCGAACCTACATCTTTTTAACTACTACAATAATAATGATGCTAACTGAATTAATGTTCAACTAACAATTTTAATTGTTGTATTAACACATAATATGAAAATTTATCATTTTTGTTGAAAATGAATTAAACAGAAAGTAAAATGTCACATGCATTAATAAAATACTCTGCCAATATTTCATTTCCATGTCAAGGAGTGGTTGGTAAAACTGGAAATGGATTTTTTTTTTTTTAATTAAGTTCGAATCTACTTTAATATCACTTTTAATCCGAGGAAAATTGATCTCAAACTGTAAAATGAATGAAAACATTTGTGATTATAAAAAAAAAAAATCATTTCCATTTAATTTGATATTTGTTATATCAAACTAGAGAATGTGCTTCAAGCCTAAGTAAAATAGTAAAGTCAAAGTTCAAATTTTGTTCAACAATAATACTTGGTATAAATCAAAAGACAACCCCAATTAATCATTAAAAATTTAAAATTGATTCAACTATTAGTTTAACCAATTTTTAACCTTATTAAATTGATCTGTACTGATTTTTAACTCAATTAATTTAATTTTTTTTTTTTCTAAATCAATTTTTAGTCTAATTACTATGGCCGATTAGTTTATTCCGATTTAAATAACATTGGTATATCCATTTTGAAAGGTACCCCCACTTAAACTATCGTCATTTAGCTAAAATATTCTCTACATTAGCTCATCCTCCCCCACAACAAAAGACAATGCATTAAACATATGTTCAATCTGAAATTAAACATCAGCCACAATATATATAAATTATTTTATTTTCCTTTTAAATTTGTATTTTAATATTATTAGATATATGTTGAATCTTTGGATTTATAATTTTTAATTTTTCAGAATTATATAAAAGTATAAAAAGATTAAAGTGTTATTATAATAATATTAATTATAATTTAAAAGAAAGAGTATTTTTGTAATTTCATAATTAAGTACAAGTGAACAGATTAAAGATGACACAAATTCAATAAAATAGTTTAATAAAAATATTAGATTATACAAAAGAAATGAAGAGGTCAAAAAATGGGGTGATATATGCATTTTGACCTCGATTCAAAATTTTTAACATAATTTTCATTATAACTTCTTATCATATTTGCTTTTTATTTTATTTTATACAATAACAAGGATTACCCATAGTTCCTTCCCAACTCTTATATAAGAGAATAATGCGTTTCAACGCACTCAACATAGTTATTATATCTAAATAATTAGAGGCAAAATTAAACCTTATAGAACATAAATGGAACATAGTTTATTTGAACGGTAATAATTTTGGACAAGATTCACATATGGTCAGTAAACCAAAATAAATCTACATATTGCCTACATATGCTAAGATTGAGATTCTAGAAATTTTGAGATTTTAAATTTTAATCTTATTTTATGTAATTTTTTTTTTTTTTTTGTGAATTCTCACTCTAAATTTATTTTAATTTAAACCCGGATATGTTTCGATTATCGATGAACTCATTTATACATTACACGGATAAAATTCCAATTATAATTATAACATTTAAAAGACAAATCATAGAAGAGGAACATGAGTACAAGTAAGGAATCCTTCCTTGACAAATTCGGATCGATGTCTCTTTCTATAAGTATGTATGTATGTATGTATGTATGTATGCATGCATGCATAGTTTAATATTTGAACTATTTCAAATTAAAGGCCGAGTGGCCCTTTGTATTGTAGGAGATGCTGATTGATTATGCTCATTGATGATTTTTTTTGTTTTTTTTTTTGTTTGGTGAAATGATTTTGCCTTGTTTTATTATGGGGTCCAAGGGTTGTTTGATCATTGATGAATGGTGTAGGTAGAGGCAAAGGGAGTGGCGTACGCACCTCAATGGTCCTCTTAAAATAAAAAATTATTATTTTAATTAATCAAAATTTATAATATTTTAAATTAATATACAATGAAACTGAGATATAATCCCTAAAAAATGTCTATTTGAAAACTAAAAGATATAAGCTAATTTTCATAAAAATATAAAACTTAATCCTCAACCCTTTAAAAAATTTTAACTTCACACCAGGGTGTGGGTTATTTTATAAAATGCTAAAACTTTAGACATGTGTTTAGCTACTTTCGCTAAAAGGAAAATGATTAACTTGGACAAAAAAATATCCAAGCCCTAATATGGAAATAATTGTTTAATTCATGCCCCGATACGAGAACATTCACCAAGTTTAAAGACTAACTTTAATCTAAAAAAAAAAAAATCAATCATCAATGTGAAAATAATTGTCAAGTTGAGATTCAAATGGTGGTTTTAACCATTTTATATAATTAAGAGTTTTAAGTTAAAAAAATGAATTTATAAAATCATATTTTATATTTAAATATATATTTTGTTATAGAATTACAATAAAATATATTATAACTCGATCCGAAGTCTGACCCGCTTTAGTGACCCGATATCTGACTTAGAAAACCCCCTCTCCCTTGTGTGCATTTCTAAGGACCCGCTTGGAAGAGAGGATGTTGTCCAAACAATATTTGAGGTCTGCTTCTTCACCAGAACATCCATCCCCTCTTTCTCCACTCCGGTTGATACTATGTATCAACATGTTTATACAAATATTAAATACTTTAAAAGTTACAAAAATTCTAATTATACATATCTCTCAACCAAAATTTTTTTTTATTAAATCCCAGAAGGTACCTAGCCTAGCCATAAGGTTAGTAAAAACTAGGACAACTAGATGCACTACACCAGCAACACTATCAAAGCTATGACACCTTAAAATAAAGGACATACCTAAACATAAAGGACATACCTAAACATAAACGACAAATACAAAAATCACACCAAAACTTGAAAGGAAAGGTCAAATTTGTTCCCAAAATCAAATAGTCATTAAATGCCTTGGACCACAAAAAGAATCTAATAACTAACAAGTAGTTTGGTGCAATAGTAAGGTACATTGCACTCTCAAGAGAAAGACTCGAGTTCGAATCATGAAGACAATATTGTTGGAAGAGATAAATTTATAAAAACGAATCTTAGAGACAACATTGTTGAGAGAGATAAATTTATAAAAAAAATTAAATGAATTGTTGAAAAAAAAAAAACAAGTTTCAATAATTCTTGTTGACAAAAGGGACAGTTGTTGGAATAAAGATATTGTTGAATTTCATAGAAAATTAGTAAACAAAATCTAAGTTAATTAATTATTAATAAGTTTACATTTTAGTTATTTAATTTCAAAAAAGTTACAAGTTTGTCACTAAATTATTTAAAAAATTTAGGGTTTTAGGGATCTCCTTCACAATTGTATTCCAGTAATCTTGTCACCTCCGACCTCTTCCTCCGGAAAAGAAACACGCCAAACCAGAGATTTTTTTCCTCCTTTTTCAACTTTATGATTTAACTTTCTTTAAGATGACCCGAAACTCCGTTGATTTAAACTTGAAGCACTAATCGAGAAGCTCTCTAGTCTCCATCCACCATTGGATGACCACTTGACTCCAATATGTTCCTCTTCTCAGTAAGACTTTCTCCTTAACCTTTTGGATTAAGCATTCTTGTTTGAAACTCTTCGACTAACTCCTAATTGAATCTAGTTCTCTTGAGTCTCCTTTTCTTTTCTTTTCTTTTCTTTTTTTACATTTTGATTCTCTTTTCTCTAATTTTATTGTCCCTTTGCTTCTATAGATCTTGTCTGGGACTCGCAAAAATAAGCATTCTTCCTTAATTTATTTGCTTTCTTTTTAGGTATTTTTGTTTGTTTTTATTGTGATTATGGAGATATTTTGTTGCTGGTTTGGGATAAAAGTGTGTTGAATAGTTTGATTGTGAATTTTTTTGGGTTATGGTTTTGATCGAAAAGAGAATAGTGAGTGGGTTAAGAATGAAAGGTAGCTAAGTTAGTTGGGTTAGAGGCGAGGCACAGGGTTGATAATGGTTTTGCTAGAGTTTGGGGGATTGAGTTGTTGTTGATACTATTTAGACTATAACGTTAAGGAGTGATGGTGCAAAGATTGAGTGACGAAAGTGTAATGTTATTAATTTGCTAATAGTTGAGTGATCAAATTATAAATTTACTTGTCCCACACTTGATGTTTATTACCAAATTAACAAGCTAATGATTGTAACATTTAAATAATTCAGTGGTCAACATGTAACTTTATAACAAATTAAGTAGGATAGTTGTTACCTACTTAGGGAAAAACTTTATAACAAATTTACTTTATGATTATAATTGTTACCAATGTTGAAAATTTTGAATAAAAATCAAAAGGAATTAATGACACAAACATAAGTATCTATGACCAAAGAATAAGACCAAATAATTTATTCTACAGTTGAAGTCAATCAATTTTTCTATGGATTAAGTTTAAGTATAATATCAATATCATGTATAATTGTTTAAGTTTAGTTCGACTCGAAATATAAATATTAAATTTTAATCAATTTAATTTATGGAGTTTAAAATCTTCATAAATTAATTATGTATCGAATAATTATATTAGAAAAATTATTTGAACCACAGTTGGGATAAACCACTATCATATTTCCTTTAAAAAAGAATTAAAACGAATACACATAATGCATTTAACCTTACTTTCACTGACAATAAACATAATAATAACCATTTACATTATAGTATTACTGTTAATATGATATAAATTATATAACATAAAAAGAAAAGAAAATTAGTGTATTAAAAATGGAAACATTGGTTGGATCGAATATAACTCAAGTCTTGAATATTTTTATAATTGTTTATACTTGTGCCCTACTTAGAGCAAAACATTTACATGGAATATCACAAACTAGTCAAATAAGAATAAAAAATTAAAAAATATATATTTTTTAAACAATTTCATGATTATATTTTTTTTTTACGTAATGCTTAGAATTACTTATATTTCTTATCCAATCCGTAAATAAGAAGATAATACGTTTCAGTGCACTCGAACTTACATCCTCCTGCATTGAAAACAATACATATGCCAATCGAATTAAGATTTAATCCGTTTTTAAAAACCATTTTAAACATTGAAATGGTGCATGTCACTTTTTTGTTTCCTCATTTCATACTTTAATTATTCTCTACTCCACCTTGGATGAATTGCGATTCATTTGCATGGGTTGGGCCTTAAGTATGGGCTCTCAAGAATTGACCTAACTTTTGCCTCTTCGGTTTTACATATAAATGAGCTTAAATCCCATTTGAGTTTCCTAGTCCAACATCCTTGCCCATTGTAAATAAAAGTGGTCTTCCAACTTCAAAAAATTATAAAATAGTCACTGAATTATTTGAAAGTTTCATTTAAATTATTAGACTGTTAAAATCGTTGTTGTATGGCTTTTTGTCCACAATGTCTGCACTAACAAAAGCTTTCCTTCTCATTCTCTTATACAATTTAATATATTTTTTTTCATGAAACAGTTTTGAACTTCATGAATATGCGAACCAAAATTTAAACAATTTTCTTCTAATAGGTATTGATCCACCATACCAATCGTCGAATTGTCGCTTGGAGCTCGTTAGCCAGACTTAAAAAAACTTAATAGCCTAATGACTTAAATAAAACCTTCGAATAGCTCAGTGACCATTTTTTTAACTTTTTGAATTTGAATGACCAAAACATAAAATTACTAATAATTTAGTGACCTTGAGTATAGTTTACTCTAAATAAAAGTTACCTCCTAAGTATTTTGGTCAGATTTTGGCTTAATAGTAAGATTAAAATTTAGGAAAATTTGAGATTTTAGGTTTGAGTCTTATATTGTGTAAATATGTAGGTTTTCCTCCAAATTTATTAAGGAAGATATTGATGTTAAGGTAGTCCGAACTGCATCGATGGACACACTTGCTTTTCTATTAGAACTAGTACATAATGATAACGGTTGGCATTAGTGCACCTTTTTTTGGATTTATCGATATTTTTAAAAATATTTAATATATGTATCTACAAATATTTACAAATATCGAATGACTAAAATTAACTAACTTTAAAATATAAAACACATCGATTATATAAAATACTCATCCACATGATTCAAAAATAAAAATATATCATTTACGAGTTAGCAACTTATATATTTTTTAATATTATTCATACACCAATTAGAATAAAATATTCCAGTCGACACAATTGGAATTGATGGAATGAGTTAATGCGACTGGTATAGATTGGAATTTTCATCGATGCAAAAAAAAATTGTTGTGTTAGTTTACTTTTGGAATTGTGCACACTAGTTGATATAGTCGAAACAAATGTGGAACTAGACCTGATCATGGGTCGGGCCACTCGACCCGACTTGAAGGTCCGCCCAAAAAATGGGAGGGTTTGGATAAAAATATAGGCCCGAAAATGGGCTTGGACAAAAAATGAGGCCCATTTTCTAAATGGGCTGAGCCTCAAGTAAGATTTTTTTGGCCTGAGCTCGGCTCGGCCCGACCTGAATAAATTAACCATTTTTAATAAAAAATTATATTGTTGTTTTTTTGCTGTTTTAGTTGCTATTTTTTGCTGTTTTGGTGTTGTGTTTTTACTGTTTTGGTTGTTGTTTTGGTGCTATTTTTTTACTATTTTGATGTTGTTTTTATTGTTATTTTTGTTGCTATTTTTTCTATTATTTATATTGCTGTTTTGGTTGTTATTTGGTTGTTTGGATGTTATTTTTATGCGTTTTTATTATTGTTTCGTTGTTTTTTTTAATATTATTTGAATATTATAGAACTTATATTTTAATGTTAATTTTTCTACTACTTTATTTGCAACTATCTTAATATAAAAAAATTTTAATGTATTTTTAATTTGTTTATTTTTTTTATATTTGTTTTAAAGTTTTTAAGCCTATTTGATATATTATATATTTTTTAAATTTGTTGTACATAATAAAATAATCTAAAAAATTAATATGGGCCGGGTCGGGTCGGGCTCAGGCTTGACTTCTATAATTCGGGTGAGGTTTAGATAAAATTTTAGGCCCATTTTTTGGGTTGGGTCGAGCCTAGGCCTAGCAATTGGTTCTAAAAGTTTGTTAAAGCTTAACTCAAATCCGATCCGACCTAGCCCACAATCAGCTCTATGTGGAACTAACTACATTTTGTTTTTGGATAAGGTAACATTTAGTCCCTCAACTTAGTTCTTATTTTTTTTGGTCCACACTAGTCATTGAACGAGAGAATTTTTCCCAATTTTGGTCTATGTAATAACATGACACTTTAAAATTATACCATGTCATCACATAAAAATTACAAGTTTTCTAAAAAAACTTTTAGGTCATGACATCAGAATATTTTTTGTTAAAATATGATATAAGTCCTTATATTTTTTATAAATTTGGAACTTAATCTCTCTATTTTTATTTCCAAAAATTTTGACCATTTAATTTTGGGGTTTAAAGATACAAATCCAATCATTAACACTTTAAAATTCTTTTGTTGAATACAAATACATTATAACCCATTTTTTTACTTACATAGCCATCGGTGATTTTTTTTAATTTCAAAATGTCATACCGGAAAAATTAATAAAAAATTAATGATATTATTAATTAGACTTGAATTTTTAAATCCAAAAAATAGATAAATTGAATATCTGAAGTAAAAGTATAATGACTAAATTCTAAATGTAAGTAAAATACAGGGACTTGTAGCATATTTTTGCATGTCAAAGTAATTAGTGAAATTCTAAATCCAAGCGGAAGGTAGGTGAGAAGCAACGTTTCCCCACTGCACAATTGCTTATTTTCTGCTTTGCAATTTATTAAAAAAATATAAATAATAAATTATGTAGAAATTTGAAAACCCTCGATTCTTGCCTAATTTTGCCCAACTTCCCATTAATGATAACTCTCTTTCCTCGACTCCCTAAAAAAACAACAAAAATATAATTAAAATTGATCCAATCAGTTCCTTCAATACCCAGGTTAGTTTTATTTTTATCCATTTTATTTTGGATTATGTATTACGTCTAAGATCTTGTTTTTAGATTTTTTTTACTGGGTTTAATTGATTATAATTTGAATTTGTTGTCTTCTTCTGATTTTAGGTTAGGGTTTCTTTTCTTTTGTTGGGTTAATAAAATCGTGTTGTTTGGTTTATAATTAATGTCGTTTATGGCACAATTTGATGAAATATTGTTAAAATAGATTCAATTTTTTTTTTTTTTGGATTTCAATCGTTTTGGTGTTAGTTTCATTTCGAATTTTCTGGGTTTTTTACTTTTGGGTAAAAAATTGGGAATTGGGTTTGTATTTGGTTGATTGAATTTGAAAGTTGTAATCTGATTCCATTGAATTTTAGATTTCTTATTTTCCCCTTTAAATTATGTTTTTGGATTTTGATTGTTTTGATTTATTGTGTTGGGTGAATTAAGGAATGGCGAGCGGTTTTGGGGAATCAACTAGCGGACCACCCCCAAGTCCGCCTTGCTCGGGTAGTACCGATAATGCTAACGATGCCGGTGGTTTCGAATGCAATATCTGCTTTGAGTTAGCTCAAGACCCGATTGTCACTCTTTGCGGTCACCTCTTTTGTTGGCCGTGTCTATACAGATGGTTACACCATCACTGTAATTGCCATGAATGCCCTGTCTGCAAAGCCCTCATACAAGAGGAAAAACTCGTTCCTCTTTACGGTAGGGGCAAAAACCATACCGATCCACGTTCAAAATCGTATCCCGGTGTGGAAATCCCTAACCGTCCCACAGGGCAAAGACCGGCAACCGCTCCTCCTCCTCCCCCAGAAGCCAATCCATTTGCCAATTACGGGTTTGGACTAATGGGAGGTTTCGTTCCAATGGCAACCACCAGGATCGGCAACTTCACAATGGGGTTTGGAGGCTTATTGCCATCATTGTTTAACATCCAGTCCCATGGATTCCCGGATGCTACTGTGTACGGAACAACTTCGGGGTTCCCTTTCGGGTATGGAGGTCATCCTCATGGGTTTCCCCAGCCGCCAACGACTCGAGGACAGCAAGCAGATAATGTGTTGAAGAATCTTCTTTTGTTGACAGGGGTCTTCGTAGTCCTTGCTCTGCTATATTGGTGAAATAGGTATAACCACTTAAGCTCAGACAAAGCTTGGTTATCTAGTGTCTGTATATATATGCTTATAGCCGAATCGACAATTCTGTTTTGGCTCGAGAAGTTGTCAATATAATACTTTGCCATTTGTAGCTTCAGGAACAACTTACACTCATCTTAATTCGTTCTTTTCGAAATAAAAAAAGGAATTAGCTCGTTTCCCCTCTATACATTGAAACATTGTGTTGATTCTTGAATGTTCATTTGGTGTCAATCATGTTAGAACCATACAAAGAGAACAGCTGTTTTCTTATTTCTTTGCTTCTTTGGGGTTATCCAATCATGGTGGTAATAGGTATATCCGTCTCCCATAAGCTAAATTATTGAACATCTTTGGAATTTTATTACATAACCATATGGAACATTTTTGTGTTAAAATATACAAACACAAATTCATATGTAGGCTCATTTGGTGCTTTGTCTATAGGAACATGCTATTGAATGATAGTTTTGAACACTATTTGGGTGAAAATACCATAGAGGTCACTGAACTAGGAGTCAAATTGTATTTTACCCCTCTACTAAAAAATGAGAAAATTAGTCCCTATATCTTAAATCAAAGCGAACATTGGTCTTTTTTGTTAAAAATTTATCTTTTTGTACTACTAGAATAACTTTACAGCAACGCTTAGTGTGCCATGCGTACCTTATGCTAACAAATAGGGACTAATTTTTAATAGTAGAAATGAATGAAATTTTTAACAGAAAGATCAATTTGTTCTTTGATCTAACATATGGGGATTAATTTGCTTATTTTTTAATAGAGGTGCCAAAATGTAATTTTACTCTTAATACAGGGATTTCTATGATACTTTTACCACATTATTTGTTGAATCAATTACATTGACTGGATGGTTCTGATGTTAACACATTGGAAAGATAATGCCTTTTTTTTTTTTTCCACATGGTAGGGTAGGGGATTCATTAATCATACCATGGAAACTTGGTTATAGGATACTTCTGGTTTGATCATGCAATTGAACTCAAGAAAAGTAATTGCTCCTACCACATGATGGAATATGAATGAAGTTTGTTCCTTGTATTTTAGGTCTCAATTGCCTTCACCAAAGGGTTATATGCTTTATTGGATCATAAGTTTTCAACTTAAAAATATCTTCTTCCTTTTCTCTATTTTAGATTCATCTTTCTTAACTATAGAACAAAGCAGCCCTTGATTCCTTTCCTCCTCAGCTTACCAACATATCTATTGATGGATTGAGGAGGATCGGGACTCGTAAGACAGTTCACTCGGTGGGTTGAGAGTCGTAAAGTAGAAGAGTGAAGGCAAGGACGGGTGTCGGACGGTATGATTTGTTAGCATTTAGAGAGGAAGGCAATTCGCATAATTCGCATAACAATCTACATGTAGTCCATTTTTCTTTTTTTGAATTTTTATGATTTTTTTACTTTGAATTTTGAAATTTTTAAATTTTTTTTTGAATAATTTTATAAATTTTAATGTGACATATAAGACAAATAGCGCACATTAACATGAAGCACACATGTACTGCCACGGGAATTGTCACATCTCATTAAAAAATAATATTTTAGTCAACATTTTCATTAAATTTTTTTTTTGAGAAGTGAATTATCAAATTTAGCTCAAAAAATAAGAATGAAATTAACAAAATATATAATCATTGAAGGTTAAATTTATCATTGTGTAAAAAAAAAAGAGAGAAAACCAATTAAACCACTTATTCAACCCTTTTTTTAGTCCAATTCAAGTTTTTTTGAGCAGTTCACTCAGAATTCATTTCAAACAATTTTTTAATCAAGTAGGTATACTAATCGATTTTTTATCCAATTGATCTGATCAAATTCTAACAACACAGAGAGACAAAACTCACACCTTAATGCTCAGCACTCAACCTATCCTTCCACTTGTAAATTTTACAATAGATGATGTGGGTTTAGTAGTTTAATCAACTTAGACCCTTTGCATTTATTGTTTTGAAGTAATTTCATTGTTGTGGCAAGCTTCTATGAAGCTTCAATAACCAAGTGTTCTGTCGCAATACTTGACCAAAAGAGTAAACTGGTTCACATTGGAACAAGACATTACATGTTTCCATGTAATGTCGTAAATGCATGTATCTTTACTAGATTGTAAAGGGTTCTTAATAATTTTCTGATATATATGTTCCAAAAAAGTAGGGACCTAACTGAATTTATTGTTGCTGCATTAATTTTCCTGCAACCTGCAACAATGTTTTTGAATGGAAGCTCCCTCAAACTAGAATATATATACAAAATCTGTTTTTACCTATTATCTGATGCCGGTGATAAATAATTTTATTTATAAAAATTTTGGTGAATTGCACTCGTGGTCACTCAAATATTAATAAGTTTACACTTTGGTCAACTATTTATGAAAAATTATGATTTAGTCACTTAATTATTTGAAATCGATCATTTAAGTCACCCCTCTTTTAACTTGCTTATGGACGTCAACGTGGACGGTTAAATCACTATTCCTCAAATACGTTGTTAGTTACCCGATTATTTGTAAGTTTTCGTTGTGATCACTTGATTATGAAAGGTTTCAAAATGGTTACTAATAATTGGCTAGCCTATGAGTTCATGTGTCATGTTTTCAATCTATTATAATCATTTTGTAAGTTTTCATAGTAGTGAGAACAAAACGAAAACTTACTAATATTTGGGTGACTAACAATGGAGCTTACCCAAATATATTTGAAGAATAGTGACTTAATGGCCCGTGTTGACATCCATTTGCTAGTTAATAGATGGTGACTCAAGTGATCAATTTCGAATAGTTAAGTGATTAAATTGTAACTTTTAATAATTGGATGATCAAAGTACAAAATCACTAACTATTGAATAACCACAATTGCAGTTTACCCTACAAATTTTTTATAGTCATGTTTACATGTTCCAAAAGAGTTCGAAAAAAGATTAAAAATAGGTTTGGGTGTAATGGTAAAACATATTACCTTCCTAATAATAAAACACAAGTTTGAGCCTTAAAGACGACATTGTTGGAAGTGACAACCACAAACTCTGAACACGAAACATACTAAAAAAAAAAAAGTATTATAATTAGAAGGGACGATAATTTTTAAGATGAGTAACCATAAATCTCGAACATAGATCATAAAATAAACATTGATAATACTAAAAAAAAAAATCAAATAAGGGGGGGTTGGGTATGTGTGGCACATGCATTTTTGCCTTTGGTTTAAACATATTTTTGCTTCAATCAAACTCTAATAATGGAAAGAGAGGAAAGCTTTCATTTCTCCATCATTTTAGTTAGTAAGCATACATCACTTCTTGGAGGACCATGTGATGTGTCTCTCTATGTGCATGTTATTCAATGATCTGCTTGAATATCCTTTTTTCTATTTATTTTTTAATCTTGATTTACTAGATTAATGCTTTGAGGAAATTAAAGCTTAATTAATTAACATATAGTAAATTCTACGTTATTTTTAAAGAGACAATGTTGTTGGGTGGAATAATCTTGAACCTCCAACATAAACCGTAAAATAAATTTAACATACCTCCCAAAAAATTTCTCTTAGTTAATCCATTACATACATGCACACATATTTAGTGGAAACATAATTATGCATGTAAACATATGTATTCATCATGGATGTTAATCACACAACCTATGTTGTGGATTCGAGTCACACAAATTATCTAATTGTATTTTAGTAAAAAAAATGTGCATGCTGTAAAATGATATCAAAGTGTCCCTTTTTTAACATTGTAGTCCTGTCAAGATGTTATATATTTTGAGTATAATTAACTAATCCATAAATTTAATCATTTTCATCGATGCCCGTTAGATCAAGTGGTAAAAAACTTGATATTCTCTAAGTAAGATGTCAGGTTCAAGTATTGCGGATGAAGAAAATAGTTTTGGAAGAGTTTTGTCTTTTTGTTTAAGGGTCAAATTCGGCTCAATTCGAAATTTAATTAAGGTCAAATGTGATTACTGAATATCAAAGAGTCTAAAAAATGATATTTTTTTAATTAAAGCAATGAATTTGATAAAATGATTATGAAAGTGATAATTATTAATTTTATACTATAATTAAACATATTGACGAGAGAGTGAGTTATGGCTTGAATTATGTCAAAGTTTAGAATATAATTTTTGTAATTTATATTCATCCACCTTAGATCAAATGATGATTTAATCCATGAATGCCAATATCAAATCAAATTAAAATGGATCAAAAATTTTATTATTCAATTTTGATCCATACAAATGAAGAATCTGTGGGATAATCGAAATTTAAGAAGACAAACTATGCCTCAAAAGCATTTTTCTTATTTTTTGGATATAAAAATATTAATCCAATCATGGATGTCATCATGATTTTCCTCGAAATGTATCGTTGAAAGCAAATCATTATAAACTCAATAAACATACTTGATAATAAGAAAAATTTTGGGACTAAAATTTTAAGATCGAAAAAAAAAAGGTAAAAGTATTTACTTTTATTACTTTTTTAATTATGAGGATTAAATTTTAAATTTTATAAAATTAAAGGGACTTATGGCATATTTTACCAAATGTGTAGTTAAGGATGCACCTCCGACCATTTTCTTGTTTTCCATGTCCCTATCTCTTTTATTAGGACAGTAAACTTTCCACCAATGGGACCCAACTTTTCTTCCTTATTTAAGTATGTCTAGCTTACGTGGCACTTCATGGTCCCACTCATCGAAGCCATGTGGCAACTTTCATTTTGTCAATGTCACCCTCAATTTAAAAAAAAAAAAAAAAAACTACCTTCTCATAAATTTTCGAGGCACCAAGGCCCCTTGCATTAAATGTTCTACGCAATATCTGGATCATGTTAGAATTTAGAAGAAAAGAAAAATATTTTTTTTTTAAATAATTAAATAAATTTCAAAATTTTCTGTTGCAATTATAACAATAAAAAAGGCTACCAAAATAAATAGGTAAAAAAAATTTTGGTTGAAGATTTAATAATTGGTTCATTCTTTACCTAAGTAAAATTTATTATGTTGCGAAAGAAATAAATAAAAATAAATAAGTTTTAACATAAATTCTAGCACGCTTAAGTTAATTTTTTGTTTGATTTAAAGATTTGGGATTATGGGTCGAAATAGGGATTGTGTGAGAAAATAATATCAAATTTATATTTAATGCATTGTAAATGTACAAGTACATCCACGACTAGTGAATTATAATAAGTCATCCGTTAAAAAACATATAATAATTATATTTATTATTAATTATTTTAGATAAAATTTTATTATCAATACTTGTATCATGTATAAGTTGCCCGTTAGGACAAATTCTGCTGCTAATCTTTTATTATGCGTAAGTTATAGGTTTAGTCTCAATTCGATAATTTTTAATTTATATATTTTTTAATTATTTTAAAATTTTAATTGTGACTCAAATAATAGCCGTTGAATTCATTAACTAAAATAATTTGAGTTTTTTTGTGAATATTATGTGAAATTAACAATTTGATGTAATTACATATGATAATATATGTCGCATGACATGTTGAAAACCGAAAGGTTTAGCACAACGATAAAAACACCCTTGCAAATGACAAATTGGCTATATAATCATTTCAAAATTTATGAAATTATAAATTAATATAATTGTAAAATTACATTCTATCTCAATTTATTATTGTTTATTTAAAATAATTTTCTGACTTCATCCCTAAGTTATTTAATAAATGCAAAATCCTTAGGTTGAGGGCAAGAAAATAGTATGGTAGAGCTTTTCAAAGACATGGATGGCTCAATCAAATTGTTGATATGTTATTGTAAGATATTGTAAATGGTGGTTTTCAATTCTAATATCATCCGTATTTATACATAATCATCATCGATTTTATTTAATTCTATCATTAGAGTAATTAATTTTATTATTATTGATATAAATTTGAATTACACTACCCATCCTAAAATAGCATGATTGAAATAAAAACCTTTTGCTAGAAGTACTTTTGTTTTTAATTTTTTAAACCCAAACGTGGGGTCTTTTATTTTGGGTTCAAAGTTGAAAACACAAAAGAAATTAGAAATCATTGATGTGTTCCCTTTCCCCCTATATTAAAAGCTTAGAAAAACCAAAAATCTAAACTCCCACCAACAAAAAATGTCCAAATTTGCATCCGTAATCCCACCAAATCACCTCCACCGACACCACCTCTTCCTCCTTTTCCTCCTCATCTCCGCCGTAAACGCCGCCCCTTCCTCGGCTACAACCACCACTACTAATTACCCGAAGTTCAAAGAAGCTCCACAATTTTATAACGCACCCACTTGTCCTTCCATTAATGGCACCACCAATGAAATGTGTTCCCATGAAGCTGTTCATGTAGCAATGACCCTCGATGCCGCCTATTTGCGTGGTTCAATGGCAGCTATTTTATCCATCTTGCAACACTCTTCTTGCCCTCAAAACATCCTCTTCCATTTCGTCTCCACCTCCACCGCCGACCACCGTCACCTCCGCCTCACGATCACCCACTCTTTCCCTTCCCTTAAGTTCCGAATCTACCCATACGACTCCTCCGTCGTGTCCGGTCTTATCTCAACATCCATCCGGTCAGCACTCGACTCCCCACTCAACTACGCCCGGAACTACCTCGCAGATCTCCTCCCTCATTGCGTACACCGCATCGTTTACCTAGACTCCGACCTCGTTCTAGTCGACGACATAGCCAAACTCGCCGCCACCCCACTAGACGAAAACACCGTCCTCGCCGCCCCGGAGTATTGCGATGCCAACTTCACTTCATACTTCACCCCAACCTTCTGGTCCAACCCCACACTTTCCCTAACCTTCGCCAGCCGGAAACCTTGTTACTTCAACACCGGTGTAATGGTCATAGACTTACAAAAATGGAGTGAAGGTGAATACACCACCAAAATCATCGAATGGATGGAGCTTCAGAAAAGAATAAGGATCTACGAGTTAGGTTCATTGCCACCATTTTTACTCGTTTTTGCAGGGGCCATAGCACCTGTTGATCATAGATGGAACCAACACGGGCTTGGAGGTGACAATTATAGAGGATTATGCAGAAATTTACATCCGGGTCGGGTTAGTTTATTACATTGGAGTGGTAAAGGGAAGCCATGGGTGAGACTTGATGCTAATCGACCATGTCCTTTAGATGCTTTATGGGCTCCTTATGATCTGCTACAGACACCCTTTGCTTTAGAATCTTAAAAAATTATGATTGGTATATTTTTTTTTTCAACAATAATTTTCTTTTTCTGGGCTGAGATTTTTTCTTTCAATGATGCCATGGAACTTTTGAGAAAAAAAAATGGATCTGAGTGGAAAATTTCAAGATAAATTTTCTTGGAGATATATGTTCATGGATTCTATAGCAGTGAACGGTAACGATCTTTGCTTCTTTTCTGTATCTATGTATTGTTGAGGACAGTATATAAAACATGTTATGGCTACTACAGAAATTAAAGATCAAAAGCTCTTTTGGTAGTTTGGTTTACTCGTTATTTAGTCCCTCTACTTTACTTTGTTGTTGTCCTTTACAATTGTTTGTAATCACATGAACTTGGACCGGTTATTTTGTTCAATTTTCATCCAATTATGGGAACTTAAAATTAAAGCTTTTAATTTTGATTCTTTCTTCTTCTTTTGGCATGTTGAAGTAAGATTCGATATGATTGCATCTTTTGATATGCTAATAAATTGCAAAAATCAAGGACATTGATTGTGAAAACTAGAAAAGCTGTAAGGGTGCTGTTGGAGCCTAGCAATGTCTGGTCTGAATTGAAATTCACCTTCTTGTACTCCACCATTTAAGACAAGCTTGAATGGTTTGGTTTCCTAGTTTTTGCCTATATACCCCCTATTATGCCATCAACATTGTACTTCAATGTAATTAAAGCTTTATCATGGGAATAGCATTCTACATTTTACTACTATTCATCTTATACTCTCCCTCTATATATATTTACACACACGGGAGGGATTCAGTTACATCGGTGTAAAATTAAAATTTTTTGTACAATTAATAAGTAACGATCCAATTGTCATATTTCATAATCCATTTATAAAGATCATGTATGCCAAATTTGAAGTAAATTTAATATTTCTAATTATTTGTTTTATGTAAAAAATACTTTCAACTATTCAATAAATATTAACATATACAATATTTTGGATTGATATGATAGAAATATCGGATGATTTAAAAGTTTACATGCATTGCAGGTACAATTATTTTGATAAATTCAATGGTTGAATTGTTAAAATATTAACTGTACAATTAATTTTATCCTAATGTAAGTAGATACATCCTCTATATACATATATTTACTACTACTCTATCTTTAGCTTTATTTTTTTCTTTCTCTGCCTTTCATTTGGTGCCTTGTCTAGCCAAAGCCAAACATTAAACTATGTTGTATCTTATTGTACATGATAGGGAGAGCTTTACTTGAATATCACTTCCAGCTCGAACAAGTCTCAGGCCGTGAAATGGATGAGGATACCTATGGTTTATACATAAAAAAATGAATATAAGATATTGGTATGTATATAAGTATATTTAGGGAAGATTGACTTCGAAGTGTCATCTTTTGTGAGCCAACAACTAAAAATAAATACAAGATATTGGTATGTATATAAGTATATTGAGGGAAGATTGACTTCGAAGTGTCATCTTTTGTGAGCCAACAACTCCTCTTTGTCTTTGATTGGGGTTTTATATCTTGACTTTGGGAGAGCCCAAGTGCCTGAGGCTACTTGAATAGGTGACATGTTCAACTAAACATGAGTGCTTCATCAAATCGAATTGTCCATGATGCAACACCACCAACCAAAAGGACGTGAGTATTCATGCTTAATAGGGTTTGAACCCATGCCCCATAAACGACAACAGTGAGCAAGTATACTACCACTTGAAGCACTTAGGCTCCCCATAAAATCGAAAAACAAAATTCTAATTGAGAGTAAGACCGATTCATTGAGAAATTTATCTTCAAAATTTTCTTAAAAAAAAAAAAATCAATCTTCCCTATATTCAAACTTTCTAATTATACCCAATTCTCTACTAACAACCACAAATTAAGTTGATATTTTGAGCAAAATTTATGGTGTCCCGACAACAAATATCAAAGCCTTGAAACTCCTTTTTGGCTTTTGCCTTAAATCACATGGGGCTTAGTTAGAAAAGGCACTAAACATGTAAAAATTGTCCAGTTTTTAAACTTCAAATTCGATGTCCATATAAGTTATTTATTATTGTATAGATATTAATTGACAAATAAAAAATTATTAATCCAATGATTAACATAAAGTAAAAGAAAGTGATTGTGAATTTGAATAATTAGATTAAGAATACATATGCCTATGTCAAACCAAAGCTAAATGCTTATTAAAAATTCATCAATCGATTGAATTTTAATTCGATTGGTATGATTATTATTGTCCATATAAAAGGACTTGTGTTTAAGTGTACTGAAACGCATTATCTTTTTATTAATGGGTCAAGAAAAAAAAATCTATAATGAAATTATTAAAAAAAGTTATTAAATATAATTCTTTTAATGTTTTGTAAAGCCAACTTGGGATTTTTTTTTACTATAATGGGAATTAAAATATCAAACAAAAGTAAGACAAATCTTTCACTAACTACCATATATAAATATATATATTTATATTATATATAAGCCAAAAAAAATAGCATATTGATTCCATACTATATAGTCCACCCAAATAAGTCAACAATGTACAAACTTAGAATATTTTCTTTTATAAATTTCTTTTGGAAATTTGATTTTCCAAACAATGACTGAAATATATGCTATATTTTATTGTAAAAAATATTCAATTTCAGTTTTGATATTTTTATTATGCTCAAATTTGACGTAATAATTTTTTTTTTTTTGAGTTTATAACGTGATTAATTGTACCAAATAATTAACACTGTTATGCTTTTGGTTAAATTTTTGAGTGTAGATTTTTCTTAAAACCATTTGTTTAAAAAATATCATGTTCGTACGATGAGTTGAAAAGAATATTTTTAACCATGATATTATTTAAATTAGTCGATAACATTATAAAAATTGAAGGAATAAATTATCGTATATGAACGAGTTTGAGGATTTTAAAAGGACCAAATTATAATTTTTTTGATATAATATCTAAAATTATGTATAGACCCTCTTAAACCCTTAAATAAGAGTTACAACACAGTTCAATCCACGTCTTTTTACGTTGATAATAATATCAATACCAATCAAGTTAAGACTCAATCGACGAATCAAACTATAATTTGATCTACAAAAAATGTACTACTGCAATTGACTTTTTTTTTTTATTAAAAGGGTTTTTCATTAATTAACTAACTAATTAATTAAATAATTAAGTAAAGTAGGTAATCTTTTTCCCAGAAAAATAAATCAAGTGGCAATTTATTTCAATTTTCAATATCCATTTTTCGGCTTTTTGTAGCGCTGGATTATTGTTTTTTTCTTCTTTTTTTTTAAATTTCTCAAAGAGTTTTTTTTATTAAAATTGACAAGTCTGAAATTATTGCATAAATTCATGTGCTAATCAAAGAGATCAAATTATTAAAATCTTATTAATGGGATTGCAATGATGAAAGATGCCATGAAATAATTATATAAAAATTAAATTTATTTTAACTGATATTCAGAATCAAGGGGAAAAGATAAAAATTATGATATAATTTTAAAGTAATTAATAATTTCAAATGAGTCGATTGAGTCATAATTCGATTAATGTGAACATCGTTATTAATATAGGAGATTGTGAATTTAAGTGTGTTGAAGCGTATTATCTTCCTATTTACGATATAAAAAAATAGATATGATTCGAACTTATACTGAAAATATTAAAATAAATAATTTCAAATGCAAATTAAAGAATTAGGAAAAATAAAGATTAAACAAAAAGCTTAATTAATTAGATGGGTAAACGCGTTATCTACTTTTCACGTTGATATTATTTTGACTTTTTCTTTTAAGGAAAAGATAGCATTTTCTAGTGGCAGCAGTGTCACTTTTGTCTGATTCCCATTTACTCTCTCTCTCTCTCTCTCTCTCTATAAATTTTCTTTTAATGATCAAAATTTGATCTATAAAATTATATATACTTATAAATCAATAAATGCATTGTTACACTACCGTTAAATCAGTAATTCAATAATTTAAATGTAGCTTAATGAATAGATTCTCCCATTTAGTGATACTTGATCTTGGTATCGGAAATATGATTTATTCTTGAATTTCGAGTTTTTTCTTAGAATGATGTTGGTTTTCTTTTTCTGATGGATTAAAATGATTATTTAATATAGGAAAAAGCTAAGTATAAGAGAGAATTTGAGTTTGTGACAATCTAATTACTTTTTCTCATAATGGAGTCAACATCACCATGCATAGGGAGTTGTTTTAACAATATTGGGATTAGAGGTCAACTCTTTGCTGTACAATATATATATTATGAATATCAAAGAATGAAGGTACCCTTTGAAATCTCACGTAACAATATAAAGTCGAAACCATGTTTCCATGACAAGGAGCTTCCATGTGAAGAACATGAAGGAATCAAGCACTCAAGTATAAATAAACTCTTTTTGGAGGGTGGGAGGGGATGTAAAGTTTAGTTGAACGTGTTGTCATTAACCATAAAGTGTGGTACGGTAATAGCTCATCTCTTTTTTTAATAATGTGATTGGAGTTTGATCTCAACCCACAAAAAAAAAAACATATTTCGTAGTTAGTCGTTTACCTCCTTAAAAAGCACTTGTGACTAGGAAATTAATCATTATTGTCGATGATACACACTCAAACTCAAATAAAAAAATATATTATAATGAATCACTTATGTTCAGGGTAAACTGAATTTAGAATAATTCGAACTTGTAATGACCCAAATTAAAAAGTTTGAATTTTAAACCTGAATGGCCTCAACCCAAAAAAAAAAAAAAAAAAAAAATTGAAATAGACCGATACTCAAAATAATTTGAATCCAAAATCAGGACGAACAAAGTAATCAATTTGTTAATAAATAAAAAAACTAGTCTTCCTGCATAAACATAAAGCTTACAACTATATGCTATCAAGTAGGGAAGTGAGATTTTTGAATCATTTAGCTGATATTGCAAAAAGTAAAATTCAAGGATTAACTTCTTTATTTGCTTCGTTGTAGTCTCCATAATCTTCTCCATCACTGTTAACTGTCCGTCTGAAATTCTTGTAGTAAACATACTGCAATATGATCTGTTTGTAAACAATGTTAAGGGTCGAATCCTCTAAGTATAATTATTGCATCAATCGGTCTTTTTACCGACTCGGTTGTCTTCTCAGAAAAAAAAATGTCAACTCCAATATAACGTGAAACATGCTAAAAACAAACCTCCAACAAATTTTGAACACGTCTGTGTATAAAGACAGTTTGGGAAAAAAAAACAGCCCCTGGTTTTTTGAAGACCTAAATTCAAGTTGTTCAGTGGGTATACATGTGTTTAAAATTGGATCCACGTGCTCTAAACACAAGAGCAAAGCCGAGAATTCGGTAAGGGGGCAAAGGTAAAAAAAAATTGTTCAAAAGGAACTTGAATCATTTATAACTGAAAGGAACTTAAATTGATATTATACCATTTAGCTACAGGAGCCAAGGCCACTCTCTGCTCCACTTTAACTACGCCTTGTCTAAATATTTTCTTCAAACTAAAAATATATATTAATTTGTAAGTCTAAACTAAAAATAATAATTTTATTCGCTTCAAAATAAAAATAAAAATAATAATTAAATTAAATTTAAATCGGATCGTTATTTTTTTTTCTTAGGATCTAAGGTCAAGTTGAGCAGAGCAGGTTAGTCAAGCTTTGGGGTAGGCAAAAATCCACCCTGCCCCAGCACCATGTCCATCTCTGCTCCGATAGAAGGATCTAATCGATGCAATACAAATACTTTGATAACTTGATTAAGAAATGAAATTTTAGAACTAAATTAAACCCGAAATGAGCCAAGAAAAGGATACAAATAAATCCAATGCCACGCAAACAACGGCATCAAGCAACCATGGCATGTTTGGCTTAATGTTTCCCCATTCAGTGGTTCTCACAAGAATACTGTTGAAGCAACCATTAATGAATCGAAGCTTTAAATAAAGTAGAAGTAAAAATGGAGAACATTGAGATGAAAGATCAAACCTTGCCACGTAAGTTGCATTAGCTATCAATGCAAAGATGAACATGAGAGGATTCAATCCCTCCACATTGCCCCTTTTGATCTGATAAAAAAAAAGAACAATGATTTTGATCAGGAAACTGGGAATTTTATAGTGATCAGATATCAGAAAGAAGGAAATTCGATGTTTACATTCAACCATATTTGAGGGATTCGGCCTCCCATGTATATGGCAGCCATTAGCCATCCCAGCCATTGTCCAAATGCACTATGCTCCATACTATGCTCCTGTGACCCGTGGTAGAACGTGGCATTAAGTCTTGGATTTGGCCAATACCCCGATCCTTCGACAAATCTAAATGTACCAATTTTTGTTGAATCTTAAGGTAGTATCAATGGATCGTACCTGTAACAGTCTTCTATTGGTAAAACCAGTTTTCACTGCCATCAAAGCCCTACTTCCAAAAGGCAAATTGAGTGATGCAGCTAAAAATGTGCCATAACTTTTAGCCTAAAATATCTATGTTAGTCAATCAATCTTTCAAGAGTTCAAAAATCATTTATCAAGTCCGAGAATCGACACTCACAGCTCTTGGGATCAGCCTAGGTTGAGTTCCGGACTTCTTGGACAAAACCGAAACTGTTTCATCGTCGGACGACGAATCACCGTCGAGTCCCATAGCTGAAGGATCACTTTTAGCTACCCTCAAATATGTTCGGAAAGGTGGAGTGCCACTACCAGCCAAAGATCTAGCTGACCTGAAAATAGCAGAACATTGTACATATTTTAAAGAAAGTAGTACTCAAGAATCGTAAAATAGATACGAAAGATACCTTAGTTATATAAAAGAAAATGAAAAAGTTAAAAAAATAGTACGTGTAATAAAATTCCCCACGAGGATGGGGTTTGCTCGAGGACTTAGGTATTGGAATTCCAGGTTCATGTTTGCCGGGTTTCAATGGTTCTTTCTCATCTTCAACCTATAACATTAAATTTAAAAAGAAAAACATATGAAATCATGTCTTATTTAATTCTATTACAATTTCCTATAAAACAATGTCAAAGATTGTGTAAAGTGTACCATGTCGTTGGTTTTAATCCGTCTACATTTCCTCCACCTGTTGATGTAATCATAGTATACACTTTGCAACACTAGAACCACAGTACTTATTGTATAGAGCTGACATACAAAACCACACCATAAAAATTTAAGTATCAAATTAATTTAAGTGTCAAATGGTATATTAACACAACTAAATCAATTTCAACCGAAAAACCTAACCTCAAATATTGCTTAACTGCACTTAAAATAATTTAAACTCGAAATTTACTCAAATTTAAAATAATTTTAGAAAGTGGGTTTAGATTAAATTGTGCTATATGGAATGAGGGCTAAGGTTTTTTAAAATCCCAATGAAACCCAACTCTAAATGTTGGGTTAATAGCATAGAGGGGCTTAGGACAACTTGAGAAATAAACCCATGGCATAGATTGACTTTGGGCCATCTTTTTATTTGTCCCAAAGGGACTTATTCAAAGAAAAGTCCTGAATTGCAATTATGAAATAAATGAGGGGTTTAACAAGAAATGGAAAAACATTAAAACCTAGGAAAACGAAAAATGTAAGTCACATGTAATAGTACCAGAGCTGTGTAGAACTGAGTCGGCAACTGCATCCACAAAACAAGAACAAAAAAAAAGTATGAAATTATCATATACATGGAGGAAAATTTAAAAAAAAAAAAAAAAAAAAAGAACACGACTCACTGTTGCTGGTTCAAGAAGACAACCAACAAGATTAAACACATCGCTGCAAGAAAAAAAAACAAAGGAGATTAATGGTTTGAAACACGAACGAAGATGGTGAGTTTACGTTTTTTTAAAGGAAAAAGAACCAAACCCAGCAACCCAAGTGAGGAGAAAAAGGAGGGAAACACCATGAGCAGACTTGGTTTTGAAATTGGTAATGATTTGAGGGATCTCTGCAACACCCCAACAACCCAAACTAATAATCCCAAACCCAAAAGAAAATTCATCTTTCAAATTACACAGACAGTCTCTGAAGTATCTTTGAACCCAACCAATACAGGGTTTGTTTTCTCTAACACAATAAGGATGAGACATCGACAATGCCTTGTGTTTTTGCAGAGAAACTATCAAAATAATGAAACAGTGTTGAAGTTGGCGAGGTTTTCTGTGTGTGTGGAAAGCAGAGCCATTTATTATTATATAGCAGGAAAACAAAGTGGGATTTTTACTTTTTTTAATAATATTAATTATTAAGAAAAAAAAAGGGGACACCAGCTTGTAACTATTGTACATTTGTTTGTTGTCTTGTTGGGAGTTAATGGTGGTGAAAAGGAAGCCTTCTGGTACGCATATTCATTATCCATGGATGTGCTTTACTTTACATTCATTTTCATGATTTCAACTTGCAGTGGACTGTCTTAAAATATATTTTAGTTTAATTTTTTAATTTGCATGTTAACTTTAAGACTGCACAGTCGTGTCATTAGTAGCTTAGTTGACGGTCCAAATTTATCTAGAATTTTACATAAAAGTTAGTACTTCTTTCATTTGTGTGACACTCGATTTGGACAATTTAATCGGGGGTAAAGTATATTTAAAATATGTTGCTTGGATTTTATATATGTATATTAGATTTAACGTGTTAGGAAAAAAATTTTAAATTATTCATGCGGTTGATATAAACGTATTTAAAATTTGATCTTTACGCCTTAAATAGCGACAAACGAATTTTGATTTAACGTATAATTTGATACATATGAAATTTTGATTGTGGATCAAATATATATATATATACATGAAACTTTAAGTTTAATTCAATCATACACATTTAAAGAAATAAATACATCAAATTATTTTTATATTGGATAGGTATAGTTATTTATGTATGTAATATATAAATATAAAATGATACGCTATATCAATAATTGTATTAATAATTTGTGATAATCGGATCAAATCAAACTTTCACGTCTAAAATTGCCCAAAATCAAAGCTCATATATAAAATTGCATATTAAACCAATGTTCCTTTATAGTTTTGAGATTTATCCCTTTTAAATATGTTTCATGTCAAATCGAAATTAACATTTAAATGCCGAAGCCAATGATCAAGCTAACGAAAATATCTGATTGATATAATACCAATACTTTGAGAATTAAATTAAAAATTTTTAAAATTTGAACCATAATGAACCCAACAAATGGCTCTAGTAGAAAAGATGATGTTATTCATCTTAAAGGTCTCGAGTTCGAACGCCTATATATCGAAAAAAACATTAATTATGATCAAAAAATAATCATATCAATATTATCGATGAAACCTTGATGTTCTATCGCAATATTGAAATTTTTGAAGATTTGAGATTTTAAGTTCCAACCTCACCTTATTTATTCAGTTTAGCGTTTAAGGGCGTAGTTAAGGGGAGAGGAAGGGACCTTAGACCCCTTGTTAAATGAATTAATATCAACTTTTGACCCTCCTAATTATATAATAATATTCAATCTCTCCCTGTTCAACAATACTGTGATAATTTACTTGAACATAGCCTGAAAACCCGTCCAGGTTCATTTCCAGCATAAAAACAAAACAATGTAACGATGTTTCGGTTCAGTTTCAGATGTTAAATGTCTGACGCTTTAGAGCTTAATCAATGGCATAGGCATAGGGGAACAAAATTGTAAATAATCAAAATTTAGTTGTCCTTTTATGGCAAAACAAAAGATTAGACGCCATGCCAGCTCATGACTAGAAATTTCGTTCTGATCCTCTTTCTACATGCCCAATAAAATGATTTAAGAAAAGTAAAAACAAAACATAATCCTTAAACGAAGAGAAAAGACTTGACAGAAACGGCGACGGTACGCTGCAACTTGTGAGAACGAAATGCGTCACACGTGGCTTCATTTCTTTTCTGTTATGATTTGCTTCGTCGTGTTTATCCTAAAAGATTTTTCGGTTTTATCTTCAACTTAAATTTACGGTCCATGATTTTTAATTATTTTTTTTTATAAGGAGTTGGAGATTCTGGAGACATGGAGTTCGAGATTGGTGTTAATTGAAAATTTCGGTCCGAAATTAAGAACAACGATACAAGGTAGCTATTTAAGATTAAAGGTATTTACACAAAGGGTTTGTGTAATTGTTAATTATAGGTCTCTAAATTTAATAATTAAGTTTTTTCCGATTTTGGTATATAAATTTAGTAATTAGGTTTATATTGATTTTTAAATTTAAAAAATATGAAATTGTGATGACGTGTCGTAATTTTTAAGTACCGCGTCATCAAATGTGAATGGAGTTCAAATTTATGAATTAAAATAAATTTAATTATCAGTTTAAGTATTGAGAAAAAAAATACAAACATCAAAATGAACTTAAATTTTCAAGTTTAAAGGATCCATAAATACATTAACCCTTACCCAAATCATATTGTTAGCCAATCTTTTAAGAAATTCTTCTATATAAAACTAATTTAGGATGTGCTACAATAGCCTACGACATGTTTTACCCTTAAAAATAAATTGGATTTTTTAGAAGTTACAATTAATTAAAATATATCAATGATTTCAATCAGAATTTTGACTTGTATGGGCTGGTGATTAAAACTATTGTAAGATATCCGTTTGGCACGTATTTGAACCGTGTTACCTTCATTTCCTACCTCGATATTATATATAAAAAAGAATAAATTTTTTCGATAGAGTTTTAACTCAATTAACATGAACATTGTTGCCAGCGTAAATATCGGAGGACGGAAGTTCAAATGCGCTTAAACACATTTTCTTTTGGATAATTCTAAATTTTGTGTAAAAAAAATAGATATTATTAGATTACTAAAAAAGAATTAAATTATATACAAAATTATTAAATATTAACTTGGCAAAAACACACCAGGAACAATGTTCATTAGTTGTCGATTTCTGCCAAAAACATATTTAATTCAAGTAATGGAAACGTAGAGATAATACTTGTTTTTCTGAATTTTTGTTTTTGCTGAAATTAAACGAACCATCAACTATGTGTACGTTGACAGAGAGTGACTTTAATTGGGTCATATCATTAAGACCTTCAGAGAGACCCGCATTCGAGAGTAAGCCGAATGGGTTTTCAATTAAAATTTTACTTTTTATTTATTTTTATAATTGTCGTGCACATGAATGAATATATTGAGATATATCATATTATTACGTAATGTGTAGTGTAAGATAAGAATGGGTTTCATTGTCTGCTTTTTATCTACAATCTAGAATCCCGTCTCTTTGTAATTACAGGAAGGGACCTTCTTTTTCCTTCTAATATTTTCTATCAATAAAGAAAATTGTGTTTGTGGTGTTACCATAAATTGTTCTTCGATGTTCCCCCCATCGAGAGGTGGTGAAGATGTATGGTTCACTTTGTGGTATACGAGGTGACAGTTTTCATTTAAGGTGGTCGGAGAGGAAGATCAAAATGAATCATTCCATTATTAAACTTCTCAAGTGCCTGAACACAGCTTTCAACCTGATAATGCATAAAAAGTATACGTGATTATTGTATTAACAAAGCTACTCCAGAACCAGCAGCCTGGTATTCGGTCAGATTCCTATCCGATGTGATTGTCTCAGCAGGAACCAAACCCATGTAAGAGTTGACATCGGGATCCACAGTCGAAGATCAACGTCACCACCATGGCCGCCCTTGCTTACAATAATATTCCCTCGTGGAAGCTCCGACGGAACATAGATTTATGTAGTTGTTGGAGTTTTAAGTTTTTGTGAGCTGTTGTGCTGCAATGAACACACAAATATTTCTTTCAGTTAAAATAGCTATGGTGATCCAAACAGGGTTCAATTGATTCTGGGTCGGGCTAGAACTAATATGGGCTCTTTTAAATTAAGGGTGAGGCTGTGGGTCTGGCCCAAATTATGGAATTGTAAAACCCTAACTGTTGAGTCCAATGCTCTTTGAGTTTGGAGTTGGGGATTATAATGAAATTGCCCATATAGTTTTGCAAGTAATATTTTTAAGGGCCCTAACTCAGTTGGTATCAGTAATGTTGTTAATATAGAAGTATATGAGTTTGAGTACGTTGAAGTATGCTAATCCTTCGATTTAAGGGTGGAGATGTGTTATGAATAGTTTTAAGTATTATTATTAAATTAAAATTTTTAATTGTTTACGTTTTTTTTTTTAAGGTTATAGGATTATGGGATCCAACAAAATATTGTAGCTTCAAGATTGGATCTTTAAATGTGATGAATATCATTAAAAAAAAAAAAAGGGTATATGGATGGCTTGACCCATCCATATTTAACTTCCACAATATTTTTATGAAAAAAACAAATTAAAAAAAATGAATTAACATACAATTTTGAGTAAAACTTTCGGGCTTCTATGAATGGTTTGATCCATGAACGACTATATTTGATAGGTTTTAATTTTATTGTGCATAATTTTCATGTGTGGGTCTCTAGTCTTACCGTACATAGTTGTCATGGATAGGTTTTGTCCAGTTATATTCTAGATCTCTATTGATTTGATTTTTTTTTTATAGTTGCTAAGATATTTATTTATAATTATATTGTATTTCTTTTTTTTTTTTAAATATTAATCTCATTATAGGTTCTTATCATATATATTCTTTTTGATACAAAAACCCTTAAATAAGAGGATAATGCATTTCAGTGCACTCGGACTCACATCCTTTACACTCACAATAATACTCATACCAATCGAACTAAGACTCGATGAACAATTAACCCATAATTTTTTACCTTTCATAAGAATGCTCAATTTCTATACCAATGATTAGGAGATCCTTGTTTAAGTTTTCAAAAAAGTGTAAACATCATATCTACCCAAAAAAGTGTAAAGATTATATACCAAAAATGGGTTAGCTCAATTATTTAATTTAATTATCTCTACATGTCATCAAACTCAAATCCAATATCCTTATGAAACTACATATCTTAATCCTATTTTTTCCTAAAAAGTTTGTGTGCTTTGATTAAATTTATAAGTGTTGGCAAATGTGGAATATGAAATACAAAAAAGCTATTTTCAATATCCAGAACCAAAGCAAAAAGCCAATCTGTAGTTGTCCATTTCCTCACCAATCCAAAAAGTAAAAGAAAATATATGAGAGCTATTATGCAACTTGTGTGTGCATCAAATCCAACCCATATACTAAGTCCATCCAAAAAGCACAAAAAGAGCTCTTCTAGCCTTTAGCCTTAGACTAAAAACTTTAGGTTCCCACCTTCAAAGGCTGCAAATCACTCCACCCCCTTCTTACACCAAGTATTCATTGGATCATTTGATGCAATTTGGTTCAAGGACTAAATTGAATACTAAAATCAAATTTAAGTATCAAATTGTATATTAACCCTTATAGTTATAACTATCTCAACTTTACCGTGAAGTCACATATGGTTGGCTTAGGCGTTAAACATCAACTCAAATATAATTTGGAATGTATTTAAGATATATGGATCAAATTGTAAACATGCATGTTTTAACTGCGAGAACAACTTAGACTTGACACGTCAAAGAAAAAAAAAGAAATAGCTCTTCTAAATGACACCATCGGTTTCTTTCAATATGCCAGATCAAAATTGTCCATGCATTATGTATATAAAATTCAATTCCAATAAGATTCAAATTGATAGCTAGGCTAACGGAGGGACTTGATTGATACATTACTGATATTTTGATGGCTCAATTAGAATGGTTTAAAGTTTAGTGATCAATTTAAAAAATGAATAAGGGGTTGTGGAGGTTTGGTGAAATGAACCCTTTTTATGTATACTATGATTTATTCAACTTCACCCTCGTTTTCTCATTTCATAATGAAGAAGGAAAAATCACTATCCCCATGCCTCTTGGCAAACAGCCTGTCACCTCTCATTTCATGACACATGTCACGTTTCGAACACCATTGATATTGGTGTTTACCACTGCTCCCATGTGGCTACGGCCACCCTTTGCCAATTTAGGACCACCACCCTTAGAGGTATACATTCTTCATATATATTACCAAGAGAGCTCCCATTTTGGGTCGTTTTCTTGTATGGGGCCAATGCTCCCTAAAGTTATTCAAAATCCAAAGGACCCATCACTAATATTTTTTATTTAAATAATTTTTATTATTATTTCAATTTTATATTCTCGAGTAATGATCCCATGGTAAAAAATGATACCTTGATTGCCTTTCTTTATGATATTTCAAGTTGTGTACAAACATATATTCTAGCTTGTAGTACCAAAATTTGGGACCATAATTAAGTCTCATATTAATTGCATTTGTTCTTATCTAATCTTAGTCCTTTTCAAAGATTGCAGTTTCATACTCTTTTATATATATATATATATATATATATATATATATATATATATATATATATAACAGCATTGAAGAAGGCAAGGGAGTTCTTACGAGAAACAATGATAAAATTATATTTTGACCCTTCAAGATTTTATAATTTGATTTTTGTTTCTACAATTTTCTTGATATATTTAATGTACCATCAATACATAAATATCATGCACGGTGAATGAACCTAAATCTTTCATTCCATCAATAAACCTTTTATTAAGCAGAGATATTTATTTATAGGGTAAACTATAAAAATAGTCATTTTTGTTTGTCTCAGGTTACATTTTAGTTATTTATGTTTGAAATGTTACGTTTTAGTCACTTATGTTAGTATTTTGTTACGAAGTGATCATTGTGTCGTTAAGTTCCGTTATCTCCTTAATGATAATCCTACGTGGCAGTCCAACTAGATTTTAAGTGTCAACTTGGATTTCCAAATGGAATGAGAATAAATCTTTAATTAAATAAATTTAATTAATTAAAATTTTTAAACCCTAAATCTTAACTAAAACCCCTAAACCCATTTTCACACACCTCGCTTCCTCGTCTTCATCTTCTTCCTTTTTGATTCCAATATCTTTAGTTACAAATCTGTCTTAGCTTGAATCTTTAAAACTCATTAACTTAAAGATTCAATATCTTTGATTCCAATATCTTCTTCCTGTTAAGTTTCTTTGGGTTGATGGGTTTTAAAGATTCAAGCTTTTAGACAAATTTGTAACTAAAGATATTGGAATCAAAAGAGAAGAGGATGAAGATGAAGAAGAGAGGTGTGTGGAAATGGGTTTAGAGTTTAAAATTTTTAATTAATTAAATTTATTTAATTAAAGATTTATTCTCATTCCATTTGGAAATCCAAGTTGGCACTTAAAATCTAGTTAGACTGCCACGTAGGATTACCGTTAGGGAGATAACAGAACTTAACGACACAATGATCACTTCGTAACAAAATACTAACATAAGTGACTAAAATGTAACATTTCAAACATAAATTACTAAAATGTAATCTGAGGCAAACAAAAGTGATTATTTTATAGTTTACCCTTATTTATAAGTCCTTCAATTTTTACTGACCTTACATGAGTATCATACATTGACCTCATATATATACAACAGATTACACATTCCTAAAGTTTTATTTGCTTAAATATGATTAAGACGCAAAATAAAAACAGGCTCTTGTATCTATAATTCATATAATTTTTAAGCTAAAACTTAGCCCACAATCAAATAATCATACATGTGTGAATAATAGCCAGTTTTTTTTTTTCCAATCAAAGTAATAGATAGTACAAAAAGATAATATAAAATTGTTATGCACTTATGATCATCAATCTGAAAATTAAAGTTCAGGTCATATACCCATGACCCGGCTAAGTTTTACCAGATAGATGCGTGTGAATCTTATTGTAGGAAGTCAACAAGGAGAGTTCGTGGTTAGCTCGCACATAAGGGGAGCTCGCACGGGGAGTTCGCAATCTCAATTCATGTATACCTAAAGAGTTCACATGTGGAGACCACAAAGTCCAGTAAGCTACCCAAAACGATACACGTGTTCAATATGCTCGAGGCCTATTTAGAATGTCAGTTTCATATGAATAATGGGATCAAGTCTCTAAACAGTAACGACATATATAAATACCCAATTATTCCCTTTAATAAGACACAACGAAAAATTACTCGTAAAAAAATTATTCAAACATTACATGATAATGGTGTGGCCAAAGTATACCCAAAATTCACGAC
The DNA here is from genome assembly GCA_039519145.1 of Kokia cookei. NCBI lineage: Eukaryota > Viridiplantae > Streptophyta > Magnoliopsida > Malvales > Malvaceae > Kokia > Kokia cookei. Next base: position 43,291,461 of record CM076903.1, read on the forward strand.
ATAAACAATCAGTATATTGTGACAAGATAGGCACATAGACAACATTTTTCATATATTATTTTTTTATTCAGTATCCCATGGTACACGCATTAAAATAAATTAAAAAAAGACAAAAATTAGAGTTTAGGGTTTCATTTCATAATCTTCATACATGAGATTGAATCATTAAAAAATTCCAAAATATTGATCTAACATTTGGTTTGTGGGTGTGAAAGTCATGATAAAAGGTAAAAGGGGACTTCATTATAAAACAAAAACAGTAAATATCATATTATTATTTTAAAATAATGTCCGAAGATACTTGATTTGGAGAACCGGTTGGTTGAGACATTAACATCATTAGGTAAGATTGAAGGGTTTTCAAATAATTGTTGAGGTTGATTTGTTGTATAAACAAGCAATTAGGATACGATTACATTATAATAACTTAAAAAAGTTATCGCATTGAATTTCGTGTGTTGATTTGATGGTCAGAATATTCAGTATTTAAAACGTAATTTGAGTTTGAGTTATGTTAATTACGTTATTGTGAAGGCATTATCTTTCTCTTAAAAGTTTTTACATTACATATTTAGTTATTTAATTATAAACTTTATTTTGATATATTTAAAACCATTAAAACTAAATATAAATATCAAATGAAATATCAAAATAAAGTTTATAACAAATTGAGTATTTATCGAATTAATATATAATATTAATATCATATAAAATGGTTTAAGTTTAATCCAATAAAAGATAAAAAATTTACTAAAACCCATCCTTGATTAATTAAATTCATTTATTTCTTTACCCGACAAGAAGTCTGATTTATTTTTCACACCTTTTAAATATTTCTGTATAATTCTTTTCATCAATGATTGTAATAAGAGTGACATCTGACTTTGACTAGTACTAGTTCCAAGATGCTGTATTGAACTGGGAAAATGATTAAGAGAAATGGACACTAAAATTCAAGTGCCTCCAAACCCTGGTAGAGACCTGACCCCTATTTTATTACATCCCATTATGTCTCTGCATTTCTTAGTCTGTTACGAAACATATTATTATAGTTATATGATCCGAATTTTATTTAGTTTAGTTTTAAAAGTTTGAACTACAATTTATTTATTAAATAAATAAAATAAAAAGATAAATTTAGGATATATACATAGTCGTAAATGTTTTGTATTGTTATTTTTTAATATTAGTGAATATTTTTTTCTTTTACTTGTGATTTTTTTCGATAAAGATTTTTCACGTAAAATCTATATATTTTTGTTTTTCCTTTTTATTACTTTATGATCAATCTTACTATCATTATCGACGTATAGTATAATACATGTCAAGAAACAAAGATGATGGTTCAATTCTATGCATGATTAAGGTTAGAGTTATTTGTTGAAATTCAAATGTTCACATATCATATTTGGAAAAAGTTTGAATGCAAAAATCATAAAAATGAATTTACGTAAAAAAAAATAAATAAAAAATAATTGGAGTTTAGATTTCAAGTTCAAATTCAATTTGGTGTTAGTATTAAGTATGAGTGCACCTCATTACAATTTTTAAAAATTTTAATGAGTTTAGGGTCTGATTACAATATTTAAAAAAGTTTCCAAACATTTTTTAATTAAATCCAATTGGATTGGTATAATTTAAGACAACCAACCATTATCATTTTAAATTTTTATTTTCAATTGCGTATGCAGTGTATTATAAAATATTTAAATTTTAATTTAAAAACTTCTAATTTCTCAAGTCTTGGGTAATATGCACAGACCGCTACTACTAATATTAATTAATTCATTTTATTATAAACTTAATTAAATTTATTCACATGGTTGACTCCCTCGGATTAAAACCAGGCAAGCACCCTTTTCATATTTCAACTAGTTCAAAACTAAATTACCAAAACCTTTTACCTAATTCCTTAATTTATGTCGATCGAGTTTTAGTTCGATTAGCATCTGTATTACTGCAAATGCAAGAAAATGTGGGTTCAAGTGTGTTGAAGCGCATTATCCTTCTATTTATGAGTTGGGGAGGGGCTATGGGTAGTTCTAAGCATTATGTAAAAAAAAAAAAAACAAATATGATCAAAACCTATAATGAGGTTGTTAAAAAAATCCTTAATTTATTATATTAAAATTTCAAAGTATTATATTAATCGAGTTCTCAAAGTATCACTATTATATCAATTAAGTCGGATGGTTAACGTAACCATCAATTTAGACATTAATATCAGCTCGAATATAATGCAGAGTATATTTACAGCACATAGATCAAATTGTAAACAAGTATATACTTACCACACATGGACAACTTGGATATGATCTGTAAAAGAGCAAATAATTTCATCAAAACTTAAGATGGTTATTTCATTGTTCTAAACACATCATATCTAAGTTATTCATGCAACAGGTACACGTGAGCTTTAAATATGTTACATATCATATTTGAGCTGACATTTAATACCCAAGATCATGTCCAGACTAACATAAAGATCTAATTGATATGATATTGATATTTAAAGGAATCGATTAAAAAATTTTGAAATTTGATGATGAATTTAAAATCAGGACCATAAATTGAGGATGCATGATTCAATTAATTCCAAAACTAAAGTAATTTTTGTGGTGCTTCCGCAAAATTCAATGGACGAAATAGTAAAGTAAAAAAAGGAGGATGAAACTGAAGAAAAAGAGAATGTGCAAAGGGGGAACTAATCCCAAATTCTCAATTCCCTAAGCGCAAAAGTGAAGTTGTGGTCATCAAATTCTTGTTTTTATTTACTAAATATATAGTGCTCAAAATTGAGAATATTGAAAACCCAATCAGAAGATGAAAAGGAATTAAAGATAAGCATCCGAAAAAAGGTAGAAAGAAATAGATTAAAATTAAAGATAAGCATTGTGGTTAAGGGGAAGTTCCTTTAAACGTATTATCAAATCGAGTCGAGTTCGAATATTTTTAAATTTGAACTTGATTTAAAATTTAGAATTCGATATTCGAGTCGAGTTTAACTAAACATCAATTTTTGAGCTCGAGTTCAATTAAGTTCATTTTTTAATCCTATACTTTTTGAATTTTGAAATTTCAGTAATGATTAAAATGGTAAATGTTAAATTCATTGACAAGCTTTTTTTTTTTATAAGTATTATGTGAAAATAACAAGTTGACAAGTCATTACACATGTGATGTTTGGTGCATTAGATTTTAAAAATAATAGAACTTAATGAATTTATCGACTAACATTTGGTCATGATTTAAATCTCAAAAATTTAAAAGTACATAGACTAAAAATGATCAAATTAAAATGTAAAGACTAAATTCAAAATGTATCCATTCTACAAGGATTAATAGCAAATTTAACCCTTTAAACAAAATAAGAAAGAAAAATAATCGGTGAAAATGCCTAGTAAGTCCCTCTATGATAGGGATCTTATCAAATTAGTCTCTTTAATACTAAAATGATCAGTTTAGCCCATATTCTACTAACAAGAATCAAATCAGGCCAAATTTTAACAAGGTTAAGCATTTACTATTTAACAAAGTTAATATTTTTAAAACTTTCCTGGTTTTGCAAATGGAATACTTTGTTTTATTGAAATTGAACTGCAAATAAATAATATAATTATGATGACATTTTTCAAACACTAAATATTAACTTCATTAAAATTTAACATTATCTGATTCTATTTAGGGTAAACTACACTAGTAATCACTCAACTGTAAAAGTTACAAAATGATTACCCAACAATTCAATTTTATTTTTTTTGGTCACTAGCTAGCTAACGATGGCAGCTTTTAAAATTGACACATCTAGCTAACGGTGTGCAGTTTTTCTTTTCTTTGTAACCCTATCACCTAAAAAGCTCAAAAACAAATTTATCGACTAAATTTGATTGAAAATAAACAAAAAAAAAAAAATAGAAACACCCAAAAATTCAATATAATAATTTTCACCCTATCTCATTTTTTAAAAAAAATTAACCATTAATGTAAAAAAAAAAACAAATTGCATAAGGTGTAATAAGGGTTAATTATTTTAGAATCAAAGATAAAATTAATATAATTTATAAATGTTGAGGGTTAAAACTGTTGTTATGCCAACTTTAAAAGCTATCATGATTAGCTAACTAGTGATAAAAAAAGAAGAAGACAAAATTAAACAGTTAAACAACAAGTCTGTAACTTTACATAGTTAGGCGATCAAAAAAGAAATTTCCGAATAATTAGGTAATTACTAGTATATTTTACGTTTTTTTTTTTTTTTTTTTTTTTTTTTTGTAATAATACAAGACTAAAACTGATCTATTAATAATAAAAAAGACCTAATATAATCCGATCCTTATAATATAGAAACCATTAGCAAAATAATCTATTATTTGATTATTTATGCTACAAATACAATGGCTTTTTTAGTAAAAAACTGGCTTTGCATGCCCGACATAGGGTGGTACCATATATGATATTGTTGTCCAAACCATATAATAAATACAAAAAAGAGTTCATTCAACAAAACATATGGAATATTGCATACTGACGCATTAAAAATGGCCTTATTATAGCAATAATAATTCAAAGAAAAAGTGTTCGTCCTCGTATGTTCTTTTACCATTAATAAATTTCATGAGGACACATTATGAGTCCCCACAAGTCGATAATTTGAGAGTGGCCATACATCAATAAGAATGTAATAAATGTGTTGCTATCGCTTCGATTCGTTACCAATGATACGAAATAGGAGATGTCGAAACCATCCTTTTTTTTCAAAAACGACGAGTTTCGAAAATCATTTTAAAATCGAAAAATAATGGGAGTCCCACCAATCATTTATTCGGTGTGATTGGATCACCACAAAACGTTTTAAAAATCGTTTTGAAAACATGTAGGTCTTCGAAATCCAGAAAAACAAGTTCGGGAGTCGGTTACGCATGAGGAATGATTAGCACCCTCATACGCCCAAAAATTGGTACCGTATTGATTATTTTCGGGTCTTGATTTGTAACATTTAAAAGCTCGAATAAAGTGTAAAAAATACGATCCTTGAATGCATGAGTTAAGTTTAAAAGAAATCGGGTTTGTTTAGAAATCTCACTTATTTCAAAGTGATCGAGGAAGAAAGTTACGTCCAGTGAGTTAGGACACGACATTTCAAGATCCAAAAATGACGAGCTTTCCTTTGTAAAACTTTTTTTTTTTTTTAATTTTGAGAGAAGGATATTTGATTATCTCGATTTGAAGAAATGTTGCACCTATTAAGTTAAGGCGCAATATTTCAGAATCGAAGATAAAGAAACATTGCCTCGATTAAGGGGTATTCGATTATTTCTATTTGAAGAAAAATTGCACCTAGTAAGTTAAGGCACAAATTTTCGAAACTCGAAATAAAAGAATGTTACCTCGTTTTTAAAGTCTTTATGAAAAAAAATTTTTGAAAACAAACATGCGAATTTAATATAAATAAGCAGTTAATAATGGATATTAAATAACGCGAAGTAAGATAGATAAGACGATAAATGATATGCAAAAAAATCAAAAATGCAAAATATGAGTGCATAATAAATGCAAATATTTATGAGGAAGAAAAATAAAGCAATCGGAGATAAAAAAAAAATGAGACTTTGGATACCCGGGGGTAAAATGATAATTTTGGACTCTCAGGGCCGAAATGGTAATTTGGGGAAATTCAGAGTTAAAAATGGAGTTTTTAGACATCCGGGGGTAAAAGGGTAATTTTGAGAGTTTTGGGGTCAAAATGGAATTTTTGGAAGTTTGGGGGCAAAAATGGATTTTTTGGAAATTTTGGGGTAAAAAATGGAATTATTAGAAGTTTAGGGGTAAAAATTGAATTTATGGAAGTTTCGAGGTCAAAAATGATATTTTTGGAAGTTTGGAGGCAAAAATGTAATTTTCAAACAGTTTAGATACCTCTTGGGCAATAAAACCAAAATTAGGTGACACGTGACAGCCCCTCAGGCATCCTGCAGTCAGAGGACTAGTTTGAAAACCATGGAAAATTTCTGGGTCAATTTTGTAATTAAACCGAACTTGATTTAAGGATTAAATTAAAACAAATTAAAAATAAAAGGGACCGTTTGCATAAATAAACCAAAATAATGACACGTTGCAGCCCCTGATGCTTTCAAAAGGTCAAAGGATTAAATTGAAAAGCATTGAAAATTATTGGGCCAATTTAAAATTAATTAAAAGTACAAGAATGACCTAATTGAAATTTGAGAAAAAGCGGAAGGATCGAATGCATAAATATCCCCTTTTTTAAAAACACACGGATCCTAAATCGGATCGGGTCGAACATGGGTAATAGCTCAAAATGGCGTCGTTTTGGGGCTGAAACTCAACCCTCAAAACGGTGCCGTTTTGAGAGCGTATAAAAGGCTAAAACTTGAAAAAAAAAATTCATTTTCAGCAGTTCTAAAAAAAAAGGTTCGCACCCCCCCTTTTTCTTCTCTGGCTTTCTCATGGCCGACCACTGGCTGCCGGTCGTGCCTCTGCCGTCCGTCACAGGCGTAGCCGCCACGCTCCATCGCCGTCGTCGTCGTGCACGGCGTTTCTCAAGTAAAAAAAATAAATCATTTCTTCATTTTTTCCTTTAAAAACAGATCTAGGTCTAGATCGAACCCGATCTAGCCTAGATCTAAAAGGTTTTGCCCTTTTTTATAGAAGAAAAAAAAAATCCTTTAAAAAAAAAAACTCCAGATTTATTCTGTTTTGGGTTTAAAACTGTTCATCCTCCCTATTTCTTTAGAAGTCTGTTTTTAATCCCTTGCGTTCTTTTATGTTTGTAATTGGACATTTATGTTTAATTTGGACATTAATTTAAATAGATTTAAACTTAAATTTATAGTAAATTTAAATTTTAAGTAAATTTAAACCTAAAATAAATTTAATTTTAAAAAAAATTAAATTTTGTTGGGCCTGGATAAATTGGGCCTCGACAGGAGATCTATTATTAAACTGAATCGTCCAAAAATTATAATCAAATAATTATGTATTAGATACGAGAATAGTAGAGTTGAATTGTTAAGAAGATTTATATCAAACCAATTGTTAATTATAACACAGGGATAGGATTGCAAAATGTTGAAAAGAGTGAGATTTGATTAAAGAAATGGTTGGGGGATTAAGAGACAATTCAACTAAGATTATAATAGCAATTAAACCAATTAAACATTTGGTTTAGTGGGTTGGCGTGACCTTCACCCTTGATTACCATCTTCTTCCATCGTATGCACAAAAGAAAATATTGGAGCTATTCATGCTATGGTTCTTCATGCCGTGAGCTACCCTCCCACAATAGGTAAAGCTTTTCTTGATAATTTTTATTAGATTTTTATTTAAGAACATTAGATAAGGGTAGCACATTGCTTATAATTACGGGTGAGTAAAATTCGATTCGAAAAAATCAAAAAAAAAAAAAATCTAATTTTGAGTTAAACGAATCGAGTTATTCGAGTCATCTCGAATTTTTTTCGAATTTTGAGTTCGGATCAAGTTGAGTTTTCGAATTCGAATAACTCGAATAATTCAAATGAATCGAATATCAAACTATAATATTTTACATTTTTACCCAAAACTCCAAATCTTTTTGCTTTTTCCCCAAAACTTTTACTCCTTTTCACTTTTCCCCCAAAACTTTCACTCCCTTCCCATCCTATCCCCATCTACCACAAGCTCATTTCCCACCAATTTTTTTAATATTTTCCCTCCAAAATTTTACTTTCCATTTACTTTCCCCAAAAACCCTTAAATCTTTTTTATTTTCCCTCAAAACTTTTATTCTCTCTCACTTTCCCCCCTAAAACTTTTACTCTCCTCCCATCCCACTCCCCATCTACCCCAAATCCATTCCCCCTCCCAATTTTTTTTTTAAATATTTTTCCTCCAAAATTTTACTCTTCCTATTCACTTTCCCTTACAATTTTATTTCCCAAAACCCCCTAAACATTTTATTTTCCCCCTAAACTTTTACTTCTCACCCTTTACCCCCAAATAAAAAATCAAAATCATCCAAAAAAATCTCTAAACCTAAATAATAATAATTTTATTTATATCTACTATTTATATTATTAAATTAAAATTTACATTTCGTATTATTTATATTATTGAATTGTTTAATCATATTGAATATTTATATTAAAATTGAATTATTAAGGATGTCATAAAATATTAGTGCTAAAATTTTATGTTGGTACCAATTTTACATTTTATCTTTAAAATAACTTATATTAAAAAATCATAATTTTACATTTAATATATTTTTTTTATTTCAAAATACATAGGGACAAAAATTAGAAGATAATTGAAGCAAGTAGAGAAGCTAATCATATATAAAAGATTAATAAATAAATTATGATGTGATAAAAATTAATAACAAATTTGATTACGATGGGTGACAGTGATTATAAGGACCCGAAGTTTTTTTTAAATTTAACTCGAAAAAATATATTCGATTCGATTCTACTCGAATTCCATCACACTCGACTCGATTCGAAAAAATTTCAAATTGAATTAGGATGATAAAATAGGATTTGTCAACTCGATTAACTCGAAATTTTTTTATTCAATTCGATCGAACGCTCATCCCTACTTATAATTAAAGATTGATGGGGGGTTTTATTGAGTTATCATGGGGAATGTTTGGTTGTTGAACTTAATTTATGGTAGAATTAAGTTAAAGGATGAAATGGATTGATTACAACAAAGTCTAGCTAAAGATTGTCAAGTGATCATAGCTAAAACTTTATTATTAGTTATGTGTTATTAGGGATCCAATTGTAAAGAATGAAAGTTATTGGAAATTAATTCTATGAATTGATAACTTGAGGTCCCTAGAGAATAAATGTGAAGTCAAATTTGGATTGGATTGGGGAGATTTTGAAATACGAGCATTTCATTTATTAAGATTAAAAAGGGACCTAAGTGTAAAAATGTACACTTATGCTTGATTTGGTATGTTTAATTAGTTGTGAAACTAATGCCCGATTTGTAATTAAATTATCAAACATAGCTAACGATGAGGTTACGAATCGAGGGCCAAGGCGAAAACAGGTGACGGATAGTGAAATCATCTTGTGCTCTCATAATTTGACTTAAATTGATGCTTTATTAGGTAGCTAAATATAAAGGGATGGTATTGATGTCAAACATAAATTAAGGTACGTATAAGCTCAATTACTCAATTTGATGGGATTATGTCAATATATGTATACGAGTGTTTGCATTGTGATATGATGTCATCTACATTGAAAATGGTCTGATATATGTATAGAACATGTATATGTGTTGATTATATTATCGTAACATTATCTGTTCTATAAAGTGGTTTAATGCGGTTGAGATATGTTGATTGTATTAGGTGCTTGGAATAAGTTGGTACAAGTTTTGTGCGTAATATGTAATACCCCATATCTGACTCGATCGTTGGGTCAAAATATTCGAATGATACATTTGTTGTCGAAGCAATGTAATCTACTTTCGATTTATTGTATCGTTACATTCAAGTTATTAGGGTCATTATACCTTTCTAACATGATTCAAATTCATATGCAAGTTCCATACGAGCTTATGACAACTCTTTTGATTGTTTAAGATTGATCAGGGACTAAATCATAAGGTTTCTAAAGTTTCGAGCTGACGTGGCAATGTAGGCAGTTCCATGTCGCGACATGGTAAGTTCGACGTTGTGACGTTCACTCTGTTTTCACAGATTTTCCATACTTTAGTTTTATCACTTAAAACCCTGTTAAAATATCATATTTCAACCAATTTAATCAACATATCATTCAAATAAGTTCAATTTCAATCTCAAAAATCACATAATTTATCATAAACTCATTCAATTTTAACTAAGTTATGAGATTAACAATAAGTTTCCAACCCAACTTATTGCACATATTTCATGTTTCTACCATCAACGTCTCAAAAATTCACATCTATGACCACCTATCGAGTCTTCAATACCTTTGTCGGCTTCTCGGTTACTCAAAAACAACGATAAACCATTTTATTTTATGGAAATAAAAAATCAATTAAGATTGTAAAATTATGACCATTCAACCATGAGATGTGATGTAATAATTGTTTACCTCATCCCTTAACCATGAAGTCAAGGGTTCGATTCCCACCCATAAAAATGAAATATATTTTATGATCAACCGTTTATCTCTTTAAAAAGCACTCGTAACAAAATGATTATTCATTATTATCAATGATAAACACCCTGATTACCAACAAAAGAAAATATGAGCAGCAATCAATCATTCATTTAGTCATTCAATTTTTTCCACCAATATGGTGATCACGTTTCAATATGTACCTATGTTCAGGGGCCAGGGGCCAAAACGATGATGAAAACGACATGTCTTAAGTACGTTGTGGAAATTTCAACATCAAAAAAGTAATTATGAAAAAAATCAATAAAAAACAAATGGATATAAAATCATGAACTAGCTACTAGTTTAGCCTTATTAAGGCCTAGGATATGTTTTTGGCATTATGAGCTTGAAAGCTACTGTATACTCAAGACGAGAATTGAACTCAAATATATAATAGATTTTAATACACTCAAACTCACATTTTTTTACACTACCAACAATACTGATATACATCGAATTAAGATTCAATCAGCTCTCAAATCTTAATTTTTAACATTTACCCTAAACAAAATTTTTAGCTTTAGTTTTTCTTAATACTAAATGGAATTCTTCTGCAGGACCACCTTTGGCTTCGGACAGGTACTTGAAACGACAGTTGGTCGAGGTAGTAATAATTTAATGTATGAATAAAATGATGGAATATGGCAAAGCCAAAAAAGGGTTCAAATCCAATTTAATTAAATTATCTCTAGTTCCTTTCAGCATGAAAATTGCAAGTTGGAAAAATGTAGTACAACATTTCGTAATTTTTTTGTCGGCATAAAAATTGCAAAAGGGTCACGTATTATTTTAGCATGCCATGCAATTTGGGTGGTTTCTCATACTAGCAAAAAAGAGTTTCGTGGATGAATGATTGGGACGGATAAGATAACATTTTATTGAGTTTTAGTTTGATTAAAATTACTTTTGTTGTAAAATGTTAAAAGATGCGAGTTCGATTGAGTTTAAACAAGTTTTGGTGAATGAATGATTCGGGAGATGGATAAGATAAACATTGATTGAATTTTGATTTGGTTGATATCGTTGCTATTGGGTGGAAGTTCAAACGCGTTTAAACAAGTATTAAGAAAAAAAATGCCATAATGGATTGCATGATTCAATTATGGTAAAAGTACCATAATAGTTTTTGTACTAAGAGTTGGATTGTATTTTTCTCCCTTTACTAAAAAATGGGTAAATTGGTCTCTGTACATTACATCAAAGAGTAAACTGATCATTCAGTTAAAAATTTCATCCATTCTACTATTAAAAATTGGTCCTTGTATGTCAATATGAGGTACAACTATTTGGTTATTCTGTCAACTACGTCGGTTTTTTAAAAGTAGAAATGGATGAAATTTTTGACAAAAAAGACCAATTTGCTCTTTAATTTAACGTCTAGAGATTAATTTAACAATTTCTTAAATAGAAAGGACAAAATACAATCCACTCTTAATACAAGGGACTCCATAATACTTTTATCTTCAATTACATAAACCTTTGCTAAGCTAACATGCACAAGGATTGCTTTATCTCTAATTATCTCAATACTCTCAAAATTCTTGAAAATTCAATTAGTTCTTTCAAAAATTTTGAAAATTGTTAATTAAGCCCGCACTTTTTTTAAAAACTTTCATTAAGCTCCCAATTTTTTAAAAATATTAATTAGATCCCATTTTTTAAAATTTGCATTAAATTCCTTATAAGTTTTAAAAATTTTAATTAACATCCAAAATTTAATCTCAAGATCTGATATTAATACACGGTCTAAGTCCAACACAACACATAAACAATTCTACTCATGTGCATGCCAAGGAGTGATTTAAGCAACACCCTACCACTAGATAAATTAACAAGACACATATTTAAGAAATATTATAATAAAAAGAAAATTTTGAAATTCTGTTAAATCGAGTGGTTAATTATTAATAGGTATTGGGCGTAATGATAAATCACATTGCATTTTTAAGAAGGTAACTCAAATTCGAATTCTAAAGGTAATCAACAACGTTAGTTGTTGGAACCCCATGTGATGACTTGATGGTCAAGGGTGTTTACCGCTCTAGGTGTAATCTAGGTTCGAGTCGCACTAGTAGTGTTTGTTGTTCGGACTTTGCCCTGTTCGCCAAAAGAATATATTGTTAATTGTTGTTGTTAATAAATTATGTTATTAGTCATTGCACTATGTATATATTGTGGATTTAGTCTTTATGCTTTAATTTGGTCGTTTTTAGTCTATATATTTTTCAAATTTTGAAAATTTAGTGTTAACCAAATGGTTTTTGTTAAGTTCATTAAGTTAAGTTTTGCTATTTCTAAAATCTGATATGGCAAATATATTATTACAGGTGTTTAACGATTGTCGTTTTGTGTCAAGACTGAAATTTTCAAAATTGAAAAATATAGGGACTAAGAATGATCCAATTGGAGAACATAAATTAAGTCTACAACTTAACACATAGTACAAGACTAAAAGCATAGTTCAACTAAACGAATTTAATTGTTACAGTCTGAATTAACACTAAAATTTTAAAATTCAAAAAAATAAATACTAAAATTGACCAGATCGAAAATTATAATGACTAAACCCACAACTTGTACAGAATATAAGAACTAATAGCATAATTTAATCAAAACTAAATTATATCAAATTAAAGTAAAAAGATTAAATTTCAAATTTTAACATAGCCGAAGAACAAAACTCGTAATTAGACTTATTGATTGAACTACAAGTAAAATAACAAAAAAATTATATTCAAAATTTCAGTTGATATTAATCCCGAAATAATTCATACCTAAAAAAAACCTATAAGTAAGCATGAGAATAATAAAGGCCGAAAGGAGGGTTTTGGTAGGAAATCATTTCCATAAATTTGCAAAGTGAAGGACACGTGCATGGAGGCTGACTTTCACACGTGAGTTTGGATGAAAAGTGGAGGATGGCAAGCGTGTGAGGGTATGATTCACGTGAGAGCTTTACCTCAAAAGAGAAAATAATAAATCATTAATAACAAGTTGAGTAAGAAAAAGAAAAAGGAAGGTTGGGCTGTCAACATTCAATCTGCTTTGCAATTATTAAACAAATAAAAAAAAATCTAATTTAGATTTAGCCGATTGAATATTAATTCGATTGATATGAGTATTATTGTTAATGCAGGAACACATGAGTTCGAGTGTGTTGAAGCGCATTTTCCAAAAAAACATATATCATCAAAACCTGTAATGAAATTGTTCAAAAAATACAATTTAATTTTAAAATAAAAATATTTGATTTTTTATTAAATTATTATTTGATATATTGGTGACTTACTTAACCCCGTAAGAGGATCAAGAAACCGTCATATGTCTCGTTTATTAAGTTTTATTTTAGTAAATTTTGCTAGCAATCTTTGTACTGTATGTAAGTTACGGTTTTAGTTATTGTGCTCTAAATTGATCATTTTTAGTCTATATACTTTTTGAATTATAGAATTTCAATGCTCGTCAAGTAGTAGCTTTTAAATTTGTTAAGTTAAATTCATCCATTTTCAAAATCGTATGTAATAAACATATTATCACATGTGCAATGCAATATCAATTTGTTATTTTCAGATAACACTCACAAAAAAAATCATGTTATTTTAGTTAATAAATTTAATAGCTATCGTTTTAAGTCATGACTGAAATTTCAAAATTAGAAAAATATAGAATCTAAAAATAATCCAATTGGAGAACAGAGATTACATCCACGATTTACACATAATGCAACTGTTTGAGATAGGATTAAAATTTTAAATTTCGAAAAGCAAAGGTTTAAAGTTGATCAAATTAGAGTTCATAGACTAAATCCATAAGTTACGCATTTTACAGGGACTAATAGCAAAATTTGGTCTTCATTTTTAAAATATCAATTAAAGACGTGTGACGATTTCTTAATCTCCATTTATCGAGTTAAAAGAACTTCACCCCCAGAATATAAAGTAATAATCCTTTTTTATTATTTAATAATATTCTTTTTTGTAATCTTCTTCTCAATTGAGGGTTAAGTCGTGACTAATGAGTAGAAGTGATCATGGGTCGAATCGGTACAAAATATCTAAATCAATTTTCAAGTTTGGGTTTCATTTGACCCGAAAATGATTACTGCTTTATCCAAGCTTGACCCAATTTTAAAAAAGTAAACACAGATTCAATCCGACCCACTCATATTTGATTCTTTTTAGATTAGTTTTTATCTAAAAATATTTTTAAAAACATACAATGTACTAAATGCCCTACAAAGGTTAAAATAAAAAGCTTTCTAACACATTAAAAATAAATTAAAAAGAATTTATATTAAAAAAACACTATCATAAATATAATAAATATTTTATTGTATTAAATATAATTTTTAAAATTTTATATGTTGGGTTTAGTTATTTAGTTGGATAATTTTTTTCTTTTAAGTTTTGAATAATGAGTTTAATTGTTATTCGGTAGTGATTTATATATATATATATATATATATATATATATATATATATATATATATATATATATATATATATATTATTTAACATGTATAATTAATATAATTATGTTTATAACATAATATATTTGGGTCGGGTTCAAGCCAAAAATTCTTGCTCAAATCTCAACTCATATAAAAAAACAAGCTTTAAATTTTTCTAAGTTCATTTTTCAGATTTTGTATTTTTATCTAAATTTTTTTATTTTTTGAATAAATTTTCGAGCTTAGACAAATGACCCGCGACAATTCTACTAATGGGTGGGGAAATGAAGTGGGAGAAAAAGAGAAACATTTTATTATTATTATTTTAATTTTTAAATCATCTTTGCTTTGAAAGAAAACAATGTATTATAATATTGTTGTTGGTTAAAACATAGACTAAAAATAATATATAATATATGAGAAAAAATTAAATTATAAATGAAATTACTAAGAAGAAACCTTGTTTAAGAAATAATATACATAGATTAATGCCAAAGATGGTGACTAAATGAAGGTTAACCATGAATAGAAGGAACTGCCTATAGACTTTGTTAGCTTGACTTCAATTTGAGCACGTAAGAGTTATTTTTTCTTTCTATAATAAAATTTATTAATTAATCATGTTTGAATTAATTGGTGAATTTTTTCTTACGTATCATTTAAAGATTATTTAAATATGCCGATTGAGTGTTAACTCGATTGTCATGAACAGTATTATTATTGTAGAAGGACGTAGGTTCGAGTACGTTAAAACACGTCATTCTATATTCAATATTCAAAATATCATGGATTTATATAGACAAATGTATTTTTGTGCTTTTATATTTTTAAATAAAATCATAAAAAAACACACACACACATAATGAGATTAAAATATATGGCACAATTAATTTTAAACATTTAGATTTCTCATTTCAACAAAATCTTCGTTTAATTCTTATACTTTTAAATTTTAATAAATATATTTATTATATAATTTTTTTCGCTTACTTCTCAAGTATGTCATATTCTAGTAATTTTATATATTATTAATGAATTAGATGATAATATATAATTAAAAAATTTAAACTAAATTCGTTTAATTTTATTCCGATGAAATGATATATAAGGGTTGAGATTTTACTACATATCTTATTTATTTATTTTTAATTTTTTAAATATAATTTAATGATACATGAAAAAATCCCAGACTCTCGTAGATCATATATATATCACTTTAAAAGTTTAAACTAATAACGCAAGATAAACTTTATAGAAAATAATAGTAAATTGTCAAATATTTGAAAAAACGGCATCAACAAAGTTAATAAATGTTAACATTTTCATCTATTTTGGAGTAATTAGATAAATAATGCAAGTTCGAGAGTTAAAAGAGACAAAAATTTAAATTAAGAGTTAAAATTATTTTTATGTAAAGTTGGAAGATCAAATAAATCATTATCCTTATTAAAAAAAATAGCATTTCGCATTATGAAAATCCAAGCCAAGTTGTACCACATCATCACCAAAATTTTTTATCAAAAAATATAATTTCTTAGGTGATGATTTGTCATAATATCAACATATC
Source organism: Kokia cookei (assembly GCA_039519145.1). Classification (NCBI taxonomy): domain Eukaryota; kingdom Viridiplantae; phylum Streptophyta; class Magnoliopsida; order Malvales; family Malvaceae; genus Kokia; species Kokia cookei. The sequence continues at coordinate 43,307,641 of CM076903.1, forward strand.
GGGTCAATGGATGAACCAAATTTAAGAAAAATTGTCAAATTCTCATACTATTATGAACAAAAAAAAAAAAAAAAAAGTTAATCAAACATGCCCATCTCGACATTATCAAACCAGAAAGCATTTATATGTGCTTTTCACTCCTTACAAACCCCACAATAAAACCAAGGCATTAATGGATAGTTATTAATAGGTAACTCGAATTATTCGAGCTTGAATTCGTGTAGTTTTAATTATCATCGTATAAATAATAAACTCGAATTATAATTTTTAGAGGTTAAATTATAAATTTATCATTTTGAATCTAAATTTAAATTATAAATTTTTGTTAGGGCAAAAATTTGAATTTTACCATCGTATAAATACCAATTTTGCTGGTGCCGGCTAGGATGTTTATGCAAAATATTTTATATTTAAAGAGTTTGATTGAGTAAACTAAAAATAATATTCCTTCAAAAAAGAATTAATATAATATATTTGAAAAAAAAATACCATTTCTTAAAAATTTAATTATACAAAAAAACTAATTAAAAGAATATAACAATAAATTAACTCCTTTAAAAATACAATTAATTAAACTCCAAAAAGATTAATTATAAAGTTACCTATCATATGATTAGAAATTAAAATTTTAAAAAATATATTCATTTTAATATCATGTATAATTATCAATGTATAAAAATGCAAATTATACAATTTATTCTATCAATCAAGTAGAATATAATGCTATTCCAAGAGCTCAAAATAAAATTTTACCATAGTATATCTTAACATCTTACAATTTTTAAAAGGGATAAACTATAAATGTTACCATTTTTTGAGGCTAAAATTGAATTATAATTTTTTAGAGTTAAAATAAAATTTTAGGGGTTAAAAGTTGAAACTTACATCAAATTTTAATTTTATAATTTTTAAAAGGGTTAAAGTTGAATTTTACTATTTTTGGGGCAAGACCTTTTCGTACCCCTTGATTATGTCATCTTTTCATATATTTATTTTTTTAAATAGCATGTATAATATTCTAATTATAAAGTTTTTTTTTTTGATTTTTCAAAGTATTTACTGGATCGAGTTCAATAATTAACCCTTTGCATTTCGTAGGCCTATTAAGAAGGTAAATGCTGGTCACGAGTTTTAAAACTACTCCATATCCAAAGTGAGGATTAAACCCTCGATCACTGATTAAGGTAAGAGAAACCATTGCCATCTCACCTAACTCCCATTATTTCCTAATTATGAATTTCATCTTTCAAATTTTATGAAAATTGAGAATTTAATTTCTCTAATTTATCAAAATTTGGTCCTCGTACTTTATAAAAATTGAGAAGTTAATCCAATTGTTTATTTTTTTAAGGTCAATCTAATTGTTGGTAAACACATGAACTTTAATGGTTAAACATTTGCTAATTTGTTGCATATAAATTATTAAATTATTTAATTTTGCTAATTCCATGCATATAAATAGTTGAACAGTTGATTTCCAAGTTAGCGATTTAATGAAATAGAAAACCCAACTTTTTAATTTCTTTTTTTTTGTAAATTAAAGAGATGAAATTCACAATTCAGCTTATGTATAATGTAAAAAGACTATAATTTATTAAAAAAAAATTGCCCTTGGAATAATATTTGTTACTTTGTAAAAATAAGGGGCATCTAAAAAATTCTTCATTGAATTGGGACCTAATTGAAGGGTGACACTAACTCGACAAGAAATAAAAAAAAAATGAAACGATTAAACCACTCAAAGGTAAATATACAAAGTTTAAACACTCACAATGTAATCGAGTACTTGTACAATGAATAACCATAAACCCAACTAGTGTTTTTGAAAGAGAAAATGGGTATAACAAATGAAATATTGGATTTTTATTCTTTGATCTTTGTAAGCATGTTTCTTGTTTTTATTAAAGTGTTCTTGGACCCTATTTATACCTAATCATTGATATGAAAATGTTTGGGGTTGTTGGATGGAGTTTTTAGCCGTTGATAGTATTTTTTGGGGGGATAATGCCATTTTACACCATTGTACTTTGACACTTGTTTGAATGTGGTACTTGAAGTTTCAAAATGTCTAATGTGATACCTGAAGTTTAATTTTGTTACACAATCTGGTACCTGTTGGTAACGCTGTTAATTTATGACTGATTTTGCTACGTGGACCAATTATGTGTCGACACGTGGCAAGGGGCAGGTTGAAGGGGTAGCTGCATGGGCATATTAGGGAAGGGCTATTTTGCAATTTGCCCTTCCCCCACTTTTTCAAAAACCCCAGTTCTTTTTTTCTTCTTCTTTCTTTTCATCTTTTCCCCCTACTTATTGGGGTTTCTGAGCTCATTGTTTTAAACAAGTTCTAATGCATTCAAGCTCTTAAGGGTTATACTCGGGTGTGAGAAATTCCCAGTCTCTACCATCTCTGCTAATTTACAAAGCTGGTCCAACAATGTGGCTGCTTGTTGTTGCTGAGACACCATTAATGGCTTCTGTTCTTGAAACCAAACAAGCTGTTGTTTTTTTTATAAACAACTCATGGTCTGAGAATGGTAGCTTTGGGATCTGACCATGATTGAGTCTATTTGGTAATGGTGGTGGTTCTTGTGGAAATGGTAAGAAGAAGTTGGGATTTTGGGGATTTAGAATATGGGATTTCATTTCCTGGTTTTTAAGTTGTTGATAAAGACCAATACTTTCAAGACTAACAAATTAAAAAGAAAATTATATTAAAAAAACAAATTAAAAAGAAAATTATATTAAAAAAACAAATTAAAAAGAAAATTAGAAGAATAGGAAGGATAAATCATGACTTGAAAAGAAAGAAGTCAAACCCCAAAAATAACACTATAAATCCCAAACAAACTCCTTTAGGACTTTCAAGTAACGAAAGCTTCAAGGATAATGGAATCGTTCCCTCTCGTACTGTTTGATTCTTACAATTCTTTACATCTCCTGGTCTCATCCCCACACTCTGCCATCGCCCTCGTGATCTCTTCCACTTTGGTTTCTTTTTAATCTATTCCTAAACAACAACATCCTTAACTAACCCAAGAAGAACACGAACCCCACCCAAAAGATTCAAACTTCCATACTATCTGCTCATCAACTCTCGCCCTCCCATTTCACCCCATAAAATTTCTCTTCTTGCTCTCTTCTTTTTCAAACTCTGCATCTCTTATACTTATGAAGTGTTTTCATTTCACTAGCGGGGAGAGGCAAGACGAGGGAGACGATGGCGGTGCAGTTTCGAGGGTGTTGTCGAAGGTAATGTGGATGAGGTCATTTAGCGTGGCGTCAAGCAGCGTTGGCACGAGTCGTTCTAAGTTCAACTTCGAGTCGACCAGGGACTTGGCCTCTGACTAATCGATAGCGGGTGGTTTCTACAAGGGAAGAGCTAAAAAAAAAAGAATTGGGGTTTTTGAAAAAGTGGAGGAAGGGCAAGTTGCAAAACAGCCCTTCCCTAATCTACCCGTGCAGCTACTCCTTCAGCTTGCCCCTTGTCATGTGTCGACACATAATTGGTCCATGTGGCAAAATCAATTAGAAATTAACAGCGTTACCGACAGGTACCAGATTGTGTAACGTAATTAAACTTCAGGTACCACATAGGACATTTTGAAACTTCAGGTACCACATTCAAACAAGAGTCAAAGTATAGGGGTGTAAAATGACATTATCCTTTTTTTTTACTAATACGCCAGCTGAATTTATTAGAAATTAAAATAAAAAAACATTCCAAACGAAATTAAAATGTAGCCGAAAAATAACAAAACAAAGAGAAAAATAACGAACATCAGACCAGTAAAACACGTCCAGTGAACTGCAACAACAGGGATGAGTTGAAATACTGGAGAAACGAAGCAAGAAACAAAACTCATTGTTTCTATCCACCTACACGCTTAAGGATCGAAGTAGGAGTAGTGAGCAAAACCAACAATCTTGCAGGTTGCTTCGTAAAACAGATCTAACTGCATCAGCAAACAAATCATAAAAAGGGATCAAAGCACTGAAAGACCACCGATAACCGCAAATCAGAGTCGAGCATTGTGAGAAAACTATCCACGAACGCAGATCTACCATAAAGGTAGATGAAAACGTGCCATAAGGCAGAAGCGTGCTACAAGGCAAAGGAAAAGCATGTCACAAAGGCAGATAAAAACTAGAAGAAAAACAAAATATAAAAGAAAAAAAGAACTGAATATAAAAAAGAAAAGGACAGGAATACCAGCAATTGACAACTAGCATTAAAGTTGACGTCACCGTTAGCTAATCAAGAACAAAAGAAAGATAGAACGGCACAGAGAGAAAATTTGAAAATAGAATTCTTACAAATTAAAGGGAGCATATGTAGTTTGATAAGTTAATCGTTGATAGTATTGAATTCATGCATTAATGATAGCTGGTGAGCATAAATATTGGTATCCTAAAAGGTGGTAGCGACACCTTACAAAAAAATACTTGTAAAAAATGACTAGGTACTGAATCTTCAAGGTAAGTACCAATCCCTCATGAACAAGCATCGATATCTTGCTCCCTTGTTTTAAAATTTTGACCACTGACTTTTAATGTATCGATACTTAAGGTCTGGGTATTGCTTGGGGTTAGGTATCAATATTTTACCCCTTTTTAAAGTGTTTTTGGTTACTGACTTACATTGTATCGATACATAAAGTTTGAGTATCAAATACCTAAGAACAAGTTCTCGAATATCGATACTTTGATGTATGATATCAATTCTTAGCCATTGAAAAGTTTGGGAAACACTTTAAATCAATTTGGAAAGGTATTGGGAGCACTTAAAAACATTTTTAAAGGTTCAAAGCATTTTATAAAACATGTTTTTGAATTTTTGTAACACCTAAAAATGTTTTTAATGGTTATTACATTAATTCTTATTTATTTTTTTTATTAAAAGATTGAAATATATATTAAAACATTTTGAAAATCAAAGTTAACAGAGAGGGTTCTCTTTCAAATGCTCAAAAGAAAAGGGACCAAAAAATCTCGTTGCACACTTGTCGACAAGCCTTAGACACTTGTGCTTGGGATAATTTTCAGATACATGACAACAACTTTAACTACCACGAACATAGGCACCAAGCACAATGTTCGTTGCATCTTAGCATACTCTATTTGGTAAATTAAACCAGATGTTTAAAGAAGAAAAATACTTTTTTTTTTTTTTTTAGCTAAATTTGATATTTCAACTATAGTTTTGGGACTAAATCTGGTATGAACTTGTTAGTTAACATGCTCCGTTATCATTCTTGAGGTGGTAATCGAGGGTGAATTTTTTTAAAATGTCCTTTTTTTTTTTCAAAAAATTTATTGGATTATGTTATTATTTTTTTTAAATTACAAGATTAAGTCGAAATAACGAAAATACTTCCACCTAAAAACGTTTTCAACGAATTTGTAGTTATAATCCCTTAATTTTTAGAAAATACAGCCTAATCCAGTAATTTAAAGAAACTGACAGTTTTGAAAATTTTACTCATTAATAGATAACATGAATAACCATATTGTAATTTACTTTCATAATTTGGTGGTAATTACCCTAATTTAAAACTAGGAATTATGTCATAATTTCATTTGTTAATTGATTGAGTCTAATTAATTTTACGTCAAACCAATTTAGATTTTAAAATTTTAGGTCGGTTCGATTTGAATTATTTCTTGTTGATATTAATTTTGTATTTATATAGTTTTGGATTCAAGTTATTTGAGGTATTATTTTATTAAATCAAACAAGATTTGGTGTATATGAATTATAATTTTTGTAGAACATTAATTGCAAATTTTTATCTTTAAATATGATCTGAGCCTAGAGGTGTTTATGGATTGGATTGTGTTGGGTTGAGTTCGGGTCGAGTCTAAGCATGATATCAATATATTTTATACTTTTCTAAACTAGAATCGATCCGAAACATGAACTTAAAATTTTGTCCAAATCCACCCATATTTGCAAAAAAAAACTAATTCAAGCTCATTTTAAGTCCGTTCATATTATTTTTTTAAGTCAAAAAAAAATATTTATATTATATTATTTTAATATCTAATAATTTTGTACATTTTTTATATAATCATCTTACATTATTTAATGTTTACATTAAAGTAGTATTATATACTTAATATATATTTATTTTTTTTAATGTGTTCTAAATTATATAATATATAAAAATAACATAATATAAAGTGTTATAAACTTTAAAACGGGTTGGGTCGGGTCAAGCTCAGACCATGAATATTCAAGCTCAAGCTCAACTCATATTTTAAAGTGGCCTATTTTTTTTTGCCCAATCCCATTTTTCAAACCTAATATTTTTACCCAAACCTTTTTAAATTTCGAACAAACTTTCGAACCTAAACAAATAATTCGACTCATGAATAGGTATATCTAATTTTTTTCCAATAAAAAACTATTATAATAAGAAATGTTCTATTCCTTTATTTTTCTTCCTCATATCTTTGCTCCCCTCTAGCTTTATTTTTGTTATTAATGCAAAAAATCCCAAAAGCCCTTTTTGCCCTTACCAATTATTGCTATTAATGAATATATACAATGATTAGCTAGGGCAATTTTGTCATTTCAACATATTGAAGGATAGTGTAGTTTGGGTCATTGAAATGACTTTGTACTGACCTTATCTTTTTTTTATTCCGTAGTTTGCGTTGGTTCCCAAAGGACGCCATTTTAAATTACAATAGTACCCTACTTTTCAACACAATTTTATTTAAAAATTTATTTTTCATATATTAAAAATAAAATTATTGAAAATAATAATAAACTTATTTTTAAAAAAAAAATCCATGGACAATGAAATAAACAATACTTTTTTTATGTTTAGAAAATATCAACTTGAGTTGAATGATTTTTTAACTAAATAATTTTTTTTTCTACATAGTGGTTATTTTTGTAATTTGACAGTAATGTAATAAATTAAAACTCAAGTCTATGTTTTTTTTCTCTATTTTCTATTTTATAAAAAATATATATAATTTGCATCATGTTTTTAAATTTTACAAGTAATATCAATAAAACAATATATTTGAACCTGTATTAACTTGATGATCTAGATATTCACTGTTTCAAGTGTAATTTAAATTATATAATTCTATATAATAAATCAAATTATAGTACATCACCAACAAATTTTAAAATTAAATTCACTTGATTTTCTTTTAATTGGATGACATCATTTATTTCGCTTGCAATATATAATTTATTCACTTTAATGCATCAAATAATAATTTTCAAATATCAATAAAGTCTTAACCCAATTTACATTATTTAACCACAAATTATCTTTGAATTTAAGGTTTTTGAGATTGTAGAATAAAAGTATTATGGAAGTACTTGCACTATAAATAGAATTGAATTTTGTCCTATCTACTAAAAAACAATAAATTAATCTTTGTATGTTAGATCAAAAGAGTAAATTGACTTTTCAATTAAAAATTACCTATTTTTACTATTAAAAACTAGGTGTGTGCGTCAGTATGAAATACACGTAACATGTCACGTGTCATTATCCAGTTATTCCATCAATTACCCTAATTTATAAAGTGTATAAAAGAAATAATAACTCTAAATTTTTAACAAATATTTTTCATTATAAAAATGTTTTTTAAATTATTTTTTTCATTATAGCAAGTTTTTTCCCTCATTTGTAATATTTTTCTCCTCTAGGTCTATTTCTTCATGTTTTCTCGAGAAAAAACATAAGATTATCAGTTTTTTTTTTCTTATTATTTGATTCTTTTATACTGTCATTATTTTGCAGCCTATATATAATATAATATAATATAATAAAGAAAAGGGTCACTGCTACAAAGGAGAGAAAGAGACGACAGACACAGGCAAACACACACACACACATATACATATACATGTACATATACAGCAAGAAAAGAAAGGAAAAGAAAGGAAAAGAAAAGAAAAGAAAAGGAGGGAATTGAAGAAAGCTTTCAACACCTTAGAAGAGAAAACGATGTCTTAAGAGCTCTCTCTTTTACATATCCTTTCATTCTCTGCAACTCTCTAACAAGGTCTGCTGTCTCCCCATATATAAACATACACTCACTCTCTCTCACAAATACACCTCTTTAATATATATATAACGATGAAAATGATTAATAAACAAAAACCCATTTCTTTTCTTGTTTTTTTTATGTTGTTTATGATTAATAACAAGATGGGGTGTTCTTTGTTTTTGGATCCATAATTGAGCAGAGAAGGTATAGATGATGGTGGTGAAGAAGAAGAAGGCTTGCTGATATATGATTCTAAAGAAATTCTATGGCTTCCCAAGGTTACCATCACCACCACCATCAAGCAGCTACTGGTATCTTCAGTTTCTCGAATGGGTTCGAGAGATCAGCCATAAACCACCAGGAACAGCAGCAGCTGGTACAACAGATCCGGAGGGATAAGTTAAGGGTTCAAGGGTTTGAACCACCACCACCATTAGTAGGGATTGAAGAAGAAGAATCAAACGCTTTACCTGTTTATGAAGCAACAGGTATGTTATCATCGGAAATGTTTTATTTTCCTTCAAGTGTGACAGTGACCGCCGCTTCCACCGAGTTATTAGACCAGTCTTTGCAAGCTAATTATCGAGATCAGTTAGGTGAATCAAAGAACCACCGTGATAGTTTAGCTCAACAACAACAGTTGCCAAGTATTAATGCTGATTCAGCAGCTGCCATGCATCTTTTCTTGATGAACCCACAAACAAGGTCACCTTCCCCTCCACCACCACCAGGGTTTCATGGAGGTGCTTTTCCACCTCAGTTCACTTGGCTTCCTGATAATTCCCATGAAGGAGGCCATGGCCAAAGCCAAGGCCTTTCACTATCTTTATCATCTTTACAACACTTGGAAGCAGCCAAATTGTATTATAACCAAGGAGGTGCTGCTGGTGGTGCCGATGGTGGAGGTGGTTCTTCTGCTACAGCTACAGCACAGTTTCAATACAAGCATGATCATCATTCTCCTCATCAGCCACTTGGATTGGTTCAAAACCATCAAGTTCATGTTGGGTACAATTCATCATTGGGAATGGTCAATGTATTAAGAAACTCAAAGTACACCAAACTAGCTCAAGAACTATTAGAAGAATTCTGCAGTGTGGGTAGCGGTCGATTCAAGAAGAAAAAACTTGGTAAAAACAACATAAACCCTAGCTCTAATCCAAGCAATGATGGAACAACAACCAATGGTTCATCTTCATCAACAAAGGATCTTCCTCCATTTTCAGCTTCTGATAGAATTGAACATCAAAGAAGGAAGGTCAAACTTTTATCCATGCTAAATGAGGCATGTATTCTCTAATCTCTTTTCTTCTTTCTCCTTCAATAGTCAATGACCAAATGATAAAGCACAAAGCCGGCTATTGTGCAAAAGGGTTACTCAAATAGGATCTAGTTGGTAGAGTTTGATTTATTTGATTTTTCTAATCCAAAAATCTAGGGGTCTATATTAGTTTTGGTGGGATGTTCCTTTTGATTTGAAAGTTGACTATTTGCCCACCATATATATAAACTTATGAACATCCCATCTATACCATGATATCACATCTAATATTATAATTTGGTTTTTTAGTTGTTAGATTACATAAAAAATTGAATAAATTAATTTTTATACATTAATCACAAAATAAATTAATTCTTTCCATTAAAAATTTCGTTCATTTTTACTGTTAAAGGGGATAAAATACAATCTAACTCTTAGCACAAAGTTTTCCACGATACTTTTGCCCTCGTTTACTCTTGTTAAAAGGGGGTAAGGCACAAAGATATCACCACCATTAACAATGATTTCATTACAAAACATTATTAACAGTGGTTGTTCTTGTTCTTGCTCTTGTTGTAGGTGGATAGGAGATACAACCATTACTGTGAACAAATGCAAACAGTAGTGAACTCATTTGATCTAGTAATGGGTTATGGTGCAGCAATACCATACACAGCTCTTGCTCAAAAAGCAATGTCAAGACATTTTAGGTGTTTAAAAGATGCTATATCGAGCCAATTGAAACAGTGTTGTGAACTGTTAGGTGAGAAAGATGGAGTTGGAACATCAGGCATAACTAAAGGAGAAACACCAAGGTTAAGGATGTTAGAACAAAGTTTAAGACAACAAAAAGCATTTCATGAAATAGGAATGATGGAACATGAAGCTTGGAGACCACAAAGAGGCTTGCCTGAACGATCTGTCAACATATTAAGAGCTTGGCTTTTCGAACATTTTTTACACCCGTACGTTCTTTTCACCCCTATTATCTGACATATATTATATAGGTTAACACTAGAATCTGCATCTTTGGTAATTGAGTGTATATATATATATATATATATATAATAAAAAGCTGTTTATATATGTCACTCAATGACCCCAAAAAATTTGCAGATAACACCTTATTATCCGATTGCATCTCATCCTTGAGTAAGGAGCAGAGAGAAGGGGTTGGTAGTGTTCTTGGTCCCCTTCTAAGACACTTTCCTTTTTGTTATTCTGTCAACCACATTTATAACAGAAAAAACACTATGATACTTTTAATTTAACCCTTTTTCCTTTTTGTTACCAAGTGATATGTGTGTGTGTGTGTGTGCATGTAAGTAATAATGAGAGATATGCTGTACTGCAAAAGAAACAACTGGTGCTGGTGCTGGTGCTGGTGCTGGTGCTGGTGCTGGTGCTGGTGCTGGTGATGATGTTTTACTATATATCTTAGATTCTCACGCCCATGTATGGTAAAAAAAAAAGAGGGCATCTATGAGTCTCTTTATACGGCAAATGGAGTCTAATGTCTTTTTCTGGTCTATTTCTCAGGTACCCAAGTGATGCAGATAAGCATCTTTTAGCTCGACAGACTGGTTTATCGAGAAACCAGGTAATGCCTCTTCTTTTTCACTTCACATTATATATATATACACCATAAGTAAGTTACAAAGGAGGGGGGGACTTTTGCATGGATTTGGGTTTTTATTTCTCTGATGTTTTTTTTTATTACCCATAGGACATAACATAGATTCTGAGTTTTTTTTTTCTTTCTGAAAATGAAAAGAGACAAAAGTACACAAATAGATGAAGACATGATAGATTGCAGCTTTGAACATACTCTCTCTCTCTCTCCTTGTTGTGTTCTTCTTCTCTCTCATATCAAATACACTTTCAACTACACGATAAAAGTCACCATAAATACACCATTCTTTTTATTGGTTTTTTGGTTTAAGTGTTTAATTAAATGGGGGGGGATAATAGTATATTGCATGGAAACGTGGGGTTGGAAAGTGTGATATATTGGTAAAATATCATGAAAGATTTAGGGTTAAAAGTTAAATTATATTTTGATTTTTTTATTTAAAAAATAAATTGATACTTTTATTAAAATTTTATCTATTTTTATTATTATAAATCAGTTCCTATACATCTACATGAGGATCCTTGTTGTAATGTAACGTAAAGGTCAAAACAAAGATTTTTATGAGAATTTTACCGATATATAATATATATATATATATGAAAGACAAACACCTAATTCTAGACCTATGTCTTTTATAATTTATAGCACTGAAATAAATACAGTGATTTGAGGTCATTAATGGAGTCCTCCCTTTCCTTGCCTTGCCCTAATCATACTGCTTTTTGGAGCTTTCTGTAAGGAAGCAGACATCATTGAGCAACATGTGAGGATAGATATAGCTAGCTGATCAACAGTCCCCCACCAAAATTATTTATTACTTATTGCTTCTTGTTTTATTTTTAGATAAATTTTACATAAAGTTATTAAATTATTAATAAATTTATATTTTAATTACTTAACTTTAAAAATTACATAATTATTGATTTATTTGAAAATTTTTATTTAAATTATTAAGATGTTAAATCACTTACTTTTCATATCATCTTCACCAATCAAAAGTTTTTTTTTAATTGTTTTCCAAGAAACAATTTTAAATATCATACATCTACGAAATAAAATTTAAACAGTTTTATTCTTTGATCTCTTATATTAACCGTGAAATCGATATTCGATTTATTTTTGTAGGTATCAAACTGGTTCATAAATGCCAGAGTTAGGTTGTGGAAACCCATGGTGGAAGAGATGTACCAACAAGAGTCAAAGGAAGGAGATAATAATGAAGGAACAAGGACCAACAACAATGCTGCACAAACATCAACCCCTTCAACCACCGCGGTCGGCGGGGCAGCTGGCGCATCACCACCACCACAACCACCAGAAAACGACCCTTCACTCATCGGAACCAATACTACACAATGCTTATCCGAAAACCAACTTACCAACACCGGTACAACTACTACTAATACCTCCGCCACAGCGGAGGTGGCACCACCGGTTTCCGACTCGGATATCCACCAAAGACTATTAGCTGTCACCTATGACACATGTCATCGTGGCAGCAACACCATTGTTGGGACCATTACTGCTGGTAACGCTGACATTGATTCGACCCTATTAAGGTTCGGGACCACAGCGGGCGATGTGTCACTTACATTAGGGCTACGCCATGCTGGGAACATGCCCCATAAAGCTTCTTCTTTCTCAGTTACAGACTTTGGGGGCTGTTAATTTTTTTCTTCCAAATTACATATATTCCATAGTATTTCTCTTAAAATAGAAAAAAATAGAAAAAAAAAACAATATAATTCCATCTTGATTTTTTTTGCTTTTTTTTTTTAATTTATTTTTTTCTTTTGATAAACGTAGCATTAAGTTTGCTAGATAATGTATTTTATGTAAAATACTTTCAACCTTTTAATAAATATTAATATATATATATACAATACTTTAGATCATATGATAGATATTGAATCAGTTCAATAATTTATATGCATGACGGTTATAATTATATCAAAATTTAATGGTTGAATCGTTAAAAATATTTTTCGTACAAAGAGACAAGTGAATCCTCATATATATGAGTTAAAGTTCAATACAAGTTCCTATATATATAAAAAAGTCTATTTTAACCCCTATACTTTTAATCCTCGCACATCAACTTTGTCGTTAATAGAATGATATGACATTAAAAACAAAACTCACTTATCTTGAAAATAAATGAAATGATGTAACTTAATGGTAACTGACGTCGACCAAACAACAAATAATTTAAACACAAGAATTACGTACAAAAAAACAGATAAAATAAAAAACAAATTGGGGTAAAATAAAAATCAATTTCTCACCTTTACTCATTCTTCGAAAGTGTTGTTAGTTCAATATTCGATTTAATAATAGAGGCATGAAAATATTAATAAATAAAAAAAAACCTTTGAGATGATATATTATAGAGAAGTGAAAGCAACTACTGAATGAGGGGAATAAGTGCAATATATATACAATCATGTGGTAGAACTGAAATGGTGTGGATTGCAAATGATGAACATGAATTTAAGGCACGTTAAATTTGGTCACCTTAGTTAGGTATATGAACATTGAGTGTATTAATTATTTGATATTTAAATATTTTATCCAATTTATTTTATTTTGCATGATATATATAATATAATATAAGAGATAGAAGGCAAATTCTTTCATTCATGCTACAAAATTTAATGCAATTACATGTCTTTCAAAAATCTTATTTTTCGAAATGTGTATTTTTGGTTTTGAGGTCAACATTTTGATGGGATTATTTTTTATTTTCTTTAAAATATATAAATACACTTTGGTTTTTATGTGTATAATTGGATAATTTTTTTAACTTTAAAAAAATAGAAGAATTGTCGATTGAGCTTTAATTTGATTGGCATGAGCATTGTTACTAATGTAGGAGGACGTAAGTTCGAGTGCGCTGAAACGATTATCCTCTTATTTATGGGTTGGGAAGGAATTATGAGTAGTTCTAAACATGGTGTAAAAAAAATAGATATGATCAGTATTAAACTTATATTAGAAAGTTGTTTGGTATTTTAATAAAATTAAAAATTGAATGTAATTATGTTTTTGTGTTTTTTTTTTAATTATTTATTTTGGGTGTGTTTGATAAATTAAAAATTTAAGTACAGAAAAATTAAGTATTAAATTTTTATTATTAAATTTTTTAAGTGCTAAATTTGTGCTGAAAAATTGTTTGGTAAAATAATAAATGTAAGTACGGAATGTAATTATGTTGTTTGATAAAATGTTATAATGCGTTTTAGCGCACTCAAACTCACACCAATCGATCTAAGATTCAATTGATTTTTTTGTTGTTGAAGTTTTTATATTTACCAAAAAAATTAAAGCGATTATTATACACATTAAAAATATTAAATGTTTAAAATTTTGTTTTACTAAAAGTAAAAAATTTCAATGATTTATCATACAAACTCTTCCCTTGAAATTTATTTAATTAGTCTCTGAACATTGAATCAAAGAGTAAATTGATTTTTTTGTTAAAATTGAATCCATTTAGATTGCTAGAAATTGGTTTGACTACTAATGAAATAAGTGTATCTCATTATGATGTACATGAACCAAAAATTTTTAACAGAAACATCAGTTTGCTCCATGATTTAATATACATAAAAATAAATGAGACAAAACACAATTGAACTCTTAGTACGAAAGCCTCCATAACACTTTTACCCTTGAGAATTTAAATTCGAATTTTCTGCTGTGACTTTCCAACTAATGTATTCGAATTAGACATAGTGAAAGAGCAGTTCATTTTCAAGCAGCAAATTCTGTCAGCAAACATTGTCATTACATGATGATTCTACGTTGGGTCGGTCAATTGGTGGAAATGACAAAAGACAAAAGCCATTGTTTTACCTACAATGAAATTTGCTGGCATCTGTCATCGTTAATGCTAGCTTGTGCAGACTGTACAATGCTTATCAACATATATTCGTGTTCGAATTAAGTATTACATTATAACCAACACTAACTATATGAAGAAGAACACAACAAACAAAGGGTTGGTTTCTTAGGTTACTTGAAATCTAATCCAAAGCAACAATGTCAGTTTACCTAATATGTTGCTTTTCCTTTGAGAAAAAAAAAAAAACCAACAATGGCTTTCTGCTGCAACCATCACTTCCATTTTATTTGAAATAATGATATGATATTTCAGCTGCTAATTTATTATTTAAAAGCTGCAAAGATTCAAAAAAACGTTATTACCGTCACACAAACAAGACAAATGTGTAGCAAAGTAGTGTCACTTTCAGCTTATGGGTTTTTTTTTTTTTTTTTTGGTAATATTGTTGGATGATTTTATTATGGAGTTTTTGTAGTCATTTTTTCTTTTGATTTATTAAAAGTTTTTGAAGCAAAACCAGAAAATAATAATGAAAAAACAAAGAAGTAAGTGGGCATTTGGCTGAGGCTTTGATTACATTAATGCATGAAAGAAAGGGTTTAAATTCGACCCTTAACAAAAAAATGGGAAATGTGATTGAAAGTGAAAATACTATATATATATATATATACAAGACTCTTTGAATGTCACCTTATGACTTGGGATGTTTGATATAGGCTCAAATCTTTTACTAGACAATTCAATGGATTGCTATACAAAACTCTTTCTCTTGTTTAAGATTCGTATATCATGTGTGAAGTATGTGCTTAATTTTTTAATAATATCGTCTTTAAAATTTAAATTTATATATATTTTTTAGGAGTACAATGTTTCTGTCATTAAACTTTGTGCCAATGGTTGTAATTTCACTTATGATTTAAAAAAAAAAACATAAATAAAGGAGTTCCCTCCACAAAGGGGTGCATTAAAATTTTAGTACAAAACGGTCAATGCAAATTGCAGAAAGGATAGTCATTGGATGCTAAACCAAGGACCTGTGTCCACTGACCATTACTCTCTCCCCCATTGCTTTTTGGGCTTGGGGCACATTTTTGACAGGGTGTTGAAATTGGAGGTATTAAGATTTTTAAGGCTTTTCAACCACGCCCCCTCCAATGGAAAGAGTTAAAATATTGAACCTAATACTATTAAAAATAATAAATCTATCTCTCAGTTAGATCAAGAAATAAAATGATTTTTCTGTTAAAATTCCTCTCATTTTCATTGTTAAAAATTGATTCATATAGAATTACCTAAAGAAAGTAGGGTTGAAGTATTATATATAACATTAAATGGAAAGAGTTAAAAGACTTGTTTTTTTCAAAGAAGAGATTTGTTTCTTTCCTTTCTCCTCATGAAAGAGTTCAGAACTTATTAAATTGCAATTTTTCATATTCAAAGTTTATAAAATTAGAATAATTAAATAGCAACATAATAACATATCGCATATATATTATGTTAACGTATAATAATCAATTTTTTAACACTGAATAAGTGATTATAAATATGATAGGACATATACGGTTGATAATAATGCAAATTTTTGTTTACTGTTTGAAACGTTGATTGTGTTAAATATCATTTTCCACCTAAAAATGTTACTTCTCTGCTATTAAAAACCAATGAAAATTAATTAAAGAAATAGGGGATATCTGTGTCTTCCCATTAAATTCAATGCATTCAACTTGCATTGTTAAGTGAGTATATGCATATATATTTTTTTTTAAATTATATATTTTAAATATTGTATTCGAATATGTATACAATATAAATATTAAAAAAAATAAGAGTAAGAATCACATCACGAATGAGTAGATTGAAAGATAAGCCTATTAAAAGAAACAGTTGTATTAATTGCATGCATGACTTATGCTAGACTCGCTAGCTTCAGTAAAATGATTGACAACCAAGAAAATGACAGAAAGTTTAGAGGTAATTTTTTTTTCCAAGTTAATCTCTGAATTAACAATTATTCTCGTATTAAATTTTAGATTTGATAATTATTGTCACATTGAGACTTAAATTTTAAGGTTTTCAAGAAGATATCAAAAACTCTAAAAAAGTTTAAAAATCTCAATATGAAAATAATTGTTAAATTCAAAAATTAACTTGAACAAAAAAACAATTTTCAACCCCAACGTGAGAATAGCTGTCAAAGTTCAAACCCCAAAAATGTGATTTAACCTAAAGTTCAAGGATAATATATATCATACACATTTTATTGCTTACCTATATATATTACAGCTAACAGCAAAAATATGATGGGGTATGTTGAAAGTTGAAACCAAGTTTGCCAAGCAGGAAGCATGGAAGCATAAAAGCATGTGGTGTGGGACAGTAAAGGAGGAATGATTTAGGGCATTCACCACCATATGAACTGCACCGACAAATTAATGATATATAATATCACTGTTGGACTATAGTATGTTCAACACTTTGCAGGCTCACAATGAACACTATAATCACATGATGTTCAATCAAAATAAACACTTGAAATGAAGACTTGGATTCTACATAGAGATGTAAATAAACTAAATAAAGCAATTCATGTGCAGCTACACAAACCATATATGAAACCAGATGGAGCGAACATCTAATATTTTAATTTCTTTATGAGAATTGCCATATAAAAACAATCAAAGCACATGTTTCATACATTCGATATATGAATTCTAGCACAAAACATCAAACATGAAACAGTTATATCACACCATATTGAAGGAGACTGGCCACTGTCAACTCTTGGTACTTACCAGAGCGTGTCTTTGATTCAGTATATCATAATTTTTCAGTTGAAGCAAGCTCCCCTAAACGGAAACGGTTATTCTGATTGATTTACGTAGGGTTAGTCTTGCTGCTTTGATGCCATTGAGCTATCAGACTGGGGTACATTGCCTTGGGTGTCCGAGTAAGGTCTAATGAAAGTTCTTCGCCACCATACCTCGAAAGCCCTTTGAAGATTGGGGCAGTTGTCACCAGCCTTGAGAAAACTGCCTAACCAAGTAAGCAGAATACTTTGCTGATCCTCTAGAGGCAAAGTGAGAATCGTCCTACCGATGCCTTCCTCAACAACTTTCCTATCAAATGACCTGCAACCATGTTGCAACCAGTTGTAGTCATTGATCAATGGTTGCAACCAGGTTTGTAACAATAACTGACGAGTGTCCTTCGCTGGCAGCAACTCCCCTTTTCCGATTCCAACAAATAACCGAGCTGTAATGCAACTAACATGGTATCGAGACACAATGGGAAGCTTCGAATGTAATGTTGCTAATTCTTGCTGGCTAGCCCACATTAGTGCAAATTCATCTGCTGATTGCCTGTCAGCCAAAATCTCAAGCAACCATGAGAGATTATCTGCCTCCAAAGCTATTTGTTTCACCACAGGTTCTCTGCTGTCTGCGGATTTATCACTTGGTTCTAGTTCAACTGCTTGCTTGAACAGAGATAAAAGTGAATCCAAGCAACTTCTGGACAATGTATAAACTGTTTCATTGCAGACGTCGGCTGGACCAGCATAGCTCGGGAGGCTATTATTCTCTCTAAGAAGCTTCAATACTACAGATTTCATTTCACGCCGTCCTCTCTCCTCATTGCTTTTAAGAACAAGTTCCATTATGTGTGAAATAGTGTCATTAGGGGGATTAGAGACATTAGAGGAGATGCGTTTTAATACTGGTGTGACCCCGATACCTTCACCCTGGAGTCGCAAAACTGAAGAGACCACCTTATCTTCTTCCTCTTCGCCAACCCAAGGAACTGCTTCTAAATATTCCAAGCATGACTGTATGCATGAGTTAAAGCCAAGTAGTTCGGCAACCTGCAAAGAAGTTCATAACACGCGTAAGGCAAGTTTCGTAAAAGGACAAATTTTAATATGCACTATCTGGTTTCACAAAAAGAGACATTTAACAATACATTCTACATGTATTGAAATTTATGACTAAACAAATTCTTGCATGTCAATCAACATCACGGTAAACTTTCAATAAACAAAGATGACATGGCATAAACTAGTGAATATCATTCATGGATTGAAATATGATAGACCATGCATCTTAAGCAAGCTTGAAATAGAACATGCAGGTCACATTATATTCTTAGTTTTAGCAAGAATAAGCTAGGTAAAAGTACCATGGAAGCCCCCATACTAGGACTCAGATTGCATTTTGCCTCATTCACTCAAAAAAAGGGCAAATTAGTCCTTATACACTAGATCAAAGAGCAAACTGGTCCTTTATATTAAAAATTTCATCAATTTCTTTAAAAACTAGCGTAGCTGACGAAATAACCAAAGAGTTACATGTGGTATGTCACATATACCTCATGTAGACGTACAAAGACCAATTTTTAGAAATTTATGAAATTTCTTAACAGGACCAATTTGCTCTCTAATCTAACGTATAAGGACTAATTTGCCCATTTCTTGAGTAAAGAAGGCAAAATGCAATCCGTATCCTAGTACAAAGGCCTCCATGACACTTCTACCGAATAAGCTACATCAAGCAAGCAGAGAAACAGAATGGTATAGGCAGTTGTTAATGAGGTCAATTCATAGTCCAATATAACCCCTATCTCCAAGTTCTCCGAGTCGAAACCATCGCTTCACAAGGAATGGTAACATCCATATCAGCCAATAGACATACTAAGGATGATACGAGATTATGAAAAATATAAGTAAATCCTAAACATATTTATAACATTCTCAATGGTTAAGTACTTCTATTCTGCTTTTCAAGCATAAAAAATAAATTTTGATCTGCCAATATACGGTATGGCACAGCATAAACATAATTATCAGTTGTAATGCTAATTGCTCTTCAAGCATGTATGTTAAAGAAAATAATAACATATTGATCTCTAACATGGCAAGCATGAATTCCAAGTACATAGATTATATTGGTATAAGTTCAAAAGTAATATACGGTCTCAAAATAACAAACGGGGCTTTCAGTGTGCAGATATGCCTTCAATTTGAGCTTGCAATCAACACCGTCTTTTCAGTAGAATTTGAGAAGTTCAAAGAGATATGACACAGTTGAGTACCAACTATTATAATTATTATTATTATTATTATTTGTGAAGATAAGACAGATATTAGAAATGGTGTTTTTAGCATGTATGTGTGTGTGCAATATAAAAGGATTCAGCTCCTAAAAATAGAAGGGCCATAGCACGAATATGCAAATTACCTTGAGAATGCGAAGCACGCGTGAAACACTTTGTTTGATTAACCGCTGCTTCATTTCTTTACAATACATCAACCCCACAGTTTCGACATAACTTTCAACATCCTCGCAGTCATCGATTTCAAGACAAGACAAACCAGGCTCTTGTCCAGAAAGTTTATCAGTAAAAAAACAGCTATGCTCCATTAGAACTTTCTTGTGGACACTCAATTTCACACAAAACCCTTGCTTCCCAAGTAGAATCACCTTCATATCACTTGTTCCCGGTTCACCATACTCGATTGCCACATTCCTAGGCACATGTTCTACCTTAGGCCTCGGTACCCTCTCCGGAGCTACTGGTGCACTAATACCATGATTAACTGGAGTAAAAGTTCTTTGATCACCATAAGTACCTGCTGACTTTATTGGTGTAGTCATCGGCTTCTTCTCGGTTACTGGGATTTGCTTCTTATGAACAGTAACCTGAGGTGGCGGTGAGGAGGGTTTGGGCTTGTTTAAAGGCTTTTGTGATTTAAGAGTCTTCTGAAACCCAACAGGAGATGGACAACACCAAAAACCTTCAGGGGTCACTGCAATTGGAACACTTCTAATCTTGGTTTGACCCTGTTCTACCTTAGGAAGTCTAATTTCAGCCATTTCCAACACCAACTCAATGCATTATTTTAAGAAAAAACAAGGCATAAACTCCCTAAAGTTAATTTCCTAAAGATTTCTATACAAAAAAGACTGAACTTACCTAAAACATGCATTTAACAGTAATCTACAATGGTGAAGAACCTAAAAATTTCTTCATCAAACAACAACAAATAACAGGGTAAGAAAGAGATAATAAAATAAAAAGAAGCAAAAATCTTTAGAGATTCTCCTATTCCTAGCTGTAGAAAAAAAAAAGAGTACCCTTTTTTATACCCAACAAAGAGAATATTGAAAACTTCAAAACACTAAAGCCATAGCAAAAGAAAGACTGGTATTGATGTTTTAACCTGGCATTTGCTATCTCCTTTGAAAACCCATCTTCAATATCTTATTTCTAAGCCCACTGGTCCTTAAAATGATTGATCGAGAGCTATGGTGTTAAGCATCAAGGGAACCATTCAACTCAAGACTTAGGCCAGGGCAGAATAATGAGTAAAGTGTCATACTTTATATTTTGTATATAAGAAATAGAAAGAAAACAAAACCCCACAACAGCTAAAGCAAAAAATATATATATAAATATAAAAAAAGGGCAACTTTACCACTGTTTCTGTCTCAACTAAGCTTTAGATGACTGTTGTTGTTTTTTACCTTGCAAGTCCGAATATTCTTTCTTTTGTACTGAAAAGTAAAAAAAAAAAAAAAAAACATTTGCTAAATCCTCTATTTAATCAAAACAAGTTTTCATTTTTAAATGGTCTCTCGTCATTTATAAAAAAAAAAAAAAGATTTTCTACTCTCATTAAAGTTTTTTAGAAAATGCCAAACCCCATAAATTTTTGGGTTCTTATCTGTCTTTGAGGTGTTGTTGCTTTTATGGGACGCTGCTGAGTTTTCGATGCAGAAGAAGTGAGCATCGTTTTCATTAATACTGAGGGGGTGTGAGTCAAATGACTATAATTGAAAGGTGATTTATTTAGTTATAAAGTCTCTGAACTTGTCAATTTTCTCAATTTAGTCTTTGAATTCATTTGTCTGCATGCATTTTTTCCAATGTTGTGTATGTAATAGTGTAACACTTTGATATTGTATCACGTAATCACATAAAAATTATATATTTTTTAAAAAGTTCGTGACGATATGATATAGTTTTAGAATGTTATATCATCGTAGAGATCAGAATTGAAAATTTGTTAAGTTCAGTTATTAATATGATCCAAAAAAATTCAAAGATCAAATTTAAAAAAAAAAAAAGTTACCAAATTTAAAGATTAAATATTTACTAATTAAAAAGTGAGGTGTGAATCAAATGATTAATTGAAAGGTGTTTCATTTAGAGATGAAGCGACATTTTCGATCATGGTTAAATTCGTAATCCAATTGAATTACTTGACACAACAAATTTCGATACTATTAGAAGTTGGTGAAGGGCATTGTGAGAAATAAAATGAGTAGTGAGAGCTAAATCTAGCAATTTTTTTTTTATAATGTAGGAAATATAAATGGGTGTAAATTATTATTTCTGGTAACTTCAAGGACCAAAACAGTAATTTGGACAAATTTATGACATTTTAAAACAAGGGATAAGTTCAATATTTAATTCCTGAATTTAGTAATTTTTAATTTGATCCCTACATTTTTTTTTTGTCTATTTTAATCTCTGAATTGAGTTTTTTTTTTTTTTTTTTTTTTTTTAAATTTGGTTTTTATAATGGTGTGACATTTTGATATTATATCATATTATCGTTTAATTTTTTAAAATATTTTTATGTGATGATATGATGTAATATTAAAATGTCAGGTCATCGTATAGACAAAAATTAAGAAAAATTACAAAATTCCAAGATTATAAAAACTAAAAAAATTGAAAAAATTAAATTAAAAAAATATTAAGTTTAGAGACTAAATGTTATTTTATCCCGAAACATTAATAAAAGATGTTATGACCTTGAAAGATTCAAATTTAATTGTATATAAAAAAATTATATTTTAATAAATTACATTAGGTGAACAAAATCTTAACAATAATACGATTAGTTCAACTCAATCACAGATTACACTTAAAACAATAAACATATTGATCATCGGTGGACTCAAGCCAACACCCAAAATTCATATTGGTAAACTATGTTAGATTCTAATCAAACAACTCGAATATATTATTTAATTAAACCATTTATTCTTAATTATTATTATTTTTTCTCAAAGTTATTAGATATTCCATCATGTCATTGGTGCCTTTAAATTTACCCTTTTGTTTTATAATTTGCCATAAATTCAGATCTTAATAAAAAGCTTCTGAATGGACCGATCTGTCAATAATAATAATAATGATAATAAAGAAGGAAACATCTTGATTTATGGGAACATGAAAAAATATACTTACTTTATAAAAAGATGGAAGCTTTTGCATGTGGCACTTTTATATACCACATGATGAAATTAGTTAAGGCTCTCCAAAATCCTTCCTTTTTGGATAATTAACATTTAGTCTCTGAATTTAGCATTTTTTTCAATTTAGTCCCTGAATTTGTATACATCAGTCTTAGAATTTCACTTTTTTTTTCTTCAATTTTTGGTCCATATGATGACGTGACACTTTAATATTGTATCATGTCATCACTCAAAATATTTTATATTTTTAAAAAGATTAAAATATGTCAAAGTCTTTGTAATTTTCATAAATTTAGAATTTAATCCTTTTACTTTTATTTTCAGGACCTTAGTCCCTCTATTTTTCAAAATTCAAAGTTAAGGTTCAATTATTAACATTATTAATTTGCTGGTGTGACATTTTAAAATTAAAAAAAAAAAAAAAAAAAACTCACTTCATAACCTTGTAATTAAATAAATGAAGCTGTAATGAACTTAAATTTAAAAAAAAAATTAACAATATTAATAATTTAACAATTGAACTTGAAAATGAAAGTATAAAGACTAAATTTTAATTTTTCAAAAAATACAAGGACTTTAAACATATTTGAACCTTTTTAAAAATGTAGATAATGAAGAATATCATATTATCACAAGGACCAAAATTAAGAAAAATTTGTTGAACTAATGTGAAAAAAAACCAATCAAAGATCAAATTGAAAAGGTTGATAAATTCAGGGACTAGATATTGTTTTTGTTTTTTATTTTTTATTTTTACTTTGGTTCTAAGTTCAAACACTGGTCTGTATTTTACTCTTTAAGAAAAGGTTCTGCTGGAATGCAATAATGGAGTGTTGCAGCAATGATGGAAAAGGAGAATAAAACAATCATTTACATAGATGGGCATGGCTAGTTGTAACATTTTGGCCCACCCTTACCACTCATACGAATCATGCCTTCTCCTATGGTGTGCCTTCATCATTTGCTTCCTCACAAAATTTATTAAATTCGAGTGTTGGAGTAAGATGTCTCTAAAGTAAAATTTCGAGTTTAAGTGAAAAATAAGAATTTTAAAAGTGTTCATTTGGTTTTTTTCTGTTGAATTATAAAAGGAGGACAAAAACTCTAATAGCAACGCTACTATGCGACTTGAATCCATATTACACTGATCATCAAACTAACCCACAAAATTCTCCGAATTTAATCAGGATTAATATAAATATAGGGTTTTAATTATCTTAGATTAGAAGCATTATAATTAATTAGATCTCAAGTGCTAAACCCAAGAATGGCCCTATGGTTGAGATGGCTAAAATTTTTAATATTTTATTTGGGTTATTATAACTTTCAGTCCTTAAATGTGATAGTTAAGTTTGTTTTAGTATTTTATTTTTGTTCGTTTCGGTGGTTAAATTTTATAATTAGATCCATTTTAATCACTAAACAAGCCTAAAACAATTTCATTATATTACATTCTAATATTGTGTCCCGTCATCACTTGAAATGATCAAAATGAACTTAATTACCAAGTTCAGGAACCAAAAGGTATATTACTTTTTTTTTCTTATTTTCTTTTATTTTTCCTGAATATTTTTTTGTCACTATTTCATATAAGTTTGCAACTCAAGTTTTTCTTTTCACTATATTCATACATATTTTGCAAAAAAAAATTGTTCCTTTTTTTTTTTTTTTTTTTTTTTTGTCTTTCATGTAATTTGGAGTTTGGGATCTTATCTATGACATGGTTTGGGCTCACTTGAAGCAGTGTTGTTTTACCCTCACTACTTGTGGATAATGTATGAACTATATGAAGTAGACGCAGCCATATGTCTTTATTTTAGACTCCATTTTAGCATTCAAATTTGAAATTGGCGAGGTTTATTTTCTCTTGAAAAAGTTGACTTCTTCGATAGAAGCCAAACAAGTTTAATTTGTTAAAAACTTAAAATTATGATTATTAAACAGGTTTGGGTAGGATAAAAGTATCATGTAAGCTTTTATATTAAGAATCGAATTGCATTTGAACCCAACAAGTGGTTCCAGTGGAAAAGAGGATGATGTTCATCCTAGGGGTCCCGAGTTCGAGTGCTTATGTGTGCAAAGTGTACGTGCGTTGTCAAAGGGTTTTATTAAAGTTAGTGCATTGATGATGGAAGAAAAATATATGCCAGAAAGGGTTGACCTATCTCATAACGCATATGTCATAATAATTAAATTAGTTTTCCATGATCAACCTAAGAAAATGGCAAACCCCAGAAATCTTTTCACCTGCTGCTCTCTGCTAATGGCAATCATGTTTGGTTTTTCTTCATCAGTTCAATTGAATGACCCTGGTATACTCACTGTTTTATTGTTTTCTACTTTTTATGTTTTAATGATATTGGGGTTTTGATTTAATATCTGATAATTTCTCCCACAGATTGGTATTTCTGGTTTCCCCTCTATGCCTGTGCTTGTATTGTCAATCTACTAAATTGGAGAATCTCAGCAAAAGGGTATATCAAACATGTTGCAGAAGTGGCACTGTGTCTTGGAGTACTGTTGTTTATTAAGGTTGTGGTGGAAGGTTATGTAAGAAAGATAGGTGGATTGTGGTCATTAGATTTGGCTGAGAGGGTTGTTAGGGAGAAAACAGGGAGTTTGTTGGTTATAATCTCCATGGTTTTGCATTTGGTATGTTTATCAGAACCAGTGGATGTTAAGCAAAGAAAGAAGAGGAAAATTGTGGGAAGAGGTGTTGCTGCATATGGTGAGTGACCCTAGAACCACTTTTGTTTTCCACTTGCTTAAATCATTTTTTTTAACTTGACAGCTATCCTCGTATTGGAGATTAAGATTGAACTTGAGGGTTTAAGGAAAAAAGCTCAAGCCTCGATGAAAGAACAATAGATCCCGATGTGGCAGGCCCAAAAAGTGATTTAACACTTTTTCCATTTGCTTTCATTTCATGAAATTTCAGCTTTCAGTGTTTAATTCTTAAACAGGAATGGCAGGCTTAGTGGCATTCAGTTATGGGCTTCCTTTTGTGTTCTTTGTGATTCAGAAAGGGGAAATGAGGTTCTAAACATCAGATTTGGTATATTCTGCTTGTTTCTGGGGTTCAATAATATCCATGTTTCTGTTTGTTTCTCCAGAAACTCACTTGAGGGAACTACATAGGGCAGTTTTGTTTATTTTACTAAATGTATGAATGTCATGATTGCGTATTTAAGTAACTTAATGAATGAAGATAACGCACAGTAGGAAGAATTGTTCAAACTTTATACAACAGAGATTAGAGAATGTCACGAAAAAGGCAAACTACCCGAAAGAGGCAATTCATGCATTAAAAAGAGAAAAAAAAAAAAAAAAAACTGCTTTCTAACATTCCTAGGCCAAGCTATCAACCTAAGAACAGCGATGGACCATAAAAAGGGAAAAATTCGACAGCTAATCCGCCTGAAAGCGGACTTCGCTACTTGGGATAGAAGAAAAAGAAAGAGGGCAGAGGGCAGAGGGCAGAGGGCAGAGTTTAGAAAGAGATCCAGTAAATACATTGCATGCTTTCATCCCATTTCGAAAGAACTACCATAGAACCAATCTGGTTCGGTTGAAAATTCTGTACAGCAAGTTGCATGTTCTGTATGGAGCCTGTTCAACTCCAACTGATAGTGATTTGGCAGTTTATAGTCGCCCTAGTGCAAGAACCAGCGGATAAAATGAAGAACCGTTAGAATGCCAGATTTGATGGAGGTAAAGCTCCTAGTTTGTTAGAGCTTGGTATCCGCATTTGTGAACTCCAAAAGCAAAACCTTAGATGCCATAGAGATCCCATAGTGCTCATTGAGGGTTTAGTAAAGGCGGCCCCGACATGTAGAAGCTCCACATTGATATGGATATCCTTTGTCCAGGCAGCAGTTCATATCGATAGTAAAAAATCAGCTCTTCACCTATAGATGTAGTTGAAACCATCTCTACCACACGTGATATTAGATCATTCAGCATACAAGCAGATCTCTGTAAATGAAATTGAAACCTGGTAAGCCTATTGTTTGCCGCTTGCTCGCCTAAGATCTCCCCAACATATTCATACACAAATGTGCCACTCAGCCCTGAAGATCAACATGAAGCAATGTCAGAGGACACCACTCTAGGCTACGACACGAAGTTGAAATAATTACCTTATTCTCGGTTTTGAAGACTTCCAGTTTTAAAAAACCCTATTCGGGCATGCTATATTGCAGCTACACCTACGGTTGCATTCATTGACAAGGTAGCCCTCCTGCGCAGTTTCACAAAGGTTTAATCTCAAGACATAAACCAGAATCGAGGAGCACAGGAAGACACCAACAAGGTTACGTATCAGTATCTACTTGTGAAAAGGGCATGTATTTCTATAATGTACTGAATGGTGAAGGTGAAACATTGCAAGTCAAAAAGGGAAAAAAAAGAAGAAGTCATATTGGACTTCATAGCAAGTCAATAGTTGAGTAGTTCTGCGACAGTCATCTTGATCCAAGCTGTATCACCCACCCACTAATCTCATCCAATTTTATTGTGAATAAAAAAATATATAAAGTTGCTTTTGAGAGGGTCCTTAGCAGATTAAAATGAATATTGGGGGGGGGGGGGGTCTCATCATATCTGACTTGCAATAAAGACAGCACATGGACTGGTTTGACTGCTGATTTCTTACACTATCACCCACCAAATCAAAGATAAGTATCCATTGGGATCGTAATGAGAGAAGCCTACATCCAAAGCCCCAGCAGCTAAAGACATGGCACCAAACGTTTTAGGACAAGCTTTCTTTTGTTGTATACTTGTAATCAGTTTTAACACAATGTCGAAACAACAAATTATTGAGCGAGGATGAAGAGATGCTAGTGATTTTGTTTCTTTCCATCTGGGTGAAGAAAGAAAGAGAGGAGTTATTACCTTGATGGAAATGGAAGCCTAGCCTTGTCGACATTAACAAACATGGATTCTTCTCCGGCTCCAACAACAGTGTTTGAATAGCAAGGCCAATTCCAAATGCTGCTTTCAGATAACCCACTTTTAAAAGCTTCCAAGTGTGGTGGTTGATTTGATTAGCTTCTTTTTGAATTTATTATTTATTTATTTATTTTTAATAATAAAAATAAAAAGACAGTAAACTAATCGCGTCTTGTCTTTCACTTTCATGATTGCTCAAAATTTTTAGATTGAATCGAGTGTAAAAATTTCAAATTTACGAATTCTATTTTATTTTTTTAATTTAATTTAAAAAATTTTAAATCGAATCGAATAAAGTAAAATTGTTTGGGATAAATTAAAAAAGTTAAACATGTCAAATAAAAATATTGTTACAGTATATTTAATTCTATGTTAAAGCACATATGATTGAAACCATATATATTTAAAAAAATTACAAAGAAAAATAATAATAAAATTAATATAAGATAAATTTGAATCATTAATTAAGTCTCAAAATTATTATTTTAGAAAAATTTTAAAAATTATATATATATATATATATATATATATATATATATTAGAATTTTGAATTTTTTTTTAAATATAAATTTTAAAATTTTTGAAATATTATTTTGAATTATTTTGTAATTTTTGTCGAGAGATACCAATTTACTTATTTTCAAAGTTGACAGGGATCAAAATGATATTTATATCAATTTATTATTTAAATTATGAAATTTAACTTAAATCGAATTAATTCAAATAATTAGATTCAATTAACTTAAAATTTGAATTTTATCTGAATTGAATCAAATTTTGATTAGGTTATTAATACGAGAGTGCCCATACCAAAACCAAAACCAAAACTATTTAAATAATTAATTTTGCAATACACAAAACAAAAGAATGATGCAAATAAATATAATTATTTTTATGTACTTATAAAAAGAAAAAGTAAATCAAATCATATCATATCAATTATTATTAATGTTGATTTAGAAAGATTTAGCTAGGGATGTTAGTGAGGTGAATTTTATGGGGGCCTCACCCTATTTCACACCCAATTGGATGGAGATGGGTACAGGCTTTGCAGGTGGTGGCATAGGAATGAGAACAAAAGTTAAATTCGTCGTGGGTGGTGTAGTAGGTGTGAGTATGATCTTATACTAGCTTCATCCCTACCCACCCCGCATAATATAATAAGTATATTATGATGTATTTGAGACATTGTTTGTATTTAGATATTATGCAAAAACTTTATTTTTTTGAATTTTTTATACTCGTGTTGAAGTTATATTTTATTTACCAATTAAAGGATTGTGACAACTTATTTTTTTTTAAATGGTGATAGTTGGAATAATGTCACATATGTGGTAGGAGTCCAAAAGACGGGTATTTCATGCTTTTTTTTTCATAAAAAAATTGGTTTTTTTATTTAATTGATACTTATAAACATATTATATAAAGTGGGTTGCAGGGCGAGTATAACGGAGATTAGGTGGGTTTGGGGATCCACGTGGGTGGTGGGGCGGGAATGGTTTTAGTCTTGCGGGTTGTGGGACGGGGATGATTTTGAATTTTGTACCCGAAACGAGTCATCGGACGGGGATGAGGATGAAAATTCTTGACAGAGATTGGTGTGGGGGGAGCACCCTCCGCACCCATCACGCCCCGCTCAATTGACATCCCTAGATTTAACTTTATTTAAGTTAGTTAATAAATGCATATAATTAATGGTAAAATTTTGACAAATCCTACTATTATAATTAACCTAATCCTATTATTATTCGAACTAGAAGTTACTTTCCCTGCAAGAAATAAATTAATCCAATTACTATATATATATATATATAAGAACATCTTCAACATCTTCATTGTAATTAACTACATATTCTTTTTGCTTATTTCTTATTCCCAATAGATTGATGGCGTTTTATGATTTTAGCAAGGATATTTTATGTGAAATCTTCTTGAGGGTTGAATTGAAAATAATGAAAAAGTGTAAGGTTCTTTCGAAAGAATGCAAGGATCTCATTTACGAATCTAGTTTTATGCGGCTACATTCTCAAAGGACATCAGCAATGGTGGGATATTTACTTCAATTTTCAAGAGTATTGACTAAGGACTTGGTGTCAATAGCCGATTTAGGAAAACCAACTTGGGATTTAATTAATTTTTTACCCCGAAGATGTTAGGATTGTAGTAGTGGTGAATGAATGTCTGGTTTGATGTAGTCGGAACGAAAGTAGATATGACTCGTTTTATATTTGTAAACTAACTACTCAATAATGGGAAGTCCTTTCATCTCCAAATCCTCGATTTAGGATGACAAAGATAAGCATGCTGGTGCTCGGATCGAACCTTTTACGGCTCAAAATTGTCCGACTCTCCGACAGCAAAGGCGGCATTGTAGACCTTGAATCAAACTCTAAAAAAGATAATTTCACTGTATTTTTCAATGAAGAATCGTGGCATTGCGAGATATTTGATTCCAAGAGTTGGGAATGCAAACAATCGGACGATTTAAATTTATCAGACCACTACTGTTTCAACCACTACTGTTTGAAGTACATTCAGGATGTTTCTGTGTGCGGCAGCCTCCATTGGCGTACGTTCAGTAACCGACAAGACAAGTACGCCATTTTATCTTTCGACGGAGACAAAGAGGAATAGGCAATGAGTTCACTGTCGGACTCACTTGATCGAAAAAATCATCACCTTGATCAGATCGCCCATGTGTCATGCGAAGGGAAACTCGGGTTGACCAATCATAAACAAAGATGCTAGACATTTGGATTAAACTACGAAAAGACTTGGATTAAAAAACACACCATAAGCTTCAAAAGCTTTAATGAAAAGGTTCCTTGTTCTCAACTTTTTTACCATTCCTTTTACAGTGCTGACACTCTGTTTGTAAGGGATCCTGTGTAGGTGTATTTTTATAATTTCAAGACTCATACGTTGAATCAGATATATGGTGGTGGATGCATTGCAGCAGCATTTTTTTTTTGGTGAATAACAACTTACGAAACTAAGCTACATGAAAAGCTTGTGAATTACAAGAATTCTTCTCTCTGTCAACTCTGATAAAGGCTAAAATTGCTTCTAGGGGGTCTCAATCAATTGGAGATCTTCCTTGCTTTCAAGAGCCAATTTGGCTATAAAGTCAACATTTTAATTTTCCTCTCTGGAATGAGCGTAGCACCCAACTGCTTTCTTGGGATAAGATGGCCAGAATCCTTCTGATAATGCGGAGTGTGATGTCTTCAAGACGCTTTCATGGATAGTTTTGACTACCTCCAAGCAGTCTGATTAGATTACAACCTTGGTATGTCCTCTTCTTTGGATTATTTTTAGCCCATCAAGAATGCCCTAGAGTTCAGCATAAAAAACCGAGCACCTGCCAAGGTATTTGTTGTAACCAAGGATCCATTCCCCATTTCCATCATGCACCACTCCCCCGACCACTGCGTTCCTTGAGTCTAGTTGTACCGCTCCATCTGTGTTAAGGACAATCCACCCTTCTACCGGGGTGTCTCCGTTGGTTGAGTCGAGATCAACATCCGTAGCCTGATTGTTTGACAAGGAGAGATGTTTGGCCCAACACGTCGAGGTTTTGATTATCTCAATAGAGCTTCAAGATTTTCTTGGAAGATGAGGAGGTTTCGATTCTTCTAAAGGCGCCAAGCCAGAATCCCGAAGAGGCATGCCCAGCTAAGTTCCCCCTGCGAGCTCTAATATTATCCTACAAATTGATAGGCAACAATCCATGCAGAGTGTTAGAGAAAAAAAATTAAATTGTTGAGTTTTCTGAATTACCTGTCGCCAAACTTCCTTGGCCAAGGTGCATTCTCGGATGATGTGTAAAATATCCACTAAATGGTGGCCACAAGCTGGGCAAGAGGGGTCAACTGCTAATCCGTGCCTAACTCTTTCTGCATTAGTGAGTAATCTCTGCTTAATAGCAATCCATAAGAAGAATCGAACTCTTTATGGGCTTGGGAGCTTCCACGCTCTTTTCCATAACTCATCTTTAGGATCCCAAGAGTCTTCCTTCAACATTTTGAAAGCACTTTTGACGAAGAAAGCTCCTGTTGAGGTGTGACACCATGAAAGTCTGTCGAGTCCTTCAAGAGGGTGCGGAGGTGGGATGCCCCTAATGTGGTGGATGATCTCCTTTGGAAGCCAAACCTACAAAAGATTAAAGTTTCAATTTCCATCTTCAGTGATTAGCTTACTAAGTAAGCTGTCAGTGTTAATGTTGGCAGGTGTGGGAATATAGTTAATCAGAGGACCCACATTAGGAATCCATGACCGAATTTTGTGTCCATTTTTAACGGACCATATAAGGTTCTCTCTAAGAAGGGTCCAAACTTTTGAGAGAGCATTGATCCCTTGCAATACTATCTGGTAAGGCACCATCCAAACCATATTTTGATCTAAGGATGCGATCCCATAAAACTTATTCGTCAGAAACCACCTTGTATCCCAGCTTCAGCAAGAAGGAGATGTTCTGGTCGCGCAATTGTCTCATGCCAAGCCCTCCACAATCCTTCGGTTGGCAGACAACATCCAAGCCAATTAAAGACATCTTTTTCTTACCTTCAGCGGATCCCCAAATGAACGAGCGCACCAATCTTTCAATTTCGTCACAAACTCTCATAGGGATCATCATGGATTGCATGAAATAACTAGGGATAGAGAGTAGGACCGACTGCACTAGCGTGGCTCGACCAGCGATAGAGAGCTGACAGACATCCCACCTTTGCAACTTCATACGAACCTTTTCAACCACAAAGTGTGTAGTGCTGTTTGTGATTCTCTGGTGAAAGAGAGGGATTCCAAGATAATGGCCAAGGTCTTGAACTTTTTGGAAGTCAAGCTGGTTACTAAGCATAAGGGTTACGGGTTCCTCAACACCTTTAGAAAAGAACATGTTCGTTTTCCTGAGGTTAACTTTGTGTCCAGAGATCTCACGAAATTGGTAGAGGATTAGCAATCTGGCATGTCCCTCATAGCTTTGTAGGTTACTGGCATGTCCCTCATCAGCGGCATATTTTACTGTCAGGTCCTGAACTTTTTGGAAGCCAAGCAGGTTACTGGCATGTCCCTCATCAGCGACATATTTTATTCAAACAGATTCTGAATCTGTTAAGCTAAAGCCCGAGTAATATATATTAATTTTTTTTACTTTTTAGCTCTAAAAGTTAAAAGGTGTATGCATATTTTATTATATTTTTTGCAACTGCCTTTTTTATTTATATATGAATGTAATAATAATTTTTTTAAAGTATAATAACACAATATCTCCGTTAATATTCCTCTCAGAATACAAAATCATAAACATTGACATTTCAAAAAAAATTCAAATCCAATGTAGGAACAATTACCTAATTCAAGGTTTAACTTAGATAATAATAAAAAAAAGGTCAGATCCCTGTGAAAAAATCTGCCAAATTCCGGTCCAAAATGTGATTTAACCTTTTTCCGGTTGCTTCATTTCATGAACTTTCAGCTTTCGGGGTTTAATTCTTAAACAGGAATGGCAGGCTTAGTGGCACAGTTATGGGGCTTCCTTTTGTGTTCTTTGTGTGATTCAAGAAGGGGAAATGAGCTTCTAAACATCAGATTTGGAGGATTCTGTTTGTTTCTCGAGAAAGTTTGCTTATGACTCACTTGAGGGGAACTACATACGACAGTTTTGTTTACTTTACTAAATGTATGGATGTCATGATTGAGTATTTAAGTAACTTAATGAAGATAACGAACAGTAGGAAGAATTGTTCAAACTTTATACAACAGAGATTAGAGAATGTCACGAAAACGGCAAACTACCCTAAAGAAGCAATTCATTCATTAAAAAGAAAAAGAAAAAAAAAAAAAAAAACTGCTTTCTAACATCCCTAGGCTAAGCTATCAACCTAAGAACTGCGATGGGCCATAAAAAGGGAAAAAATTCGACAGCTAATCCGCCTGAAAGAGGACTTCACTACTTGAGATAGAAGAAAAAGAAATAGGGGAGAGGGCAGAGTTTAGAAAGAGATCCAGTAAATAGCATGCTTTCATCCCATTTCGAAAGAACTACCATAGAACCAATCTGGTTCGGTTGAAAATCTGTACAGCAAGTTGCATATTCTGTATGGAGCCTGTTCAACTCCAACTGATAGTGATTTGGCAGTTTATAGTCGCCCTAATGCAAGAACCACCGGATAAAATGAACAGTTAGAATGCCAGATTTAGTCCCATGAATGGTTTAATGGAAGTAAAGCTCCTATTATGTTAGAGCTTGGCATCCGCATTTGTGAACTCGAAAAGCAAAATCTTAGATGCCATAGAGATCCCATAGTGCTCACTGGGGGTTTAGTAAAGGCGGCCCCGACATGTAGAAGCTCCACATTGACATGGATATCCTTGTCCAGGCAACAGTTCATATCGATAGTCAAGAGTCAGCTCCTCACCTATAGATATCTGCAAAATTGTGAAATAGGAGGGGAATGAAATGTCAAAGACATGCCTATTTAAAACCTTCTTTACCCAATTAACTTTTTTTTTTTAACTAGCTACTCGATTAAACTCAGCCATCTAAACCACACATCTTATTCCACAAACCATTTTCAACAATAGATCATCCAAGGTTCCATATATGCTAACAGATTTGTACTTGATATTCTTGAGAAGCACTTACATCTTGACTGGCATAGAGACCAATGTGAGCTCGGTGACAATCCATGCTGTCCACAAGAACTTGATGAATCACAAGATTTGGCGAACAGCTGAGAAGAATTCAAGGAAAGAACATGACATTTCATGAGTGCATCAATTGAAACTTGGCATTTCAAAAGTAGAGATA
Source organism: Kokia cookei (assembly GCA_039519145.1). Taxonomy (NCBI): domain Eukaryota; kingdom Viridiplantae; phylum Streptophyta; class Magnoliopsida; order Malvales; family Malvaceae; genus Kokia; species Kokia cookei. The sequence continues at coordinate 43,342,426 of CM076903.1, forward strand.
TATTATCATTTTCTGAATACAGCAAGTTGAACTGAGCCACTTAGCTATACTAATTCCTTCAGAAATGTCATAAATGCTAAAGTAATTATTACACATAATTAGAAAATGGTGAACATATTTAAAATCTCTGGATCTTCAGTCACACAATTTTTATGGACAAGTTACAACTTGGAAATGCCAGAATCAAATAGTATAGGAAAACATTTCAGTATGCGATAGCGGATGCATACAAGTGTATCCTCACCTATGATTGATGAACCGGGAAACATTTCCATATTTGGATGCATCAATAAAATATCGTGCTTGTCCTTCAATCAACCGGCTCATATCATTTATTTGAGAACCAACGTTAAACATATAGTTGCAACCATCTCTACCATACCTGATATTAGATCATACAGCTTATTCAGCATAAAGCATATAAGCACAAGGTAAACGCAGATCTCTGTAAATGAAATTGAAACCTGGTAAGCCTATTGTTTGCCTCTTGCTCGCCTAAGATCTCCCCAACATATTCACACACAAATGTGCCACTCAGAATTGGTTCACCAGCCCTGACCCCCCAGCCCTGAAGATCAACATGAAGCAATGTCAGAGGACACCACTCTAGAATACAACAAAAAGTTGAAATAGTTACCTTATTCTCGGTTTTGAAGACTTCCAGTTTTACACGAACACCTTTTTGCAAAACCCTATTCGGGCATGCTATATTGCAGCTACACTTACTGTTGCATTCATAGACAAGGTAGCCCTCCTGCGCAGTTTCACAAAGGTTTAATCTCAAGACATAAACCAGAATCGAGGAGCACAGGAAGACTCCAACAAGGTTACATATCAGTATCTACTTGTGAAAAGGGCATGTATTTCTATAATGTTCTGAATGGTGAAGGTGAAACATTGCAAGTCTAAAAGGAAAAAATAATCATAGTGTACTCTTATGGTATCATATCAAGTCAATGGTGCACTCCCTTGACAAGATAATAGCACATGCACTTTTATATGTGATTTGAGAAACACCGTAAGAAACCAAGCAACATCAACATACGACGCTTTAGTGAAAATTAACAATGGTTGATACTTGACAGAAAAAGAATTACAGTACCTCCAAGATAATTCGCCCTTTGTCATCATAAGGAAATCTACCCCGCATAGGTTTACCAAATATATCTTTTGCATCTTCATAATCATTATCAAAGAGATATACATGATCACATGTCACAGGACAGCATGTTGAATTGGAACAGGTGCACCCAAGTTGCACACTCTGGAAAGATATGCAAGTAATTAGAAGGAAAATGAAAAGAAAAATGTAAGAGTTAAGCCAATCCAAACAATGTACAAATTATCGCATCATGTGACAGGTGAGATACAATCCATAAGAAACAAGGATGATGCTGTCCTTGTCTTAAGAAATTGCATTTCATCATATTATCAAACAAAACCCAGAAATCTCCAGGTAAGAAATTATCAAGAATCTTAAGAACAACTTATGGTTGCAAGGTCATTGTGACTTGCAACCAAAGTAGACTCCATTGAGGGATAATTGTAAGGCATCTATATGTAGTAGGAATCAAGAAAAGGATAAAACAATCCAAATACGAAGGTACCTCAACATCAAGATCAAGAGATTGATCAAGCGAAAAATTTGTAACATAAATGAAGTTCTCCCAAGGCATGGAGGATCTAGCATTTTGCTCATTAGAATTAAGACCAGAGATGTAAACGGAATCAAAACGCCCTTCATCCACTACACAAGCTACAGGAACTGATTCTTTCCCAAAGCTTAAATCAACACACAAGACACTGGCCTTCTGCATGGGCCCATTTTTAAAATGTTGTGAATCGATGATATAGTGACATTCATCCAGTTCCATCTCCTCATCTACATCATCCAAGGAATCTGCTGATTGGCAACCCTCAAAACCATTAGGGAGAGGAATCAATGGGGGCAGAAAATCTGGATCCTTGGCAGGCTTACATCCATTTATGCACACAAATTTCTCTTGATGCCACTCGACTTGAACGTTATGCTCACTGCAAAGCTTGGCTGCCTTAAGGTACAAACATTCAGGTAACATGCCATACTTTTCTTCCAATGAGGCTTTGAGGCTCACTTTGCAACAAGAAGAGTGAGCAATAGACAGAATGTCCAAGTTATTAGGCCGTGGTTTTGTTTTATGAGTTCTGGAAAATAATATTTTTGCAAGGGCAGAGCACTGCGGTTCTGCTAATCTACCAAGATTTGAAGTCTCCATGACATGAGGCTCTGCACTAATGATTTCAGCATCAATCAACTTTGATGCCTGGAGGCGTTTTTTCATAGTAGCAGTTGCCCGATTCCTGATCCTATATGACACTGCCCCCAGACCTTTCTTAAATCTAGGATGGCTAAGTCTCCCAGATTTTAGTTTATAAGCATAATAACGAACCCCTTTCTTTGGAGGACGAGAGCTAGCTAAACTTGGACCCATGTGAGCAGCCTGGTGGTGGCGGCCAAGATCAGGCAGCAAATCAAATTTCAAGCCACAAAACCTGCAAATAAATTTTTGAACACTGCCTACATTCTCTGAATTATTCTCCAAAGAAGCTGAATTTCCAACCTCAAGTTTCAGTGGAGGTTCCTCACCCGCAGATGGATCATGCTGTTGAGCAATCTTTGACAGCCTAAAATCAACAGGATGAGTGGACAGCACATGCAACCATAATTCCTCAGTATTGCCAAAATGGCTGCCACAGGAAATGCATCGTAGAAGCATGCACTGTTCAACAAATTGCACATGGTGTCTCTCCTGGACATGGGATTCCAAAACCTTCTTGTTAATAAATGAATCCAGGCAGATTGCACAAGCATAACCTCTAAACAACCGTTGTGCTTCTTTTTTATGATTCTCCATCCAGTGTGTTCCAAGCTGCTGGTCATCAAGAAATTCCACAGAGCACATTTTGCACTTAATAGTATTGTCATCATCAAAGCTATCATTGATGGCCAATGGCAATGAAACAGGTTCTTCCACGAAAGACGACGAAGGTGTACCTTTGTCACCAGTGAAACCCCATAAACTTTGCAGTCTCTCCTTTTCACTGTATACCAACTTCATTAAAAATTCCCCAACTCTAAAGTCTTTTGATCCTTCTGAAAGGGCCCACTGAAGTTGGACATCCACAGGAACTGGGTTTCTTAGAGATAAAATACTTTTGAAGAGCTTGTAGAAAAGTTCACATGCTTGATGTAAATGCAATTTCTGCTGAAGTGAATCACAGTCTTTCAAAAGATCTACAAACACTTCTCTGGATACTATCCTACTCTTACCATTTCTTGCACGCTTGAGCCAGCTTGGAAGGTGTTTATCACAGTATAATGAATGCCTCTTAGGACTTTCTTGACAAGGATCAAAACCACTATTGGAGTATATGCCTATGCAATGCAGTAATTCTGTGCTATCATGATCTTTACCAGAATGTTCAGGCTTCTCAATTAAGCTGTTTCCTCTGTGCAAGGCATCAGCCTCAATTACAGACACTGGTTCCACTTGCAAGGGACTTTCATTGTCTCCCACCAACACTATATCTCTGCAGATTGTGGTTTCTGAACTCTGAATAATCTCCAGATGCTTCCTTTTCTGTGTGTGCTCTGGAGAATGGGAGCGATTATTTGCATCACTTTTAGGTCTGTGTTTCTTGCAGAACGAGGAGCCATATAGCGACCGATGCTTACATCTAGTACCAAGCACGGTGGTACCTTCACACATTGGTGTATCAACAGGGGGTGTCGCCTCTATTTTGCTGAAGCTACCAGTAAAACGAGATGCCAAGTGCACACAACAATAAACATCCCCCTCATTTGCCCATCTCACACACTGCCTTCCTTTTGACTCTATGAACGCTATGCACTGTCGGTTTTTACTCCCAGCATCTATGGATTTCTTAGCAACTGCTTCATTCACAGGCGTTAATTCCACTTCTTTTGGCTGAATGTGCAGAGCTGAGGTACTCTTGACCTCTTCACTTGCTGTTGTTATTTCAACATTCTTGGTGTGAATGACTTCCGGATGCCTTGCTTCAACAACAATATTATTCCATCTGTCAGTCAACCTATTTGATGTGTCCATTGGTGTGGTTTCCTCTCTCTCATCTTCCTTTTTACAGTGTTGTGGCATTGACAAATTGACATCTACAGCATCTCGGTTACTAAAAAAATCAGAGTCAATTTCAACAGCCATAGTTTGATCCGACCCATTGTTTTGCACCATGGAGGCATGTGTATCTGCACGACGAACTTCAAGCTTGGCCCTCTTCCTGCTAACTTGTATATTTGTGTTTGAGAGACCATCACTGCTCCGTTGATTGACATCTCCAGCAGAAGATACAGGATGGGACGTTGAGAACCATTTCATAACTTCATGCTTCCAGGTTTTCCACTCAGAACCAAGTGTGGGCTGTACTGGTGCATCTCCAAGAGACTTAACCTCATTCCATAGTATAGCATCATACAATTCCTGAAACAACAGCAAAGAGACAAATTACTTGTCAACATGCACCATGCAACTGATGCATTAATGAACAGTCCATGACTTAAAGGATCAAATTGACTATGCAATCCTAAGGAAAGTCTGCCCAGCAAAAAAAAAAAAAAAGTTCAGCAACTGATGTACAGGGCCACTTGTTTGCGTAGACAGAATGTTCGGGTTAGTAGTAAAACCTTTAGTTCCAAGCCTAAAGGTCAAGGGAAGAAAGTTTCTTTCCTTTTCTTTTCTTCTTTTAGGTGATAAGGGAGAGGTGGCAGTTAATTTTAGGTAACAGAAATTCTACAAAAATGGGAAGACCACTTGTGAATTTCAATCAACATAACTATTTCACTATGCACTGATAATAACATAAACGGGCACGAATAGAGTGAGACATACTTCCTTTAGCAATTCAACGGATTCAGCACTATGTGCATTCTGACATTGTTGCACCCACGAATGAAGAGACTCTTGAAGCCACTCAGCATTTATATAGCACGGCAATATCATCTGTAGAGAATAGAAATATTACTATTTACATTTTTAATGCATGTAAATGAAGAGAATGTTGGAGATAGAGATGGATTAGATGAAAGGTTACAGTGGAGATAATACAGTGGTTATGATATATAATATAGAGATAGATATCATTACAGGAAATAACAAGGCAAGACGACTGAAAACAAATGAATCTATTATACAGAAATAGAGATCTAGTAGAAATAATGTTATCAGAATTATTTCCTGTAATGATATCAATTCTATAGACTTGATTCCTATATATATTTATATATAAATTTTATTTTGAGAAATAATGATATATTATATTAAAAAAGAGGATAGCTTTTTCTATTTTGAGATTTTTTTTCTTTATAAAACTAATTTGAGAAGTTACGTGAATAAGAGTGTGGAATGGTTTTTTTTTTTTTTTTTTGGTTCTTTTGGCTATTAAGAGTGGATAGATTTAGAGGGGATATTTTAAATAAATAAAAAAATTACATAAAATTCTTAACTGACATAATTATCCTTTCATTCTTTTTATTTTAATTTAATAACTTGAGTTTTTCGTGGTTTCACCAAATAAGTAGACGTCATGAACCAATAAGGAACTCTATATATAGTATAGATGTCAAGTAAAGGATTTACAGTTTGAAGTTTCAAAAGCATTTTTCCAAGATCAGAGTAACCATTGCAGCGTGAAGCCTCCATAGCGAAATCCTTCCAGACAACCACATTACGTGCTGCTTCGATCAAAGCCTACACAAATAGCAATAGAACTCTGGTAAGAATAGAGCTGAGGAATTGAGGAAATATATTAAATACACAAGAATTATAAAGATGAAAAAGAAAACAATACCTCAACATGGAACTGATCAATTATATTCAGCATGCCAACAGCTAGCTTTTGCTGTATGTACCGCCTTGCAACGGTCAAATCTCTAACCATTTTTAGTCCAACTTTATGACTCCGATATGCAATAGGCTGAGGGAACTCACTAATGGATCGGACAAGCAACATGTCTGCCCAAGAATAATTCCTCGTGTGAGGGAAAAATATCACAAAATACTGCTTTCGATCATGGGTTGGTTTTGCTTTTAAAGTTGATAATGGCCAGTCAGCCCTTGCACATCTGATTCCAGCCTGCCATTTTCCTCTCCACTATACTTGGAGAAACAGAAGAGTATCATATGAAAATAAATTTAGCATGTATCCTTATCTTCTAGAAAATTGGAAATAATAAAATGGTAGCAAACTGTTTCTAAAAAAATGAGAGAGAAAAAAAACAATATACATATATTTAATAGGAGACCACATACTAGAATTATCAAGGGAATTTAAGAGGTCAGATGGATAATCCATAAAGCACACAAATAAATCATTTCCAAGACAATAAATGTAGGGCATGTTGTGAGAGAACGTCCTAGAAACTGTTGCTGTAATGCAAGTCAAAACCATAACATTCGGATACGAAATCTGGTATTTCAAGGAAGTGAAAGCTAAAAGAAGAAATGCTACCTTGACCCATAATGCAACAGATTCATCATGCTCTAACCAGTTAGGCTCTGAAAGAGACAACTCTCCCTCCCTGTTGTTGATTGGTGATTCACTCTCGATGGTGTTAACGAGGACATGAGAGTTTTCAGAGGTCAAATAAGGTCCAGTGCAACAATTCTGAGCATTCAAATCATCATATTCATCATCATGTGATCCGCAAGATAATCTTTGGCTTTCTGCCTGACAATCATAGTATGAAGATCCACTATGATGATCCTCTGAAATTGGTAATTCAACCCTTGTACCTTGACCTTCATCCTGTCTTCCTTCTTGATTCCCTTCATTAGTCAGTAATAAGTCATCCATCCTACTATCTGCCACTTGAACTTGTTTCTTCTGTTCCAAGCAATTAGATTCTCGGTCATAAGTAAAAGTTGCTTCTGGACTCGGTTGAGCACAATCAGAATCTGCAACATACTGAATACCAGAGCAGGGCAGCACTTCCATGATACAACCTGGAATCTCTAAAGCAGTATAATGTGCATATAAACATTGATTATCCCCCAAGGTCACTTTACTGTCCAAACAAAATTCAATCCAGGCAAGAGTAAGATGCTGCAAAAGAAACCTTGTCAAAATATACACTGAAAATTGAATATACATATGTATATATGTATGTATGTATGAAATAGTATATGTAGGACTGAAACAAAGAAAGAACAAAGATATCAATTACACTTGAACATGAACATGTAAAAAGCACATATATGCATGCATGAATGTGCTTCATGCAAAGTAAAATGAACATACGGCTTGATGTTTCATTTATGCAAACATATAAATTGGGGTCAAATGACCAGCTTAACAAGGTCATAACCACTGCACTATTTACAACTTTAAATAACATAACTTCTTCCATGTTGCTTAACCTAAAGGTTTTTTCTCAGCATTGGATTCATTAGCTCTAAATCCTTTTCCAGAAACTTATAAATTTCTAAAACACGCTGGATCAAGTACAAAATTCATAGTCAATTTTTAATTAATCTGTTCATAATTTTAATCACCTTTCTTGAACAAAGTAGCACTCTTTTTATCATTATCAGTCATTTCATTCTGATTCTAAAGAAATAAATTTAACAAAGTGCTAATCTTATTTATAGAAATTTAAAAAAAAAAAAAAAAAAGAGGATAAACCCTTTTATTAGGTAAAGAAAATCAACCAATTGCTTCAATATGAGAATCAAATTGAAAGCCATCAAAAAGGAAAAAGCTTTCAAGGAACTTGAAAGATACCTTTGTTTAATAATGTATTAATTAGTAATATAAAACCCATTTAGTTAATTTACCAAAGCGTAAGGTTCCTGGAAAAATCTATGCTATTTCTCCATAGAAAAACTTCACTAAAGCTAGCTAGACCGCAGATCTTCAAATGCATCTCAAAAACCAAAATTTCCAAGAAAAAAAGCCCAAACCAACAAAACCCAGAAACAAAAACGCCACAAAACCCTAACATAATCAGCAAATTCCATCCTTCATTAATTTGCTAGTAACAATAATAATAACCCCCCAAAAGAAAATAAAAAAAATTTCCTTTCATTAGATTCACATTATGTAAGAACCCACCATGGCCTAGACATATCATCAAAATGTTGACTAACATTCTAGGTGTGTCCAAATTCCAGATGATACAAGTAAACACATACACATATACACGATCCCCAAATCATAAAACATGTATCTAAGAACATAACAACAATTAATATCCTGAAATTTTGGCTAAAATTACAAGAAAAAAATAAAAGGGTTCATTACTTTCAAGATAATGGGTTAGTTCCCCTAAGGGAGATGGGGGAGTTTAGGTAAGTAAACAATACGCATAACAAAGAGCAGCTGCTAGGTCACAGAAGAGGGGTAAAGAATTAGAAATTGACTGCAAAAATGTTACATAAACATACTAATATCCATAACATAGGAGATAAAGAAAAAAAAAGGGGGGTGGCTAATGTATATTTACCTTCTACATAAAAAAGTGTTAAATGGATGATCACCCAATGTTTATTTTCCATGGTTGTTGGTTTTTTGGTTAGGCAAATGAGATTCGAGAAAAGGGTTTCATTCTTTTTAGAAAGGGGAATTGGGTGTTGATGAGGTTATACATATAATTATATATGTGTGGTTCATGAGTCGTGATATAGAGGGGAATTGGGCATTGTCCCCGTGGCCAAAATCAAAACTAACATGAAAAGAACAACAAAGCGAAACACATGTAAACAGATAACAATAAGACCCTTACCTAAACTCAAACAGGTTTTTGGTCTGTATACGGCCTTTTGCTTGTGTTCTGGTTCAGTAATTTTATCATACAATGAGGGGTCAAAATCCAAAAAACTAGACTGGGGTTTTTTTCTTTCTTGGACTTGACTTTGGGTGTTGTTTAAAAACTTAAAAAAAGTATATAAATTTGGTTTAATGGTGGAAGGGCATAGAGATTTACGATAAATTGGTAAAGATAGAGAAAATTTTGATGAGATTTGAGAAAGCAAAAGATAGAGAGAGAGATCAGATTTGGTTTTCAATTTATTAATTGATGTGCGAAATTGTGGTGCGTCTCTTATGTTTTTGGCTACCGTGGATAGTCTATTTATGGTCGAATTTTATAAAAGGTCCTTGTACTATGTAGTCTTGATTGATTTAATTCTTATTAACTTTTTTTCTTTTCGATCAATTTTTTATTATTTCTGTCAAATCTTATCTTTTAGGGTAAACTATATCCAAAGTCACTTAACTATTAGTAAATTTACATTTTAGTCACTCAACTTTAAAAAGTTACAAAATGATCATTGAACTATTAGAAAATTTACATTTAAGTCATTGAACAAGTCAAAAGTTTTGTAAATTAAGTCATTTAGAAACTTTGTTTTTTGAATTTGTAACACTAGAAAATAACTTTAAATGTGATCAAGGTAATTTTTTTCAAGTTTTGATTAAGGGAATTTTGAATTTTTTTTTTGTAACATCAAAACATTTGAAAATCAAAGCTAACACATTTAAAGAGGAAAGTAATTTTTTTTTTTAAAAAAAGCTTATTTTTTCTTTCACCGTTAAATTATTTTTTATTAATCAAATTATTTTTCATAAAACAAATATAGGAAAATGTTGGTGACGTCAGCTTTAATGCTGATCGTCAACCGCCGATATTCCTTTCCCTTAAATTTTTTTATATTTAGTTCTTTTTTTTTTTTTTTATATTTTGGTTTTCTTCTAGTTTTTATTTGCCTTTGTGGTACGTTTTTCCTCTGTCTTGTGGCACGTTTCTGCCTTATGGCATGTTTTCGTCTACTTTTGTGGTATATCTGCGTTCATGAATAGTTTTCTCACTACGCTCGGCTCTGATTTGCGGTTATTGGTGGCCTTTCAATAATTTGATCCTCTTTTGTGATTCGTTTGCCGATGCAGTTAGATTTGTTTTGCGAAGCAGCTTGCAAGATTACTGGTTTCGCTCACCACTTCTATTTCAATCCTTAAGCGTGTAGGTGGATAGAGACAAGGAGTTTTGTTTCCTGCTTCTTTTCTCCGTTCTCCGGTGTTTCATCTCATTCTTGTCGTTGCAAATCACTAACATGTTTTACTGATCTGATGTTTCGTTTTCTATTTTTTAGTTTCTCTTTGTTTTATTATTTTTCTGCTACATTTTGGAATGCTTGTCTTTTTTAATTTCTAATAAATTCAGTCGGCATATTATCTAAAAAAAAACATATGAGAATGTTGAAAATGCAATAAATATTTTCTATAACTCATCTTCCATAAAATAGACACAAGTGTCCATTCCTACGTATGTCATATCTTGTTTTCTCCTCCCTAAAACTCTGTGTGATCAGTTCAGCTCTATTATGAGCAAGTATTGGCAGAAAAAAGGACCTCCTCAATGAGGTATTCACTGGGTGCAATGGTCCAAGTTTTGTGCTCCTAAATTGTTTGGTAGGCTTGGATTAGGTGACATGGCTCGGTGTAAAATTCTTTCACTTGCTAAACAATGTTGAAGAATTATGATTAATCCGGATTTTTTATTGTCCCAAAGCCAAGTATTTTTTTTATTCTACATTTTTAAGTTCTTCATTAAGTACTAATTCACGTCTTACGTTTTGTCTCGTGTTCATATTGTGGGGACATTGTTGTCCAGCTACTTTGAAAATTATCTTTAAACTCGATCAATCATTAAGAAACATTATTAATTGTTGTCTACAGAAAATTATTAGAAGTTACGGCTCAATCGATTGAGACTATTCCACACTGTCATTTACAACATTGTTCCAACCAAAGTAATCAATTTGGCATCGGTTTTGATTGTATCAGGCGACGTTCATCATTCTAGTAGTAAATTAAAGCATCCAACTCTCTTTTTTTAGCACCGTAGCACCTCATCTAAAATAACAGCCAACCGAGAATGACCTACGCCTTGGTTGTTGTTCTAGTTCTAGCCATTTGCCGCCATACAACCTGGGGGCAGAACCAGCAATGAGCTCCGGTACCACAGCTGCACCAGCAGTGCTGCCAAGTGCAGCCAGAGAAAACCTGGAAGCCTACAACCAAGCAAGAGCTGTGGTAGGGGTCGGACCTCTCAAGTGGAGCGATCAACTAGCCAATGCCTCGAGCCTCACCGCAAGGTACTGAAGTAACAAGATGGGTTATATGTTTGCAAACATGACAAATCATGTTCTTTGTGATTCAGAAAGGGGCAATAAGGTTCTAAACAACAGGTGTGGATTCTGTTTGTTTCTGGGGCTTAATGATCCATGTTTCTGTTTATTTCTCGAGAAAATTTGCTTATAAACTGCTCAAGGAAACTGCAAGTTTCAACATGTCAGTAAGGATATAACCTTGTCTTCCGCATCTCACACTCAATAAACGAGTATCAGAGATTAAACAATAGGAAGAATTGTTCAAACTTTATACAACAGAGAGCAAAAACTGCAGAGATTAGAGAATGTCACAAATAAGGCTGAGACAGTATTACTAGAAAAAGGCAATCCATGCATTAAAAAAAAACTGCTAAATAACATTCCTACGCTAAGCTATCAACCTATGAACCATGATGGGAACATAAAAGGGGGAAAATTCAATGGCAAGCTCTGCCCAAAAGAAGACTTAGCTACTCGAGATAGAAGAAAAAGAATTGGGAGATTGATGAAAGGTTAAAAAGAGATGAGTAAAGACGTTGCATGCTTTCATCTCATTTCGAAAGAACTACCAATCTGGCTTGGTTGAAAATTCTGTTGAACTCCAATTGGTAATGGTTCGGCAGTTTACAGTGGCCCTAGTGCAAGAACCACCAGATAAAAATGTAGAACTGTTAGAAGCAAGAGTGCCAGATTTAGTCCCATGATTGGTTTGGAGGTAAATCTCCTATTACGTTAGAGCTTGGTATCTGCATTCGTGAACTCAAAAAGCAAACTCTTAGATGCCAAAGAGATCCCATTATGCTCACTGACGGTTTAGTAAAGGCGGCCCCGACATGTAGAAGCTCCACATTGACATGGATAACCTTGTCCCGGAAGCAGTTCATATCGATAGTCAAGAGTCAGCTCGTCACCTACAGATATCTGCAAAATAGTGAAATGAAAGGGTGGCTAGGTTCAATACATTTATAACACTGGAACAATAAATACTTAATGGTTTTATATATACAATACTGAGACTAGCCACTCAATTAAACTCAGCCATCTAAACCACATCTTATTCCACAAACCATTTTCAACAATAGATCATCCAAGATTCCATATATGCAACAGATTTGTACTCTATATTTTTTAGATGCGCTTACATCTTGACTGGCATAGAGACCAATGTGAGCTCGGTGACAATCCATGCTGTCCACAAGAACTTGACGATTCACAAGATTTGGCGAGCAGCTGAGAAGAATTCAAGGAAAGAAAACGAAGAAATAATCATGAGTGCATCAATAGGAATTTGGGATTTCAAAAGTAGAGATTCGTTATCACTTTTTAAACACAAGTTGAGCTGAACCACTTACCTAAACTAATTCCTCCAGAAATGTCATAAGTGCTAAAGACCCTATTACTTATAATTAGAAAAGGGTGAACGTATTTAAAATCTCTGGATATTCAGTCACACAATTATTATGGCCAAGTTATAATTTGGAAATGTCAGAAACAAGAGAATGGGAAAACATTTCAGTATAAGATAGCGGATGCATACAAGTATATCCTCACCTATGATTGATGAACCGAGAAACATTTCCATATTTAGATGCATCAATAAAATATCGCGCTTGTCCTTCAATCAATCGGCTCATATCATTTATATGACAATCAACGTTAAACATATAGTTGGAACCATCTCTACCATACCTGATATTAGATCATACAGCCAATTCAGCATAAAAGCAAGCACAAGGTAACAGCAGGTCTCTGTAAATCAAATTGAAACCTGGTAAGCCTATTGTTTGCCTCCTGCTCGCCTAAGATCTTCCCAACATACTCACACACAAATGTGCCACTCAGAATTGGTTCACCAGCCCTGATACCCCAGCCCTGAAGATCAACATGGAGCAAAGTCAAAGGACAGACTCTAGAATACAAGGAAAAGTTGAAATAATTACCTTATTCTTGGTTTTGAAGACTTCCAGTTTTACTCGTACACCTTTTTGCAAAACCCTATTTGGGCATGCTTTATTGCAGCTACACATACGATTGCATTCATAGACAAGGTAGCCCTCCTGCACAGTTTCACAAAGGTTAAATCTCAAGTCATAAACCAGAATCAAGGTGCACAGGAAGGTGCCAACAAGGCTATGTATCAGTATCTACTTGTGAAAAAGGACATATATTCCTATAATCTTCTGAATGGCGAAGGTGAAACATTGCAAGTCTAAAAGGGAAAAAAATCATATTGGACTCTTATGGGTATCATATCGAGTCAATAGTGCACTCCCTTGACAAGATAATAGCAGACGCTCTTTTATATGTGATTTGAGAAACACCATAAGCAGCAAAGCAACACACGACACTGTGTGAAAATTAATAATGGTTGACACTTGACTGAAAAGAATTACAATACCTCCAAGATAATTCGCCCTTTGTCATCATAAGGAAATCTACCATGCATGGGTTTACCATATATGTCTCTTGCATCTTCATAATCATTATCAAAGAGATATACATGATCACATGTCTCAGGACAGCATGTTGAATTGGAACAGGTGCACCCAAGTTGCATACTCTGAAAAGAAATGTAAGTAATTAGAAGGAAAAACAAAACATATGAGTTAAACCAATCCAAGCAATGTACAATATATCCCATCATGTGACAGATGAGATACAATCCATATGAAACAAGGATGATGCTGCAAGGCACTTCATGCTATTATCGAACAAAACCCAGAAATCTCAAGGAAAGAGAATTATCAAGAATCCTAAGTAAAGCTTATGGTTGCAAGGTTACTTTGACATGCAATAAAAGTAGACTCCACTGAGGAATAATTGTAAGGCACCTACATGTAGTAGCAATGGAGAAAATAATAAAATAATCCAAATACAAAGGTACCTCAACATCAAGATCAAGGGATTGATCAAGCAAAGAAATTGTAACATAACTGAAGTTCTCCCAAGGCATGGAGGGTCCAGCATTTTGCTCGTTGAAACTAAGACCAGAGATGTTAAGGGAATCAAAAAGACCTTCATCCACAACACAAGCTACCGGAACTGATTCTTTCCCAAAGCTTAAATCATCACACAGGACACTGGCCTTCCACATGGGCCCTTTTTTAAAATGTTGTGAATCGATGATGTAGTGACATTCATCCAGTTCGCACTCCATATCTACATTATCCAAGGAATATCCTGATGGGCAACCCTCAAAACCATTAGGGAGAGGAATCAGCGGGGACAGAAACTCTGGGTCCTTGGCAGGCTTACATCCATTTACGCACACAAATTCCCCTTGGTGCCACTCGACTTGAATGTTATGCTCACTGCAAAGCTTGGCTGCCTTAAGGTACACAAGTTCTGGTAACATGCCATACTTCTCTTCCAATGAGGCTTTGAGGCTCACTTTGCAACAAGAAGAGCGAGCGATAGACAGAATGTCTAAGTTATTAGGTCGTGGCTTTGTTTTATGAATTTCGGAAAATAATATTTTTGCAAGGGCAGAGCACTGTTGTTCTGCTAATCTAGCAGAATTTGAAGTCTCCATAACATGAGGCTCTGCACTAATGATATCAGTGTCAATCAACTTTGATGCCTGGAGGCGTTTTTTCATAGTAGAAGTTGCCCTATTCCTGATCCTATATGACACTGCCCCCAGACCTTTCTTAAATCTAGGATGGCTAAGTCTCCCAGATTTTAGTTTATAAGCATAATAACGAACCCCTCTCTTTGGAGGACGAGAGCTAGCTAAACTCGATCCCATGTGAGCAGCCTGGTGGTGGCGGCCAAGATCAGGCAGCAAATTAAATTTCAAGCCACAATACTTGCAAGTAAACTTTTGAAAACTGTCAACATTCTCTGAATTATTCTCCACAGAATTGCCGAACTCAAGTTTCGGTGGTGGTTCCTCACCTGCAGATAGATTATGCTGTTGAGCAATCTTTGATAGCCTAAACTCAACAGGATGAGCTGACAGCACATCCAACCATAATTCCTCAGTATTGCCAAAATGGCTGCCACAGGAAATGCATCGGAGAAGCATGCACTGTTCGACAAATTGCACATGGTGTCTCTCCTGGACATGGGATTCTAAAACCTTCTTGTTAGCAAATGAATCCAGGCAGATTGCACAAGCATAACCTTCAAACAACTGTTGTGCTTCCTTTTTATGATTCTCCATCCAGTGTGTTCCAAGCTGCTGGTCATCAAGAAATTCCACTGAGCACATTTTGCACTTAATGGTCGTGTCATCATCAAAGCTATTATTGATGGCCAACGGCAAGGGAACAGGTTCTTCCATGATAGATGATGAAGGTGTACCTTTGTCACCAGTAAAGCCCCATAAACTTTGCAATCTCTCCTTTTCGCTGTAAACCAACTTCATTAAAAATTCCCCAACTCTAAAGTCTTTTGATGCTTCAGAAAGGGCCCACTGAAGTTGGACATCCACAGGAACTGGGTTTCTAAGAGAGAAAATACTTTTGAAGAGCTTGTAGAAAAGTTCACACGCTTGATGTAAATGCAATTTCTGCTGAAGTGAATCACAGTCTTTCAGAAGATCTACAAACACTTCTCTGGATACTATCCTACTCTTACCATTTCTTGCACGCTTGAGCCAGCTTGGAAGGTGTTTATCACAGTATAATGAATGCCTCTTAGGACTTTCTTGACAAGGATCAAAACCACTATTGGAGTATAAGCCTATGCAATGCAGTAATTCTGTGCTATCATGATCTTTACCAGAATGTTCAGGCTTCTCAATTAAGCTGTTTCCTCTGTGCAAGGCATCAGCCTCAATTACCGATACTGGTTCCACTTGCAAGGGACTTTCATTGTCTCCCTCCAACACTATATCTCTGCAGACTGTGGTTTCTGAACTCTGAATAATCTCCAGATGCTTCCTTTTTTGTGTGTTCTCTGGAGAATGGCAGCTATTATTTGCATCACTTTTAGGTCTGTGTTTCTTGCAGAATGAGGAACCATATAGTGACCGATGCTTACATCTAGTACCAAGCACGGTGGTACCTTCACACATTGGTGTATTAACAGGGGTAGTCGCCTCTATTTTGTTGAAGCTACCAGTAAAACGAGATGCCAAGTGCACACAACAATAAACATCCCCCTCATTTGCCCACCTCACACACTGCCTTCCTTTTGACTCTATGAACGCTATGCACTGTCGGTTTTTACTCCCAGCATCTATGGATTTCTTAGCAACTGCTTCATTCACAGGCGTTAATTCCACTTCTTTAGGCTGAATGTGCAGAGTTAAGGAACTATTGACCTCTTCACTTGCTGTTGTTATTTCAACATTCTTGGCGTGAATGACTTCCGAATGCCTTGTTTCAACAACAATATTATCCCATGTGTCAGTCAAATTATTTGATTTGTCCATTTGTGTGGTTTCCTCTCTCTCCTCTTCCTTTTTACAAAGTCGTGGTGTTGGCAGATTGACATCTAAAGCATCTCGGTTACTGAAAAAATCAGAGTCAATTTCAGCAGCCATAGTTTGATCCGATCCATTGCTTTGAACTTGGCAGGCATGTGTATCTGCACGACGAACTTCAAGCTTGGGCCTCTTCCTGCTAACTTGTATATTTGTGTTTGAGGGACTACCACTGTTCCATTGATTGACATCTCCAGCAGTAGATACAGGATGAGACGTTGAGAACCATTTCATAACTTCCTGCTTCCAGGTTTTCCACTCAGAACCAATTGTGGGCTGTATTGGTGCATCCCCAAGAGACTTAACCTCATTCCATAGTATAGCATTATACAATTCCTGATCAATGACAAAGAGAAATATTACTTTTCAACATGCACTATGCAACTGATGCATGAATGAACAGTCCCTGACTCAAAAGTACGAAGTTGACTATGCAATCCTAAGAATGGTATGCCCAGCAAGAAAAGAAAGTTATGCAACTGATGCACAGGGCCTTTGTTTGCCTTGATGGAATGTTCAGGTTAATTGTAAAACCTTTACTTCCATGCCCAAAGGTCAAGGGAAGAAGGTTTCATTCCCTTTCTTTTCTTCTTCTTTTAGGTGATAAGAGAGAGGTGGCAGTGTATGTTAGGTCATGGAAATTCTACAAATATGGGAAGACCATTTGTTAATTAGAATCCACATACTATGTCAGTATGCTTTGTTAATAACATAAACAGGCAACAATAGAGTGACACATACTTCCTTTAGCAATTCAATGGATTCAGCACTACGTGCATTCTGACATTGTTGCACCCACGAGTGAAAAGACTCTTGAAGCCAGTCAGCATTTATGTAGCGCGGCAATATCATCTGCAGAGAAGAGAAATATTATTTTTACATTTTTAATGCATGTAAAAGAAGAGAATAGTGGACAAGATAGAGTTAAATTAGATGAAAGGTTGCAGTGGAGATAACACAGTGGTTATGATATTGATAGCAGTATTGCCCAACTAACATCGACAGGTAAGGATTTGTGATCATTCAGATCCCTCGGGATATATCTGATATAATACCAACATTCAATGCATATTATTTTTTTTACTTTGAGAAATAGTGCGTAATATTATATGGTTGGTACATCATCTAATGTTGAGAATTTTCAGACATTTTATGAAGTACTAGAATTTGATCCACCACAATGTGGGAGAAAAAAAGAAAATATATATAAATAATTTTACTTTGAGAAATAATGATATTTTTTTATTTTCAATTTTTAGATTTGTTTCTGACAAAACTAATTTGAGAAGTTATGTGAATAACAGTGTATATGGTTTTTTTGGCTATTAAGAGTGCATAAATTTAGAGGAGTGGATAATTTAAAAAAAAAAAATTATTAAAAAAATTAAATGACATAATTATACTTGCATTCTTTTTCTTTTAATTTAATAACTTGGCTTTTTTCATATTTTCACCAACTAAGTTGGTGTCATGAACCAACTAAATTAGGAAAAATATATAGAGAGAGAGAGAGAAAGAGAATATAGATGTCACGTAAGTGAAGGATTTACACTTTGAAGCTTCAGAAGAATCTTTCCAAGATCAGAATAACCATTGCAGCGTGAAGCCTCCATAGCGAACTCCTTCCAGACAACCACATTACGTGCTGTCTCAATCAAAGCCTACACAAATAGCAATAGAACTCTGGTAAGAATAGAGCTGAAGAATTGTGGAAATATATTAAATAGAGAAGCAATATAAAGATGAGAAAACATTACCTCACAATGGAACTGATCAATTATATTCAGCATGCCAACAGCTAGCTTTTGCTGTATGTACCGCCTTGCAACAGTCAAATCTCTAACCATTTTTAGTCCAACTTTATGACTACGATATGCAATAGGCTGGGGGAACTCATTAATGGATCGGACAAGTATCATGTCTGCCCAAGAATAATTCCTTGTGTGAGGAAAAAATACTACAAAATACTGCTTTCGATCATGAGTCGGTTTTGCTTTTAAAGTTGATAATGGCCAGTCAGCCCTTGCACATCTGATTCCAGCTTGCCATATTCCTCTCCACTATACTTGGAGAAACAGAAGCGTATCATATGAAAATAAATTTAGCATGTATCCTTATCTTCTAGAAAATCAGAAATAATAAAATGATAGGAAACTATTTCTAAAAAATGAGAAAAAAAATATATATATATATATATTTAAATGCGGACCAGATACAGGAATTATAAGGGAACCTAAGTGGTCAAATGGATGATCCATAAAGCACACAAATAAATCATTACCAAGAAACTAAACATAGGGCATATCGTGAGAGAACGTCCTAGAAACTGTTACTGTAATGCAAGTCAAAACCATAATATTTGGATAAGAGATATGGTATTCCAAGGAAACAAAAGCTAAAAGAAAAATATGCTACCTTGACCCACAATGCAACAGATTCATCATGCTCCAACCACTTGGGCTCTGAAAGAGACACCTCTCCCTCCCTATTGTTGCTTGGTGATTCACTTTCGGTGGTGTTAACAAGTAAATGAGAACTTTCAGAGGTCAAATAAGGGCCAGTGCAACAATTCTGAGCATTCAAATTATCATATTCATCATGTGATCCACAATATAATCTTTGGCCTTCTGCCTGATAATCATAATATGAAGACCCACTATGATGTTCCTCTGAAATTGGTAATTCACCCCTTGTGCCTTGACCTTCATCCTGTCTTCCAGTTTGATTCCCTTCATTAGTCACCAATAAGTCATTTATCCTACTATCTGCCACTTGAACTTGTTTCATTTGTTCCAAGCAATTAGATTCTCGGTCATAAGTAAATGTTGTTTCTGGAGTCGGTTGAGCACGATCAGAATCCGCAACATACTGAACACCAGAGCAGGGCAGCACTTCCATGATTCAAACCGGAATCTCTAAAGCAGTATAATCTGCATATAAACAGTGATTATAACCCAAAGTCATTACTGTCCAAACAAAGCTCAATCCATGCAATCGTAAGATGTTGCAAAAGAAACCTTGTCCAATATATATACTGAAAATTGAATATATACATACATGCTTATATGGCATAGTATATGTAGGACTGGAACGAAGACAGAACAAAGATACCTATTACACTTGAACACGAACATGTAAAATGCACATAGGCTTGCTGTCTTATTTATACAAACATCAAGATAGGGGTCAAATGACCAGCTTTATATGGTCTCTATCACTACATTATTTACGATTTTAAAGAACATAACATCTTCCATGTTGCTAAAGCTAAAGCTCTTTTGTCAGCATTAAATTCCTTAGGTCCTCACCTTTTACAGCAACTTATAAATTTCTTAAACACCCTGGATCAAGCACAAAATCCATGGTCAATTTTTACTTAATCCATGCATAATTCTAATCGCATTTCTTGAACAAAATTGCAGTCTTTATTATTATTATCAACCATTTCATTTGGATTCTCAAGCAGTAAATTTATCTAAGTGCCTTTTATTATTAGGTAAAGAAAATCAACCAACAAACCAGCAAAAAGGAAAAAGCTTTCCAAGAACTTGAAAGATACATTCTTTCAATAATGTATTAATTAGTAATATAAAACCCATTTAGTTAATTTATCAAAGCGTAGGGTTCCTGTTAAATCTATGCTATTTGTCCATGTAAAAACTTCAAGATGGCTAGCTAGACCCCAGATCTTAAAATGCATCTCAAAAACCAAAATTTCCAAGAGAAAAAGCCCAAACCAACAAAACCCAGAAACAGAATTGCCACAAAACCCTAATATAATCAGCAAATTTCATCCTTCATTAACTTGGTAGTAACAATAATAAAAACCCCCCAAAAGAAAATAAAAAAAATCCCTTTCATTAGATTCACATTATGTAAGAACCCACCATGGCCTAGGCATATCATCAAAATGTTGACTAACATTCTAGGTGTGTCCAAATTCCAGATGATACAAGTAAACACCTACACATATACACGATTTCCAAATCATAAAACATGTATCTAAGAACATAAAAACATTTAATATACTGAAATTTTGGCTAGAATTAAAAGAAAAAAAATAAAAGGGTTTCATTACGTTTAAGATATGGGTTAGTTCCCCTAGGGTGGGGGGAATGCTAGGTAAGCAGCTGCTAGATCACAGAAGAGGGTATAGAATTAGAAATTGACTGCAGAATGTGACACACATAAAACACAATAACATGCATCACATAGGAGAGATAAAGAAAAAAAAAGGGTGGCTAATGTATTTTACCTTTCTATATATAAAAAAAATTGTTAATGTATGATCACCCAATGTTCATTTTCCATGGTGGTTGGTAAAGGGTTTCAGTCTTTTTGAGGGGATTTGGGTGTTGATGAGGTTATATATATAACACTATATATGTGGTTCATGAGTCCTGATATAGTGGGGAATCGGGCATTGTCCCCGTGGCCAAAATCAAAACTAAATATAAAAGGAACAAAGGGAAACACACTTGCAAAAAGATACCCTTGCCTAAACTCGAAACAGGCTTTTGGTCCGTATATACGACGTTTTGCTTGTGTTGTTCTGGTTCAGTAATTTTGTCATACAATGAGGGGTCAAAATCTAAAAAACTAGACTTTGGGTGCTATTTTGAAAGCAAATAAAATTGATTAAACAGAGGGAGGAGAGAAACTAGGAAATTGGTTTAATGGTGAAAAGGGCTCAGAGATTTGAGATTAAATTGGTAAAGATAAGAGAGGATTTTGGCGAGACAGGGCGAGAGAGAGAGATCAGATTTGATTTTTAATTATCAATCAATGTGCGAAATTGTGGTGCGCCGTATATTTTTGGGTACCGTGTGAAGTCTATAAATGGACGAATTTCAGAAAAAGTCCTTATACTATGCATTTTTATTGATTTAATCCTTATGGTCCTTTTTCAATCAAATGAGGTTATGTAATTTATGTTTTAAACATGTATATCTTGGTTTTCTTTTACAATTCATTTTTGTCTTTTTAAAATTTACCAAAAATTTGTTCAAGTGAAAAGAAAATTGTATAAATCACTTAATTTCATGTTTTAAAAAATAAATCAAGTGAAGCCAAATTATTTAATGACATTAATAAAAGAATTTTGGTACAATTCCTCATAATTTTATCATTCTAATGGTTAAGTTTTAAATTTGGTCGGTTTTATTATGTTAAATTTAATGTTAAATCTTTATATTTTAATTTATCATAATTGAATATTTATTTTACGATGTCATTATTTCGTCTAATTTATTAACATTTTTAATTATTTTGACCGAAATAATAACATGGATTTAAAAAAAACATTATCACTCATCATGTTGGTATAAATTTTTCTGTTAAAATGGAAGTTTTTAAGAAAAAAATCTATATGAATATTTTAATTATTTGGATTAACTAATCATATTCTGATAAGTAAAAGAATCAAATTATGTCAAATTAAAGTATAAAAATTAAATCTGAAATATGAAAATAATAGGACCAAAATCATAATTTAACCTTAATCTATTCGTGGACACATGAATTATACGTGACTTGCACGTGTTAGTTATATTCTTTGTCGACGTCTCACATAATCAAATGTTAAATAGTTATGAACATGTGGATTATATAGATAAAAGTATCATGGAAACTCTTGTATTAGGAGTTGGTTACATGTTTTTTTACTCAAAAAGTGTACAAATTGATCATTTCTATTAAAATTTTCATTTATTTCTACGGTTAAAACCTGACATGATTGACGAGATAACTAGGTAGTTACATATGGTGTGCCAAGTGTACCTCCTTTTGACATATAGAGACCAATTTTTAATAATAAAATTAGATGAATATTTTAACAAAAATAATCGATTTGATTTTTGATATAATATACAAGAATTAATCTTCTCATTTTACGAGTAAGGAAGGCGGAATGCAATTTAACTTTTTAGGAGAAGAGATTTTACGATACTTTTTACCAACTATACATAATCTACACAACTCTTACATGCCTACAGTTATCCAACGAGACTTGAAAGCTATACAAATCTTTTCGGATGACTTAATTAAAGACAATCACTCTTAACATAAAAAGAAAGCTAAGAGAATAAGGAGACCTCCTCTCACTCACTTCGGGACACCTCTAACTCGGCTCTCGACTTCCAAACCGCCACCGTAAACCACCAAACTCATATTTGAACATCAACAGAAAGAAACTGGATTTGAAGACGATCTCTAGCTTAATACAGTGGCGGATACATGATATGACATGATAATTATCATCATACTTTCACTATAATTTGATTACTGTTTTTTCAGACAAAATCTTTCATGGAGATGCTTAATCAGAATATATATAAATATAACATGATCCAAAATGCAGAAAAAAAGTATAAATGGAGAATATTATGGTGGGAAAAATCAATTTCCATGTTGGGATCACTGCAATATTCTGACCATTTATTCAAGTCTTACCAATCAAACTGTATATAACATTTTATAGGCCTGAATGGCAGAATAAAAGCCATTAAAATAAAAAGCAAGGAATGAGTTATGAGTGGTGACTAACAATGGAATCGAGGGAAATTTTTTTTAAATTTTTTCAAATCAAATCAAATCAAATTTTATTCTCGATCATAATAAAAGCGGAACGATGTCAGATTTTCAAGCTTTCAGCTCCCGTACAAGCCCGTTAGACTTAGATTGTTGAATAGGCCCCATTCTCCTTCTACTACTAAATTCCTTGGCCTGCTAAGAATTTTCTTGGGCTTAATGGAAAAACAAAAAAAATTAGACCCAAAAGAGAAAATCCAAAGTTACAGATATTTCGGTTATAACTAGAGGTGATCTTAGACCGGGTCGAATTGGGTCAGGTCTAAACATGATATTAATAAACTTCATTTTGTTTAAGTCAAAATTATCTAAACCCGTCCATATTTACAAAAGATTAACCTAAGCCCATGCTCATCCATATTATTTTTTATTTTTCTAAAAAATATTTATATTATTTTAATTTAAGATTTAATAAATTTATATTTTTTATTTATTGAAATTTTTTGTATAGTCGTAGTAACATTAATTTAATATTTATATTATAGTAGTATTATATATTTAGCATAAGTATTTTTTTTAATGTGTTATAAATTACATAATATAAAATATTATAAACTTTAAAATGGGTTGGGCTGGGCTAAGTTCGGGTCTTGAATATTTAAACCCGAGCCAGATCCATATTTTAAATGGACCTAAATTTTTTTTTATCCAATCCCTCCCAAATTTCAAACGAACCTTCAAATTTGAACAAATAACCCGATCCATAAACGGGTATAATCATAACTCACAAGCTATCACAAATCTTAAAACTTAGTTATCATAGCAGTCAAAGTAATTAGCTTTTAGATTTTATTTTAGTTGAATGATGATATGGCATCTTAACTAGTAAGATTTGCTACAATTTGGTACAACCAAAGCACATTGAGGACAAAAATCAAGACCTAAAGGCCTTGTCCCTATTGAAACAAGGGAGCAAGTAGAGGTGCTCATAGGATTGGGGTTCGGGTTGTCATAATAATGATATTAATATATTTTATACTTGTTCAAATCTAATCTGATTTGACTCAAAATATGGATCTAAAATTTTTTTCCAAATCCGCTCATATTTGCAAAAAAACTATCCAAGTTCATTTTAAGTCCGCACATATTATTATTTTTAAATATTTATATTATATTATTTTAATATTTAATAATTTTATATAATTTTTATTTATTGAAAATTTTCATACAATCATATTAACATTATTTTAATGTTTACATTAGAGTAGTATTATATATTTAGTATATGTTTACTTTTTTAACATGTTCTAAATTACATAATATATAAAAATAACATAATATAAAATATTATAAACTTAAAAACGGGTTGAAATCGAGCCTTGAATATTCAAGCCCGAGTACAACCCATATTTTAAACAGATATGATATCTTGTCCAAACCCATTTTCAAGTCTAATATTCTTGCTCAAACCCTCTCAAATTTCGAATAAACTTTCAGGCTTAAACAGGTAACCTGACCTATTAACAAGTATTACAGCAAGCAAAGCAATCTTGGTTATGGTTTTTGTTTTTGTTTCCTTAAGCTAATTTACACCATTGAAATGAGAGAAAATTGAGATAAAATCTGGGATTCTCCCACCTTTATATATTTTTACATGTTCTTTGGCCTTTTTGCTCAATGCCCTTTATTCTATTTTCTTCCTTTGAGAAAAGTTAAAAAAAAATCTGCTTAAAAAGAGTTGAAAAGTCACATTAGATTTTATTCTTCTTCTTCTTTTAACCATTTTTATGAAAATTAATGAAGCAAACATTTTTTTTTTAATTTTTACTAGGTTTCTTTCCATTGTTATATAACTAGTAATAACAAAGCAAAGTTCAATGAGTTCTTAAAGTTTTCAACTTTTTCAAGCATTTTACTTTCACATTGAAATTGCCATAAAAGATAAAAAGAAAAACCCTTTTTTTTTCACCTTTGGATGATTCATTCATTTGTTGGGAAAATGGAGTTTTTAGTAGATCAAATGTACCACCTTTTCTCATTCTTCAATTTGCATACATATATGGTATTGGTAATGGTAAAAGTACCATATTAATCCCTATACTGTGAGTAAGATTGCATTTAGTCTCTTTATCTTTTTTAAAAAAAAGGTAAATTAGTTTTTTTACATTAGATCAAAGAGTAAATTGGTATTTTTATTAAAAATTTCATCAATTTCTACAATTAAAAATGGGTTTTTGTACATTAGCATGAAGTACGCGTGGTGTGTCATGTGTCACTATTTGACTATTCTGTCACTCATTCTAACTTTTTAACACTACAAATGAATGAATCTTTTAATAGAATGACTGATTTTCCTTTTGATCTAATGTATGATGATTTATTTATTCATATTTTTAGTTGATGGACAAAATGTAATATAGCTCTTAATATAAAGACCTCGATATTATTTTACCTAGATTAATATTTTTTTTTGGTGAAACATGATTTTTAGTCTTTCACAATCTATGAGACATGTTTCATCACATGAAAGTACTACATAGGGTGAAAAAGGAGCCTTTGTTTTGTGGACCTTGATAGTACATAGCTCCTTTTGTGTTTTTGTTCAAATCTTAAAAGAGTTGATTGAGAAAATTGAAGAAAGATAACCAACAAATGGGGGATTTCAGTCCCTCAATGTTCTTTATTTACACTTGCATTGTATACCTTAATGGGGAGAATTTAGACCATGACAACACAATACCTTTGACAATGATTTATTTGATTCATCTGCAAAAATATTGATATTCATCAACAATATTTATCAAAACCGATCAAGATAACATATATTACATCAATAATTATGATTATATGTAAAATGATTTAAAATTTTTTATTGAAACCACGATTTAAATCCCTTACTTTGGGCCTTAAGAGGGTAAAAATATTATAAAAATTCCTATATTAGAAGTTAAATTGTGTTTTGTTCCATTTACTCAAAAATGGGTGAATTAGTTCATGTGCGTTAAATAAAAAAGCAAATTGATTCTTTTTGTTAAAAATTACATCCACTATTGTTAAAAGCTGATATAGTTGATAGCTTTTTAACAGTAAAAATAGATAAAATTTTTAATAGAAACGACTAGTTTGCTATTTTATTTAATGTACAGAAACTAATTTGCTCATTTTTTTAGTAAAGGAGACAAAATGCAATATGACTTCTTGTATAAGGGCTCCGGTAAAAGTACCATAAAAACTTTTATACTAAGAATCGGATTGCATTTTGCTCATTTTACTAAAAAAATGAGCAAATTAATCCATGTATGTCAGATAAAAAAGCAATTTAGTCTTTTTTTTTTTTTTAAATTCCACATTTTTACTATTAAAAACTAGTCTCTATACATTAACATAAAAGTACATGTCACGTGTCATTTTTTAATTATTCCGTTAATCACATTAATTTTTAACAATACATATGAATAAAATTTTTAACAATTTCCATCATTCTTTTACTCATATGGGATGCATGGAATGTTGATAATGGACCAACCCAACGAGGGAGAGGGGTGGGTGGGGAGAAGGGAGTGGGGACAGAAATGGGGAAGGGGGAGAGATACCTTTTTGCTGGTTATGATTGGCAGTGACTCCCTTGTCCAAATGTCTTTGGAAAGTTCCACTTTTTCGGTCACAATTGTGGGGAATCTTCACTTTACTATTCCTCCCTGTCTCAAACTGCTATCACCACCCACCACCCACCACCTTGTAACAACCCCCCAATATGGCTGGCCATAAGGTCCATAGCTACTAACCCCCCCCCCCCCCCTCCCATTTCCCCACCACTTCACACATACATTATACATACACTGCCAAAATGCTAAGTACTACTTTATGCTTAACCCTCCCTCTCCCGTCTTCATTAGTCAAATTAATGGTTGCATTTTTCTCTTTTTTAGGGTTTTGTTTTGGCCAACTCAAGGCACTGTTTTGTTTCAGTCCCCAACCCCACTCATTGCCTTTTGAATTCTGAATCATGTTTTTGATAGTGATTTGGTCACTTGTCTTATTGTATATTCTGTATTGTCCTTTTCTTTGCTTATGTTCAAAGCTGGTTTTGTGCGCAGAATGATGGTAACAATAAGTAAATTTTATCATTTCTGCCTATATATGCTTGACTCAAGGCTGATAAATCATCATTATCAAATGATTTTACTTTTCAACTTCCTTTTCCCAATGGATACTTAAAAAGAGTCATGATATTCTGTATTTGATGGTACAACAATTTATATCAAGTCAGATTGGGTAACTATATTATGGAAATCTTTGTTTTAAAAATTGGATTACATTTTTCTCTTTCTATTTAAAATTATGTAAATTAATCTTTGTACATCACATCAACGAATAAACTGATCATTCTATTAAATTTTTCTTTTATTTTTATTGTTAGGTAATCGCGTATTACTATCTGATTGCTTGAATTAGTCCCTTTATGTCAGTATAAAATACATATGACACGCTAAGTATCACTGTTTGATTGTTCCATCAACCATGTAAAAATTAGATAGAATTTTTAATTGAAAAATCGATTTACTCTTTAATCTAATATACAATGATTAATATGTTCATTTTTTTTAATAAAAGGATAAAATACAATTTAACTTCTAATATAACAACTTTCGTAATATTTTTACTGAGTTATAAACTTGTTTTCTACATGAAACAAACAACAATGGTAGCAGAACCAAAAAAACAAGCATCTAAATAGCAGGGTCCTTATAACCTGGCTCCTGAATTTTTCTAATTTCTCTTCTTTTAATCACCTTTAAGTTGAATATTATAGTAAAATCCTTAAATTCCTTGATTGTCACCATATGAATTATATATAAATAAAAAAGATTACGGAAGATTTTATACTAAGAGCAGATTATATTTTATTTTTTTATTTAAAATTAATAAATAAATTTCTATACATTAAATAAAGAAAAAACTGGACACATCTATGAAGAAGTTTTCTTATGCCATGGATATTATAAATGATGCTGATGCTAGCTAATAATTTCCGTTAACTGCTTCTATTAAAAAAAAAATTAAATTAATCATTTTATTAAAAATTTCATCAATTTTTACGATTAAAAATTAGTCTTTATACATCTGAATGAGATACACGCGGTACACCACAAGTAATTGTCTAGTTATTTTGTCAGCTATACCAATTTTTAACAGTAGAAATAAATGATTTACTTTTTGATCTAATGTATAAGAATTAATTTATCCCTTTTTTTTTTATGTAAAAATGACAAAATTCAATATAACTTTTAATATAAATACTTCCATAATAATTTTACTAAATTTAAAGTAAACCTTTTTTTATTTTTTATTTATCTCTCAAGATATTTATTAAAACGAATCTAATAATTAATATTTCACATTATGTAAACTCGATTAAAAAATAAATATTAATCACAAATTCTAAAATTACTTCATACCTAAGATAAAGATCCAACCCTCCCTCCACCATAATCAATCCAATATAAACTTATTCAATAACCCTATAATAGACACCCATGTAATCTAGCCCTCATCGTGTGCTTATAATCATAGTATCGCATAAAATAAAAAGAGTATAAATTAACATGTTTTATCGGAACTGTCGTATCTTTGTCATTGAGAAGCTACTCCACTCCATCATATTTGACTTATATGGATAAAATAGAAGTTTCATTTGTTTATTATTTACAAGTACTGTGATAAAATTATTATCGATAATGAAAAAATATCATAAAAAAAATAAAAAAACATATAGATTTTATGTAGAAATCTTTTCGAGAAAAAATCACGGGTACAGGAGAAGAAAATTCATTAATGTCAAAAATTGAATAATACAAGAGGAGATGACTATGCGTATTTATAGATTGAAAAACTTTTTTTCCAACCAACAACTAATAAAAGTAACGTAGTAAGGTTGAAACAACTTATTTTAATTAGAATAAAATAAAAGAAGTCTAGTTTATTTGGACTTTACTTTTATTTTATTTCAACAAGAATTTTAGTAACCTGATTCTAACAATCTCCAACTTAACAAGAATTCTAGTCACCAAATTCTAACAGACTGCAATTGTTTTTAAACCCTTTGCTATATGTAGCTCCATAAACAAACTCCACCCCAATGGAATGAACTCACTTTGCAAACCTTAATCTATGAACAAGGAAAATGATGATGTTAATTGCCAAAGTTTATGTTAATCATACATATTAATGCGATAAAAGTCATAAAGGTTTTTATACTAAAAATCGGATTGTATTTTGTTCCTTTTTTATTAAAATAATGAGTAAATTAATTTTTTTGTTAAAAATTTCATTCGACATGAGGTACACGTGGCACACTATGTGTAACAATTTACCAATTTTTAACCGTAAAAATGAATGAAAAATTTAATTGAAATGATCAGTTTGCTATTTGATTTAAGGTATAAGTACTCATGTGCTCTCTTTTTTTTTAGTAAATGGAGCAAAATGCAATTTTACCTTTAGTTCAATGAGCTTTATGATATTTTTATAGCATTAATGCTTCTCAAAGGGTATTATTAGGTACAAATATCATGGAAGCTCTTATATTAGAAGTCGAATTGAATTTTTCTCTTTCTAGTAAAAATTAAATAAATTAATTCGTGTATATTAGATCAAAAAGTAAACTAATTTTTCTATTAAAAATTTCATCTATTTTTACTGTTAAATGTCACATCACGTATAACTGTCTAATTATTTCATTAACCGCATTAGTTTTTACCAAAAAAATAAATAAAATTTTAAACAAAAATAAACAATTTAATTTTTAATCTAACTACAAAAACTAAACGGCCCATTTTCAGATGTTGTTGTCATTATAGATATTAGCAAGCAACCGATTGATTAGCCAAAAGTTTTCAGTTAATCAAAGCCATTTACATTTTCTCTCTCTCTCTCTCTAAGCTAGATTTGTGTATAGAGTAGCCTTTTGGATTTTTCTGCAATCTCAATATAAAAATTGAACAATTATTAATGGAAAAGAGAAACCAGGCCACCTTACAATTACACGCACAACCCTGTATATATTTTCAATATTTTCTGTATTGAACCTGTAAAAAGGTCAAGCCCCAGAAGCACATTATCCTTTATAACTATTTTATTCCAAGTGTGTGTGTGGATTCTATGACAAACATTAGTCTCTTTGATACTGAAAGACAATTTGGGTATCTGGCTATTCACCTATTTCCATCCCAAAAAGAAGATTTAGACAAAGGAGAAACCACAAAATCTCATTTCCTTTTGAGGTGAGAGGTTTTTGGTATTGTTTAACAACTTACATTTGGACGTGAAAACATGTTCTTGGTTACTGTTCATAATCCTTTATATTTGGAAGGACTTGCTTCAGACTTTTTCTAGAGTTATATCAAATCAATAAAAAAAAAAATTTAATTGTTTTTAAGGATAATCGAGTGTTAAATGGGTTTCATGTTTGATGATATATAAATTATTGGCATATTAGTTGAAACAAATCAACTAAGTACCAGCTTTTTCCTAAGTGGATTAGACTGTTTGTGACACTTTAGTTGAAGCATTTTAACAATTAAGTTAAACTAATCCCATTATTTTACCTATACGTTAAGTGTTGTTTATCGGACAGTTGATTGAATCTTTAATAATGTCAAGGTATTGTTCTTTGACAGGAAACGAGAGGTTTATCTTTCGTACTTTGTCGAGAGTCAACTTATCTTAAAAATATTGATTCACAAAATTAAAAGCGTCTTAATTGATAAATATATGACTTGTAAGAGCTCAACAGAGAGAAATCAATATAATGCATAGAATTAATTATGAAAACCACTTAATTAAGCTCACGCGAAAGAGACTTAAACCATCAACCTAAGGCACTTAAGCCGTATGAGACAGGGCGGCAGGGAAGGTCACCAACTCCCACTCGCTTTTTCAACCAAAGAGAAAAAAAGAATGTTGAAACTAAGGTGTTAATTAATAAATGCATGATTTAGACTAAAAATTTCTTCATCAAAGACTAAACACTTTTAAATAGTCATAGCCACTATTTATGTTCCTCTCATTTGACAATGGAGCGTTGACACCAATGAGTGGTAGACTATCAAAAGCAAAGCTATGTTGATGCCAACTTTTCTTCTTCCCTTAAGGCCCACAAGCTGGTTTTACATCTTTTTACAGTAAAAAAGAACAGGGTGTGGGGAGAGAAAGAGAATGACCTCATTGCAAAAGCTAAAGGATTTATAAAGTAGAGTGAAGCAAGTACCTTAGGAAAAAGAGAAAAGAAGCAGCACTGCTCAAAAGCCATAAAAGGTCTCATCTTTACCGAGCCAAATTTGTGGGTTTTTAATGCAAAAGCAATATCAGTCCTCTCTGCTAAGTTTCAGGATTGTTTTTTAAGCTGTAAAAATGATCAATTTTGCTGCTTTGTGAGTAGTTTTGAAGTACTCTTGAAAAATGCAAACAAACAAGTTGGGTCTAGGGGTGTGATCACATATTCACGGGTCTCTGTGAACTCACATGGTCCTTCTCTGTCATTTCACAGTTCTTCATCTTCCTCAGAACCATTTTTGGGTCTTCCTTGTTTTTCTTTTAGAGTGGTAAAGTCCTGTTCTTTATTCCATTATCAGTTGTCCTTGTTTCAAAGAAACGTTTTTTATTTATTTCGTCTGTTCAGTTATGAACAAAGTTTTCTCTGATATTATTTTCTCAGTGATGGGATTTCAAAGCAGTGTAGAAAGTAAAATGTTGGGATTGAAATTGACATCATCAAAGCACAAGCGATCAAAGAGGTGAGTTCTGATATGGGGTTTTCCTAAGAAAAAAAACTTGGAACTTGAAGGACCAAATTTGGTAATTCCCCTTTACCAGTTTAGCCCTCCATGTTTTTGCTGTGGTACTGGTTCATATGGAGTAACAAAGGGAAGTTTCATAAACCATGAAACAACCTAAATATTGACTCTTTGCTTAATATTGTTGATTTATAGCAATTTGCAATTAATAAGCCATAGGTGAATTACTTTAAGAAACTAAAAATCTTGGTCTTCTTGCTTGTAGAAGAAAAAGAAAGTTATCTTTTTTTTGCTTTAGTTTCAGAATTGCAATGACAGTTCTCAAAAATCCTGCCTTCTGCAAATATTATCCATTGATTTTTGGATTTTTTTTATTCACATAGCAGCTTTCCAGAAAAGAGAAGAGTTGAAGAAGATTGCTTGGATGGTTCTCTTGAAGCATCAAATCGTATAAAGCTGGTATTTTCTTTTCCTTGTTAACTCTAAAAGTGATTTATAAATCACGGTAAAAGTACCACAGAGGCCCCTGTACTAGGAGTTGAATTGCATTTTGCCCCTCTACTCAAAAAATGCAATCTGATTCTAGTGCAGGGGACTCCATGATACTTTTACCATATGCTCCTGAATAAAAACTGGGGTATAAGGCTTTGTTTAGCTGAGTTTAATGTCTCTTACTATATAGATTAATTATTTGAGATCAAGGGTCTGATTATATATATGTATGTTTATGGTAACTAGGATATGAGGCACTTGAAGGACTCTGTCAAAACTCGGATTAAGCAATCTCCTAGTTCAGGCACTGAGGTCCAACAAAACTCTTTGAAGCAAGAGGTGTGGAACTGAACCTGTTTTTATATCATTTTACTTATCTTTGGTCATTTGAAGGCTTTAATTTGATTCAGGGATAGCTCGGTCAGGTCTTTATATCGTTTTTCATGCAGATTTTACAGCTTGAGAAACGGTTACAAGATCAATTCGAGGTTCGTCGTGCATTGGAAACAGCAGTGGGTTTTAGGACTTCCTCTCATGATAATAGAAATGAAACATCAGTGTCCATAACTAAGGTAGTTCCTCTGAACTCTCGAACTGCCATTTTAGCCCTTTCATTATATGTTTATGTCATGACGGTCGACACTACTTTTCTGCAGCCAGCTACCGAGTTAATCAAGGAAATTGCCGTGTTAGAATTAGAAGTTGTTTATTTAGAACAATATCTTCTCTTGTTGTATAGGAAAGCTTTTGATCAACAAGTGTCTTCTATATCACCGTCTAAACGGGATGAAAGGATAAACACACCACTAGATTCCCCGAGAGGGAGGTTTTTGAAAGTTTTGAGAGCTGATGATGTATCAAAAGTTGAAAATTTAGCTGTACGGTCCAGTTATTGTGAGAATCCATGCGAGGAGCCTAGTGTTCATCGCTGTCATTCCTCGCTTTCTCAACATTCGGTACTTTCAAGTAGAACTTCACCTCTGGATGAGAATTTGGATAAAGCTATACATGCCTGCCATTCGCAACCTTTGTCCATGACTGAGGTAACTTACGTTTAGTATGTAACCGTCCTGAAAGAATAGTTTTTCATCGTACTTTACATTACATTTTTGGTTAGTTTGCCGGTTATATACAGCATGATAAACCATCAGTTGGTTAACATATTTTTGCTTGGTTCTCGACGGTACGCACAGAATGCATCGAATATAATCAGTCTGGCCGAACATCTTGGGACTCGTATTTCTGATCATGTTCCAGAGACACCAAACAAGCTTTCTGAGGATATGATAAAATGCATGGCTGCTATATATTGCAAGCTCGCAGACCTGCCTTTGATCCAAAACGGATTTTCATCTCCCAATTCATCCATGTCATCGGCCAGTGCATTTTCCCCACCACAACAACATGACATGTGGAGTCCTGGGTTCCGAAACAATTCATCTTTCGATGTACGGTTAGATAACCCTTTTCACGTGGAAGGACTTAAAGAGTTTAGCGGACCGTATAGCACGATGGTTGAAGTGCCTTGGATTTTCCGAGATAGTCAAAAGCTAGGTGATGTTGAACACTTGCTACAAAATTTCAGGTACGTCTTTTGTACTTACAAACATCACAATAAAAACCTGTCACGGTTTTTCATATGTTCATCGATTTCTTTTGTTATATAGGTCACTTATATGTCGACTCGAAGAAATCGATCCTATGAACTTGAAACACGAAGAGAAGCTGGCATTTTGGATAAACATACACAATTCATTAGTGATGCATGTAAGTGTCCTCATCAATGAAAAGAATCTGCTATAATAATGTTGGCACAGTTTTATCAGTCTTTTGTTTCCTCCATGATAGGCTTTTCTAGCTTACGGTATCCCGCAAAATAATTTGAAGAGACTCTTTCTACTATTAAGGGTAAGAATAACTCGTCCCATCGTCCCGTTGTTGCATATCTAGAACGATGCAACTGCATTGGTTCGTGTTATCTTATACCATTTACCGTGCAGGCTGCATATAACATAGGGGGTCACACCATCAGTGCAGATACAATACAGAGTTCAATCCTTGGATGTCGTATATCTCGTCCCGGACAGGTAAATCACATGCCTCATCTTTCATTTCCTCGATTTTATGGTCTGATAAAGTTTTCCTACTTGTAGTGGCTTCGGTTATTACTCTCTTCGAAGACAAAGTTTAAAACCGGAGACGAGAAGCAAGCATATGCAATCGAACAACCCGAACCTCTCTTGTACTTCGCCCTCTGCACAGGAAACCATTCTGATCCTGCGGTACTGTCTCATATCCTTCCGTGTTTTCCCCTTATCAGCCTTGTTGTTATGCTTAAATTCTTTTTCCTTTAGATCCGTGCTTACACGCCGAAGAGAGTATTTCAAGAGCTAGAAACTGCAAAAGAAGAGTACATTCGTGCTACGTTCGGTGTCCGTAAAGACCAGAAAATTTTGTTGCCAAAGATCATAGAGTCATTCGCGAAGGATTCGAGTTTGGATTCGGTCGGCATCATCGAAATGGTCGAACACGCGTTGCCCGAATCACTTCGCAGGAGCATTAGAAAATGTCAGCTAGGAAAATCACGTAAGAACATTGCATGGATTCCTCGGAACTTTACCTTTAGGTATCTAATATCTAAAGAATTACTAAGATAATTTTTCATTGTACAAAATGTAGAAATGAAAAAGGATATATAACAATGGAGCATATTTTGTAATGTTAATTGTTATTACCCTTTGCCACTCAATAGGAGGAACCTATGATTTATGTAATGTTGATTAAAGCTGGTTTATAACAAAGGGTTAAATCGTTTTTTTCGGGCTTCAAATTTGTTTTTGTATTGGGGTTTGAATTTTTCTGTTCAAGTTAGACTTTGAATTTGACAGATATTTCCGCCTTAGGGCTTGAATAGTTTAAGCTCCTACTTAGAAAATAGTTGTCATGTTCATGCTCCAAAAAATTATTTAACACTAACCACGTAAAAACCATGAAAAAACCGAAATGGCCCTAAAATTTTAAAACCGAACATGATCCGACCCGGATTAGCCATACCATTCCAAATCTATCTGGTATACTTCAACAACCAGTCCTCAAGTCTCCCGTGTCAGTCCTCAATTTTTCACTTCAGCTGGTTTCCAGTATCGGCACGTGAACCATTTATCATAATGGGTAAATTCATTACTAGTTATTCAATTATTAATAAATTTTTTTGATCATTTAATTATGAAATGTTATAAAACAGTTATTTAATTATTTAATTTTATTTTATTTATCAATATCCTAACTGTTAACATTTATGAATTATGTCAATAGAGTTTAATTTTAAAAAATTTAAAACTCAATGTTGTAATTTGATATTTTTTTTAGTTTTATTTTTAGACTAGTAGTAGAAATTACCCATCATAATTTGACTTAAAAAATATCTGGCCTATGTTGGTGAAAATCTACAGAACTGGTCTCAAATCATTCACATCTGTCACTGTCCACAATGTGCCAGCCAAGTCATGTTGGGAGGCACCCGTGCCCTTAGCCACACAGGTCCTGTTTTGTCGGTCGAGCTCACCTTGAACACAACAATGGATGAAAATTGTAACGCTCAGACAACATATTCAGAACTGGTTTTTATTTAGATCCAAAGTTATGGATATAAGATGATACAACATTGTTACCTACTTGCCTACATAATCAAGAAATTTCCCAGAATAACTCTCAGATCAGATCAGATTCTGCAACAAGCTATACATACATACATACATATAGCTGGTTTTGTTCTAGTATGGTTTCTCACCTATATAATTACCAGGAGGATTATAAAAACAAATAGTTAAAGTAACTTGATCCTTGCATGTAGCTTGTGAGCAACCCAAATCCGAAGAATTCTTCCAAACAACTTGGGTATAAACACCACATTTATGATTCGGTGCACAAGTATTAGTCCCATAATCATAGTAATCTTTCTCTTTTACCCAAGCTTCCACCGCCATGCGCGGCGTCACGGCGGCTCCGCTACCCCATAACTGGTTTGCTCCGTACTTGTGGTTTGTCAGGTTTGCGAACTGACAACCCATTTTGTTCCTTTGGTACCTTGCGATGAGACTTGAAGCATTGGCTAGTTGTTGGCTCCATTTGAGAGGTGCAACACCTACTGCAGCTCTTGCTTGGTTGTGGGCTTGGAGGAAGTCTCTGGCTGCTGGTGGCAGCATTGATGATGGTGGAGCAGTGGTTGCTGGTGGTGGTTCTGCACTTTGGGCCATGAGGTGGTAACTGGCTAGGAGTAGAACTGTAATCAAGGCGTAGGCCATTTTGGGTGTTGGGTGGTGTCTTGAGATGAGGATTAATGGTTTCTGTTGGTGGCAAGAATTTATAGAGTTGCAGACGATTGGTTCCCCATTGAATTAAGAGACAACTTTGTGAATGTGATTCTAGGTTTCCAGATCTGTATTATTAATAGAATTGGTTAGCTAATTCATTTTTAAAAAAATTAATCACACGGCTCAAAAATTTTTAAAGAGAAATCAATTCAATCAATCTTTTGCTCGAGTCAATTGATCTAATGATTTTTTCCAAATAAATATCTTAATCAATTTTCGATCCAATCAATTTTATTCGAATAATATTAAATTTATCTTTTAGTTATTATTATTTTTATACCAAAATTGATATATATCGGTATCAATTTGTTTCGATGTACCATTTCAAATAACATGAATACTTCAAGTATCAAAACTTCAACCTTTCCAACACATCTAAGGTTCCATTAGCTAGTTCGTTTGTTATTAAATTCATCAATATAGTTAGGGGTGAAATTAAGGGGACTGGCTGAAAATTACATTTTTAACATTTTAAATTAATAAAAATAAAATTGTATTTTGATCCTCTTAAAAATATAATAATTTAATTTAATTCTTTAAAAATTATAAAGATATAGGTCATTAAAATTATAAAATTATATTTTTACTATCGTAAAATTTACAATTTAATTTTGACCCCTTAAATTTTTTTTTCTAATTTTATTCATGAATCTAGTCCTTATATCAGTAAATATATATAATTTTCTTTTTTGAAAATTATATATTTAATTTTTAAATGATATTCATTTTTGAATTTATATAAATATTTTTTCCAAGGACTACTTTGAACCAACCCCTAAATTAGAGAGGCTATGACATAAGTTCACCTTATTTTTTATGTTCATAAAGACTAAAGAAAGAGTCGGGTTTATTGCGAGAAATTATTTTATGGATCATTTTCACCATATCATTTATTGTTCTTTCTAATTATTTAATAACATTTTAGCAATTTTTTCATGTCATTGACACATTTTAATTGATGTTGAATTAGGTGTCAAGATATATGGTAATCTTTAATTAATGGAACAATTTGATTACATTTAATTTTTTCTTTTGTCTCACATTATAGTATCATCACAGTATCAGATTCAGCCACTAAAACAAGTGGTAGACCCTTGAGCCAGCCTATTAAATGGTCCAATGGCTGTCTGCTATTGGGCTTCAATGGGCTAGCAACTAAGCTAACCACCACCAAGGCAACATACCTGGTGTCATCTGTTTTTAACCATTCAACCACATTCACTTTTTTTTTTAAAATTAATTCTTTTTGTAAGCTTGGAGAAACAGTTTGTTGAAGTTGGCTTAGATTGATTAGATAGAACATCAATTGGTATATGAATCAGGAGAAAGAGACAGAACAAGGTTAAAAAATTGGTTCAACATGATTTTTTTTTTTCATTTAAATAATTTTTAATAATTTATTTAATCAAATCGAAAACGAGTGGTCTGATCAGTCCAATCACCTGTCTAATTACGAAAACCTTAAATTGAGGTAAGCAAAGACCCGACCAATCCGACAAAAAACTAGTAATTTGATTAGTTCGACCATTAATCCTATTACAAAATCCTAAAATTAGGGGTAAGCAAAGAGCCCAACCGGTCCAACTAAGAACTAATAACCTAACGGGTCGGATTACAATAAAACCTTGACCCAAAAGTAAGCATGGTCTTTGACCCCTTTAATTAAGTGGACAAATAACAATTTTAGTCCTCACAGTTATTAAATATTAAATTTAATTTAGACAAAAAATTTATCCTTAATCCCAAAATTCTAAAATTTTATCTCCATCCTTCCGATACTCAATTCCTAACAGACAATCTAAAATGCCAATAGCCCTTGCCTCCTTTTTGAGCAACAATTTTCTCAAATTATTGTACTCATTTTCTCCCAATATATCCCCACTTCTAACCTGTCTTGTTTCACTTTTCTTGTATCTGCTGCCTTATTATCACAAAGAATTTCATGTTTCTTCACGAAATACAAGGTTTCGATGTGTTTCTTTCAGACAAGAACACCACCAAGTGACAGACAGCTTTGTCATCCACTCTTCTTTGTTGCCTCTGAAAACCATGTCTACCTTCATCATTTGAACTTGATTTTAAGCTTTGATAATTGAGTTTCAGTTGAAGAAATAATTGGTTTCTTATTTCAAGCTAAACTCATCATTTCAGTTTACCTGTCAACAATTGAGAGGATTTGGATTGGGAATTTATTTTTAGTGCGGCGTGTTTAGTTTTTTTTATCCTATGCAACAATATCGTTATAGTATTTAATCTCATTGCTATAGTTATTTATATACTAATTGCAAGTAAACGCACTACCCATCCAAAAGGACCCTAAGTGATTAAAAGATTTGTGTTGACACCTCTCTGTTTAAGGTTTAAACCCTAACAACGTTATTCTCTATCCTAATTTGTTAGGTACAAAAAAAAAAAAAAAGTTGGGTCTTCTACTTTCAGGATTAAAATGTCTCATAAGTCTTTTTTTCTCTTCGAAAATATTTTTATTTTAAGGAATTTAGCCTCTTTACTTTTCAAATTTCAAAAGTTAAGTCCAACTATTAACACTGTCAATTTGTTGGGGTTAAATTCAAGCTCATTACAACGTCTTTTTTTAGGAATAACTCTCAAAATTATACGAGAACTTTGGTTTAACATGTAATCTTATACACAAACTTTGATTTTGTGCAATTTCATATATGAAATTTTGATTTGGATTAATTCTCATAAATCATTAACATAATTGTTGATATAGAATTGTTTTACGTTTATATACTGCATACTCAAATGATTATATTTATCCAATATATAAATAAATTGATGTATTTATTTATTTAAATGTGTATGATTGAATCAAAATTAAAATTTCATGTATACATTTAAACCACAATCAAAGTTTCATGTATATAATTTCACCAAATTAAAGTTCACGTATAATTTTGAGATTTGTCCACTTTTTTAATTACATGGTTATCGGGTGAGTTTTTTTATTTTATTTCAAAATGTAATACCAACAAATTTAACAAAAAAAACATTAACAGTGTTAATGGTTAAACCTGAATTTTGAAATTTGAAAAGTAAAAAAGCTAAATTTTTAGAAATAAAAGTATAAGGACTAAATTTCAAAATTTTCCAAAAGAACAAAGACTTATGACATATTTTAACCATTTACTTATGTTTATAACATCTTCAAACCTTTAAATAAAAGAATAATACGCGCTCAAAAACATTTGAACCCACATTCTCCTTATTGTCGTCATAGTAATAGTGTTAATTGAATTAAGACTCAATAAACAATATTTAATGATATTAATTATTTAAATTTACTAATAAGAAGGACCAAAATATTTTAAATTATAGAGGTAGCAAAAACAATAACTAAATGTGAAAAATACATTGCAATGAAAGCATTTTCCTTTTTAATGCAATAAAACTCAAAGTGATCTATCAAAGGTGAATTATCATATGCTTAAGTAGATTTACATTATGCCATTTTTAGATGCATGAGTGTGGACCAATCTTTTGTTGTTTGGTCTAATTGTGCTTTCACTCTTTGTATTCTTCAATTATTTAAATTTAATTCATTTACTTTTATTTCGTGTTTTTCTTTTTCTGATTTAATAATTAAAGCCTAGCTGATAATACCGTCAAATGAGTTTGGTTAAATTAAATTATGTGGTATGTATTTTTAAAAAATTCTATTATGACACATGAAATGAAACATATATTTAAGATTTCATAGTTTAATATAAAGTCCAAAAGTAAACCATACATGCATAGTCAAGAAACTTTTATTTTAGACAGAGATTCCATGCCTAATTTGTCTTCTAACTTTACTCACACCAGGGCTTGATTTATATTTATATATAGTTTGCTTAGCAGAGAAGGATTGGCTATAAAACATTTGTTAATTCCTTTGAACAAATTCTCAAAATTTAAAGTAGGGATTATAGGTTACTCTTTATTAAGGTATACATAAAAAGAGAGGTGTAATAATAGTAGTGGATGCAGAAAATTTTTTTAGGGACGGAATTAAATTGTATATTTTTACGATAATAAGAATACAGTTTCATAATTTTAATAGTTTATATCTTTATAATTTTTAAATATTTAAATCAAATTTTTAACTTTTAAGGGGTTAAAGTATAATTTTATTGTTATCAATTTAAAATTTTATAAATTATAAAGGGTCTAAATAAAAAAAATTTTACTTTAGAGGGTCGAAGCCCTTGTCAACCCCCTAGCTCTGCCACTGGTCTAATGCCTAAGTATTTTACGAAAACTGAAAGTTAGTCCATTTATTTTAATTTGTTATAATTATTTTAGTAATTTTAAAATGTTAATTCAGGTATTAACAAACACATAACTTTGAATCACTATTTTCTGCTAAAATATTTACTAACATAAAATCTTTTTACTGAGTTTAGCATCAAGAGTTAACGGTCACCAACTCGATTGGAAAATATATAAAAACCTTTTCCTAAAAATTAACAAATATTATTATAAAACTATTTGTCTTTTAATATTTGTATACAATAATTTAAAAAAAAAAAAACTCAAGGTCTAATTATAAATTAAAAATTCATGAAATTTAATAAGCTACTCCATCTAATTTGTCAGAATTTGATCCTCATACATTAAATTGAGAAGTTAATTCAGTTGTTAGTAAACACACCAACTTGAGCTATTAATTTTCTTTTCTAATTTATTGCCTATAAAGTTGATTCAGGAACCCAACAAGTGGTTCAAGTGGAAAAGAGGATGCTATTCATCTTAAGGGTCTCAAGTTCGAGTACCTGTGTGTGCAAGATGTGTGTGTTGTCAAAGGGTTAAGAAAGTTTGAACAAATACTATCGTGTAATCATATCTCACATTGAGGCCTGATATTTCTTTTGTCCACTTTAGTCCCTAAACTTGGCTATTGTTCCCACTTTAGGACTTGAATTTTTTTTGGTCCAAGTTAATTCCCACACTGAGGCCTAAACTTAAAAAAGTTCAGGTCTTAAAGTGGGAACAATTACCAAGTTCAGGGATTAACTTAGACAAAAAAAGTTCAAGCCCCGATATGGAAACAATTACCAAGTTCAAGGGCTAACTTGAACAAAAAAAAAAAATTCAAATCCTAATATAGGAGTTGTTGCTAAGTCGAAGGTGCAAATAGTGATTTAACCCTACATCCAAACTTTTATACAATTTGGAATCTAAGCAACAGCTGGATCCAAACACTCTGCAATCAAATTCAAAGGAGTTGAAGCCTTCCAATAGCACAAATTGCAACCCAAAATTGACCAAAAGGGTTCAAAATTTTAACATTTTTTGTAGGGTTTGGTATGAGTTGTTTTCTCACATGAAGGTAAACAAACAAAAACAGTGGGTGTTAAATGCCAAAAATGACTGTTGTTTTAGAAAATGGTATAATTCTACAAAAAGGTACAGTAAGATCATTACAATTTCATAAAAGGACATATAACATTGGTAAGAGAAATTAGAAGATAAGAATAATACCCTTTGAAACCTCCAATAATGCTTGTGCTTTCTTCCTTATTGGTTTTCAATATTGAATATTTCCAAATGAATTGGGCCAAATATATATGGTTGTGCTTGATCGGATAAGTATTAGGTCAAATTGTATAAAAGGTCCTTGGAATATATGTTTTTGACGGATTTAGTCTCTATATTATAATTTGATAATTTCTAGTCCTTTACTTTTCAATATATGCATTTTTATTCATGAGATCATTTTTCCGTAAATTTTATCAAATATTTTGATTTCATCTATTTTTTAACGTATTGATGTGACATATATATTGTACCTTGGCTTTTTTTCTTTTTTTTTTCTTTTTTTTTAGTCGGATTTAGTAGTAGATTTTGGCATTAAGTTATGAGGAATTTAATTAAAATTTTCAGAACTTTTGTGGGTTTACTTAATGAGAAATTTAAAAAATTTTGGAGAGTCTAATTAAAATTTTCAAAAACTCTGAAGAGCTTAATAACAATTTTCCAAAATTCTTATCCACCTCTAGTTGGATTATACATTTTTCTCCATTTTCTTAAAATGTGCAAAAAGAAAAATGTTTTAATGCATATAAGATTGAAAATAAAGGTTTCAAAAATAAAAGGATTAAATCTATAAAAAATTGTAATCACAATACCTTCTATAAAATTTGACCTAAAGTATTATTATGGAATTTCCACCTTTAATTGGACCAACTCAGAAGAAACTAAGGACCACAACACCAACTCGTAAATGAAATGATGGTAACGTACATTTGGCTGGGTTTTTTATTTTTATTTTTATTTTTAAACAATTTTTTATTAAATTATCCAAAAAAAACTAAAAATAAATTAATTAGCTTCTTCACCATGATTTGCCATTGCCATGCCTTGGATTCTTCAAAGCTACATGCATTTTATAAAGTTTAACTTGACTTTATATTAACCTTTGAATTCAAAATGTGGTAATCAATCAAGGGGTACAGCTAGTTATGAGCTTTTTTCCGAAATTATATTTATCGATAATCAGAATATATTCAAATAAAGCTCACATGAAATGCAAATTAGGAGAAAATTCAAATATAATTTACATAAGGTGAAACTTGAAATTTCAAAATTTATAGAGCCTCAACCTTATCGTCAAGCAAACAACCTCGTACTTTCATGATAGTCGAGGGCAGCACTCAAAGAGATTGGCAGGGACTTTGACCCCCTTGTTTAATATAATTATCCTTTTAACTTTTTAAAATTTGATAAATTTTAATTAATAAATAGTAAATTTTCTATTTTGGACCCTCATGATATTTCAGTTCATTTTTGGCTCTCCATTATAAATTTTTCAACTTCACCACTAATGGGAGCGTACATGATAAAGGTGGAACAAAAAAATTGAGAAATTGAAAATCGATCCGAATCATCATGTTTTGAACAATTTTGATTTACGAGTTAAAAATCACAATTATCTTGATTAAACTAAAATTTATTTTTTATTTAATTTATAAATAAATTTTAAATTCTTATGATGTAAAAAATAAATATTTTATAATTAAAATAGTAAAAATAATATTAAAATATTTTTTAAAAAGAATACTATATAAGAGTTATTGATGATTTTTTATTCACTTGAAAATATAATTTTTATAGATATATTTATGAAAAAGACTTACAAGTTTTATCAAAAAATGTTCAAAAATTAACCACAGGAATTAGGTGAGATGTCAAGTGTCTCTCTCACCTTAACCAGTAATCGAGGATTCGATCCTCGTTTTGGGTATGGAGCAACTTTAAAACTCGTAGTCAGCATCCACTCCTTTGATAGGCTTATAAAATGCGGAGGATTAATTATTGAACTCGCTCTAGTAGATACCTTAAAAAATAAAAAAAAAATGTTCAAAAATTAGAAAACAAAATTTATTTTGTCAAAATAAAATAAAAACTCAATATCAATATAAAAAATATCGATAATCAATTGAACCGAACTAAATTATTATAAACAATTTAAAAACTTTAAAAATTCCAATCGAACAAAACCGATATCAACTAGCATTATCAATGCATCCAATGCAAACTATTGGTTTTAGTACTTAGCTCCAATTATTACATATTTGTTTCTTTCTCTTTGTCGATTTAAGGTT
Source organism: Kokia cookei (assembly GCA_039519145.1). Classification (NCBI taxonomy): domain Eukaryota; kingdom Viridiplantae; phylum Streptophyta; class Magnoliopsida; order Malvales; family Malvaceae; genus Kokia; species Kokia cookei. Next base: position 43,386,832 of record CM076903.1, read on the forward strand.
AAAGCAGTTGTTATCCAAATAAACCTTTTCTTCATGGAACATATAATTATAAACAGAAATATCAGAAGATGATAAATTTTGATCTTTTAAATATAAAAAGGGTTAATTGCATCATACGTCATAAATTCATGTTCTGAATCAATTTATAAACTTCTAATTATTTTAATTGAATTTTTAAAATATTAATATTATATCAATTAAATTTTTCTGTCAACATAAACAAATAGATCAAAATTTAAATACATATGTACCTAGTTATCACATAAACAACTTAGATATGGCATGCTTACCTTATGCCCTTCAATGTTGTTCACCATGATAACTTGATGATGCATTGCCTCACTATAACTTCTTAGCATCACAAGACATCAAACAAACATTTCGTCCGACCTCATTCAAGTCGACTCCAATAATGCCCTAGATTGACACATGCTACCTTATCAGTTATCATTGCACCCAAAGAAAAGATTACTCAATAACTAGAACTCACTCCCAACCCTCGTTCCCTTGTAAATACCCTTCATCATAGTAGAGTAAAGAGCAAACAATCTCACTCTGTAAAAACTTGTTTTCATAAGCTCTCCAGTATAACTGCTCTTCATGCTAGTCATGGTGTGAACTGCCTTTATCTTAATAGTTATCTCACTCTTAAAATGTAAATGGTCACCACAAACCACCCAACAATATATATCTTAAAAAGATTATTGTTTTTTTTTTAAACATTCAAATCCTTTTAATTCAAAATAACATAAAATCTCAAAATCCAAAGTCATGCACTGAAATTGTGAGTTGAGATTTCTTTGCCATATCCAAAACCAACCAAAGTGGCAAAATAGTGACAAGTTTCCATGGGAGTTTCAATTGTCATTTTCACCGGCATCATCATGAATCTGAAAATTTTCAAACTTTGTGGGAAAAATAAATCTTACCCATTTCCCTACTTTTAATTAAAATATCACAATCTTTGCTGAATGCCACAATATCAAAAGACATTTGGCAAAAATCTTATGTTCCCCCTTTTAGGAAAAAATGACATATGAATATCTTTTTATGGTTTCAAATATATATTCATTGATAATTAAAAATTAAAAAACTATTAAGTGATTAAATGGGAAATTTTAAAAATTTTAAAGGGTGTAATTGAAATTTTTGAAACTTTTAGGGAACTTAATGAATTAAATTAACCCCTCTTAGCTCCCCTTACGTTGCCCCACTCTCTATATATAATCATGTTATAAAATTAATTATGGGCGGATAAAGCTACATGCCTAATGGCAAAACTTCTCTTATTAAATGATTTTAATGTAATTATTTGTATAAAAAAAATATCATGGAGGTTTGGATTGTAAAAATATGTGAATAATATCGGTTCATTAAATAAAAAATTATACAATTTTAGTGATGAAAAAAAAAATTATGCCAATGGTACTTGGTAAAATGATATTTAACATCTTCAATTAATAATTATATGATTTATTTAGGTTAAATTTGATTTTTTTTATATTTTTATTGTGTTTAAGATCTTGTTATACTTAACGTCGATAATGACAATAAGAATTATAGTAAAGTAATAAGAAAGAAAAATAAGAACACACAGATTTTACGTGAAAAACTCTTATTGGAAAAAATCACGGGTAGAAGAGGAGAAATTTACTAATGTTGAAACCAATAATACAAGAGAAGTTCGACTACTCCTATTTTAAGGGTTAAACAACTCTGTTACTTTAATAAGTGACGGGATTCGTGTCACCCAACTCTAACAGATCTTCTATTTTATTGTAGTATAATTTAGTTTTTTATATTTATAATGTTATTAGTCAGTTTAAATAATTAACACCATTAATAATTTCGATAAATTATTTACGTTGATTTTTTAAAAAAAAATATTATTTTTAACTCATCATGTTGACATAAATACTTTGGTGTTGGAAGATATATTTTTTAAAAAAAAATTAAATTAATGTTATTAACTATTTTGATTATACTAAATTATACTAAATTAAATTACAAAATTACATTTTGATAGTTGAATATAATAGAGAACATAACTACTCATTTTATTATTGAAAAATTTTCTTTTTCTTTTGTAAATATTTTTACACAGTAGAAAACATACGCAATTCAAGGTTTATATATATTCTTTTAATTTAATCTTCTATGGAGCATTCTCTTTTTTTATTTTATTATTATGTCAATTTTTAAATATATTAAAATTTTAAAAATAAATATAATACATGTATTTAAAGTATATTGCATTTGAGTCAATTGAATCTTAGTTTAAATTGTATAAATATTATTTTTAATGCAGGAGGACGTGAATTTAAATGTACTAAAACGTATTATTATCTTATTTATAAAATAAAAAAAATATGATTAATCTTAAGATATTATATATATTTATAAAATGAGAAAAAATTATGATTAATTTTAAAATATTATACAAATAAAAACAGATATTATCATAAACTATAAACAATGAGTCATTAATCCAAACTTCATTTCAAAAGAATATTCATTTTGACCCAGATAGGGGTAAAATTGTAAAACGACCCTCAAATGGGCATACCCGAGAACGTAAAGAAGACAAGTGAGTTCATCAAAATGATCGGTCAACTAATTTATTTTGTTTGACTAAAATACCCCGTTACAATCATATATTTACAAATATACCCTTTCCCACTTATTCAGGAATAGCACTCAACATAGCCGTAAACTTCCTCCTCCCCTTCCCCCTTCCCCCTCTCTTCCCTCCGCCGCAACCGACTCCAGAACCATCTTTCCGGCGTGGAGACTCACGCGAAAACTCGAAAGGAATAACAGTTTTACGCCGCGACCTAGATTTTTCACCACCGCAGCCGCCACTTTTCATTAAAGCCGAGCTAGCTTTGACAGCCAATGCAGCCATTTCTTCAGCTTGTAAAGGATGTTTAAGCCAACTCAACGGTAAAGCAAAGTAAAGCTGACCAGGTTGAAGCTCTTCGTCTTCTTCAATGGCGGAAACGACGTCGTCGAAATCCATCTCGTCGGAGTTACAAATGAAACACATGGGGTTCCTTTGCAATACGTAAGAAACCTTTACAGGGTACGGAAATTCCTGTAACCTTCCGTCTTGTAGAATCAACTTAGCCGTCGTTATTTGAGTCGACTCACATGAACTGCAAATACCCATTTTTCCTGGATTTTAATAATGCCGTGTTCTTTTTTTGGAACTGAAACTCAGTTTTCTTTTTTGGTTTGTGAAGGGGAAGATGATGGGTGAGTTTATATAGAGGGGGAAGAAATAAGTGGACCGGTCTCCGGTCGGGGATAATAAACCGGGTTCTCCACGTGGGATTTTTGTCGTGACGTGGTAATAAACCATTTTTATTGGAACAATGGGCATGGTTGCCAGCCTGTAAGTTGGTGGTGGTGACAGACAGGTTGTAGTAAGTGTAGAGGATTAGTGCAACTTGATATTAATGTTTTGATATTTGATAATTACATTTCATTTTGATTAAATGTAAAATTGAAGTGTACAAATCCAATATATTTTTAGAGATCATAATAAAATCGTTGATTATATGATTAAATTAGTTAATCATAATCTTAATAGTTTATAGAGGTTTAAAGTTCTTTAGACTCAGTTTTATTGTTACTTCATGAAGATTTGAATGCATCGTCCTTTATTGTTAATTAGGAATTTCATTGGCTTTTAATCGCCATTGGTTGGCTGTCGTTTGTACCAATAAAAATGTAAAATTGATTTGGGTAAAAAGATTTTACTTTTATATTCGCTTATATGTTTATATTTTCAAAGAGATTAAATTTAAATTTTAGAATTTTTCAAAAAACTGTATTATAATTTTAACATATATTAACTTCAAATTTTATAAATTTTTGAGGACTAAAAAAATAATTTCTCATTTTAAGAGCTCCGCTACCTTCGTTATAGAAAGTTTTAAGTTTTTTTTAGGAGAAATGAGCCAAAAGCTTAGGGAGAACTCATAGAATGATGTAAATGTGTAGTAGTGATTATGTCTTGATTGAATTCCAAAGAGGTATAAATCATCACCCGTAAATTATATGTCATCTCTTGATTGAAAGCTGTAACTCAAATTAAGTAGCATGATCCGTTATGATGTAATAATAAATTGACGAAGTAATTGAATTTGGCACGGGGTATACTTTTGATCGATTAATAATTTGTTTTTCTAATATTTTGTATCAAATAAAAATTTAGATTGAAAAATTAAGGTATTTAGAGAAGAAGAGAACGTGAGATTAATACATAATATTATCCCAAAGGGAAAATGAAATAAGCAAGTATCCGTGAGGAACAGAAGACACGTGGGGCAGAACCCCCAACAATCCGACATCTGATCTGGCACTGCCGCTGCACGGCTGCCGTGGATTCGACCCCAAAGCGGCAAAGCGTCCCCTTACGCCGGTCATGTCCCTATTTCTTTACTTCATTTAATTATTTTATACCCTTCCCATGTCGTTGAAGCGTCGACAATGGCACTTATTTTTCTATTTAGCTGTTAGCCCTCTGGATTTACATGTGCATATATGCTACTCAATACTCTAAATTTTGGCAATTAACATAGATTTAATCATTGTTGTTTGTATTAAAATTAAAAAATATATATATAACCATTAAAAATATTCAATTGGTGAACGTGGATTAAATCTATAACTTTATGTACAACACAGACTAATGACATAATTTGCCCAAACAGATTTAATTGTTACCATTGAGTCAAGACTAAAATTTCAAAATTAAAAAACTACGGAGACTAAAATTGATCAAACTAAAGTACAATTACTAAAATCACAATTTACACAAAATACAATGTCTAATAGCAAAATTTAATTGTTTTTTATTCGTCATTTTTAAAAGAGACTAAGCAGAATTTTTTTTATTTTAGAAGTCTAAAGTGTTATTTACCATATATATTAATTTATAATTTAATATTTTAATGGTCTAATTTCTTCTTCTTCTTCTTTTTTGAAGCCCTTGTCTGCTCATTCACATTCGCCCTCGGGTTCAAGTTTTATCTTATGTAGATGTGAGTTTTTCATCGAAATTATCTTAGTTAGGGGTGAGATCGATTCAGTTGGATTTTTTAGATTTTTTGAACAATCTATCATAATTAGATTCAGTTCTTAGTTTTTTTACATAATATTTTTTATTTTTTAATTTATTTTGACAAAATAAGATTTATTTTATGAGGTAAAAATTCAACGTGCTTTCTATAAATATTTCTAAAAAAAGTTCAAGTGAATTTAAAAAAAAAACAAGAACTTTTATATGGTATTTTTTAAAAATATATATATGTATTTCTTATATAGAACTTTTAAGTTATTTTCACTATTTTAAATATAAGATATTTACTTTTACATTGTAAAAGATAAATTTTATTATAAATTAAATAAAATTAGCATTTAGTTTGGTTATGTAACTGTGATTTTTTAATTTGCATTTCATAAATCGTCCAAACCATCAAACCAACACAATATTCATTGTTTTTCAATTTAATTAAAGACTTTCATTTCTATTTACTGATGACAACATGCTATTGAACATAAATTCACAACTTGATTATCATGATGTATGGGAAATGTCAACTTTATCCTTAGTGAACTTGGTCTTAAGTGGGGGAATTTATCATTTTTATTAAAGAACTAATAACAATTTAGGTCAAATTTTGAAATGTTGGTTTGGTTTTACCATATATTTATGATGAATAGCATGATTTCAATTGTTTACCCATAACACAACTTGTCTCATTGATCATAAAAGTGAAGAGATAATTTATATCAAATTTTGAAAAATGTGTTTCTCGACAAATTAATAATATCATAAAAGTGAAGAGATAATTTATATCAAATTAAAATATAAAAAGTAAGTTTGATATATAAGTATAATACAGGGATCAAAATAGAAATTTGACCTTAAATAAAGGAATATTACATAATAATTGAGGAATGAACATGATGTCCCATTGCAACCCTTTCTACGAACCTTCATGGGGGATTTTTTTTTTTTTTCCCTACACCATCCACCGAAAACACTCAACCTAGCTAGTTAAAAAGAAGAAATCCTATACACATACATATACATATATGTATGTGTATATTATATATAAAGGCTATCAAGGGCTCACACGAATGCTTTTCATTTCTTTAATACTATTTTCCACTTTCGTTTTAAGGAGACATTTTAAAAAATAGATTAATTTATGTCGATTGAATCTTAATTTGATTGACTTAAAATGGAATATGTGAGTTTGAGTGCACTGAAACGCATTATCTTTCTATTTATGAGTTGGGGTGGGGCAATGGATAGTTCTAAGCATTATGTAAAAAAGAATAAATCTTGTGACACTTTTTTTTTTATTCTAAACGATGGAATTAACCTTTGCGATATATAAAAAATGAAATGTCACAATATTTTTGTCCAAAGAAACTCTATTTTTCGGTATAATTAAGGTATCCTCTATGACCATTTTACAATCTATAAAGATCTGTTCAGTGTTCGTGGTTGCTCCTTCAACCAATATCATTTCCGGAGTTTAAACTTAAGTTCAAGGGTGAAGTCAAAAATTTTGTTCGAGGAGCTGAAATTAAGTTATATATTTTTATGGAAGTTACATGTGTGATTTTATCATTGCATTGGTATACATCTTTATAGTTTTAGAAAGAATAAATCAAAAGTTCATCTTTTTTAGGACCAAATGATAAGTTTACCGTGTATTTACTTTGTTGAGTGTTTGTTTATCTATACCCTCCTCAGGGAGGCTCATATATATATATATATAATGTACGGTTCACTGATGTGACGTGTTAAAAGTAACTAAACGCCATGCGTAATGACACATTATCCCCCTTAAAGGTTACACATGTCTTCAAATTCTCTCCCTTAGATATGTGCGAATTGGGAGCGAGTGACGAGCACATAGAAAAGTGGGCGAGCTGGAGAACGGGCAATCGGGTCAAATATATATGGCGTGTTCTCAAGTCAGATTTGTGGTGTGCTCTATGTTCCTCATGTGTCATATTTAAAATTTTATAAACTTCGAAAAAGCTAATGCTGAATTTTCCATTTTAAAGTGTTTTTGCCTCTACCTGAATTTTTACATTAAAAGGCAACATGACATACCTTTACACCCAATACTTATTCGTCTTCTTAATATTTTTAATAAAATAAAGTTAATAATTATCTTAAATCTCTATTACTTTGAAATTATGAAGTTGTTGCATGTTGATGAGTTAGGCTTACATTAAAATGCCTATCAGCTTGTATATATATATCCGTTGGAACCGTAAATTTCTAATTACAATTTACATGCCTAACTTCCACAAAACATTAAAATTAATACCAAATATTAATTGTACATAACTCATGAAAAATTTAGGATAGACCAAGTGTTATAATCAACGTCTATAATGCCAATAGAAATGATCGTAAAGTATTAAGAAAGAAAAAATAAGAACACAGATTTTACGTGAAAAATCTTTATCGAGAAAAACCACGAGCAGAGGAGGAGAAATTCACTGTGTTGAGAAAACACACGATACAAGAAGAGTTCGACTCTATTTAGGAGTTAAAAAAACCCTATTATAATCAATGTTTAATAGAAAAAGCATAGTCCTATACGAATTAAAGTTGTGCGGCATGATCCGTACCACGAGGGCTTCACCTGCGGTTGCAACCCCAATCCCTCACCCCAACAGATCACCCTATTTTGCCTCTTTATTTTATATATTTAACAAGTGACGGGATTCGGATCAGACAACTCTAACCCCATGCTTGAAGCTTCCATAAATAACAACAAAATCAATAAAAAAAAACATGAAAAAAAAATATAGACAAGGAATTTGATGTGTGTGACATTCTGGGATACATGTTTTTGCTCAATCCATGGGGGGGTTGTATGAACAAAAAATAGTTGGCAAAAAGAAGAAATTAAAGCCCCTAACAACCGGCATCAACACACAAGAGACATGATTTTTTATATATAAAGTCTAAAAATAGATTTAATAGATCTTATAGATTTGTTAATAAGATTTGAGTGACAGACAACTTTTTTCTTGATAAATAGTATCTTTGATTTCAATCATATGGGGGGATCATGGAAAAGGTGACCATTGGAACATTCCCATGAAGGTTCCTCCATTGTTGAGAACATGAAGCTTTTACACACACACATATACATATACATATACATATATATATATATATATACATATACATATACATATATATATATATTAATGTAAGGTTGTCATGCACATTTGGTAGGGCCATTTAAGGAGGACTTTGATCTTCCTTGGTCAAAATCTGAGATCATGAGACAACAACACAGCTACTTATCTCTCCTATGCCAATCAGATCATTAGATTTTGATTTAAAATTATGGAGGGTGGGAAAGGATTTAAATTATACATTTTTTTAGAGATATTTTAATAATTTTAGTATTGTGTTAATGCAAATTTTTTTATGATTTCTTGAGGAGGAATTAAAATTGAAATTAATTTAAATTTTGTAATTTTTAAAAAGTTAAAATATAACTTTCACCACTGAAGGGCTTGCCCTGGTCCCTCTAATGTCACCCATGCTTTTAAGAACATCGTCACCGATTGACTTAAAATTGATTACATAGGTTAATTGATTGAATTTTATTTGATCAGGTCGCCATTAAACTGATTGAAAAAAATCGAATGATGTCCCCTATTAAAAGTATTACCTTTAATTTGATTTTTACATGTTAGAGAAAAGAAATAAGATTTCTAGATTTTAGTGACTATTTTTTTTTAACATTGTTCATATGGTGAGTAAGGACATAAATTCAGGCTTCATAATTTTTTTTTTATTTTTTTTAACATATTGCCCCTTGGTTTTAAATGAAAGTGTGAAAGTAAAAGCACATGCAAGATTTTCAAAATCAATTGGAGGTACCAATCTAGAAAGAGGTATTACATTTGTTAATATTGAACTAACACAAATCAATTAAATCAAATTAAGACCATATTTTCAAATTTACTATAAATTTTAATAATTTATTTAATAAATTTATAAGATGGTTGGGTAAAATCAACGTAAAAAAAAACCATATTATTTTCTTCAATAAAAGGTGAGAGCTTGGGGCTTTGATTAGACCCAAAGTTGCTACAGCTAAAGGCTGGCTCATCATATCCTATTGGCTAATTTTGGGATTGTCTCAAAGTGGACATAAAATCACAAAAGACCAATTACATGCACCATACCTCATCCCGTCCAAACCCACTCTAATCCATGAGACTTTCTTGAAATATATATTTAATAATATATTTATATTCATTTTAAATTTAATTTATTAAAAATTCATATATAAAACCCTACCATTCTTTATCGTGTGTGGATGCTCACGAGCAAGATCAGATTAAACCTAAAAATGATATCAACATATTTTGATTTTAACTAAACTCAACCTAAAATACAAACTTAAAACTTTTTTCAAATTAATCTATATTTACAAAAAAAAAAAAAAAACCAAAAGCTCATTTTAAATCAGTTGATATTATTTTTTTAATTTTTAATATGTTTTAAATTATATAATATATAAAATAATACAACATAATTATCGAGTTCAAAAAAATCTTAGCAAAGAGATGGCGGCAGCTCATAAGTGCTTGAAATTTAAGAGATGTAATCAAAGCAAAAAGGATAAATCCCATTGCTCATTAACCCTAGACATTATTTTTAATCATCGCTGCGCTTTACAACAAATAATACTCAATTTTAACAAAAAAAAAAAAATGCTTATAAATTAAACTTATATTAAATGGGAAATTTTTTTATTTCTTACTATTGGTTCAGGCATTCAGAATGAGTAGGAGGTAATTAATCATCAAAATAATCAGATTTTTTAAAAACAAATTCATCATGATGCCTTTGAGAGATCCTAACATGCAAAAGCAAATTAAAAAATAAATTCATTTTTAAATGAAAAAAAAAAATTAAAGAAAAAGGGATGGATTTCTCTCAGACAAATGCCTCGATTTGTCGTCACGATTTGAAAGAATGGAATGGATCAGACTCGTCATCTTTGTTGAATCATCATTGAGAAACCCTTGAAACATCGTTAAAAACCAGATAAAAAGACTAAAAAGAAAAAAAAATTACAATCTAAAATAAGAATTGACGAGACAAAAAAAAAAGGTTTATGGGATTACAGAATGAGATAGAGGCAGCTTCGAATGAAACACAGCGGAGCTTTCTTATTTATAGGCGAAACCATTTAGGGTTTTGGGTCTGTATGATTAAATATTTACCCTCTATGCTTTTTAAATTTACCTAAACAGCCATTGGGTTTGGTTCCTACTTATTGGGCTGGAAACAAATCAATTTGTATTTTATTTTATTTTTAATTTCATAATTTTGTGTTACTTTTTAATCTGAATCATTTCGACTTTAGGGTGTTTTGAATTTATATGATTTAGGGTTTAAATCATATTTGAAGTTTGGGTTTTTTTTAATAGATATTATTTTGAATTTTAATCATTTTAAATTCAAATCATTTTAAAATATTTATTCAAGTTATTCCAGATCCAAGCATATCAAATATAAAATCGATTTGGATCTTTTTTTTAAATAATTTTATAAATAGGAGGATAATGCGGTTCAGCGTACTCGAATCCACATTCACTTACATTGGCAATAATACTCATGTCAATCCCCAACCAATAAATAAGAGAATAATACGCTTCAGTGCACTCAAACCTATATTTTCCTACATTGACAACAATACATTTTACCTGATGTAAAAATTTTGAATTGCAATATTAATTAATACATAAACTACCCAAAAGGCCAACTAATTAACATGTCCTTAGGTTTGGGCCCAATTGTATGACCTCATTATACGTTAGAAGATATATAAGCCATTTTGCCTGGTCCAACCCATGGGCCATGCGGAGCACGCCGGTTGTTCAACTTGAATCTTAAATCAATTTGGAATGACCGTAAATATCAAATTTATACATGAATTATAATTTTATATATAAACTTTGATTTGATGTGATTATATATGTAAACTTAAATTGCGGTTTATACATATACATAAAATTTTGATTTTGATTCAATTGTATACATTTAAAGACTTGAATACATACATCTATTTTGATATTAAATTAATATAATTATTTGTGTATGCAGTATATAAATGTAAAATGATGCTAATTTCATAAAGTTGTCAATGATTTGTAAAAATTTAAATAAAATCATAATTTCATATATGGCATTACACATCGAATCAAAGTTCATGTAAAGTTTTGATATTTACTTCTAAATTCAACGATGCAAGTATTTCCTTCTCAATTTAAATTTAATAACATAAATATTAATATAAAATCATTAAGGGATATGTCGGTTTTGAGTGGATGACATTTCAAAACTAATCAAATAATAGTATAGACATCGAAAAAAAGTCATAAAGGGATGGGATCAAACTCTACCAAACACAAATATCTCGATGTTTTTTTGTAGATAATTGTGCTTAACACACATTAATCAGAGTTGGGAGACAAAATTCCGGCTGAAAATCATATCGAATGTATTAAAAGATTATTTTGATAATAAATCGAACTTTTGGGTCACTACTTGATTTCTTTTGTGAATGGCTTAATGAGTTTCCAAAGAAATAAGTAATTAAAATAGTGAAATTGATCGACTCCCTACAAATTTTTTTATTTTGTCCTTATATATCTACATAAAAATAGATAAAATTAATCTTTATATGTACAATGATCAATTTATAATAATAAAAATGAATAAAAAATTTAACAATAAAATCAATTTAATACTTTGAGTATGAAAAAATAAAATCAACTATAATACTTTTATCGAGAAAAACTTGACTAATATAATATTATCCCACCCATAACATAAAAATGATAGTATGAAATATTAATATAATTCTTCTCCAATAATTTAATATCATATTAATAATTTTATCCGGAATTTTAAAATTTTTATTTTGAATTTGATTTTTTTTTTTAAAAATACTGATATAAAATTAAATTATTAAAAAATATGTACAGATGGGTTAATGTACACCTATAAAATAAACAAGTCTTTGCTTATGCATCCAAAGCAAAGGCCCCCACAGATCCCACTTGTAAACAACACAAAAATATATATTAAAAAATGAGAAAAAAAAAAAAGCACAAGAATTTAAAAAACTTTAACTAAAAAATTAGGGCATTCACCATCCGCCTTACAATTCTCCACTAGCTCCATGGCCCCATCATGACCTGCCCTTTTCATTATTTACATATTCCATTGCGTTGGCCATTTGCCTCAAAAGATGAGTTTTTTTTTTTTAATAAACAAAATAACCAGACCCCCCATAAAAAAATAAAATAAAATAAGCAATTTTATTGTTCATTAATTATTAATGTTCTAATGTACCAACCTCTATTCTTGATGATGATGGTGTCTTCGTCTTCGTGTCTCCGTAACCGTTGACTCATGAGAATCACAAACTTGCGTCTTGAACTTACATCCAAACCGTTTATTCAATGACCCTCTCCATCCGCTGCCACGTGGATTTTCCTTTTCAATTTTTTGGATTACTTTCTTCATTGTGGAACATTCCCTCTCTAGTTGATGTACCCGCGTCCTCATTGAATCCATGTCTAGTCGTAACACTTGATTTGCCCTCAAGGCTGCTTTCCACGTGGTGCTTCCTTGTTCACCACGTGACACAGCCACCCTTTCCTCCTTTTCCTCCTCATCTTGTTGTTGTCGTTGTTCTTCATCGTCGTCCACGTCGTCGTCGTCTCTTCTCGTCCCCGACAATCTCCCCGCATTCATCGGCGCCGTTTCTGCCGCTAACAATGTACCGGCGATTGCGTGACGTAGCTGTAACTGCTCGAAGAACAAGACTTGGACCACCGCACGTAATGGTAAACGCTCATTTTGTGCCGCGTGAGTGCATGCTTCGAGTGTAAGCTTTTGACAGTCCAATACTCCGCATATCTTTTCCCGCTCCGATTCCGGTATCCATGGATGCGCCTTCAAAAAAAAGTTAGAAGAAAAAATTAATTAACTAATTTAAATCATGTTCTTTTCAAAATTTAAACCGCTTGTTTTGTTAATTGTACCTTGAGGTATAAGTCGACAGCTCTGTAAAGTCCATCGTCGAAATTTCTAGCTTGATCGGGAAGCGAAATCGCGAGGTTATAGAACTTTTCCGGCTTCAAATTGGCGTCAGATGCGATCTCAGAAAGGTAACAGTCAATTAATTTTCCGACAAGCATCAATGAAGGCAGCCTACTGCTATTAAAAATGTTATCGTTGTTACCTTCGGTTTCGGCTTCGATTCCCGCAGCGTTTCTCTCTTCTAATCCATCCAGAAAATAACCTAAAATCCTCTCAATGCAATCGACGTCATAGAGCGTTTCGTTGAGATAGGAATAGCTTGGGATTAACAGATCGTCTAACGTAGCTTGCTCGAGTTGGAAACCGATCTTCTTCTCCAACGCGGCTTTGCTAGATTCCGATGCGTTTAAAATGTTAGCGGTTCGTAATAAACCGAATAAGAGCCGCGTAGCGGTTGATGAACTTGAATGTGTCTTTTCTAACGGAAGGTTAGAGATTATGGTTTCCAAAACCTCTCTCTGTTCACTCTCTGTAATAGCAGAGGCCAATGACGATAATGGTTTCCGATTTGACCGCGACGTTCCTGGAATGTACTTCTTTGCGTAACACATAAGGCAGCTTTCGATGACCTCAGGACTCAGATCTCGCCTTTTCAACGTAGAAATCAAGCGTTTGAACAACGGTAAACTCAGCAATGCCAGATCTTCAAACCACGACTCCACATTGCTTGTTTGAGCTAAAGCTTTTCTTCTCAAACCAGTTTCGATTCCGTTCCACAAAGCTTGAGCCGAAGCGCCTTTCGCTTCAACGATTCCGTCATTCACTGGCCAGCCAAACAGAGTCGGATCTGTAGAAGAAGCTCTCGAAGCGATCGAATCGATCAATCTCTCAACAATGCCTAAAGACTCCGCTAAAGTCATCACCGATTCGCATGATTTCAACGCTTTGATTGATGCTTTAAGACTTTTAAAAACGGATTGAGAAAGGAACCTTTCGGTTTTAGAAATCAGGTTATCTTCGGAGTACTCATCGGTCATTTCGAGAAACTCGGCGGCACAACGGAGAGGAACAACGGTGGAGGAGGAGAGATCGATTTTGACGCCGTAACAGAATTTGGCGGCGGTTTCGAAAGCGTCAGAACCACCCGGAAAATCCTGCAGAGATATCTGGTAACGATCTTCTTCTTCATCATCTTGTTGGTCTTGATTTTCCTCTGTTTCTTCTTCTTCTTCTTCGATCTCATTCCCGGTTTCCCGTTGCTTTTGCTTAGTAACGGTTACAGTAGATGATTTCTTACCTTGTTCTTCTATTAACTGATCAATCTTTCTGCTTTTGGATATCAATGGAAACTTCAACAACAACAAAAAATAAACAAATAAATGTTTGCTTCACTAAAAAAAGAAAACATGAAAAAGAAAATCCAAAACTTAGCTAACCTTATGAAGATGAAAAGTCATATCATCAACTTCAATAATAATGTCACTAGGTAATCCAGTAGCACAAAACCTGTAAAAATTTAAAAAAAATAATTAACACATTTTTGCCGTTTGAAAAAAAAATTGAAGGAATGAAAATGAAAAGCTAACCATGCTTGGCCTTTAGAGCTAGGTTTATCAGCTGCCATTTTTTTTTTCTTTCAGATGAAGTTCAAAATGCTTTGGGTACGTGGAAACAGTTCTGGGAAAACCTAAAGCAGATTAATTTAGGGTTTTCCCCCTAGTTTAGAGAAGAGAGAAGGGGTTGGGTTTAGGAAGAAGAAGCAATTGGTAAAATAAAAAAATGGGTGGGAAATTAGAATCCTAGAAAACTCAAAAGAGGGACAAATGAAAACTTGAACAAATTTCAAAGAAGGAAGATCAATTTTTTTACTATTAAATTCTTTTACACCCCCCCCCCCCCCCAAAAAAAAAAAAAAATTTTATTTTTGGGTCCCTCTTTTGAAGCACGTCAGACTCTCAACTCTCAACTACTCCCACTTTGTCTAAAAACGTCAAAAGAGAGGGGGAAATGGGACTGAAAAAGGGTAGCGTTTAGGAGAAAAAGACCAAAAGTAGGAATTAATCCCATCTTGTTTGGCATTATATTGCTTCCCGTTTGAGTATATAATGCATTTTTATAATTCCTTATTCTTTTTAATTTAATAATAAAAATACAATTGTGCCAAAAACAATAAATAATTAATATTATAATGTAATTATACCATGATATTAGTACACAGTACTTCCTACTTTATTCAATAATTACATTTTAATTTCTTTCTATTAGGTTGGTTATAGTTCTTTTTTGGTCTGAGTTTTGACCCCTAGTATGCTATTGCCAGAAGGTCGGATCCGGTTTAGAGTGGGTTTTTTAGGGTAAATTTTACAAGTAGGCATATGTTTTTTTTAAGTTATAAAATAATCATGTAATTATGAAAACTTTAAAATGATTATTCAATTATTTAATTTTGTTTTTTTTTTTTTTTTTGGCTATTCAATTATCTTAGATTTTTTGATATTTTCATTCTTACATTAAATAAGTTGATAATAAAAAAAGACAAAAACAATCATAATTAGATAACTATTTCGTAACTAAAAAAAAAACCATAGTTAAAAATACCTTCTAGTGTAGTTTTTATTTATTTATTATTCACAATATTCGAACCGAGTTCTTGGGAAGTTTGATACATAGTTGACTCAAAAGCTAAGCATGCTTAATAGAATCATCAACAACTATAGGGAGAGTGAGCAGTAGCTACTCTTCGCTTTTTTGGCTAGTGATAAATACTCTTATTTAGGGCTAAACAGATAATACGTGTTGATTTTTTTTAATGGGTCAAATAGGTTTTCTTCAAGATTTAAGAAATTTGGCCGATTGTGAGAAAGAGCGTATAAAAACGTGTCCAACCGAGCGCATTTTTCACTGACATGTCAAAGAAAGCTCGTCCAATTGAGCGAATTTCTGTATTCTCTCTCCAAAATAGATCTATATCTCTAAATCTTGGGGAAAAAAAATCGACATATTTAACCTATTTAACCCTTATTTGAAAGGGTTTTTTTTATTTCTTTCATAGCCGAGAGGAGAAGGGATGATTGGGTTTTACTAGCTTTTCTCATGCGGGGGCATTGTCAAAGTTGGTACCAGATATCTGTAAGAAAACCAAAATCCCAAAAGCAAGATGACAAAATTGTCTACCAAGTCTTGTTAAAAATGCTTTAGATGCAACAACTAACTGAGAAGGAAATGGATATTCTTTTTCTCCAAACTTTTTCCGTTGAGGGGCAAAAGAAAAAAATTGAAACTTCGGGTGCCCAACACTGCAAGTAAAAAAAGGAAGCCATTGCTATTTAATATAGTCATATGAAAATGGCCATCTTCTAAAGCACATGACCCACATAAAAGACAACCCCACAGCTTTAAGAATGATTGGATTTTTGGTATGCTTTGAAGTTTTGATTTGAAGCTTTTCTTTTTGAAAAATTTCAGGTCTGAAAACGTGGCGCTGGCTTTCATTAAAAGCAACATGTCCTCCACCCTTGTGAGTTCTTCCACCCTCTTGCTTTGCATTTATGAATCCATTAATGAGACAACTACTAAGGAATATTTTGTACAGTTTTCCATCAAGGACGTAGGAAGAATCGAAATTTGATTTGAATCTTTTGGAGTATAATTTTTTTGAAAATTGTTGTCACTTGAATTGAGTCGATTTTTTATTATTATTTAATTTATAGTTTGTTTTAATTTTTTACATAAAAATAATTATTTTATATTTAAAATAACGATAACAATTAAATTTTTTTATATAAAATTAGGGATGAATATCAAATATAAACAGTGGTATTTTTTATGCAACATTTGTTTAATATGTTATTTGATTTATGAACTTTAATTTTGTGTAATTATATATATATAATTTTAATTATGGTTTATATTTATATATGAAACTTTAATTTTAATACAATTGTATACCCTTAAAGAAATGAATATATTTATTTATTTTCATATTGGATAAATATATTTGTTTATATATGTAATATATCAATGTAAAATAGTGTTAATTTAATAATATTATTAGTGATTTCTGAAAATTGAATCAAATCAAAATCTAATCACACAAAATCAAAATTCATGTATGACATTGCACATTGAATCAAAGTTTATGTATAATTATAATATTTATCCCTATTTAAAATAGTAAAATAAAATAAAATTTCTTTATAAAAATATTTTGGTTAAATTATT
This sequence comes from Kokia cookei, assembly GCA_039519145.1. Classification (NCBI taxonomy): domain Eukaryota; kingdom Viridiplantae; phylum Streptophyta; class Magnoliopsida; order Malvales; family Malvaceae; genus Kokia; species Kokia cookei. The sequence goes on from CM076903.1 coordinate 43,404,179, forward strand.
TTTTGAAGCCTGAACTTGATAACTTTTCCCACATTGAAGCGTCAATTTTTTTGGTCCAAGTTAAGCACTAAACTTGAAAATTGTTCTCACATTGAGGTTTGTTTATTTATTTTTTTGTCCAAGTTAAGCTTTGAACTTGACAATATTTTCCTATTGAAATTTGAATTTTTTTTTTAAATTAATTCTCAAAAATCCTATAGTTTAGACTTAATACGAAAACAATTGTTAAATTCAATGACAACTTGAACACAAAAAAAACCTCTAAGCCGAATGTGAAAATAATTATTATAGAGAACGCTTTGAAATTATACTAAATAATGTCCAAAAGGTCATAAACATTTGTAAAAATAAATTTAAAAACTCTCAAAAGTAATATAAAAAATCGAAGATGAATAGAATTATTATGAAGAGTTGGAAAGATTTATAAAAATGTGAACCAAAAAGAATGGAAGAGGAGAAGGGGGAAGGATTTGTGATTAGACATGAATTATAATGATTACTCTCCTTGATTCATTCTTTTAACTTATTAAAGAGTGTCGTTGTCATATTCAGTTAAAATGGTGGTGGTGATGCTGATGTCAAAGTTAAAAAAAAAAAAAAAAAAAAAAAACAGAAAGCTTTGGTTATTCAAAGCTGAATCTTCTGATAATAATTGTGTTTGAATGGGAAGTTGGAAGATAAGAGAAAAATGATTGAAGAGGTAGACTAAGGTGAAATGGAAGAACTTTTGTTTAATTTAGCTATTTTTTCACATGGTTAGGTTAGGTAGCTAATCATTAGGGAAATGGATAATATAATGTTTTCTTTTTATGTCTGTACATGATCTGCAGGGATGACCATGGGGCAGCTTAATTTCTATTTTTCTTTGTCTCAACTTTGTTGTTTTGCCTTTTTTTTTAACATTTTAACATTTTATTTATTTTTATATTTTATTAAAATTTTTAAAATCAAAATGAAATTAATTCAATTGCTAATGACATTGAAATTTTATAGATTGAATGACCAAAATAAAAATACTCATAATTTAGGTGATTATTGATATAATTTATCTTAAATTTTAGGGTAAACAACCTTAAAATCACGAAATTATTAATAAATTTTTTTATTTATCGCTTAATTTTAAAAAAATTATAAAATAATTATTAAACCATTTAAAAATTTCTTTTTAATTATTGAGCTTTAATTCAACCATCAAGCTTCAAACATCGATTGATGTAACGAGTCAGTATCTATTGACCAAGTCAAACACAAAAGACTATATAACAACTATACAAAGACTTAAATGAGTACTCTACTAATCGTTTTAAAGAAAAATTAAAAATTAAATGATTAAAACATAAATTATTATTACTGAATTTAGGTGTTGTTTTCCCAATTAAAAAATCTAATTAAAATACAAATAATAGTTAAACTGTTCAATAGATCGTATATAGCAACAAAAGAAAATTGCAAATTAAGTTCATTGCATCACAAATTCCTCATATGAGTTTTACAACAATCCATTAACATAAAGCATTAGTATGGTATGGGTTCAAAGAGCATAATATCCTCAATGGCTAATTTTCACAAGCAATTACTATGCATGCATTATCAGAATCCAAAACCGAAAACCATCAAGGGGCACTGTTTCCATCTCCTTTGTCCGATGATGGCTCAGTGACTGGTTTCTTTGCTGGTCCCGACTCTACCGGACTCATCAAAACACGCTTCACACCTCGTCCTACAACACCAAGATGCGTGACTGCTGCAGCCCCATTTGTATGAGCAGTGGAAACAGTTGGAGAATCAAAACCTCCATTACTGTTAACAGTACCCATCCGCGATGAACTCCCCACAGCAGGAGATGCACTCTTCTCGTCGGCCTTTGCCTTGGCAGATGCCATTCCCAGGATTTCAGCAATAATGGACTTTGGGTTGGCTACCAGCTGCTGTAGATCTTCGAGCTGCAAATGCCGAAAGAGATAGAATGATGAAGTTATAAACTTGAGGTTTTACTGTTTTAGATAAAATTTGATAAATCAAAATTGCACTTGCCTTCTTTTCAAGGTCTTCAGCAAGTCCGGCTAGTGTTTCGATTTCTGCTTCTTTATCTTTGACAGATATGACAGTTTGAGGGCCAGTGGAGGACTGTTGAACACCATCATCCAATTCAGACGTAGCTGAAGATGATGCCAGGTCTGAGGAAGTCTTTACTTCATTTGTGAGTCGCTCCAGCCGAGACTTGCAAACGGAGATGGCCTTCTGACAGTATGGAATTGCTTCTTCAGGCTTTGAGCCAATTTCCAAACACATACATATTCGGAAATTTCTAAATTATGGGGTTAAGTAGCAAAAATAGAACCCAAATGGAATTAAAGGGTGTATTTCGGGAATCCCCATTTCAATTTTAATTAGCATGCATTGACTAACCAAGACACAGCACCATTTAATTGAACTAGAGATTCATAACAAAGACATTTCAGCCATATCAAGGATACAGTTCGGCTATTTGTCGATTATCTGGTTCAACCAGCCGTTGCAAAATGGATAGAGCTTTATGGTAGTCGCCAAGCGAAGATTCAATATCCTCTAAAGAAGCATGACAGAAACAAAAAACGATGATTTTAGGTGAAATGACGTGCTTCAAGAAAAATCCACTGAAAATTCATAAAGAAGGTTCCTCCAGCTGCCCAACAAAGCACATGCAACTAATAATGATAAGTCATCATGTACTGACCTCTTTCGAGTGCAACCTCAGCTAATGATGATAAAATATCAACTTTCTCCATGGTGTCACCCACCTGTTGTTTTTCAGCAATCGCCCTGGCAACATCCAGCATTTTCCATGCCAAATCCAGGTCAGACTCATCCGCATCCTCATCTGCTTCGGCCACTTCATCAGTGTCACCGTCGCTATCATCACTTTCCTCGTCATCTTTTCCACCTGAAGCACATAATGATACTAACTAAAATTCGGGCAAGGAACGGTTGACAATTTGGTTTATAGATAACATATGCAATGATGACATTGCTCGTGGAGCAGCTATCTACAACTGGTAACAATGGCAAAACTACCAAGGCAGTGAAAAATGGTTCTACTACTGTTATCTGTGCTCAATTCACTAGAGTTAAATAACCCCTTTTACGAATACGTACTGCCATCTGCAACTGTAGTACTTGATACAGAAGCGACCGAAGATTCACGAGTTGCAATGGTTGTACTCGACTTGTCTTTGTTCAATTCTTGTTGCGTCTCGCCCTCTTTCTTCGGTACAGAAACCAAAGGATCAGCCTCCTCTTGCGCTTTGTACAGCAATGCACGCCCGTAGAGATAGTATGCCTTGAGACTTTCGACTGCAAGTTCACCGTGATGTCCAACCCTAGAGCAAACAAAAATAACAATCTTGATACATAACAAGTAAATTAAGATACTAATGGAAATTCTCTAAACCTGCTTTTTCCTAATGGTAGTTTAAATGACCTCCTCATAGATTTTCAAGCAGTTTTTAATTACATCCTAAACCCTAAATCATGAAATTATTTGTTAAAATAGTAAAAATTCGTTTCCATCTCTTCATGTAACCCTAAAATGAGATGAAATGAAACATAAGCTGATAAGTCAAAGGCTTTGAACCTGATTTCAAGGGCGCGGCTAAAGCAATCAGCAGCTTCGGCGAAATCATTTTCTTTAAAAGCTTTAGACCCGTTCTCCGTTAACTCGTCTGCGAACTCCAGCGTCTTCTCTCGATCAACATCGGAAGCCGGTTCAGAACGGTTGGCATTGTTGTTATTGTTGCATGTAGACTCGGTGCCACCTTGAACCGCCGATTCAACAGTGGCTTCGATTGAACCTTGCGTTTCTAGGGTTCCATCTGTTTCCGTCCCCGGAGTTTGCTCCATCGCAGCCACCGTCACCTCTGATTCCGCCGTCGTCGTAACTTCTTCTTCGGCCATCGGTCTTTTGATTTACTAAATTCCCGAAAAAATAAAAAAAAAAAATGGAAAAAGGGTTTTTGCTTCTGGGGGTTTCTCTTTTGCGCTTCCTTTCGAAAAGCCCTTTCTGGCGGAAAAAGTACATAAAATTGGAGATTCAGGAGGGAAAGACCAACACTCTCAACGACAGCGTTTGCTGTAGGTAGCTCGATGAAGGATATTTTCGTAATTGAGTGAAGTTTGCTTTTATTTATCAGTAAATTACATTTCATGTCACTAAACTATTAATAAATTTATATTTTGATCGCTCAACTTTAAAAAATTATAAAATAATTAGTAAAGTATTCAAATGTTTTCATTTAATTTACTAAATTATTAAAATCATTGTTATATGATATTATCTATTCACACCGTCTGCTCCAATAAAAAACTTTGATTCCTTTTTTATCTTTTATAATTCAATTTTTTCATGAAACAATTTTGAATGTTATGAAATAGTGAACCAAAATAAAATAACTTTTTTCTTTGATCTTAGATATTTATCATCAAATCAACTTAGATCTAATATTTTTTTTTTTACTTGTGAAAAGATATTAATTTATCATATTGATAAAATTCGTTGATTAAACTCTTATTTTAAAAATATGACAATTTATCGAGTTAAATAAAATTTTCTAATAATTTAATAATTTAGACAAATTTTTAAAAAATTCAATAATAATTTTATAATTTTTTAAAATTAAATCATCAAAATGTAAATTTATTAATATTTAATCACCTTGCGTGGAATTCTCCTTTTATTCTATTTTTAATTTATTAGTGTCTCAAGTGTTTGATTTCAAAAGATAAGGCAGAGAAGAAAATCAAGCAAAATGGCTTTCACAATTTCGCCACTTGTACTCCACTCTCTCTCAGTCCGCCGTGTTCGCGACGCGCTCCCCGGACGATCCGAGGCGCAGGTCAGTCAACTTGCGCCGACGGTTTCTCTCCCGAACCGGAGGCAGCTTCTATTCTTTCTGACGGCAACGACGGCATTGACAGTTAAAGAGCCGCCGTCGAAAGCGGAGGACATTCCATTGTTCGGTTTGAGGAAGAAGTTGAAGAAAGCGGAGGAGGGAACGGCGGAGATCGTAAAGGAAGGGATCAATACAGCTGAGAATGGGCTGGAGATGGCGGAGAGAGGGCTCGTAACGGTGGAGAAACGGTTGGAGTCGGCGGAGAAGGAGATTAAAACGGCGGAAAAGGAAATAGAAAGTAGCGTTGCTTTTGGCGCGTTGGCTCAGGCGGGTGCCGTGGCGGGAGCCGAATTACTCGGCGTTGTAGTGGCTACTTCTATTGTTAATGGAATTTTAGGGGCTGATCCTAGAAAATCTTAATTTTTTTGTATGTTTAAGTTGGTTTAAAGTAATGTTACTAATCTATTTTACCATAAAAAAAAAAAGTAATGTTATTAATTGAAGTAATTACAATTTTTTTTTCTTGTTGATTGTGGTATTATATAATTAATCTATATTACTATTTAAATTTCTGATTGAATTCATATCACGATTTAATTAGATATCAATTTGGTTAAAAAATTACGAAAATGTATCATCATAATTAATAAATAATAATATTCGATGGTATTTTAGTCTTAAGATTCAAACTCACTCTAATTGTATTAGTAAAATCTTCAATTTGTCACTAAACTAAAACTTCATTTTGATATTTTTATACATTTTAATTTTATTATGTACGCTCTATTATTTTCATCAGTTATATATCTATATTATTATTACTATATTTATACTATTATTACTATTTATTAAGTGTTTTACTAAATTAGTGTGACCTTCAATCAGGTCACTAACTTAGTCATTAAATATCGAAAATATCTTTTCGTAATTAAACAAAAAAATATTTATGATGGGATTTTAACCTGAACCAATTGCATCAGTGAAACATTTAATTTACTACTCAATTAAAATTTTATTTTAATATTTTAATATATTTTAATTTCAATTATGCATACTTTATTTCTTCTATAAATTGTACATATATTACTAATGTATTCAATTGAATTGGTGTCACAAGTTAACGCGACATCAACTCAATATTGATAACAACACAATGATAAAGAATTAAATCTAATTTTTTTTAATTTTAAATATCATACATATTTATGTGTAATTATTATAATTAGTTTCAAGCTATTCATTTCATTATTGGCATAATTGTAAAAAAGCTCTCAAACTTTGAGGACTTTTGGATATATGCCCCTAAATTTTTTTTTTTATATTGGCCCTCAATGCAACGAAATTTTGTATAATGAACCCTCTTCAAATAGTAACCGTCAACCGACCATTAATCAACAACCGGTCAACAAATCATGTATATGTGGCGTTACATGTGGTCGGCTGATGTGGCATTCATTTAAATAAGAATGCTGACGTGGAAAAAAAATAAACAAAATTAATAAATATAAAACTAAAACAAAACCCTAACTCCTCAAATTATGTCAAAACCCCCCAAACGTAATTTTTTCCCAGTTCTAAAATCCCCAATCCCTAATCCTATAACTACCGACCGACGATCCCGCATCCTTCAACTTACTATCCATTTTATTCCCCACGGTGGCCCCATACATCTGCTGTTGTGGCTGGGCCGGCTTAGCAGTCTGGTTATGGAGATGACCCAACTTCTCCGACTCCCCTCTCGTCGAGGACACGAAATTGGAGCGGGTCCCTAACTCGGATCTAGATGCCAAGTAATCGTCATCCGCTCCCTCTTCATCCAATGAACTTGTTGTAGTGTAATGGTCATGGTCGTGATCTCCCCACTTACTGCATTGCAATTCTTCTCTTTCGGTTTCCTCGTCGAAATAACTCTTGGCGTTAATGGAATTGGTATCGTAATGATGATTCAGTTTCTATGGACAGAAGAAATCGTATTCTGATTTTTCCGTTTCAATATCTTCATGGTTGTTGTAATCTGAATGATGATGATGGCCTCGCGGCAAATGTTGCTATTGTTGTTGTAGCTTTTGGTCGAAGAATTCGGAGTCCTAAGGGGAGGGAGGGTAAAAAATTTCCCAGTTCCAAATCGAAGAAGCTTGAGAAGGAGTCGTTGAGTAAGTGGAATTTGCTTGATAAGCTGTGGGGAAAAAGTTGTTTGAAAAACTGGATTTCGAGCTTCGAGGGGATGAAGGACTCGATTCGGGCAAAATGTGCGGGAGTTTCGGCAGTAACTTACGTGGACGGCGACGATTGGATGTCAGCGATGAGATGTTAGGAGCGGAGAGTATGTGTGGGAGTTTGGAGCTAGCGACAGTCGGAGAAAGGGAAGGCGAAGGAGAGAAAGGAGCAGGAGATGGAGGTACACGTAGAGGGACTGGATTGAGAATTTAAGATTTTAGAATTGGGAAAAAATTATGTTTGGGGTTTTGAGATAATTTGGAGATTTAGGGTTTTGTTTTAGTTTTATATTTATTAATTTTGTTTTTTTCCACGTCAGCATTTTTATTCAAATGGATGCCATGTCAGCTGATCACATGTAACGTCACATGTACATGATTTGTCGATCGACTGTTGACTAACGGTCAGCTAACGGTTATTGTTTGAATAGGGTCCGTTATATAAAATTCCGTTACGTTGAAGGCCAATATCATAAAAAAATAGATTAGAGGCATATAAAAAAAAAAAACCTAAAGTTTGGGGGCTTTTTTTTAAATTATGCCTTCATTATTTATTGTTTTTTTTAGGTGAACACTCAATTGTGTTGGTTTCTACACTCGTACATATGTGATAAGAGTTATAGTATTTGTAATTTATTTTTTAAATATTATATATATGTAAATATTTTTCAATTACATATATATAAATATATTTATAAGTGAATATAAGTTTTAAAATTATTAATTAAGCTAATAACCTAATTTAATAATTATAGTTTAATTTTAATTTTAAATGTAATTAGAAAAATTAAAAAAATTTAAGATAAAAAAGGTTAGTGTTAAAATATAATTTTTTTACTAACCGATATGAATTGATATTCACAAATATAAGTCGATGCTTATCAAAATTTTGATCAAAACAAAACGTAGTCTAATGGATATCGAGTGAGAACAGAAACGATACGTACCGTCTAGTACTATATCGACTATCATGTTTTCATTCTCTTTTTTTTTTTTAAACAAAAAGTGTATTTAGATATATGTAATTGGGGGTTGGTCGATTTTGTATCGACCACCATCCTGATTTGATATATCCAAAAATTAATATATTTTTTATTGGATCTCTAATTAAATATTAAATATTAAAGTTATATCCAATTTTAAGCCGGCTCGATTCGATAGATTATAATTTTTATTTCTTATATTTTTATACTAGAATAAGTATTAATATAAATTTTATTATCATATATTTTAAACTATAATATTGTATTATATTATATACTAGAATAAATTTTAGGGCGGCGGGTTTTTTCTGAAGTCGATCCCAACTAAACAAAATTTAAAATTAAATTCATCCGACTCGACTCAAAAACTAACCTTATCAATTCGAGTCAAGTCAAAACTTTTCTTTGTTTTCTTTTTTGCCATTTTTATTCTTATTTGACTTTTGAGTATGATTTATGAATACGAACATATTGTATATCTAACACTTACGCCCGAATCCGAATAACTTTTAACTTTTATAACATTAATGTTCGATTGTTTACACAGGTCTCAAAAATCATTCTCGTTGAGAGATGCATTATTACCCAACAAGCTATTTGTTGAAGGTGAGCTTTGCTCACTTAACCAATCATCTTGGACTGAAACAGGGGAATTTGTTTTAACATCATTCAATGAAGTTAAACAATTTTGCTCCGTAATCAACCTCCGATTCCCGATGATCAGCGCCTTCTCAATCACGGTTTTGGTACTCAATGACGTGTCGCTTTCCTCGTCGGATGGTGTACAAGAGGATGCTGAAGGTGATTCAATCCACGTACTTGGAACCCAAGCGCTGAGTCGGATACGTTCGAGCTCTTCCGCTACTTCGAGCATTGTCGGTCTCATATCCGGATGAAAAGCAAGGCACCTAAAGGAAAGTTCAGCCACTTTGTGAATCGATGACAATGTCCAAGCATCCCCGTCTAGGTCGAGGTATGGATCGGTTATTTCGTCCACGCTGCCTTTTCCTATCCGATCGGTAGCAAGTGCAGCCAAGTTTACTTCGGAATGAGGACGGGAGAAGTCGACTACTTTCAATGCGGTTATTATCTCAACGAGAACAACCCCGAAACTGTAAACATCGCTTTTATCCGAAAGATGGAAGTATTGATGGTATTGAGGATCGAGATACCCTGGTGTTCCTTGAGGTGCAGTCGAGATATGGGATGATTCAGTCATCCCAAGCCGGGAAAGACCAAAATCGGCTACCTTGGATCGATAGTCGTAATCCAAGAGTATATTGCTAGACTTAATATCTCGATGAAAAATCGGTGGGTTCACTGAGTGCAGACACGCAATAGCCTTGGCCGTTTCAGCAGCGATAGTGAGCCTTGCCATCCATGGGAGTCCTTCACCCCTTTCTCGTTGTAGATGTTGGGATAAAGTTCCGTTAGGCATGAATTCATAAACGAGGATCGGTTCACCTTCCTCAATACAGCAACCTAAAAGACGAACATGGTTCGGGTGACTAACCGAGGAAAGGAGCTTAATCTCATTCACCACTTGATCAATACTATCAGGGTCTCTATATCTAAACCTCTTTATAGCAACCAATTCATCATTATGGAGTTTCCCAGCATATACTGTACCATAAGCTCCAGTACCCAACCTATGTTTATCGGAGAAACCATTAGTAGCTCTTTCGATCTCCCGAAATGCGTAGAAAGTAACACATGAACTGCCGGCGGCTTCACATAAACGGCGCTTTGCCCTTGCTCGTTTGTTCGAGGAATTACAACACCGGCGAACAAAGCATAAAAGAAACACACCACCCGTTAGCAAAGCTCCAACGACGAGTCCTAAGATGAAAAACAACATGGTTCGTTGGTTACTCAAAGAAGAAAATTCAGAAACTACAAGACGAATGATGAAAAAACAACAGTCTAATACTCAATTAGGGTGAGTTTTCGCATGATTACCTCCAAGGAGAACACTGACTCTTGTCGCTTGACCACATTTTCCGGACATGAATTTCGAAAAATTGCAGCTAGAAACTGATAAACATATAGGAAAAGGGGAGTTAATGGTATAATTATTTTGTTAAAATGGTGTAAAATTTAGTTTAAATATCCTTTTCAACTCAAAAATATATGTATGAAGTACAAAAATAAATCTGAAAATTAAGCATAGAGGGACCAAATTAAAATTTATATCGAATTTTCAGTAAATTATCCAGGCAAAAACTCCTCCATTTTGCCACAATTCATCAACTCAAATAAGAAATGCATTAGAAAAACCTTTCCCACCTTGAAGATGCAACTGTTATATAAAAACTATTCATGTTCAGTCAGATGATTCTAGCTATTGGTATCTTCTTATAATTTTGAAAGACAAACCCTTTGTTAAAATAACCCAAAAAGGAAAACTAAACTGAGTAAAACTATCATGGAGACCCTTCAACTAAGAGTCAGATTGCATTTTGCTCTGTACTTAAAAAAAGAACAAATTAATCCATATATATTAGATCAAAATGCAAATAGGTTCTTCTAATAAATTTTTCATACATTTCTAATGTTAAAAATTAATCCATGTACATTGAAAAAATGAACACGTAACACACCATATGTAACTATCCGATTATTCCATTAATCACGCTAGTTTTGCCTCCTCTACTAAAAAACTAGACAAATTAATCCATGTACATTAAATTAAAGGGCAAACTAATCATTCTGATAAGAATTTTATTCATTTCTACTATTAAAAATTGATTTATATACATTAGAAAGAGATACAAGTGACTTATGTAATGATCAAAATACTCCGTTAATCATGCTATTTTCAAAAATAAAAATTGAAGAAATTTTAACAAAAAAAAAATAATTTACTCCTTGATTTGACATACGAAAACTACTTATAAAATGCAATCAGATTAATATAAACACCTCCATAATACTTTTACCTTAAAATTATTTTCCGTCTATCATTATAAACCTAAAAATCAATCATTATTAACACTAAACTTAGCTTAACTCCAACATAAATTCTCAAAAGCTAATGTTGCACCTCATTTGCAATGGTAAACTGTTAAAACCTTCAATTTCTAGACACTAATCTAAATTCCAAGTAAAAAACAAACAGCCAAAAGCCATAATTAATCCCTATATACCAATACCAGTCATAAAAAGGGGGTGTCATCATGTTCATTGGGAAACGAGCTCCTCACATTAACGTCTAGTTTACCCACTTCCCTCTTCTAAAGGTCACCCCCATAAACAACAAAAACACATAATTCTCGGTATGGAAAGGACTTGACTCACCTCGCCGGCAACCACCGCCTTGTTTGAACCCGTCACCTTCAAACCCTTCACGGCAAAGGCACGTAAACCCCACTGTTTTGTTCCCATTTTTAACTTCGGTACAATTAGCATTTTCATCACAATTACACTTCCCTTTAACCCACCACTTCAAGTTAATTCGGCCCATCACCAATGAAACCGACGAACCCCTTTCCGGTTCTGTTAAAATTGCAGTCGACGAAAGAAGGAAATGGCACTGGGTATTGTTAACATCTTTGTAATTCATCAACCCAGCACCGTAACCGCCGCTTAAACAACTTATATCGCTCCTCTTAGCGACGCAAGGCTTGAGTTTAAACGAACGTTCTAGAAACGTCGGGCTTATGTCGCAAGGAGTTGGTACGGCCTTGGAGCAGTTTTGTAGGAGGAAATTATTAGCGGCCCGGACGCTGTAGTTTTCGCCGAAAAGAACGGCGATTGAATCCAGCCGCCGGTTGCATTTGGCCGGAAGATCGACGATGATGTTGGTGGGAGTAACGTTTAAAACGTGGAAGTCTCCGATCTCAACCCCGGTCGAGCTGCAATTGAGTCGAATCGGACAACCCGATGAGAATCCGAATGGAAACGGTAGGAATCTCCGAGTGTTGCCTGTAACGCAGGAGCCATTGCACTTGCTGTTGTTGTTCTCCGAGTTAACTGAGTTCAATCGGGAGATAACGAAAAGAACTGTTGTGGTTATTGAGAAGCATAGCGTTATCCTTTTCATCTTCGAATCCTCAAATAACAAAATAGAGCAATCATTAGCTACCTGAGAACAATAAGATAAAACAAAAAAACAGAGCTTCATTATGAGAAACAGAGCAATAAAGCAAATAATGGATACTTAAAAAGCTTAATAGAAAGTTAAATGGGTACTCATGAGCTCACCTTTAAACTTCTTCAATGGCCGCAATGCAATTAATAACACTCTTTTTTTAGCTTCCAAAAGAAACGAATTGCTTTGAATCTTTAACCCTTTTTCATTTTTTTGAAGTTCTTTAATTTGGGTTTCGATTTCTTTATCTTAAAATCAAATAAAAAAGGGAAAATTTCGAGGGAAAGCAATGAGGTCTTTTAGAGGGAATGAAGAAGAAAAAGAGATGGGAGAAAATTACTCCATCCGTAAAAAAAAAGCTCAAAAAAGCATACGTGTTTTTTTATGTGAAATAAACCCTTATGTTGTGTGGAATCAAGTGGGAGTAATTTAGACGAAAATTCCAATGAAAAAGTATGGCTAAATTACAAAAAGGGCCCACCCCTGACAGAAATAATGTTGTGGTCAGCACGCAATTAAGAAAAAGGTTTTGACAAATTAAAATGATGATCACATTGTTGGCCTACCCTAAATATTCTCTTTTTCTTTTTTAATTTCTAAAATTTATTGATTTGGTTGTTAGAATTTTGAGGTTTTTTTGTTTAAGTCTTGTATTTAGTTTAAATTTTGTTCTGATTTAAGCTTTAAGATCGAATTTGAGATTGATATCAATTGTAATTATAATTATAATTGTAACTTTTAAATTTTTTTATTCGATTATGGTTTTAGTCTCTGTTATTGTGTTGAAATTTAATATTTAATTCTTTTACATTTATATAGTAGGTCCAATTTGATAACTTTCTTAGTTACTAGCTATTGGTAGAGTGGAAACATATCTTTTTATTATTAAATTAGGACGTTACAAATCAATTTAACATTCAGTCAATTATATTCAATTAATGATAAATTTATAATTTGATTGAATAATTTAAATTGTTAAAAAACACACCATCAATTTGAATATATTAAAAACGATATAAAAATAAAAATAAAAGTAAATTATAAAATGTTAAATTAAATTCATATATTTTTATTACTATAATAATAATATTGTCAATCGAGTTAAAAATCTATCTAACATAATAATATATTTAATAATCAAACTACATGACCAAGTGATGAAACAATGAGTGCCACTAGATTTTGGACCAATTATTATTTTTATTTTTATTCTTAATGCAGGGTTAAATGATAAAATACAACCCAGATTTGGTTGTGGTGGACTTGTTTCCGTTATATGCAAAAGTTTATAAAATAATATAAAATCATTGAAATTGTCACAAACATGCTTTCACGCCTTTTAATAAATTATATAAATAAATAAATCCAACTCTTTCATCAATCCAAAGGAGCAGATGATTAAGGATTTTAATCTCTATGTTTTAATTTAATTTATTAATTTGAAGGAAATTTACTTTTATATCTTGTCGGTAGATTTTTTAAATTTTACAGGCAGAAATTATAATAAATCCCTTACAGGTAATGATCTTGACCACTTACTCCATTTCAATCCCTCTCAATTATAAAGTATTTAATTTGAGCCTCTTTTAAATATTTGTTTGCTAAAATTGTATTTTTAACCTCTAATAATGAATTTTTGGTTTCCATCCCAATATGTGACTCATATCCTATGTACTAAAATAGTAAATATATATTTTTTTTAATTAAACATGTAACCTTTTTTTAAAATTGATTGTAGAATTGTCTTTTTATGTATCAAATACAAATACATAAAAAAAAAATTCCTTATGTGGGCAATTTTTTGCCGTATAGAATAAGGTGACATTGAATGATTGGACTATATTTCCGCCTTGCAGACAAAATAGTTGACGGACACAGTCTTATTGTTGACTTTAAGTAATAATAACGGTTAAATACAGTGAACATTTTAATTAATGTTACATTTAATTTTATATTATTTTAAAATTAATTATAATTTTTTTACTCATATATATCATAATTTATGTAACACTTCAAATCCGACCTAAAAACTATGAGTGAATCTGGCAGAGATACATTAACACGTTGAAAATCGGTTTTGCATTTTGAAATTTTAATTATCGATGAATTAAGTAAAAACCAGAATGAGTGTAAATCAATTGCAAGCCCGAAAGATATAATCATAGTTAATTCAGTGCAAACCAATCAGAGCTTCCGTACGCCGTTCGATTCCAACTCAAATATCTACCTGAACAAATAAGACAATTTGTGAGTTAACAATCTCGGTATGTAACTAAAATTAAATACAATTAAATTGTAATAACATAGGTAAACTTAATGACATTTACACAACCGGTACCAAACAATTTCAGAGTATCGCAGAGTTGTCAAATTACGAACCAAAGGAATCCTTCGTGAAGTTAAACTCAATATCACTTCAGATCCTAATAAACAGACACAACACATAATCATTGGAGCAGTGATGGATTCAGTTCAGACATATAGCAGAAGGTCAGACAATACGAATACAAGATCTCGGTATAGAAATAATACAAATATAGTTACAGATACAGTCATGTCACAGATACAATTATAGATACAATCATGTCACAAATATAGTTACAAATACAGTCATATCACATGTACAGTTACAGATGCAGACATGATACCCCCTATCCGTTATACACCATCCCTGTCTAACCCCACTCCATTATTTATCCCTACACTTCAGAAGATGTCGGTATGACACATCGCAGTGTTTATAGTGTTACTGTCGATTCAGTTGAAATCTTGCAGTGTTAATAGTGTCACTGTCAATTCAGTTGAAATCTTACTGTGTTAACAGTGTCACTACCAATTCAGTAAATATTCTCAAGTGGTTTAACCGCTGAAACAATTTAGTTACTTCCTTCACTTCACAGTCCCAACCAATGCAGATGCAGAGAACATATGACAGATATGTATAATCTACCAATAGACGTGATCATACAATCCCAGTATAACAGTGTGCTGAGATTATTCGTAATCATTTTGTACAGTTATCCAGATACAACATATCCTTAATCAAAACCATAACACAAAAGCGTACTTGTATGTTTAACAGAACATGAATCGTACCTAAATGGAATACACACTATAACGCATCCAAACAAAGTTACATTACACATTATCGTATCGTTATTAAGTTTCTTATATCAGTGTAACCTACATACATATAGCATATTGTAAACTAACATATCACAAATATCGAGTTTATAGCTTATTACAGATCATGTGTCTCAAAACAATATACACACACCTTGACACACGCCCATATATCAGCCTATCTGCCCCAGAACAGTATACACACACCTTAACACATGCTCGTGTACCAGCACGTGTGCCCCCAAATAGTATACGCACACACCCTGACACACTCCCGTGTGCCTCCAAACAATATACACACACACACCCTGACACACTCTACACACTCTTGTGTGCCTCCAAACAATATACACATACCCTAACACACTCCCTTTGTGCCTTCTGCAACTCATTTTAATGACACACCCTGGACACAGCTCCGTGTATCAGCCTGTGTACCTTTAAAAAGCACTGCTCCGACGGGAAAAATGCTAGAAATATAAAGGGGTTTTGACACCCACCTATTATGCGACAATGTAGAAGCAACCACTTGTGATTTCCAAGCTTAAACAACAATAAATTGTTCAATCAAAACCTCTTAACTTAATTAATTCTTAAACTAACATCAAACCAACCATGTCGAAAACTTCGACGTAAACTCTTTAAACCGAAACTTACCGACAATCGAATTAAACTTAAAAGAAGAGGTCTAAGCTCGTACAGAATTACTTTAACGTAAGATAGCAAAAAGAAAAGCCATTGAAGAGAAGAAAATCAAACCATGAGCAAAATGAAAAAGAAAATGAGAAGAACATTCTTCTTTTCTTCTCTTTTTAAAATAACCGTAAATGTTAAGAACTATTTAAAATTCAAATCAGTTTTATTGAAAAGTGCAAAAATGTAAGTCTTTGTTGCATACGTAGAGACTTGAACACAAAACCTAACAAAATTTAAGAACAAATAAATGCTAAGTGGAATACCTTATAACACCCATGTTTAAAGGTAGCAGTTTAATAAATGGATGAAAACATAACAAAATTTCAAGTAGCAAGATTCGAACCTAGAACGTCCCACACTTAACCACTAAACCAAATCAAATCACTTGTCAAAATTTCTCAAAATATAGCTCAAAATTGAGAGATAATCACTCATGGTTCCAGTAGCTTGATTTCTTCTAACCCAGTTTTCGGGATGTTACAATTTAATTATGTATAAAATAATAACATTCCTCGTGGATTTAACATACCATTGCCATACTTATTTCCTCCTCCTCCTTCTTCTTATTATTATTTAAATAAAGAATCACTAATGAATATTTTAGGAATTTTTTCATCTCATTGACACATAATTTTGGTATTCTTCATCTTGAACCTCGAATCCAGAATTCGAACATAAAATCTTAAACCCTAAACCTCGAATCCTGAATTCAAACATAAAATCTTAAACCATAAATATTAATCTTAACCCTCAAACCCAAATACTAAACCTCAAATCTTGAGTTTGGGGTTCAAAGTTCAGGATTCGTGGTTCTATGTTCAAGGTCCAGAGTAAAAAATTATCAAAATTATGTGTTAATAACATTAAAAATTATTGAAATATCATTAAATAATTAAAAAAAAACCATGAATGATGTGATAGAAAAGGTTTATAAAATAATTTTTCCCACTTATGAGAGACATATTAAGGTGACTATGACAAGAAAGCTAAATTCTCCCTTAGAATATTAATATAATACATAGTGGATAACCTAACACACAAACATATTACT
Organism: Kokia cookei; assembly: GCA_039519145.1. NCBI lineage: Eukaryota > Viridiplantae > Streptophyta > Magnoliopsida > Malvales > Malvaceae > Kokia > Kokia cookei. Next base: position 43,421,206 of record CM076903.1, read on the forward strand.
ATGTAGATGGATTTTTTTACCTAAACAATTAACTTTTTTTTAAGGAAAAAAATGATGATGAAGAGTTGCTTGAAGAAGATGAATCGCTAAAAAAATAAAAAGAAACATTTTCATGTTTTGAAATTTGAATCCAAAAGGTGTTTATATACTTAATTTTATATTTGGATTAAAACAAGGAAAAATAAATAAATATAAGAGTAAGGAATAGAATCTTTGTAATTTGACATAATTTGTTTATCCTATTTTAAAATGTTTAAATCGTTAACATTGTTGAACTCAACATGTGGCACCAGTAAAAAAGAGGATGTTGTTTATTCTAAGGGTTCCAAGTTCGAGTGCTTGTGTGTGCAAGGTGTATATACGTTGTCAAAGGGTTAAAAAAATATAAACAGATATAATTTATCCTACATTTAATTGAATCAATATATATTAAAACAAGAATAAAACATATAAAATATATTGAAATTAACTGAAATATATATTTTTCTTTGAAAGTTAACTGAATTAATCGAAATTTTATGTCTTGAAATATTATATAAGTCTTAAAAGTAACACATAATAAGTTCAATCAATTCGATTAATTACTCAATTTCATACCGAAATAACAGGACCTCCGATTGAACTAAGTTCGACCATCAACCAATTAGCCGAATCAAATCAATTCGATCAAATAATTCAATATTAATCGAAATTTAAACATTCCTATCAATTACTTTATTATTTTTAAACTAATTTCTCGATTTTCGTAAATAAGACTAAAAATTCAACTTAAAAATTTCAAATGGTTTTGAAATTTCCCACCTTGGGTTGGGAAAACAGTAGGCAATGTAAGTGAAATTTCCACATTAAAATTGAAGGAAGGAAAATGTAAAAAGAGCAGCAAATGTTGACCAGTGAAGTACAGTAATAATGCCTAACTCAGTCACACAATTAATTAAAAACCCTTTGTTTGAATTTTCCTTTGGAAAATTCCATGCATGACGAGTGTCCATGCATGGCCAATAATATTTCAACAAATTTTATTTATTTATTTCATATTTTTTGTGTGCATGTAGCTTGGGACTGGTTGTGTGGAAAATTGAGCTAACAACATTACAATTAACAAGTAGATATTGTATTTAAAATATGTTAATAATTTATTCATTTTAAAATATTGTAAACTAAGCCGTAGAATAATATGATAATATTATCAGAAAGGACCTTTGAGCAATTAAGGTTTCAGGGTCAAGATTAAGTAGTAGGCCAATGCATTTATATCACCAATCAAATAATAGCACGAATTAAGTTTTCAGGGTTTTAATTAAAATATTTAAACAAATTTTGAAATTTAATGAGATTTTTTTTCAAAAAAAATTTGAGGTCTAATTAATTTTTTAAAATTTTATGACATTAAATAGAATGTTTAAAATTGAAGGTTTAATTAAGTTTTCAGGGTTTTAATTAATTATCTTTTTAAGATATAGAATTTCATATATTTAGCAACTTTTACGTTTTAAGGCAAAAAGGCTTTATTTTTATCGTGTTGAATTGTGGTTTTAAATTAATTATCTTTATTTTTTTAATTGTGGCTTTATTTAATCATGCTCGCACCATGTATAAAAAGAAAAGATCATCACACAATAATTTCACATAATTAAATTTGATATTTATTCTATGTATTTTATTTCTATACTTTTTAGATTTTCAAAATTCAAGTCTAATTGTTAATATTATTAATTTTTTTTATTAAAATCGTGTTTGTTATAACGTCATTTTTTTAATTACATTACAGTCAAATGAGTTCATTATTATTATTTCAAAATGTCATAGTAATTAAATTCCCGTAAATAAAAGCACATGGACTAAATTTTAAATTTGTGAATAGTACAAGAACCTATGACATGTTTTAACCTTTAAAAAAACATTCACTTGGTAGCAATGTAATTAAAATTGACATTGTAACAATCTTACAGTGAAGCTTAGACAGAGTTGGTAAGGTTGAGCTTTGAGACATTGATGTCTCATATTCGAGTCTCGTCATATATAAATTATGTGTTTTTTAGAACTATTTTAAATAACAAAACTGATTTATATTTAGATATCCGAATCCACCTTATAAAATTTCAAGTGATGATGTGATACAATCTCAGAGTGTCACATTCAATGTTTTAATAATCAGAATAGTGGTTGAACAAGTTAGACCACTAGTTCTCTATTCAACTAATTTGGTTGATTCGGCCACCAAATCAACAATAATTAAAAAGCATAAAAATAAAAAAGAACAATAAAAAAAATCTCAAATTTCAATTTGTACCAATTTCAAGTAATTATTGAATTAATTGATTCTACTTTTTATTTGGACCGTTATATTTCAAATAATACTGTCATATCATCAAATCTCGATAAAATCCAAATTCAAATATCAAAATAGATATAATTGCAAATTCAGAGATTAAATAAATTAAAAAAAATATTAAATACCAAAATCAACCAAATTATCAAAGTCGAGAAAAAAAATTATTATCCATTGGATTCATAACGTGCAAGTTGGGGTGTAGAAAGGAAGTACAAATGGTTTAGGTATTATTGACAAAGTCAAAGCCAACGTCTAATTTGTGGAAAATAATAACACTTGGAAGGGTGTGGACGAAAAAGAAAAGTAGGAAAAGGGGTGGGGACTTGAAATTAACTTGGATTTACGTAAGTCAAGGATTTGCACATGGCCAGTTGTAATTCTATGCCTTTTACACAACATGATTTGTGCTGAAAATGAAAGATTGATTTTTCAAAACATGGAGCCATTAGGATGTGATGTATGAAATTTATTGTTTTTATTTTTCCATGTCCAAATAAAATTTGTAAAACAGATTGTCGTTTTTTTTATAATCGCATATGTCTTTATCTGTTTTATATTTTTAGATAATTTTTATTTGGGATAAAGTAGTGTTTAACTAAAGATTATTTAATCGTGGTGATTTTGAATTTTAAGTGCTCGAAGGAAAAAGGGTTAAAATATGTTATAAATCCTTATACTTTTTGTAGATTTAAAATTTAATCATTTTATTTTTCGAATTTTAAAATTTAAGTTTAATTGTCAATACTATTAAAATTCTATTGTTAAATTCAAGTGGTGGCATAAACCACAAAATGGGTGGATTAAAGTTAATGTGGATGGTTCTCTTTCAAGGGATAAATTGAAAGCAACAATTGGAGGTTTGGGTCGAGACTCTAATGGCAGCTTTCTGATTGGGTTTCATAAACAGATATGCTCTGCTGATATATTACAGGTTGAGGCTGAAGCTATGCTAGTGGGGTTGCAGAGTGCATGGGACAATGGATATAAATATGTGGAAGTTGAATGTGATAATGCTCATCTTGTTGCCATATTGCATTCGGGTCTTGCTCCCATTAGTAAGTTGATTGTACTTAAAGGATTCATGACTTCTACACTAGGAATTGGGTTGTTTGTTTCAGATGTATCCACCGTTTTTTAAATGTTGCTGCTGATCGAATGTCTCGACTGTGTAAAGGGTTGTTGGGACAGCTCTCCGCATTTCACACTCCTCCATTCGAAATGTCATCTATTCTACAAGCTGATGCTCATCAGAAATCTTCCAGCAATTTATCTAATACTTAGTTTGCTCTGTTATTTCTAGGCTCTGCCTATGTCTTCTTTTACCAAAAAAAAAATATTATATTAACAAATTTAATAAAAAAATATTAATAATTAGACGTAAATTTTAAAATCTATAAAAAAAAAATCAAATTTAACAAAGACCTATGGCATACTATTTTGCAAAAGGAAACAATAAACTATGTCCTTGATCAATATTCGGATTAAATAGGTAATACATGTCGATTTTTTTTAATTGGATAAATAGATTTTTTTTTTCAAGATTTAGAGAAATAAGTCGATTTTGAAGAGAGAGTATGAAAACACGTCTTACTAGACGCTCTTTCTATTGACATGTCAGGGAGAGCGTCCAGTTGGAAGTGTTTTTTGAAAATTTCTAAAAAAACACTTCCAACTGAGCACGCTTTCCTATCAACTTTGCAAAAAACTCGTCCAGCTGGACACGCTTTCAAATATTTTCTTAAAAATCGACCTATTTTCTTAAATGTTGAAAAGAAATCTATTTAACTAATTATATAAAATCCATATATTTAATCTACTTAGCCCAATATTCGAAGACTTAGATTTTGATAAAAAGAAAAAGTACATATGTTTCAATCTCATTCATTAAGATGGGATTTTGCTTGTCAAGTCATACTCTACGTGGAATAATCAAACCTTATGGAGCATACATTCATTACCTTATCATCCGAATGCACCTCTACCAATCATATATCAAAATGTGATAACTTTAAACAAACCATACCCTTACAATGCCATATTTCTCTTTTCACTCTTTCAATTTCAATCAAGGTTTCAAATTTGGATTAGTGATTAAATTATTTAAATCACCGATTCATCTGTTTAATTGGTTTGATTAAAAAAAATTAATTTAACAACTTAATTTAATTAATTCAATATCAATTCATAAATTAATTATTTTTTAATGTATTTATTCCAATTACTATCCTAATTCAGTTTTACGTCCCATGTTTATTTGGCCATTTGTTGCACAAGGCTCGAACTTTTATTTATTTGTTTGATTCTATATCTTTTTTACGTAGTTCGTATGGGCAATCGTTTAACAAATAACTTAAGCATTTTCAAAATAGGCGGACAAGAGCCTTGGTCTCCCTTATTCTTTCAAGGAATAATATAATTTTTAGTTTTTAACTCGACAATTAGGTTTACATTGGCACTTTTACTTTCTTTCTTTTTTTTCCAATTTGATTTTTAAATGTAGCAATTAGTTTCATTTTGGCCCATAAACTTGGATTTTGTTAATATATGATGATGTGATTAGTATTATTGAAACATGGTTGGATCAAACGGATTGAGAACTAATTGACATAACGGTTCGAACAAAAAGGGTTTGAATCAATTGACTCAAAAAATCTGCTTAAAATCGGTAAAAATAAAAAAATCAGAACAAAAATCGACAATTGAATATATTATAATGGTGTATTTTTTTTTTTGGTTAATATATAGTTTGCCCCCTGAACTTATCCAAAAGTACCTAGTTGGTACTTGAACTTTTTCTGGTACCTAGTTGGTACTTGAACTTTTTTTGGTACCTAGTTGGTACTTGAACTTGCATTTCCACCTAAGTTGGTACCTTTGCACTAACATCATTAGTTTGTGTTAACATGACACTGATGACCAATATTATAGTGACACATGATAGCCTCTCAGTATGACACGTGATGGATATTAATTACAAAATTAAAAATCTTTTGAAAAATATAAATTAATTTTAAAAATTTTATTTTTTTGGACAAGTTCAGGTACCGACTAGGTACTTTTGAACAAGTTTAGGGGGGAAACTACATGTTAACCCTTAAAAAATTAATGCAATTAACAAATTCGGGCAATGTGTGTGACAAAATACAAGCTCATTTACCAACTAGGTATAAAAAAACTTCAAGTACCAACTAGGTACTTTTGGATAAGTTCAGGGGGTAAACTACATATTAACCATTTTATTTTTTTTTAGCATTTTATGAATTTTTAATTATTTGTTTAATTATCATTGGTATGACAATCAAACTTATCCAATTGATTGAATCGAAAACAGATGGTTTGACTTATTCAATCATCGATCAGATTATTAAAACAGTGACTGTGGAACTATGAGATTGTGCCACCACATCATTACTTGAAAATTAAAAATTGTGGTATAATTTCAAAGTGCCACATAATCAAATTTTTATATTTTTCAAGTTCAAAGGTCAAAATAAATTTAGTTGTCAAGTTTAAGTGCCAAAATAGACCGAAAAAGTGCATATATGAAAGTGAAGCTAATTGCCAAATTCAAATTACAATAATTATATTATCTGTTATTTCAAACATAAAAAAAATAATAGTTATTGTTAGCTAATAAAATAGTAAATTATATTTCAACCGTTGAAAAATTTTAAATTCAAATAATCATCCCCATTATAAAATTTCTGGGCTCGACAAAGAAATAAAATGAAAAAACATCGAAATAGCCCATTGCCTTACAATCCAATTATATAAAAATTTTGGGCCTTTACTTTTTTGGGTCACTTTTTGGTGAATTTATATTATATTTTCTCAAGTTCTGGCTTCAATGGCGTAAACCCTAGGGAAGCAGAGACAGTGGCAGTCTTAAAAACACCTTGAAACGGAAACAAACGACGGCACAGTTAAACATGTCGGAAAGAGAAGAAGATTATGATTCTGATGCACCCGAAGAATTTTCAAACCAGCAGGTATTTTTAAAAAAATCATATATATATATTGTAATCGAAAGTTTACAGGAAAAGAAGAAGAGAGTTTCAAAATTTCTCTTTTATAAAAGAATTGTTTGGATTGCAGGGAATAAAGCAAGATGAGAAAATAAGAAAAATCCAGAAAGAAAACAAGGCCAGGTAGTTAATTTATTATTTACTTTTCTTTTTAATATATATTGTTATATTTGGAGAAAATTGTTTAGGTAATTTTATTTGTTTATTTTGTGTGAAATAAATTTGCTTATTTGATTGTCTTAAGTCAAATTGGGGAAGAATTTGTAGCTTTGGGTATGTTTTAGCTGCTTAAATCAACATCACAGCAAGGCAAGGTTGATTACTTGGCCGGTTTTGTGGTAATGCGGTGATGTTAAAGTTCATTCTTTTCTCTACAACTATATTTTTGAGACGAATTTTCGAGACGGAAAACATGTATATATATTTGAAGTTTGGGAATTTTGAGTTTAGAGATTAGATATGCCGGTCTATGTTTTTATTGAGCTCTATATGGTTCATGGGATTGTTTTGAAAGTGCAGAAGTTGTGAACTTGCTGTGACTAGTGGTTGAGTATTAGTGTATTCCGGGGTTAGTATCGAGCTTGATTTAATGTTGTGATGCTAAAGTTCATTCTTTTCTCTACAACTATATTTCGAGCCCGAAAACATGTATATATATTTTAAGTATGGGAATTTTGAGTTTAGAGATTAGATATACTGGTCTATGTTTTTATTGAGCTCTCCATGGATCATAGGATTGTTTTGAAAGTGCAGTAGTTGTGAACTTGCTGTGATTAGTGGTTGAGTATTAGTGTATTCGGGGGTTAGTATCGAGCTTGATTTAATGTTGTGATGCTAAAGTTCATTCTTTTAAATATGAAGTATGGGACTTTAGAGTTTAGATATGCTACCATGCCGGTTTTGAGTTACCTGTGGTTTATGATTTTTGTCTAGCTCCCTTTGGTTCATGGGATTGTCTCGAAAATGCTGTATTTGTTTGCTTTGCTGCGATTTGTGAGAAAGACCGTGACTGGTATTTTCGAATACAGTGAGGAAGAATTGGTAGTTATTAACTTTACGATTTCGAGAAGAAAAATTTGGATCATATTGAATGCTTATTCTGTTCTGCTTCGTAATTGTCTTGTTGACCTTTTGATTGCATCAAGTTTTACTTTTAATGGAGCTTAATCTGTTTTTTTTTTTCTTTATAGGGTTCGTCGTGAGGGAAAAGAGCGTCGAAGGCTTTGGGCTCAGAGGAAAATGCCCCGTCAATCTACAAAGGTTGAAAAGGTCCAAGAAGATGTAGAAACCGAAACTGATGAGGAATCTCACGCTAAGAAGGGGATGCTTCCTACCAACATCGTTGAGATGCTTGCGTCTCGTGAAAAGTATGACATATCTATCTACCCATCTAGACAATTTGTGTGTGTCGTTTAAAGTTAAGATGACATGTTCTGTTTTGCAGACAAGTTTTCTTATCCGACTCCGAGGATGAGAAGGCTGAGGTAAATCCAATTCCGAGAAAGAAAAAGAAGAAAAACTCAGGGTGAGGGGCTACTCTTCTTGTTATCGGAAAAAAGTGATCTTTTTCTCTTTGAGATAACAAAAGAAGCATTTCGAATCAAAATTAAGCTTTTTGCTTTGTTATATGCAGGGTAGAACCCGTTATTTTGAATGACATACCACCTCCTCCATGCTTACAAAGCTCCTTGGAGTTCTTGAAAAAAAGGAAAATGCAGGTTCCAAGATCATCTTTGGTTTTAAAGAACTCTAACCAAGTACTCCGCCTTAGTTGTGCCATTTCGACTTCCGGGTTACGTGAAAGTTGTAGAAGACTGTAATGAAGTTTGCTAGTGTCCTTTTGAACCCGAGATTGCTCCAATATTTCTAAAAGAGGGTTCAATGCAGCCTATTCCTATTCTCTTATTTGTAAGCGTCCTCTGGGTTGTCAATTTGCACGTAGGGGATTCCAACAAATTGTGCCCTTTGTTTTTTTTATCATGTTTTATTATTTGAGCTATTTAGGTAGGAAAAATACTTTTCTTTTTGGTATCATTTTATCCTTTAATGAGATGGAAATTACTTCATATGCTAAATACTAACTTTTCTTAATGCAAAAGTTATATCTTATGAATCTATATATATAAGTTGATTCAAAGATGAGGCGATGGTGTCTCAAGACGGTTCACCCTGTTAAGCGGAGAGTTGTAGTTGGAGATGTGTAGTAGAAAGGTAGGAATAGTGGACGTTTAGTGTGGGTTTAGATGGCGGCGCGTTTATATGCGGATAGTATAAAAATAGAGGTGACGATAAAATTAAATATTATAATGATATTGTAGTGTGAAACAAAAATAAACTAAACGTAAGATACTGTATTGTGCATCCAAAGTCACACTTGATTAGGTGAGAAGAATAGGTATTTTGATTTCTTGCCCCTCGTTAAGTTCTCGGTAATATGTTTTGGGATTTTCTTTGATCCCATGGAGTCGCGTGTTGTTCTGTGCTTGGGGTATTGACAAGGAAGTGGGTAGATGTAATTGGTCTAAATATGACGGCGCTATAATGTATACAGCGGTTCATTGGATTGCACATGATGATTTACGAGTGGGGCCCGTTTGATGTAGATCTATTCATGAATCGAGTTATTTGTTTAGGCTAGTAGGTTATCTCGAAATTTAGGAGGGTTTGGACAAAAATATTAGGCTCAAAAAATGGACTTGAGTAAAAAAATTAGGGCCATTTAAAATATGGAACGGTTCGGGCTTGAAATTTCAAGTCGGAACTTGGTTTGGTTCGACTCGTTTTAAGTTTATAATATTTTATATTATGTTATTTTTATACATTGTATAATTTAGAACACATTAAGAAAATAAACATGTACTAAATATATAATACCACTTTAATGTAAACATTGAAATAATATTAAGATGATTATAAAAAAAATTCAATAAATAAAAAATGTATAAAATTATTAAATATTAAAATAAAATAAAATAAATATTTTAAAAAAAAATTAAGAATAATATGGATGAGTCTAAAATGAGATTGAGTTAATTTTTTTTGTAAATATGGACAAATTTAAGTAAAATTTTAGGTCTAGATTTCAGGTCGGACTGGGTTTGAGCAAATATAAAGTATGTTAATATCATTCTTAGACTTGACTCGACCTGACCTATGAACACCTCTAATTTTACGTGGGCATATAATAGGGATTTCTCAATTAAGGGTCGAGCCCAATTAGGTGTCCTTGAGTTCCAATAAAAAAAAGTTATAATTAAAATTATCATGGTGATTATAAATAAAACAATTAAAAATTATATATTTAAGGGTTTGATATGTGTTTAATAGTATTAAAATACATGTTAATTATCATTCCGATTGTTAAAATATCTATTTATGTAATAGATTTGGTCCTATTTGAAAATGAAATTATCCACCAATTCTATGTTAGGTATGTTATCAACAACTAATTAATCCATTGTCTAAAATTAAATTATCCTCTTTTTTTTTTTTTTTTTTTTACGAAAATCAACATCCACCTTAAATTTCGGGAGTTTTTTTTTACTTAAAAAATATTTGATCTAAAAAAAATTCCCTACAAACATTCTTAACCACAATCTTAAACCCAAAGAAAACAAAAACTACATAAACAAAGATTAAATTATGGTTTTTGTCCCTTTACTTTACTCAAAATTTTGATTTGGTCCATATAATTTTATTTGGTCACTTTAGTTAATATTGTTACACTTTAGTTAATATTGTTAATTATTTGAAGGGATTGGACGGATCAAATTATTTTGAATTGAAGTATAAGGATTAAATTTACAATTTTAACATAATAAAATGTCATCAAATAGTTTATATACTTTAAAATTGACATAATTTGATCTTTTTATTTTTATAATATCAGTAGTTAGTCCAGATAATTATCACTGTTAAGTACTAATGTTTGCATTTTAATCGTAATAGTTGATGGTGCTATCGGAAGGATAATGTTATGTTGCATTAAAATATAGAGACTAAATTTTAAATTGAAGAATAATAAAAGGACCAAAATCAAATATGACCATAAATAAAATTTCCTTTGTACAGGCCGTTGAATAAGATGACCAAAAATAGTTTTAAGAAAAGACAATTCTATCTTACGTGTCACAACCCAATTGGATAAAGATAGAAACAATCCCAAAACAGCAACATTCAATCATCAAAGCTACCTTGTAAAGAACGAAGAGAAAATGAGACAAAATTCTTTGTCGGTCTATCATTTTTTCTTGAAGCGAAAAAGAAAAGGGGGGGAAGGCATTGCAAATGCTGCGTTTCCATTGCCTCCCCTCGTTTTTGATTCTCCTTCATTTAGGTGTAACTTTAGTATATGGTTTACCCTTTCGTTGGATCATTTACCTTTGTTTCTTAACCTCCTGGTTTTGCATGGAATCCATTAGGGGTAAAAAGAGGGGTGCTTTCAACGTTTTATTTGAAGAAACAGGCTCCGTCGTCAGCCGGAAACTGGCGAAAATAAAATATTCAATCGCCGGCGAAGAGGAGGTTAAAGATTCAAAGGGTAGTTCACCAATGACGTCGTGTGATGATAATGGTGGTGGTTCGCGTTTAACGAATTGTAATGATTGTTCTTCATTGGGGAACTCTACTTCGGGTGATTCAACGCCATCTTCGTACTTGAATTCGCCATGGTCAACGACGGCTTTGGTGGTCTACGATCCGTGTTTGTCGATCGATGAAGAATCGATCTGTTCTAAGGAGTTGATTGGGTCATTAGTACGTGAAGAAGGACATGTTTATTCATTGGCTGTTATAGGGGACCTGTTATATACAGGTTCTGATAGTAAAAACATACGTGTTTGGATGAAACAAAAGGAATTTTCATGGTTTAAATCACGTGGTGGATTGGTTAAAGCGATTGTCATCGTCGGAAATAAGATATTTACGGGTCATCGCGACGGGAAAATTCGAGTCTGGAAAGTTTCGAGTAAGATAGATAATAATGGAGTACATAAACGAGTTGGGTCGTTACCGACGATTAGAGATTATATAAAAGCCGCGATTCAACCGAGACGGTACTTCGAAACGGAGCCTTGTCGTCGTGATGTTTGGTTAAGACATACGGATGCAGTGTCGTGTTTGAGTTTTAACGAAGATAAAACATTGTTGTACTCTGCTTCTTGGGATAAATCGTTTAAAGTGTGGCGTATTTCGGATTGGAAATGTTTGGAATCGGTTCAAGCACATGATGATGCGGTAAACTCGATCGTTGCCGGGTGTGATGGTTTGGTGTTTACCGGTTCGGCGGATGGGACGGTGAAGGTATGGCGACGAGAATTGGCCGGGAAAGGGACAAGGCATTTATTGTCTCAAACATTGTTGAAACAGGAGTGTGCCATTACAGCATTGGCTGTCAGCCCAGAATCTAAGTTTGTTTACTGTGGTTCTTCCGATGGGTTTGTTAATTATTGGGAATGTGAGAATCAATTTTCTCACGGTGGTGCTTTTAGAGGACATAAATTGGGTGTTCTTTGTTTGGTGACGGCAGGGAATCTCGTGATTAGCGGATCGGCAGATAAAACGATATCGATATGGAAAAGAACGGCAGGGAACGAGCATTGTTGGTTGTCGACGTTGAAAGGTCATAACGGTCCGATTAAGTGTTTGGCGATCGAAAAGGATCAAGAATCGACTGAAAATGAGTGGATTCTTTACAGTGGAAGCCTAGATAGGTCGGTGAAGATGTGGCGGGTATCAGAGGAGAAACAGTCGATTCAAAGCTCGAATGAGCTTGATTCAACCGACGACAAAGCTACGCCGACGTCATCATCATCGAATTAACTTTGGGCAAACGAGGATGAAGGGCTTAAACGTAATTTCGGGGCTGGACTCGATCTCCAACCATGGCCTAACCGATGTGTAATGAATTACCATTTTTTCATTCTTTTTCCTCCTACAATGACCCGAACTTTGTTTCGATTCAATGTTAGGCCAATCAACATGTAGTTCTTTTGAATTTTTATGAGGTTTTATATATTTTTTAAAATTTTGAATTTTTTATAATTATTAAATTATTTATCGTCGTGGTGTATAAGATAAATAATATCATGTTGACATAAAATCCGTAATGATTATTATGTAAATTGTGACACCAACATTGTTAAAATATTTAATATTTTAATTAATATTTCTGTTAAAAAAACAGTTTGATTCTTTTTGAAAGATTAATAGTCAAATTTACCTCAAAAATAAAATAAAAACCAAATTGATAAAAAATATAAACTTCTTATTTTACATAATCTTCACCATTAACAACCTATTTTGATCCAGTCCATATACGATTTTGACATGTTTCACCAATCCGTAAGATATTGTTATTAACAAGAAAGAGTTTTCATCCTACACACGATCTCTTTAGTAATAAATTAAATAATAAACATATATAAAGATAAATTTGTATATGACCTATTTAAAATTTTATAATTTAATTTTAATCTTAAAAATAAATTTTAATTTCATCCCTATCTTGCAATAGTCATACTATTCTTCTCAATGCGTCTTGATTGTCAAAAACTATCGAATCCAAGTATAGAACTCATTTAATAAATAAATTAAATTCATCGAGTTAAATTCCAATTTTTTTAAAATAATTTCATTTTTAGACTTTCAAATTATCTCAAAACTAGAAAAATATCATATAAAAACTTTTTAACTCTTCAAAATTGATATACTTCCAATGAAGCCACAAAAGAATCTATTTTTCTTTAAAAAAAATGCAATTAAATTGGGGCCTAACTGCCCTAATCTTTAGCACAAGCTTGATATCAAAGCATGAAAGTTTGATAAAAGCAACTTTAATCAAATTTTATATGCCCCAAACAATTTCGTGGGTATTTAAAATTTAAATCCTTTGTAATGGACCTCTGTTTTTTTTTGGGAAATATTTGTAATAAATTGAAAGATAATGTATTTTAATGCACTTAAACTCACGTTATTCTGTATTAATATTAATATCCATATCAATCGAATTAATACTCAATCATCGAATAGAATTTTTATTAAAAAGATTAATTACTAAGTAAAAGAATAAAATACAATCTAAATTTTAATACAAAATATTTCATAATAATTTTATTTGTTTTTCTTTATTTAACATCCTTCAATATTGATGTTGTTATCCATATGATTTCAATCCAAAATTTTGTAATTGTTATTTCAGTTCAAAATTCAAAAAGGGATTCATCAATTCAATCATTTAAACCAAAATAAATTAAAAGAAAAGTTACCATCAAAAAACGAAAAGAAAAATCCACAGCCAAATCCAAAATTCCGCCATGGCTGCTTTCTCCAATACTTTAATTTCTTTTCTTTTTTTGGCCTTCGATAGCTCCAATTCCAATACACCACCACTCAAAATTTTTCACATAAGCTTAACAAGTTGGTCCCTCCCCTTACCTAAAAAGACAAAAGTTCTTCCACAGCTCATACCCCACATGCTCTCTCTTTTTACACATCTTGAAAAACAATTTATTAAATTATACAATTAGATTCCAATTCTAAGCCAATCCCAGTAAATTACCCAATATTTTGTTTTTCCCCTTTTTTTTTTGCTGTCATTTTCCCTCACCCTCCCTCCCTTACCCTTTGCCCTTTACCTTCATTTTGCTTCTTTTTTCCCCCAAATTTGAACAACTCTTCTCCCTTTTGTTTATTCAGTGAAAACCCAGAAAAAAATGGCACCACCCAAGGAGGTTGCTGGTTTTCCAAGCGAAGAAAATGATGAAGACCAACAGTATTCTTTTGCGGTGGAGTATACCGGTCCTCCGGTGACGTATGATATTCCACGGGCAGTACCGATCAACGTCGAGAAAATCCCAGTTGCGGCTGTTGTTTCTAAGGTACCCCTTTCGAATACTGAACTACATATACCGGTCGTGCCTCCAATTTTAGCACCGGATCGTAACAAGTTTTCTAAAGAATTGCTTCTTCAACCTACTGTTTCACCAACTTCGGTTATTGCTTTTGAAGAAAGGGTTTCTGAGGATACGAATAATTGTTTGTTATCTGGGGAGTTAAGTAGCTATGAGTCTGGGGAGTTAGCTGAATTGATTATTAATAATGATAGTTCTTCGAGGGGATTAGCAGCGGTTTGTTCTGTTAGTAATGAACATTCGAGTAAGCTTGATTCTTGTGATAGCTTTGATAAATCAAGGGGAAGTTCGTCACGAGCTAGGATATCGAATGATGATGATTTGAATCAAGCTGATTGGGGTTCTAACGAGTCTGTTTTGAGTTTGGATTACCCGTCTTCGCGTGTTTCGTCGCTTAAGACTGGGGATTGTAATAATGAGTCAAATGGTGATGTTAGGAGGCCTCAGGTTGTTACTTTTCGAGATATTGAATCGGACGATGGACTTGATGAGGAATTTAGTCAAGATGAGGTGCAAGCTCAGGTTGTAAGAGTTAAAAGAGAGCTGCAAACAAAAGGGAAGAAAGGGTCGTGTTATCGATGTTTTAAAGGGAATAGGTTTACCGAGAAGGAGGTTTGTATTGTTTGTGATGCCAAGTATTGTAGTAATTGTGTGCTTAGAGCTATGGGGTCTATGCCTGAAGGAAGGAAATGTGTTACTTGTATTGGATTTCCGATTGATGAGTCGAAACGTGGAGGCTTGGGGAAGTGTTCTCGAATGCTTAAACGTCTGCTTAATGATTTGGAGGTAAGACAGGTAATGAAGGCTGAAAAGTTGTGTGAAGCAAATCAGCTGCCCCCTGAGTATATTTGTGTGAATGGTCAACCTCTTTCTTATGAGGAGCTAGCTATATTGCAGAGTTGCCCTGACCCACCCAAGAAGCTAAAGCCCGGAAACTATTGGTATGATAAAGTATCTGGTCTTTGGGGAAAGGTGAATATGGGATCTTTTTAATGACTTTGTTCATTCGTTTCTTTGCTGAATTCATTTGTATTATTAGGAAACTTATGATTCTTCTGCAATTCACAGGAGGGACAGAAACCTTCGAAGATAGTTAGTCCCCATCTAAATGTTGGTGGTTCTATCAGGCCAGATGCTAGCAACGGAAACACACAAGTTTTCATAAATGGACGAGAAATCACAAAAGTTGAACTTCGGATGTTGCAGGTTTAAATTTCTAAACACCTAATGTTGTTTAGAAGGTCACTATTGTGCTAGATTATCAATGACAATTTTGGTGAAACATTGCAGTTGGCAGGGGTTCAAGTTGCAGGCAACCCACACTTTTGGGTGAATGAGGACGGGTCATACCAAGAAGAGGGACAAAAAAATACGAAAGGATATATATGGGGAAAGGTATATAATATATGCATATTTCAATATGCACTTTGCATTTATATGTTTTCCTTTTTTTTTTTTGGATGAAGATAGTTCTATTAAGCATTCGTTTATCATTTAAATTTAGTGTAGGCTGGAACAAAGCTTGTCTGTGCTGTATTGTCACTGCCTATTCCTTCTAAATCTTCAAATTCTTCTGAGGAGCAACTGAAAAGCATGACCAGCAGATCTGTTCCTGACTATCTTGAGCAGCGCACGTTACAGAAGATTCTGTTGGTTGGATCTACTGGATCTGGGTCAAGTACCATATTTAAGCAGGTAAATAAATTATTGGGAATCACATCTTAACTTTCATTGATTTATAGTTGTACTTGTGCAGGGAGATTTTCATCGCTAAAAACTGTTTGTATAAGAACCTCACATTCTTTATGCGCACACAAAAAGATATTTAAGTGCATAAATCAAATTTATTTAACCAGCGTATGGGTCTCTTTATGTTTGGGGTTTAATCCTCTAATGGTTCTATATAATTTATATATTTCTGTAGTTGATACACCATAGTTTTACAGAGATAGTGCAAATAGACTCTCAGGGATAGCCTGTTACAACATCTATGATTCTCAAGTTCATGATGTAGGGAAATTTTATATTCTTAATTGTGAGCATAGGAAATTGTCCCTGAATTTTTATGCATCTTTGATTTCAGTGCTTTTGTTTACCATTGTGCCTGCATCCAACTCATTATTGATCTTTTAAATGAAATGGATTGTTTAGGCAAAGATTCTTTATAAAGATGTACCATTCTCAGAGGATGAGCGAGAAAATATTAAGTTGACTATCCAAACCAATGTGTATGGTTATCTTGGCATCCTTCTCGAGGGCTGTGAACGTTTTGAGGAAGAGAGTTTGGCTGAAATGAGGAAAAGGATAAGTTCCAAGGAAACTGAACCTGAAGGTGAGGCTGTGTGTTGATTTTATTCTCGAAATCATCCTTCTTACCTACATATACATCGATTTGTGAATGTATATGCATGTTTCTACCGTCATTAAAGAATGATTTTACTTTGGAAGGAACAAGCTTGTTACAGCTAGAAATTAGTTCATACCCATATCTTGCTGGATGTTCAAATATGACAATGTTTATGTTTTTGATAGACAGCTTCTTTATGAGTAACTTCATTATATATGGATATTTATGGATTTAAGTCTAGATTTTCTCGTAATTTTACAGTGCATGTTAGCTTTTTATATCCAGCAATAATGAATTGATTAATAGCATTTCTATTGAACCATCTAATTTATTTTCCGTGTTTATTAGCAGGTAGTAGTGATGGTGCTGATGGCAAAACTATCTATTCCATTGGCCCAAGGCTCAAATCATTCTCTGACTGGCTTCTGAAGACTATGGTGTCGGGCAAATTAGAAGCCATTTTTCCAGCTGCTACTCGTGAATATGCTCCGTTAGTTGAGGAGCTGTGGAAGCATGCAGCCATTCAGGAAACTTACGACAGGAGAAATGAATTGGAAATGTTACCCAGTGTTGCTAGTTATTACCTCGAGCGGGTAAGATTATGATTGATACAGAAGTTATTGTTTAAATTTGTTGTAACTTCTCTCAGAGAGCATTGATTTATATATATAGCTAGGTTTGTGTATCAGAATTATGAAGGTTACTTAAACATATTACTAGTTTCAAGAATAATACTCCTTTTATCTTTCCATCTTGTTGCCTATAACTAAATTAGTCCTTGATGTAAATTTGACATTCCACTAGCTTCCATGACGAATTGTACCCTCAGAATGTGTTTAGAGAAACATTTAATTGACACAAAAGGAGAAGTTGTTGACTTCTTTGTGTTTCATTTTGAAGTGGTAGATTTGTTTTATTTAGCAATATACTTGCCTTCTATCTAGGCTAATCTCTAAAGTTATAGTGACCTCTTAAACTGGTCTATCATTCTTAACACAGATCTGTCAAGCAATCTCAATTGGCACTAATAGTTGCACAGTTGCAGTTGTATGGCACTACATTTTTTGTTTTGAGCTTTTATGCCAGATAGTCTCTATGACCAGTGCTTGTCCTTTTTTAATTATTTTCTAATACCCTTTTTTTGCTACACTCCAGGTTGATGAGATACTGAAAACGGACTATGAACCTTCAGATTTAGATATCCTCTATGCTGAAGGTGTTACTTCTTCAAATGGTCTTGCCTGTGTCGACTTTTCTTTTCCCCAATCTTCATCCGACGAAAATATCGACACTGCCGAACAGCATGACTCATTGCTCAGGTTGGTGCCAATATTGAGTGCACATTTATGCTTTGCTTGGTAGGAATGATGGAAAGAGTTAAGGATGAAATACATGTTAATCTAATGGTTAACATTCACGATCACTTTTCTAATTTGTAAGTTAACTATTAGATTAACAAGTTCTCCCTTTCTTACGAAGCAAAGTCTGCTTTTTCCAATGAGGTTTTCTGCATGTGATGAGGCTGTAGTTCTTGTTGATTGCTATCAACCAATTGGTACTTAAAAATCAGTTGTTATTTTGTTAAACCAGTGTACTCTGTGCTGATCTACATTGCCTATTGAATTCTAAAAACTCATTAGGCTATTGTGGAATGTCTTTTATCCTTAAAAAGTTTCTGTTTGGATCTCAGGTACCAATTAATTAGAGTGCAAGCAAGAGGCTTTGGAGAAAATTGCAAGTGGCTAGAGATGTTTGAAGATGTTGGGATGGTCATCTTCTGTGTTTCATTGAGTGACTACGACCAGTTCTCTGCTGATGGGACTAATAAGATGCTACTTAGCAAGAAATTCTTTGAAACCATTGTTACTCATCCAACATTTGAGCAGATGGACTTCCTTTTAATACTAAACAAGTTTGATATATTCGAGGAAAAGGTAGAACGGGCACCATTGACTCGATGTGAGTGGTTTGATGATTTTCATCCCCTGATCAGTCGTCATCGTACAAATACAAATACAAATAGCAACAGCATTAATAATAACCCTACCCTGGGACAGTTAGCTTTCCATTATGTTGCTGTCAAGTTCAAGAGACTTTATTCTTCACTCACCGGCCGGAAGTTGTATGTTTCACACGTGAAGGGACTGGAACCCAACAGCGTTGATGCCGCACTTAAATTTGCAAGGGAGATTCTAAAATGGGATGAAGAGAGAATCAACTTCAGCTTAAGTGAACACTCATTTTATAGCACCGAAGCAAGTTCTTTCTCTCATTGATGTCTAATTTCCAGGTCAGAAAAGGTCTCTATTTTGGTCATCAATGCCAGTGTACAGTGTCATGACTCATGATATGGTGCTTTATTAGGGTACTAGAATACAATTTATAATGGAATATATAGTGAATCTCCATTTCTTATACAGTGAGACCAGATGTATTTTTGTACAATGCTTTGTCTAGTTTCTTCCTCTGTACACAATTCATTACATTCATTTGTAATATATGATGGAAATGAATGATTCAGTGATTTGCTAATGGTTCTTCAAGTATGTTAAAGATGTACTAATTGCAGTAATCACTTAAGAGTACCTTATTATGACTGCTAAGGGTCATCTTTTCTATTTACAATTAAATGAGAACAAACGTCCAATATTACAACAAAGCATTTTGTGTAAAATGGTTGTATTGTTGGCTTTTCTTGAATGAAAAAGAATTGAACTAATGCGAAACCTAATGCTCTTCGATGATTTGTGAAGAGCGACTTGATTCAAGGGAATGTTTATGTTTCAGTCATCCACGTAACTGTACCGTGTCTGCTCTTCTGTGTTCAATAAAATGTTTTTAAGTGCCCAACCTCGTACCGTCATTTGTTCATTCAACGGCTCGAACTGTTGCTGTACGTGCTGCTTGCTATCATCAATCAGTTTAAACCATTCTTTGAGAATTAAGTCTGAGGAATCACTAGCCTTTGTTGTGCTTTCCCACATGCTTGAATGGAGCGCCTGGCGAACATTGCAAGCCTGCAACAACACAAAACATTTAGCCACCAGCAATAAACATAAGCTTGTGAGTACATGTGAAACTTAATTCCTTTCACCTGCAATAATCCCATTATAACATCAGCCGTGCGAGCTCCTTCACGTATGCAAAGAAGGATGCCTTGCTAGAGTTTCATGCGAGAACGAAATGAAAAGAAAAACAAAAGGTACAAATGAGATCTTTTCATGCAAGCACCATAGTGAAACACAGCTAGTAAAGATTGCAATGCATATGCACCTCTCTTGTTCTTGCTAATCCTTGGTAGAAGATTTCCGTGCATATGAAATAATGATCCTCGTTACTTACAGACTGCATTGTCATCACCGATAACTTGGATAATTGAGCCTTGGGATTCAAGCACCCTATTCTGATGCGCAATGGCTCTTTGCCTAATCCAAATGTTTCATCTATGATTACCAGCTCACGTAAATGGTGAATAAAAGGTAAAGCATAACCATGAAAGAAGCTTTACCTTTGCGCCACATAAAATTGATTTCTTCATCTTTACTTACTTCTTCAGGTGAAGGTACATATCCGGATGAAATCCATGAATCAATTATAATTTCTAATCTATCCTGAATGTTGGTAAAGAAAAAGAGAGAAATTAAGAAACCGAGAGACTAAGACAGGAAAACAGAAACTCTCTTTCCAACTGTCCGCATGCTCTAAGGAATGAACATCGAATAAGGTGGCTTGAGACATAAGGGTCATAGTCTCGAGACAAGAACCCCATTGTCTCAAGACAACACAGTTCAAAGTAAAGAGTTTGAAACAGGGGAGGCATATCTCGAGACACGACTTCATTGTCTCGAGACACAATCCTCCATCTTGATAGATTGAGTTCGGATTTTTATCTTGACTTTGTGCTTGACCTTGTAAGACCCCGGGTCACTTTACGTGGGCCCATTTGACCTTATATACATGCATAATGTATAATTTATGAATTATGCCATGCTCGTCCATTATGATATGCTCGTCCATTATGATAATAGTCTGAGTTGCTCTGGCAACGGAATGTGGCATCCCACATTTGGATCCACTGTTGGGGTCAAGTGTGAGGTGCCACATTTTAATGGTATCAGAGCTAAGATGTATGGATTCTTTTATTTCTTCGGAGTAACAACTTAACTATGAGAGCTGAAAATGTACTCAAAATAAACAATCTACCTTAGTTAAGGTCTGCAGATGCACGTGCTTCAGCCCTTGATATATTCCAAACAGGTCAATTGCTGAGAAAATAGGGTATAGAATGAAAGGTAGTCCAGTTTGTAGCCTAGCGTAATGGGGGCAATCAAGAAAACCGAAATTAGCTTCCAAATAGAATAAGTTGAAAGATCAAGCATAATTATGCACTAGTAGGAACAAATTCATAAAATATAAGGCTTTAGACAAGCATGAGCCTAATCAATGGTACTGAATGCAGTTACAAAATGAGCATGTCTGAAATAGCAAACAGCAAAACTGGTATAAACCATTCATTGTTTCTAAAGCAACATCATTGAAACAATAGAGAGATTAAAGAGTATAAACCTTTGATTGTTCTTGAGCAACATATTCAAGACAGCAGCAAGCATGAGTCCAAGGTTATCGAAACATACTGACTGAATCTGAAAACAATTCCGAAGATCAGAGCATTTTCCACACAAAAAGTATCAATCATGCAATACATTTGAAGGACGAACTGTAACCTGTGACTTTGCAGAAACTTCAGCAAGGTTATCAGCTATTGCAAAGCTTCGATGAATGGGAGGCTGCTCATTCATGGTGGAAAACAATAAAAAACCGAAGCGTATAACGTGTAAAAAAAGTCCCATGAGTGAGATGGTGAAAGTTAAAAGATACTACACTTGAATGAAAACCGAATCCTTACGCTGGTTGCCATATAGCATGCCAAACTCATTTGTTTTGCAATGTTGGCCAATGACGCGAGAAGCAAGAAGTGGTGAGGAAATACGGGAGTGAGCAGTTCAACTCCAATGCTAAAAGTGAACAGCATCGAGGTTGTAAACCTAACTCTCTTCAAACAAGATACGACAACAAATAGTAAAATAATTGGTAACTGCAAAACTCTGATTAAGAAGAATCATAATAACATGAGCACGAGCCAAAGAAGACAAAAAAAGTAACACAAACTGAGAAGCTCTTACCTTTAAATTGGTATCAAAAGCAGATGCCAAACTAGCCGTATAAATACACCTGCTAAATCGTCCAAGTCCATCCTTCAATACCCAGTTAAGTGCAGCTGCTGACGTAAGTGAACGAGAATGCCCAATTCCTATAGCGCGAAACATTGCCTGTTTTCACCACATTCTGTCAAAAATAAGTTAAATACAGTTTTGTGAAAATTACAATCAAGGTCTAACTACTAGAAAATAGAAATGTATAATTTTTTTTCTCCTTTAACTGTCAAAATCCAATGCATAATATAACCATATAGCATTTCATCAGTTCTTCCCCTATTACTTTCTATAGCTACAAACATTTACACCCCATTAATCCTATAAGTATAACATTAACATCAAAATTCCAAAAAAAAATATTCCACCTAAAAATTTGCATTAAAAAAATGTAATAAAAATTCCATTTACCTGAGTAGCAAGAACTTGAAGGGCAGAGCTAAAAACCCTGTGCAAAAACTTCCACTTCACATAGCCTATATAATTTTCGCTGACTTGCTTAGGAATAAAAAAGTTCCTAACAGCCAAGCTTGAAGCTTCAACCACCTTATCCAAATCGAAACAAAACGGCAATCCAGAGCCTCCGCCGTCAACGCCGTCGCCATCAACACTAAGCAACCTAACACGATTCCCATCCCAAAAGTACCTCGAAACTTTTCCGTACCTCTGTATCACTACAGGGAGCTTGACCGGGTTAGATGGCTGAAGCCCATCGTTTGCACCCCCTTCAAGCTCGAACGTGATTTGGGGTCTTAGCGAATTGGTCAAAGTTAGAATTTTTGAGGACAATCTGGAGGTTTTGAAAGCAGGTTTTTTTGAGGATTTCCATGGTAATTGGAAATTATGAGAAGTTGAGGGTTTGAAATAAATAGTGGATTGCATGAGAAATCGGGGACAATGAAATTTAGGGCTTTCTAACGATTTTCCCACCAATTCTTAAGGTATTTGAAGGGGTGGGGATTGGCTAGGAATAGGGGAGGGTTTAGGGTTTAAGAAAAACAGAGAGTAGAAATAGGATAAAGGTGGTTCCTCTATAAGCCACATACTTCTTTTTGGACTAAAAACGAAACGTTTCAATTCAGGGTGCGTTGGGAAAGAATTCAGCTCCTAATTTCGAAAGAATTAATCTTTTTGAATACTAAAACGGAATTTGGAAAGATTAATTTTATCAGTGTCCTTTGACCAAGTTAAATTATTTACTTTAATTTCGAGTTTAATTTTTAAATTTTTTTTCATACGCATGTATGTACAAAAGAGGGGTAATAAAATGCTATAGCATATCTCCAATACAATGAAGCAGAAAACATCAGCTGGATGATAGAACCTGTCCCAAAGGCAAACACAGCCATAAAGAACTGTCATCATCAGGGTGATAGGGGCAATGGTTGAATTCAACCAGTGGCAAACAAATGCAACAGAGAAAATCAAGCCTACAAAATTAAGGCATCAGCTACTAGATCCAAAAACACCCGTATTGGTGTGTTTCTTTCAGTAGCAATCAAAGCTGTGCTCTCTCTGACAATGAATACATCGGTCCCTAAGTCACGAAATGCTACAATGGAACAAGAGAACCAAGAGTGATAGCAAACTAATTTTACAGGAAAAGTGCACCTTATTAAGGTGAAATGTTCATCAAGCAAGACGGCATCAGTAGCATGTTATACAGTCATGATTAAGGAAAACATTCCGACATAACTATTCAGCGAATCAAACACATCGATCTGACTGGTTGGTATCTTGGATTGCTTCATTCTCCTGTAAAGCTTTGATAGCTTTGAATTGCCTCTTCTAGGGCCTTACCTGGAGAACTGATATTTGACATCAAAATGTCATCCAAGGTTTCTCCTGAGGCATCACAGTTACAATCAAGAAGCAGATTAGACATATCTTCTTTCTCATTCATCAAAGCAGATTCGGTTCCAATCACCGAACTTTCATGGAGTTCAACTTGTTTCTCTCTACTATTATCAGCTGTTTTCCAAAGAAAAAAATCCAACCATTAAACACACATATACAAATCACATGAACAATGAATATAGATTATATATAGTACTGAAACAGATCCTACTTACCCATAGATGAGTCTTCAACAGGCTGCTTCTTATAAATGGTTACTTTCATTGAGGTTTCAGGAGCCATAATCAGTTCAAAGACACAAGCATCACCGACTTCTAAGTTATTATCATGAGAAAAACAACGCCAACCATTACCGAATATTGCATTTGCCCCTTTACTTTCAATCTTGTGCTGATAATATATTACTGGCCATGATTTTCCATTTGAAAGGAGAAGTATGGCCTCTTTGTGCATCTTTGCTAGATATTTCCTAGCAAATATCACTGGTATATTCTGTTCATACAAAGACACACATGGAATTATATCATCCGCATTGTGGAGTTATAAGAACTTTGAAATGGCTAGCAGGTTTCAACTGAAACACTCACCATTCTACGTGAATATGATGATGGCTGTAATACACTAACAAAAAATGGATATTCAGATTTTAAGGCACTAGCTACTTGAAAAGCTTTAGCTTTTTCGAGAGCAGTCAATGTTTTCGAGCTGCTTGGACTTGCATATGACGGATCCTTCTGTTTCATGGGACGAATGATATCAATTGAAGATACTGACTGATAACAGTTTGTATGCGGGCCTTGGTAAATAACTACATTGAAGGATATTTCGATGCTATTTATCAGCTCGAAGGCACAAGCATCACCGACTCGGATATTGTTATCGTGTACAAAAGTACCCCAACCAGTTAGTAGATACGAAGTTCGCTTTTTCCATAATTTTCTTTTTTGATTGTCATCCTGCTTTTTCCCTATTTGATTGTTCTTGAAGGTAACAATCCAAGTTTTCCCACTTGAGTTGCAAAGAGTTATAGAACAAAGCTCTTTCATCAAATGTTTTCTCACAAAGTTCGCTGGTATGGCCTGCACAAAACAAAATTGTGGAACAAGCTTCGACATTTCAAGCAACAGAAATGGAAAAAACTTAAATGCTTATGGTCTAGTGGAAACTTAATTGATTTCTTACCAGTCTATATCTTTTACTGTGATCGAGACCAACATATGATGGTTGCATGACAACCAGGAAAAATGGCTTCTCTGATTTGAAAGTTTTACTAGCTCTCCCAAGGGCGTCATCCTTTTCATGAGGCTTCAATTGTTGAATTATACGATGTCTAGTGCTTTTATCACCATTTCTAGCTGGACATACTTTATACCTAATTTGTTGAGCTAGGAATTCAGACTTCCCATCGCACTCGATTTCGGTTTTGATTGCTGAGTTAGTACTGTACATCATCTTACAAGGCTGTGGACATGGCATTTGTGATTTCTCTCTCAATTTTCTGCTTGTAGAGATGTCCTCTAGGTTCTGTATAGAGTCATCATCTTTGGATTTGTCAATATTGGATTGTCTATGAAAATGATTAAATCTGGTGTATGGATATAGGATCTCTGAAGCAGTCCCATCAAAGATGACTACATGGAAATTGCTATTCCCATCATATCTAAAAACCAAAAGATGCCCAAAGTCCAGAGAGTAATGGTTTGAAAATTCAGCCAGCCATTTTCAAACCATATTTTGCCGTTACATTTTCTCAGTTCCACCTTCCATACTTCACCAGATGGGACACTCAGCATTGCTGAGCTTGACATGCTATTTCCATGATTTTTCACAAACTTTCTCGGAATGCCCTGAAAAAGAACTCTTATCAATGTATGCAAATATATATACAGTAAAATACAATGTCCTACAGCAAACTGATGTTTTTCTGCTATGAACTAATTACTTAATAGATAATTAAAATATCAGATAAAAGAAGAATGGTTTTGGGAAAATACTTACAAGTTTTCCATTCTGGATAGTGTCTTGGAGAATTATTTTGAAAAAGTGAGGCGAGTTGCTTATAAGCTTTAAATGGTCATTGCCTTGCTGGTATGAAGAAGGTGTCATGCTTGAACAGCTAAAAGGAAGTAATAACTGGAAATACAGGGTTGATAGTTTCCAGGGAATGTTGAATGGGTTACTATACTATGAGAGTTTCTGCAAATAATTGTCTAACATAAACATAAAGGAGATAATTAAGTTATCCTCCAAATTTATCATATCTACCTAAAGTAGAAAATGGTCAATTCTGTCAGAAGTAATTAATACAATTTTACTGATGACTATCAGCTATAGGCTGTTAAATTCAGTGTTTCTAGGCTCTTGGGAAACTATAGAGCAGATTCATTAATGACCAACGTTTGTATTTGCTTTCATACCTTATGTTTTGTTTTGTCTTCTTCCTCTTTCAGTCATTGAAAACAAGACTAGGATCTCCAATTAACAGCAGATAACATATTGTCAAGCACTAATATGAAGCTTTCTTAAGGACTTTCCAAGATCAACTGAAAGATTAAATCATTTACAAAATGAGGTTACTGGAGATACATGATCACACCATTTTTTTTTCTTACCTTACAAGAGAGACTGGTAAAACACAATCAGACAACCTATCATGGCCATCTTCAACTGGTAAACAAAAGAGTGTGAGATAAATTCAAAAGTTTAAGGCATGGTGTGCTTTGTCAATTGCCATAGCCAGTTCTAAAAAGGAGTAAAACTGTCTTCTTCTTTTTTCCTTTTCCCAACGCTGCTTTTTAGCATTTCATTGCTGGTCAAAGAGTAAAGGAGGGTCATCCTTCAGCTACATGTTTCATGCAGAGCCTTGGGTTTTAACTTGCTTGCACATTCACCAGCTTTTATCCAGTAGGACTAATACCAATTAGGTCCCATTAATGCCAAGCCAGGTATCATCATCATTCAGTATTTTTCATGTTTTGTGTCTCAAGAATGGCAACAATGAGTCAGTACCTGAGAAACATAAACATTGTAGAAAATTTCAACCCATCAGACAAACTTTCAAAAGGTAAATTGTAGGTGATATTAAAAATCATCTGGTATATGACAGATGATGACCCCCTGAGCATAAACACTTTTAAGGAAAACATTCGAAAATAAGAATACAATGATATATATATAAACAAATCACATGGACACTGATTATATATAGTACTGGAATGGATACCACTTACCCAAGGATGAGCCAAAATTTTAATCTTCAATAGCCTGCTTCTTATAAATGGTTACCTTCATTGAGGTTTCTGTGCCCACAGACAGTTCAAAGACACAAACATCACCAACTTCTAAATTATTATCCACAGCAAATCTATGCCATCCACTACAGAGGAATGCATAAGACCTTTCAGAACGCTGATCATACATTACTGGCCATGAGTTTCCATCTGAAAGGAGATGTATGACTTTTGTCTGCATCATTGTCAGATATTTCCTAGCAAAATTCATCGGTACACTCTATTCATACAAACACACGTCAGTTCGGTCATTTATTCAAAGGAGATGAAGCAAAACAAAATGTTTTTAAATAATTACTTTAACATTTTAAGCCTTTTCAAGTTGCATTGTATCATCTGCATGAGTTAAAAGAACATGGCATGGCTAGCAGGCTTCAAATGAAAAACTCACCAATTTATTTCCACGAACATACGATGGCTGTAGGACAACAACAAAGAATGGATTTTCAGATTTGAAACCACCAGCCATTTGAAAAGCTTTAGCTTTTTCGAGAGCAGTCCATGGTTCTGGGCAGCCCTGATTTGCATATGATGGAGCCTTGTGTTTCACAGGTGGTTCTGAGGAGCTTCGATTTGCACATGACGGAGTCTTCTGTTTCACCAGATGAAACACATCAGTTGCAGCTAATGACTGATGACCGTTTGCATGCTGACCTTGGTAAATGATTACTTTAAAGGATACATCGATGCTATTAATCAGCTCAAAGGCACAAACATCACCTACTTGGATATTGTTATCCCTTGCAAAAGTACCCCAACCAGCTATTAGATATGAATTTAGCTTTTTCCCTGTTTTTCTTTGCTTGAATGTAGCAATCCAAGTTTTCCCACTTGAGTTGCAAAGAATTACAGAACAATGCTTTTTCATCAGATGTTCCTTGACAAAGTTGCATGGTATGGCCTGCACAAAAGAACATTGAAAAACAAATTTCAATTTGCAAGCAATAGAAATCAAAACACATGGGATCTAGTGGGAATTCAATTGATTGCTTACCAGTCTAAAGTTTTAAGTGTGACCAAGAGCAACATATGATGGTTGAATGACAAGAAGGAAAAATGGGTTCTCAGATTTAAAAGTATTACGAACTCTCTCAAGAGCCTTAAACTTTTCTTGTGTCTTCAATTGTCGAATTGTATGATGACTTGTTCTTTTATCACCTTTTATCCCATTGCACTCAGTTTCGGTTTTGATAGCTGAGTTAGTACTTCTCATCATCTTACGAGACAAAGGACATGGTGACTGCCGTTCCTTTCTTATTTTCCCGCTTGGAGAGATGACCTCTAGGATCTCTATGGTGTCATCATCTTCAGATTCCTCGATATTCTGCTCAGGAATTTCGTCTGTTTGACTATGGTTATCCCTGGTGTATTTATATTGTATCTCTGAAGCTAATATTTGATGACAATTTGCATGCTGGCCTTTGTAAATGACTACCTTGAAGGATATTTCAGTGCTATTTATTAGCTCAAAGGAGCAAACATCATTGACTTGGATATTGTTATCCCGTACAAAAGTACCCCAACCAGTTTGTAGATATGAATATTGGTTTTTCCCTATTTGACTTTGCTTGAAGTTAGCAATCCAAGTTTTCCCACTAGAGTTGCAAAGAGTTACAGAACGATGCTCTTTCATCAAGTGTTCCCTGACAAATCCAGTTGGTATGGTCTGCACATAAGAAAATTAAAGAAAAAACTTTCAACTTTACAAGCAATAGAAGAGGTAATACTTAAAACATTTTGCTCATTTCTGTCATACATAGGAACCAGTGGGAACTAAGTTGATTGCTTACCAGCCTACACTTTTTAACATGACAACAACCAACATAAGATGGGTACATGACAACCAGGAAAAATGGGTTCTCAGACTTAAAAGTATTACTAGCTCTCTCAAGAGCCTTCAATCGTTGAATCCTACTATGACTTCTGCTTTTATCACCTTTTCCATTATGTCCAAATTGTTGAGCTGACTTCAAATTACACTCGGTTTTCATAGCTGAATCAGTACTTCTCATCATCCTAATTGACCGGGGACATGGCGATTGTGATTTCTCTATTGTTTTCCTGCTTGGATAGATGTTCTCTAGGATCTGTATAGAGCCATCATCTTCGGATTCATTGATATTCAGCTTCAGAATTTCATTGGACCGGCTATGATTATTACTGTTGTAGGGATATTGTATCTCCGAAGCACTCTTATCAAAGATGACCACATGGAAATTGCTATTCCCATCATATCTAAAAACCAAAAGATGTCCAATGTCCAAGGAGTAATGGTTTGAAAATTCAAGCCAGCCATTTTCAAGCCAGATTTTGCCATCAGATTTTGTTAGCTCTACTTTCCAAACTGCACCAGATGGAACACTGAGCATTGCTGGGCTTGACATGCTATTTCCATGGTTTTTCACAAACTTTCTGGGAATTCCCTGTAGAACAACTTTCATCAATATATGCAAATATTTATGTATATAGCAAAATACAATGTCCAAGAACAAATTGTTGTTTCTCAGCTATGACCTAATTACTTAAGAGATTATCAAAATATCAGATAAAAGAGAGGTGTTAGGAGAATGCTTACAAGTTTTCCATTCTGTATAGTGTCTTGGAGAATTATTTTGAAGAAATAAGGTGAAATGCTTACAAACTTTAAATGGCTATTGCCTTGCTGGTGAGAAGAAGCCATGCATGAATAACTCCAGAATGAGACTTCTAGAACTAACACATAACAATCTAAAAAAGAAGTAATAACTGGAAAAATAGGTTGATGTGGTTTCCAGGGACTGTTCAAGGGGTTACTATACGATGAGAGTTTCTACAAATAGTAGACTAACATAAATATAAACTTAACGAGATTGCTGAGTACTTCATCCATCACCCTTTAATATTCTATCTTAATAATGAAATGCTTGTAAACCTATATTTGAAGAGTAATTAATACAAATGTAATCATTATTAGCCACCTGTTCAATTCATTGTTTATGGGCTCGAGAAAACTGTACGGCTGATTCATTTAAAGAAAATATTTGAATTGACAAGATCGAATCTTCATTATTGCCAATATGACAAGCAATCAAATCTTTATTCTAAAGCAGGAAGTAAGGTCTAGACAAACACATATTGATGCTCTCTTAAACCGTTTCCATTTTCGACTGAAAGATTAGATCAT
This sequence comes from Kokia cookei, assembly GCA_039519145.1. Lineage (NCBI taxonomy): Eukaryota > Viridiplantae > Streptophyta > Magnoliopsida > Malvales > Malvaceae > Kokia > Kokia cookei. Next base: position 43,451,346 of record CM076903.1, read on the forward strand.
TTACAAAAAAAAAAAGAGTTCCTGCACTTCCATGATCAAACAAAAGAGAGACTGGAAAACACATGATCATACATACAACCCATGGTTGCCATTTCAACAGTTTGATACAAAGAGAAATTGCAAATGATAGTATGATACAACTTTTTAACCTACATTTGCTCACTTGTTTCTTTTCCTATGACTTCCATCTCCAACCTTGCTAATGATCTTGAAGTTAATGACATTACCAGTATTGGGAATGTGCTGAAACAAAAGAGTGTATCCAAGTTCTAGCTTGTTTTCTTGCACAAACTGTGACCATCCTGCACCTAGACGAACTTTTGATTTTGCATCCACTATGGTGTTTAACAGCCACTTCCTACCCTTTGAGTCCTTTATCATGGTTGTCGGTTTCTCTGCCAAGCCCATTTCTTTGGCAAAACTGGTTGGAACAACCTGAAATTTAAGATAACATATATAATGAAGTTGAAAAAGAAAACATCATTTAATTGAGAATTAAAAATCAAGTGGTTGTTCTTACAGCAGAGTACTTCTGGTATTCCTTCAAGACCAATACAAATGAAGCCTTCTTGGGAGTCAACTCTGATACAATCTCATCATTTCCAATGCTTACACCTAAACAACCATGAATGACTGAAATGAAATGATTAAAAGGTAAAAGAAAATGAAAATCCAAGTGTTTACATACGAAATATAAGTTAAAAGACCTTTGGTTCTCTTGGAACTTGGAGCATGTTTTGTGCAAGGCCGAACTCTTAGTCGCTTAGTAGCAGGGCTGGTGTTCTTGACCCTGGCATCTGCTTGTTTGTTTCGTGTCCCACGGTTTCTATATCTACCCTTGTTAACAATCTGTACGTGGATTAAACTGCCTGTACTTGGAATTTGCTCAAACAAAAGGGTATCTCCAACAACTATTTCGTTTTCATGCAGAAACTGGGACCATCCGCCACCCAGACGAACCTGTTTTCCACACTCGGTTGTGTTCATTGGCCACATCCCACCTCTTGGCCCCTTAATCAACGTTATGGATTCCTTTAACAAGCCTGTTTCTTTGGCAAAACACCTCGGGACACACTGAAATTTAAGAAACATTTAAATTTTTATAAAGTAGAAAGTAATGAACTGCATTGAATAAAGTAGTTGTTCTTACAGCAAAGTATTTATGGTATTTCTTCACCACCATTACAAATGAAACATGCTTACGGGATACTTCTGTTATAAACTCAACCTCTTGGCTAACACTTCTCGCACCTAAACCATGCATGAAACATTGAAATGATCAGTGACAAAAGGGGATGGATATGAAGGCTTCACATGAAATGAAATGAAAATGCTATCCCACGATAAACTACTCTTGGTTTCTTGGAAACTGAAGCACATTTTTGGCTTTGGGGTTTCTTCAATTTGTCTATTAGCTAAAGGTGGTAGGCACTTTCGTTTCTTAGCAGCCAAAATGATGTTCTTTGCACATGCAGTTCCATTATAAATGAGAATATCAAACGTTGAACTGTCAACCAAAAAGAAAACCAGAAAATCCCCTATTTCCAAGTCATGATGTTTAACAAATTTTGACCATCCACTGTTGAAAAAATAGCTTCCTTGTTCAACTATGACTCTAACTCGCCATGAATTCCCTGAGTCAGAGTATAAGGTGAACATGGTGGGCACATTTCCTTTCAAAACATACTTCACAAAAGCCGGTGGAATTCTCTGAAAAAAAAGAAGCCAGCATTTAATATACATAAAACTAGAGCCATTAAGAAGCATTAAATGGCTGTTGATAGGATATGGACTTACCAGCTTGTTATCAAAGTCTCCTATTAAAACCTTGAAGAAAGAAGGACTTCGTTTTGGTTTCCTAGTCATATTCAAAGTTTTGCATTAACTGCTGCGATTCTCATTTGCTTTGCTACTTTGGATTCTCTCCACTTATATATTTGTTTGACGTGAAGTTGTAGATTAGCAGTCAAATGATTTCCATCACAGTAGCTTTTTACGCCGCCACAGCAGGAAAGATCTTGTATATGTCAGCAAATCAGAATGCAGATGATGATCTCACACGTAGATGCTATACAATTGTATAGTCTCAATATTTTTTTTTATTTTTTATACTTTTGAATTGTTTTCCATTTTCTAAACAATCAATTGATTTGATGTAAGCTTAAAGACAATTGTTTCAAAAAACAGTAAAGTGTAATTTCATTTATTTGAGATAAAGCAATTAAATAATAAATAAATAAAAATAATAAAAAATTTTAAAAATTAAATACGATAAATTTTTTTAAATAGAATAAAAAAATAAAAATAAAAATAAAAATTAAATCTCGAAAATAATTTTTTTTTTCAAAATATATAAAATTCTTCAAAAAGAGTTTATAGATTAAATTTTTAGATTAAATAATAATAAAATAATTTAAGATTAATCAAAATTTGATTAGAATAAATAATAAAATAATTTAGACTAATCAAATTTTAACTAAAAGATTATTTCTCAAATTAATTGAAATAGGAGTCACATTTCAACAAATCTCTACCTTGACTCGTATTTTTATAATGTCATTTTTGTCAAAATCCGTCACGGCCCTATCTTGAACTATAAAAAAAATTAATTGAGTCAAATCTGCGCTTAAAACCTAGAAAACTTGTAGCCTTCAACCTGTGCACTGCCAAATTAAAATTAAACTGGGTATGATTTTTACGAATATAATGCCCTAACTTTTCAAAACCTGCATACAAAAGAGAATCTCTCTTTAACGAAACGGTCATACATTTTTCCCTCATATGACCAAGTTATTTTTGCTCCAAATGAGTTTACTTCAACTCCGTAATGTACGAGAGACGTCTGATTTCACCTGTCACTATAGAATCTTCCATAATATAAAGATTATTGGTCTTTTTACCTTTTAACAAAACAAGAGTCCCACAAGACACCTTAACGCCGCTAGACTGGATGTTAATATTACAACCTTTCGAGTTTAAAATACTCAAAGAGATGAGATTTTTTCGTAAATCAGGTACATACCTAACATCTGAGAGTGTTCTAATCATTCCATCGTGTATCCTAATTTTAACATTACTAATATCGATTACCTTACTGAATGAATTATTTCCCATGTGCACAGCTCCACTTTCAACTGAACTATATGTGGATAATCATTCTCTATTGGGACAAATGTGGAAAGAACATATTGAATCTAGGATCCACTCGAACGTAAGCTCGGAGCTTTCGCTCGTTGACATTAACAAGAAATCATCACCACTTTCATCGGCCAAATTAGCACCAACTACATTTTTTTCGTTGCTCTCAGTAACCCTTTTATTTCGTAGTTTATAACAAATTGCTTTGACGTGACCTAACTTCTTATAATAGCGACATCTTTTGTCTCGCTTATTTGACACTACCAAAATGGAAGCTTGCTTATTTGCCTTACTATCCGAACCAAACTCATTGTCGAGTGTCTTTACTTAACAAATTTGTAATGATCCAAATTCGAGGTTGTTAGTAAAAGGTACTTTTGGGATTTAGTATTTAATAATCAGACCCGTAAATATTTAATAAAAATATTTACGAAAATAAATCGTAGAATAATTGTTTATTGGATAAGTAATTTTGATTGTGTGGTAAAAACTAGACATGAAGACTAAATTGCGTAAGGGGCAAAAGTGTGAATTACAAAAGGGATTTTTTTTAATTGAAATTAAAAGGGAGGACCTAAAGGGAAATTATTCCCTTTTGAGCCTTAGTGCCGTTAGGTGCACTTGTGTGGCTCTAAATTTTGGTTCAAAAATTCTTTAATTAAAAGAATTAAATAAGAGAGGAAAAAATGAGTATAATGATGATCTTAGGCATGGGTGTGGGATGAAAAAGAAAGAAAAATATCTTTCTCTTTAACTTAGCAAAATCGACAGAATGAGAGAAAAGAGGAAATGGGAAGAAAACTATCAAACCTATATCATATTTTTTAATATGATCATAAGTATTGAATGCTACCATTAATGAGTGAATGAAGCTTTTGGGATAATTTGATTTTATATGATTTTAGTTAGAAGAGAAAAGAGACTAAATGGTGAAATTGGCCATTAGTTTTAAGTAGTGAGAATCAAAATTGGAAAATAAAACTTGTGAATTAGTATGAGAATGAGAAATTGGGAGTTGAATTTAATTAAAGTAGAAATTGTTTGTAAATTGATGAATATGTACATGTTTATGTCCGTAGCTAACGTTGACTTGGACTCTTCAAAAAAGAAGGGCAAAGACAAGGTCGTCGACAAATAGCTCGAAATTTACGGTTGGTATTTCTATAACCTAAACTTGTATATTAAATGGTCAAATTTTAAATAAACGACTTAATGTAGAAAACCAAGGTATGGATAATAAGGTATGATACTCTCTACTCATTTGGGGTTGATTTGGATAATTTGATTATGTGGGGAAAGTTTAGATGATATATTTATTCGTGTATACTTGTATGATATGTGATTACAATAGTGGCAAATTTTATGATTATTATTAGAATATGTTTTAAATTCATTGTTTTCATGAGTGAAGTTAAAAGTGAAATGTGGTTTGATATTAAATGAAAATGATTATCCTATTAATTGTTCGGGCCGAGTCGGATATAGATGGCATGCCATAAGATAGGAAGAGTTCAGGATTACTTCAACCATGACTCGATGAGGCATTAGGTGCCAAATTACTTCGGTTTAATCGATGAGACACTAGGTGTCACACACTAGGTGTCACCTTTATTATAGCGTCGGGCGTGATTGTTACTTCGGTTTATCTTATGAGGCACTGGGTGCCAAACAGGTGTGTTGGTTGGATTCGTGTATCTGTCAGAGTCCGAGTCGTGTTAATAGGGAATTAAAAACGATAAGCATTATGTTAAAATGAATGGAATTGTCATGAGACATGTGTGGATTATTTATGAAAATGGTATATGAAATGCATGAGTTAGTATGACAAATGAAATGTGAAACGAGAAACAGAGATGAATTAGGCTGTTAATGGAAATTTTATATCATGTATATATATATATATATAAAATTTAAAATCTTATGTACAAGGTGTAAAATGATTTAATATGTTATGTACACGATTTAGAGAAAAAGAAATATATATTTTTGTATAAATATTAATTTAAAATCTTAAACATGTTTACATTGTTTATTATGTTTAGCTTATTATAATACCATCGTATTATACTAAGCGTATGAATGTGTTACATGTACAGGATAGGTACTTTTGATAATCTCACCGCTCGGCATCCAAAGATAAATCTGAAACTCAAGCTTCTGTGAGTTCACTTTAGTTTTTGAATTGGCATGTACCTAAGAAGAGTCGGGTGTACCCAATTAGAATTAATGTATAGAATGTCATGTATTTTGCATTTTGAAGTGTAATGGACATTCATTATATTGTTGGGAGGATTGATGGTTGAGGTGATTGTGGAAATTTGCTTGTTGATATAGTTATACTATAACTCTGACAATCTGTTTTGGTAGTTGTAAATCATCTATCGGTAGAACTCCTCAAAGTTTTGGTAGAAGTGTAGGGGAATAGGTAGATTAGTTATTGACTTATTTAGTGTCGGTAGAATTTTTTTTAAGTTTCGGTAGTATAATAGTTGTTGCGATAGTTGAAACTTGAAGGTTCGATAGAAGTCTTAGGCAAAATTTAATTTAGCCTCTAGAACTTTTAGTGTCGGTAGTTGCCTAAGTTGTATCGGTAGTACGCAGGGTTGTATTAGTAGAACTCATTCAAGTACCAGTAGAATTCTGTAAGTAATTCTGAGTGCTCACTGCCTTTAGAACTACCGATACCCATTTGTGCAAGTATCGGTAGAAGTCCTTTAAAAATCAAATATTCATTAAAAATGAAAATAAATCCTTATATATTCTAGTACTAATTCCATTATTGATTTTTAAATAAAATATAATTCCATTAATAACTGGAAAGTAAGGTAATAATTAGTTTCATATTATTTTAGTATAGTTGTGGCATCAACTTACACGTGTTTGGTGATCGGACTAGGTAAGGGGGTATTACAAAATTACCCTTCACATCCTCGAATGAGAGTTTTTCTCTACCATAAATCAAGGTCTCCTTGAAAGACTTGTATGAATGGGGTAAAAAACACAATAATAGCATAGCTTGATCTTCATTGTCAATCTTAACCTCAATATTTTTTAAATCATTCAAAAGGATAATGAATTGACTGATGTGATGTAACATCTCGATTTTTAGTGGTGTCGAAAACAGTGGTTTCGGGATCACAACTCCGATGAGTCGAGTCATAAACATTAGTTATTTAATATTTGTGATGTCATCAGCATCGTATTAAGTCTTAGTGAAATTTCGACGTTTAATTAGATAATTGAATAGAAAGGACTAATTTGTAATAGGTGCAAAAGTATAGATGTTTAATTAGAAGAACTTAATAAGTAAATAAACCAAAAGAGATAGGATAGTGTGATATTATGACATTTAAAGGTAATCAAAAGATTAATTAAATGCTTAAAAGTGATTAATTAAGTTAATGATGAAACTCACAAAATTTATAAAATTGTCATTATTATATAAGTAAAATTAAAAGAAGAAAATAACTCATTTTCTTCTTATTTCATCTCCTTCATTTAGCCAAAGAAGGGAAAAATCTAGGGTTCCATTATTGAGATTTTAAGCTTTGATTTGTGTAAGCAAACCTTGATCGTTTTTAGTAATTTTTATGTTTTTTAGTCATTATCAACTTAATCTAGCTTATGCAAGGACTAATTTGTGTATCTGTCAAATGTTAAAAAACTTGTCATTGTTGAAATTGCTTGTTCTTGAAAGTTTTTGATGTATTGAATGCTTGATACTTGAGTTAAATCTTTTTATAAAGTAATTTTCGATAAAATTAAGGTTTAAGGATTAAAATGTGAAAATGGTGAAATTACATGTATTGTTATGAAAATAAATGTTTGAATGGGTTGGATAGATACCCAAGAGAATTCAGTTATGGTTAGTTATGTGAGAGAATAATTATTTTGCATGTTTTGTGTTCAAAGGATTAGATTGGATAAAACGAAACTATTAAGGGTTTAATTGTAATTTTCTGAAAAGAACTAAATTGTGTTGAATGAATAAATTATGTAGCTTAATATGAGAATTGAATGATTTGTGAATGTAGACTACAATCGTGCTACCGGTCGTGGAAAAGAGAAATTAGCGGATTAGTCCTTGAAGTCTTTCCAAAACTGCAAACCAGTCCGATAAGTTCGTAGTGTAAATCTTACTTAATATTCCTTGTACATGTATATATATATTGTCAATGTGCAGCAAATCGTAAACATTCGGTATTGAAGATGATTGAAGAAATGAAACGCAATAGATAGTAGGCTTTATGCCGTTGAAATAGTACCGACACGATGGCTGGGGTACTACATGTGTTGCGAGTCCTCGACAGCTTGTGTGAGCAGCATTATGACTCAGAAAAGAGATATGGATCCTATATGGATTACAGGTCTTACAATGGTTGAGACTTATGCTTTATGCATATTCCTGACAGCTCGTGTGAGCAGCATCGTTAGGAAATAGTTTACAGTACAGATAGACACTGTAGGTTGGGGTACCTCATAAGTTACGAGTCTTCGAAAGCTCGTGTGAGCAGCATCAGGTACTGGTAACAGAAAGTTATGAACAAGAAGAGAAGTTGTAAATACTTAAAGAGAAATGGAATTTCGTTGGCTTGAGGAAGTCATTATTGCTTATTACCATGTTGGTATTTCTTAACTATTGAACTTACTAAGCTATAAAGCTTACCACAGTTATTATTGTTGTTTTGTAGATCGTTTTGCTGACTGAAGATCGGATCATTTTCCTCACCTAAAGTCACACTATCTCGGAGTTATTGGTAAATTTTGCATCACTTGGTCTTATGACATGTACTAGGATGATATTAACCTTTGATATTGAACTAAAGATGTTGAAATCTTACTATTTTGATTGTGTAAATGCATGAAGTATAACTTAGATGCTTAAGCTTATGATGTTTGTAAAGACATAGAAGTTATATATGTTGTGTGATGTTTTAATGCATAACTTGTATTGGTTGTGTTTGAGACATTAAACTTGTGTCTTGGCATTATTCTTGAGATTCTGCATACTTATTCCGGTAGAACTTATGCATGTATTATGAAAGAGGTTGTTCTTTGCCTTGGGTTGTATCGATAGTTGAATCTCAAATATCGGTAGTTTATAGTACTGATGTATCGGTAGTATGTATGCGTATATCGGTAAAAGTTACAGGGTGAGGATTTTTGTTCTCTGGAGTTTTTGGTATCGGTAGAAATCATACTTGTATCGATAGAACTAGCATAGGTATCGGTAGAAGTCTGCACAGTTCTAAAATGTTCATTGAATTGATTATTACCGATACTTGACCATCAAGTACCAGTAGAAGTCCCCTAAAATGTTAGAAATGTCATTTTTACCCTTGATGAAATTGTGTTATGATTAAATATTAATTCAAAATATGATAAGTGAATTTTGTATTGAATAAAGATTAAATATTTTGTTATCCTAAAAGATGAACAAAGTTAAAGAATAGCAACACTAGAATTTTAATCGGCAACGGTGTTCGGGATTTGGGTGTTACATGTGATCTCTAAGAAGCTCACATTCGTTCATGCGAAACATAAATAAACGTTGTTTCAACACTAAACAGTTAGCTAGAGACTTAGTCGCATAAAGAGTTTCTAGTCTTTTCCATAAGGCGGATGAGGTCTTCTCCATCAATGCTTCCTTTAATACCCTATTCACGAGGCACAACTAGATTATAGATAGGGCTTTTTCATCAAGCTCTTCTCATTTTGATTAATCTAAATTCTCAAGTTTTTTTTGGTAATGACCTTTTTCAAGCTAGTTTGAATTAGAATTGTTATCATCCGAACTTGCCATAGATTTAAATTGGTGACATCATCGAATTTCTCAATCTTAAACCTTGTTATTAGCATCTCTGAACGGGTTGATCTGCGAAAATTGAATTGGCTCTGATACCACTTGTTGGAGATCGACTCAATTAAGTAACAACAAGTAAAAATAATGGAAGAAATTAAGAAATTAAACACATAAATTTAACGTGGAAAAATCTCTCCGAAGAGGATAAAAAACCACAGGCAAAGGTAATTTTATTATAATGGGAAAAGAACAAAAAGTATAAAATATGGAGATAAAAATTAAACCTCGAAATATCCGAAAACAAAGAACCTGTAACACCCAAAACCCAAAAATCATCACCGATTAAGGTTCTGATGTCTTACTATTCATTTATCACTGTTCATATTTAACATGATACTATTCGAACTTTACTCTTATTAAAGAATTTCATTCCACACGTTATATAGATCATTATTTGATTATAAGCACAATTCAACAAGGGCAAAAAGATCATTTCCAAGATTTTTGGAGACTTCTATTGATACCTGTTGGACAAGTACTGGTAGTAGCCAAGTCAGTAAACAATTTAAAATTGTACAGACTTCTACCGATACTTTTGATAGTTCTATAGATACAAGTGTAACATTTATCGAAGCTATTAATGCTTCTACCGATACTAAAAACTCCAAAGAGCTAAGAAGTCTTACCCTGCAACTTCTACTGATATAAGTATTCCAACTATCGATACTAACATGTACAGAACTACCGAAACTTAAAATGAAACTATCGATACAACTTAAGTCAATAAGCAACCTCTCTCCTACCCTGTACTTATATCGATACATGCAGGAGTTCTACCGAAACTAGCATGCAAAATTCTCGAATTTCACACAAGTTCCTTTACAAAACTTCATTCATAGACATAAGGTGAAATGGACAACATATTTATGTTCAAGTACAATACTTAGCATAATATTTAAGTACTAAATGTCACATACAACATTCATCAAGCATTCAAAGTTCGACATTTAACCAATGATCTACAAGTATCATAGTCTCAAATAGCATATACTAAAATAACATCATCCTAGTACATGCCATATAACCAAGTGATGTAATACTATCGAACAAGCTCCCGAGATAGTGTGATGTCTTCAAGATGATCCGATCTTCAAGTTGTAAAATGAAATCTACAAAACAACAACAATTTCACTAGTAAAAATCATATCTTAATAAGTTCGTAAAGTTTATCAATTTACTGAATCATATGTGGTAAACAACTCTATAAATCTGATAAGCCAGAACAAAGCTGAACTTTAACGATCGTTATTCGTTTTACTCCCTGTTGACTCAAAGGTCATGATGCTCATTTTACTCTCTATTGACCTAGAGGTCATGCATGTTACTAGTATACGATGCTATTCTTAGCCATCGACACAGTATATCTGTTCTCTATGATGCTGCTTACTCTAAGCTGACGAGAATATGTGCTCAGGTATAAATCTCAACCATCATAGGGTCTGTAATCCATTCTTGGATTCTATTCACTTTACAGTGACCCACGATGCCTTAGAGAATTCGTAATTATGCAGGATCTCAATCATCAGACCATTCAACTTTGGCACAAGGCTAGATAATTATTCTTCTGTCGTTTCCATATTTCATATCTTCAATTTGTCGTTCCAATCATCAACAATTATAAAGAAGGTAGTTATAAGTAGATATAAGTAAGAATTTAACATTACGAACTTACCAGACTAATTTGTAGTTACGATTAGACTTCAGGGACTACTACGCTAATTTTCCTTTTTCGCGATCTGAAGCACGATCGTAGTCTACATCCAAAAATCATTCAATTCTCACATTAAGTCACATAATTGAGTCATTCAACACAATTTAGTCCTTTTTAGAAAAATTACGATTTTACCCTTAATATTTTCCTTTTATTCAATCTAGTCCTTTTAACACAAAACATGCAAAATAACCATTCTCTTACACAACCAACCTTAACCAAATTCTCTAGGGTGTTTACCCAATCCTTTCACACATTCATTTGCAACAACAATAAAAATTACTAAAACGGTCAAGGTTTGCTCACCCATTTTCACATTTTAGTCCCTAACCCTAATTTCATAAAAAATTACTTACAAAATCATTACATCTAACAACCAAGCACACAAAGCTTCCATAAACTTTCAAGAATAAGCTCATTCATCAATGAAAAAATATTTAACATTTGACAGATTCACAAACTAGTCATTGGATTAACTAGACTAAGCTATTACGGACTCAAAAACATAAAAATTACTAAAAACGGTCAAGGTTTGCTCACCCAATCAAGCTTTCAAAGTTAACAATGGGAAAACCTAATTTCCTCTTCTTGCCATGGAGAAGATGAAAAAAAATGAGTGAATTTCCTTCCATTTTATATTTTAATTTCATATATATAGTCAATGGTAATTTTGTAAATATTTAGACTTTCATCATTAAACCTTAATTAACCCATTTTTAACTTTAATCAACCTATTTATACTTAGTTTGACTCATGCTAACCCACCACTAACATTTTCTTGGTTAATTTACTCATTTGGTCCTTCTAATTATTCATCTCTACTTTTGCACCTATTACAATTTAGTCCTTTCTATTCAATTAACTATCTAAACGATAAAATTTCTGAACTAAACTTTAATACGATGCATATAACACCATAAATATTAAAATAAATAAATTTACGACTTGACTCGTCGAATTTGTGATCCCGAAATCACTGTTTCTGACACCATTAAAAATCGAGCTGTTACAGAACCCTCAAAACGTAAACACAAAATTCTCCAAAAGTGTTAGGAGTTCTAATCTCTAATAGGTGTATTTTCTAAGGGTGTAAAAGAGCCTATTTATAAGTTAAATTCCTAGGTCAAATAATAATATAATAATTTAGACTAATCAAAGTTTGATTGAAACAAAATACAGAGTTTAACTGAAAGATTATTTCTTAAATTTGACTGAAATAAGAGTCATACTTCAACAACCAGAGTGCAAGAACTTGAAGAGCAGAGCTAAAAACTTGCACTTTACAATTTACATAGCTCATATAGTTTCACTAATTTGCTAGACAATAAAAAGGTTCATAACCTTATCCAAATTGAAACAAACTGATGCCCCACAACCGGCGCCGTCGTTAACAGTAAGCAATCTAACACGATTTCTATCCTGAAAGTACCTTGAAACTTTTTCATACCTCTGTATCAATACCGAGAGCTTACCTGGGGTTTTATTATACCTCCTTCAAGCTCGTACATGATTTGGGTTCTTAGTAAATTGGTCAAAGTCAGTGTCTTGTAGAATTATTTTGATGAAGCAATGTAAGTTACTTATAAACTTTAAATGGTCATTGCCTTGCTGATGAGAAGCAGCCAATGCTGAACAGCTTACTTAGAGAGTTTGTGTTAAAAGTTAACTTGCAATTTTCATTCATGAACTTAAACCATTCATGAATCTAAAGAATTTAAATAATTTAGTTAAGTGAATTGAGTCAGTTCATTTATGATATTTCTAGAGCATTTAAATAGTTGATTAAGTGAATTTAAGTTATTGTAAGCTATCTAAATATGTAAAAGAGAAAGTTGTGATTGTAAGGCAACATAGAGCAAATTGCCTCAATGTCAAAATCTGTTACTGTTGTTTTTCCTTCTAGTTTTTTCCAACAAATTTGGTATCAAGAGCTAATATCGCCTTTTCAAACTCTTTAACATTCTTCGTCTATTCCCCCAATCAAATACCAATATTCGAAGAAGAGCACTATGAGTATTGTAGCTCTCAAATATAGTCCATTTTCTCTTCTCAAGATCTATGGGATGTGATGGAGCAAGGATATGAAATCGAATTCGAATCGAATACGAAAGAAGAACAAGAAAAGCAATTAAAGGAAAATAAAAAGAAAAATGTAGCAACTTTGTGAATTATTCAACAAGGGGTGAGTAAATTCATCTACACTAGAATTTTCAACACCAAGAGTGCCCAAGAAGCATAGGACATTCTAAAGAAAGAGTTTAAAGGGGCTGATAAAGTAATCTCCATAAAGTTGCAGAATTATTGGAGAAGTTTCAACAATTTATCAATGAAGGAAAACAAATCTGTTAAAGATTTTTCTTTGAGGGTGGCCGAGATTGTAAACCAAATCAAAAGATGCGATGATACTATTCTTGAGAATAAAGTAGTGGAAAGAATTCTTAGGTCTTTATCGCAAAAGTTGGAGCATATTATTGCTGTGATAGAGGAGACGAAAGATTTATCGCAGCTAACTCGCTATGAGTTGTTTAGCTCTTTGGAGGCACATGAAGTTAGAGCCAATGGCTATACAAATCAGCCATTGGAGCAAGCTTTTCGGTTAAAGGCCAACTTAGGGAAAATAAATCTGATGGGAAACAAGAACAAAAAGGGGGTCCATAATTCAATAGAGGATTATTGAGTAGAGGACGAGAAGGCTCGGGTTAAAGTCGCGGTCGAAGACATGAAAGGAAGTCATCTTCGAGTGAGCATAAGTCGGACTCTTAGTGCCGTATCTGTAAAAAGCCTGGTCATGAATCAAGAGATTGCTGGCATCATTGTACTCGGTGCAAAGTTCTCAATCATTCTAAGAGAGACTACTGGTTTAAAGAGAAAGGTAAAGTTGCAGAATCTAAGGTGAATTTTAATAAAGAAAATGATGTCGAGAAGCTATTTTTTCATCTACTAATGTTGAGTGTAGTGCCAAGAGACGTGGTATTTAGATAGCAAATGCAGCCATCACATAATTGTAGGTCGAGAATTTTTTGTTGCAAGGAGTTGTTGCTATCTCCACAGATGGAGGTAACAAAAAGCATATTCACGATGTCTATTATTCTTCAAAGATTGCACATAACTTGTTGAATGTTGGGCAAATGATGAAAAATGGTTATAAGCTGATCTTTGATAATGAT